>CM035786.1:16505575-17193075 GCA_020466265.1 Siphamia tubifer
AAAAATCCTATGTATATTGTTGTAATTGTCTATATAGATCAGACACAGGTCACATATGGGGCAGTCTGAACCTAGCCAAAGTAACCAGGGAAAATATGTGGGTTGGTCTGTAAAAGCCCTTCATTTACTAGAAGCACTTTGTACAGTTGTGAGGGTTGGAGTTGATCCCAGCTGACACTGGCTGAAGGCAGAGTGCATTCTGGGCAGGTCACCAGCTCATGATTGGACAGAAATACAGACATGGACAAACATTCACACCTACTGTGACTAAATAACCTGAATGTACATGTGTTTGGATTGGAGAAGAAAAAGATATATAGGCTATTATTTTTGTTTTCTCTGGTTATAATGTTGTACTGTAATGTAAACAACAACAAAAACTGTAAGTGTTGTCTTTAACTATGGTGGGGGTTTTTTTGGACCAAAATTGACCAAATAGACGACATTAGAAGCTTTGTGTTACAAACATCATATGGCTGAAGGTGTCGTTATGGACGGTTGTTTTCATTATTGATTGATTGATGCCTTTACTAGAAGCATGGAAGTAGAGAGAAACTGACAAACTGACTCACTGAATAATAATAATAATAATAATAATAATAATTAGAAGAAGACAAATAAAATTGGCGCAAAATTGTCACATTATAATAAACGATCTGAAATGTATGATATACAGTCTGTCAATCATGAGACTGTATAATATATACAATATATGTATGTGTTATTATGGTTCTAACATTCCATTCTATTTTCTCTTCCTACTATTTTACTTATTGTATTATATTTAGATGCACCTTTTGGAGTGAGTGTGAAATCATGCAATCAGTGACAATGGGTTCTATTCTATTTTATTCTATTCTATTCTATTAAGACAGTTTATCTGTTTTTTGGATTATTTTTTATTTATTTAATTTATTCAGCTCAATATAATAAAAATAAACAAAACAAGGGGAATTTTAAGTATTTAAGTAGTAAATCTTACATACTTTAATCAGATGAATCAGAAAACAAATGACTTTAGTGCTGGTTAGTTCATGTTTTTAATATATATGATGGTGTGTTATTCCACATATATGGTGGTTTATGTACATGTATACAATGGATTAGTAAATATTTCACTAGAAAGAACCTGTAAAGTGAATGGATCATAATGTGTAAACAGTGTTTGAAGTAGATCTGACACCAATATTCCTTTGGACTAAAACCTATTCTCTTGTTAATTCTAAGAATTTCACATTTTGACCCCAGACTTATCTTGGAAACTTGAGCCAATCAGCATTTAAGACTTGAGTTTTCTTTATCAGTAACACACATGTGGTAGAACTTCATTTGTTTTATTCCAGAACCATTTTACATGTAGACAAGTGCAGACTCTGCTTCTTTTCACTCTTTTAGTTAGTTACTGGTCTTTAATTAGTTACGCTCTAGCAGTTTCCAGTATACTGTTGCCTTGCCGTATGTATAAATGCTTGACATGTCTTCTGGCTCTGTTCTAAAAGCAGGCAGCTTTTATGAGGCCTTATTGAAACCAGGCTGAGGTCGGGTCTGTTTAACTGTGTTATCATCTGAATGCTTTGTGTATTAGTTGGTGCGACACAGACGTAGACTTCTGTGAAAACATTGTGCTGCTCTTAAAGGTCTGAACCACAGACTGGAACAATTTATCTTATCAGTAAGTTATGGGACTATTCACAAACACTGGAGCTTTAAGTATTGTTGTAACTACACTTGGTGCTCACATTTGTCTTCTTATATTTTTAAAAACACTTTAATAAATCCCATATATTGAAGCTAATTCATTTTCTCTTGTATTTGAAATTGTATTATATGACACAAACCCAGGTAATGAATGGACCTGAATGCAGAACTCAGAGGATAGGATTCTGTTATCAGTAGGATAACAGAATATTTATTAATAATAACCATATTAACAAATGACAATTGTTCTCTTCGATGGGTCGTCTGGTTGACACACTGTGGTTGACACGGGCAGCTGTGGTTCAGTTAGTAGAGTGGGTCGCCCAATGACCAAGAGGTTGGCGGTTCGCGTCCCAGCACACGTCGAAGTGTCCTTGGACAAGACACTGAGTAGGACTGACCTTAGACGTTAGAAACCTACTGGTGTATGAGTGTGTGTGTGAATGGGTGAATGAGAGGCTAATGTAAAGCACCATGAAGGTGGAAAAGCGCTATATAAGTGCAGACCATTTACCATTCCACTCATGTCAGTGACCCTGAGTGGACGTCGACTCCCATTCATTCTGAGCAGGAGCAAATATGCAGTGTGTGTGTGTGTGTGTGACGTGGACATGCTCGGACATGGCTCGCTACCGTGAATGTATGAGTGTGTGGTGTGAGTCGTCCCTGGAGACCACGTCCCTGGCATATTTCGTCCCCTGGCGATCATGGGTTCTCCTCTGAAAACAGCAACTATGGAACAGGGCGCATACACACTGGTCAGAAAAACAAACACAGACTACGGTGGCCAGGAAGGCTCACAACAAAACAAAAGCCACGACACAAATACAAATGTCACAACACACTGAAAAACCAAAAGAGAAAAGCACAGAAGCACAAAGGAATTGACCATATTTTCCGACGGACCATCGGAAGCATAATTACCGTAGTCGCCATTAAGCAGTCTTTTCTTGTAAAGTTTAAAAGGAATGTAGAAATGAAAATGTCGGAAAAGAAAGTAAAAGTATTGATATGTTTTCAACATTCTTTTTCCATCCGTAAATGTCAGGTTTGCCACTGCGACGATTTTAATTCTGCTTCCAGCGTTCCGTCGGAAAATACGGTAAATCAATGCTACACCTGAAAAACGTCCTCATACCAGTGAAAAATGAGGGTTTTGTTGAAAGTGTCATATTATCATTAGGTACATTTTTATCCACAAGTTATATTTGAGGAGCAATTGAAAAGCAACTCGATTAAAAAATAAAATCCGTAAAAAACATAAATGTTGTACAGCAATTGTCCGTATGTGTATTTCCTTTGACAAACACTACTCTTGTCCTAAGATAATCTAATTGAGGGAGAGTTAAATATAGCAGAAGTGGAATACAAGTATTTGGCACAGGCGACACTAAGGGACCGAGGTAAAGCACTGTTAAACCCTGCATCAACATGCGGCAGTGTAGCCAATTAACACAGAGAGCCAAGGTAGAGGGACGGGAGGGTGACAGAGGAGTGGTAGAGGATTCAGTGTCAGGATGGAAGACTAAATGGCGAGCTGTCTAATGGGAAGGTCAGGAGAACAACAGATGACTGGGATCAACACGACAGACGATAATGAGAAAATCCTGTGAAAGGATGATGTAGAAACTTGTATAGGACCAACATAGTTTCCATTTTTGGGCAGTTCAGGAACCGCCGACAAATCAATAATAACACTGCTCTACAGTTTTTTTTTAAATGGGCTAAATCTTACATACTTTAACAAGATGGATCAGAAAACAGATGGTAAAAGTACTAGTTAACTTATGTTTTTAACCCTCCTGTTATGTTCATTTGTCAAGAACAGCAGTGGTGTTCCTGGGTCAGTTTGACCCGGTACATGTTTAATTATGCAAAAGATGTCCAGACCCCCTCCCCAAAAAATACTAACAAGCACTGTTAATATTACTATTACTACTAACTATTCTATGGTGTTCCTTACGTCGAACAGGTAATGGTTCATTCAATTAGGATAATTCTTCTTTTTAAAAAACCATGTTAATTTTTTTTTTTTTTTATGTTTTACCACTTTATTACTTTTGAAATACTAACATAACATGGCATGACATGACATGACATAACATGTCTCTCAGTTGTAAGGAAAGAAACAGTCTGACATTTCTTACACCATTTTACCTCCAGTTTGACTGCTGATTCAAATTGACCTAAACAGTATCTATGTGATATAAACATAAAAGGGGTGATCACAAATAAATGAGATGAACTATTTTTTATTAATCTCACCCAACACTGGTTGGGAGACATTATTGTAATCGGTGTGTGTGTGTGTGTGTGAGACATATCATGCTATAACTCAATGAATACTTGAGATATCACCATGAAATTACATGGGCATATACATATACAGTAGCTAATGCACATAAGATGCAATGATGCATTTTAGTAAAAGACGGATTCAAGAAAGGACTCTTTTGGAAACTTGATCGAACCAGCATTTAAGACTTGAGTTTATATTTGTACATTTAATATTGTATTTTACAATTTTTCCTCACTTTTGTGCCATTTGTGTCTTATTTTGTTCATGTTACTTATAATTTTGTTGGTTTATTTGACATTTTTGGCTGTTATTGTCCATTTTGTTGCTTATATTTTTAATATTTGCCTGTAACTGTTAAAGTCTCAGGAGTTAAAGGGATGTCCCAGATGAATTTTAGAACCTGGTTAAATACAAGTTGATTTTTTTTTTTACATCCTGATGCATAAAACTAGATAATTCAAAGAGGGTATGCTATGCTCTATTTTAATGACTGTTTTTAAGTGCAGACCATTGTCAGAAGTTTGTATAAATATGTTTTTAAGATCTGTTTTCTTTTTTTTTTTTTACCTAATTTTCAGTTTTTTTGTAAAGTGATTATATACACATTTAGTGGTTGAAAGAAGTATTCCAATCCTTTATTTAAATAACCAAAAAAAAAATAAAAATCAAAAAGATCAAACTCAATTAAAATTACAGATCCAGAATGTATGGAATTATATAGAATATATAGAATTATGGAAATATAAATACTGATTTGTTGCCTTTGAAACTTGCATTAATACATTTGACACCATTAAATGATTAATTGTGAATCATTAGTGTAATAAGTAATTAACTGGGTAAACGTACTCTGTTACTTTCGGTCACTGGCTCATTTATAGTGTGTGATTTATTAACATCTATTTCTGTCATTGGAGATTCAAAGTGATTTGACACCACATTTATTGCACCCCGGTCCTCATCCCTCCTGGTGTTTTTAGACCTGGCATGTGATAAAACAACTTCAGCTAAGCCTTATCATAATAAATACAACGTTCATACTGAAAGACAATGAAGAAAGGCTCGACAGAAAAATATAAAAAATTAAAATAAAAACTTCCATACTGAAGTTGTAGAATAAGACAGCTTTAACAAGGCTTAAAATTCCACATCTAAAATTAAATTAAATGACAAATGCACAGTGTGTTGTTTCATAATTGATGATATGGATGATAGTTTGGATCCTGAGAGTTTTTACCATCATAAAAAACATAAAAATGTGACTGCAGAGATAAATTATCAATGAGCTTGCATATTGAAAATGTATTATGTAAATGCTTTTTGATTTCAGTGACTTAAAAATAAGTCTTAATGCAATATATCACAAATTCATGTGTTGTCCAAAAAGTTTTTTTTATACCACTCTACACCATACTGCCCTACAAAGTAAAAAGGCAGTAGCTGCATTCTTTTTTTTTTTTTTTTTTTGTAAAAATTAGTTATTGTGTTTTTTGCAACATTCAAATCATTCTTTGTCATGTAATAAAATCTCATCTCAAATGTCTGTCGTTTTGGAGAAAATTGGTGAGTGTATGTACAGTAACTGCAAAAAGTACTTGTAAAGAAAAACAAAAAGTCAGTAAAGACCATTACTGTGTTCTTACTAATGTCCATTTAGGACCCTGCACCAATAGTTTACAGTCAATTTCTGTATTAGACTGAAACAGATTATGGAATTACTGTATTTTCCGCATTATAAGGTGAACTGTCAATGAATGGTTTTTAATGAAGGTTTTTCACACATTAACTGAAGTCAAAATCATGCGATAAAAAGTCAAAATCGTGAGATGTTAATTGCATATATATTCATATTTTTACATATGTTTTGGAAATTTTATCACATTTTTTTGTGTTTTTTCTATATTTTACAAGATTTTTGATTTTTTAGTGTGAATTTTATGGGATTTTAGTATGCTTTATATATATTTTTCCTTTTTTTTTGTTTCTTAGTGTATTTTTTGGGGAAATCTTTGGGGGAAATTTGAGTAAAACCAACCAACCAAACATAAAAAAGGAATTGACCAACATAAAGTGTTTTCATCATGATTAATCAAAATTAATCCAAAGCAACTCTGTGATCGATCTGATATAAAATTCTAATAATTTGACAACCCTATTTAAAACCAAACTTTCTTCAATCCAATCTAATCCATTTATATTTATAGAGCACAAATTTTAACAACCACAAGGGTTACAATAAAATAAAATCTAATAAAACCTCAAAAATACTAAGATAAAAAACATAATAAAAGTAAAAACATTAAGATAAAACACAATAAAACATAATAAAATGAAAAATATTAAGATAAAAACACAATAAAACATTAGAAAATTAAAACTACTAAGATAAAATACACAATAAAACATAATAAAAGTAAAAAGACTAAGATAAAAAAAAACTCAATAAAACATAAAAACCTCAAAATACAAAGATAAAAAAACACAATAAAACATCATAAAACCTTAAAGAAAGCAAAGAACTTAAAACATAAAAAATAAACAGACTGTCCAACATATCCATGGACATAAAATCCTCCTCCTCTTCCGCCTAATTTTGGGCGAATCCCCCCCCCCCCCCCCCCCCGCCCCCGTAACCCTTCAGTCTATCATCCCTCCTCTCACAGAGACACATGGCGCTCTGACATTCCTCACGTTCCATTATAACAAGCTACATTCCCTGGAACACACACTTCCTTCGCTCCGTCCCTGCTTGTGGTCCCTGGATCCCAGAGCAGGGACCCCCACCCCCCTCCCGCCCCCACCCCCCCCCCCGTGCTGCTTATCCCTGGATGTCTGTGGTTGTCTGTGCACAGTTCCACAAACAGCCAGAGCTTGTGACTTGAGTGTCCAGAGGAGAGCAGAGCATCAGGCCGGAGTTAAAAAAGCAGTGAAACCTGGACAGACGCACCCTGACACACCCATGAGAGACATGGGGGGAAAAGAGAAGAAGGTTTTGGTGATTGCTAATGTGGCCAACTACCGAGGGTGAGTCCTTTTAACATGTGCTGATGTAAAAAAAAAAAATAAAAAATACAATTAAAAAAGAATCTGTAATATTTCTATCAAAGATGAAGACAATAATTACTGTACTTTTGACCTACTTGTATCGACGAAGAAATCCAAAGCAGCGTTGAGCTTTTATAATGACCATGTCCTGAATTCTAGCACCTTTTTTCCCATGGTGTCAGTTACATCCAGTGCAAGGTGTTACTTGTCAAGTTACTGGGGCGCATTGATTGATTTGTTCTATGTGTATTTGGAGATACAAGCTAAACAAAAACTGTTTTGCTGCAAAAATTTAGAGCAGGATCCGTCCAACTCATTTTACTTTAGGGGTAACATTAACCCCTTTAACTTCCTGATGTGTCAGTGCTGACACGTTCTGGATGGAAAAAGCCCAAACAAACTACTGGAACCATATTACAACACTAGTCATTTAATCCTTTAAAAAAACAAAAACAAAACAAAAACAAAATGTTACTTAGTTTCTGTTGATGTTGTTGCTTATCTTTGTTTATTTTGTCTACATTTTTAATTCTTTTTATTTTATTATTTTTGTTCAATTCTGGTGTGTTAGTGTCTTAGTTTGTTCATGTTACATATTATTTTGTTAGTTTAATATTAATTTTTGTTAATTTTACTGATCACTTTGGCAGTTTTTGTTCATTTTGTTGTTTATTTTATCTTTTATTTTTTAAACTGTGGAATTGCCTAAGCGTCTGGAGTTAAAAGGTTAACCATGCCATGCCAAACCATACCATACCATACCATACCATGCCATGCCATGCCATGCCATACCATCAGAGGTGGTCAAAGTACTCACATTCTGTACTTAAGCAGAAGTACTGCTACTGGTGTGAAAAAATACTCTGGTAAAAGTAGAAGTACTGATTCAACATCTTTAAAAAAAAAAAAAAGTAACATTTCACAGTTGTAATAAAGTACAAAAGTAAAATTGCATAATTTTTTTGTTTTGCCATGAATGCAATAATACTCATTTAACTAGGAAAAATCTGAAAAAAAAGCAAAAATATCTCAAATAAAGCATTTAAAAGTGAGTTACTGTGTAGTTAATGTGTTTGATAGGGTCACTGTACTCAGTTTTGTGGGTATGGGGAGGGAATTTATTAAAACTGGGGGAAAATTGAGATAAAAAAAAAAAAAAGTCATCATGAGATTTAAAAAAATTACAAATGAGATTTAAAAATGCATAATTTTAAGATAAAAAGTCCAATTGTGAGATAATAGTCATATAACTATAATATATAAAATCACAGTCTCTCTCCTCTTAAGTGACTTATTTTTCATACCGTCACATCTGTTTAGTTTGAAAAAGTCACGAGTCTATTTTAAGAATGTAAAGAGTATAAGTATACAGATATTTATGAACAAATGTAGGCAGTAAAAGTAAAAAGTTGCCAAAAAAATAAATACTCAAGTAAAGTACAGATACCTAAAAAAAATCAACTTAAGTACAGTAACAAAGTATTTTTACTTAGTTACTTTACACCTCTGCATACCATACCATACCATACCATACCATACCATACCATACCATCTTTATTTATAAAAGGGCTTTAAAACAGACATCTGACACAAAGCCCTGCACACTATAAGACAATAGAAAGGTATAAAACACAAAACAGAGAAAGGAGAACAAGGCAATAAAATCAATCTAAAAATAGAACTAGAAAGTACATATACAATAAAAGTACTAAAACTACACAAATACATTTATCATACAATAAAAGATCTAAAATCAATGAGTCACTGAGTCGAAGGCCAGGAAGTAAAAATGTGTTTTAAGACGACATACAAAGGCAGTTTATTCCACAAGCTCAGTGCAGCAACACAAAAGGCTTTGCATCAAATACATCAGTATGTATCAAAGGCTGTAACTCTTGGATACATCCTGGTCACTACAGTGGACAGTTCTACAGCTGTTCTCTTGTATATTCATGGGTTTTGTTGTTTTGTTTCCATATCAGTCAGTTCATACCAATGATGTTTGGGTCAATGTATAAATGACCCCCAACCAACCCTTTTTTTTAAGTAACCCACCTGCAACTCGGACCACAACAAATATATTTGAAAAGGACCGGACCCGACCCGCTTCTCAATCTGCATTTTTAAAAAGTAGTCAATGGTCTTTAAGTTAAAATTCCATGGCATTGCTTGTAAGTTAATATGTTGACAAAATATCTTTGTGGCGCCTCAGCATCCAAAAGTTATCAACGTGCAGCATCTAAACCGTGTTTATCTCAAATGACAAACAACCTGACCAACAACAACCTGAGTATCATTACAAATATTTTTCAATGACCTGCAACTGCGGATAACTCGGGTCAGCCTGGTTCATACACTAAAATCCAATTAGTTGTTACTCAGAAAAAACATGCAAACCAATTGCACTTATTCAAACAAGTAAAGAGAACTAAATATTTTAAGTTGTATTAACTACTGCTTCCATCGTACAATAATAATTTTAATCTACTCTTTGCATTTGAATCTTACTCTGTCTTTAGTGCTTATAACACACTTACCTAAGTTAGACCAACTTAGCCTTGGACTACAATTGGGCTTACTTGTTAAAACCATGCAAACTGATTGCGCTTATAAAAACAAGTATATTACATTGCATTTGGGTTAGGGTTATATCCAAAGCAGCTTACAATAGAGGACATAATATACAGTATAGCCTGTAGCACTAACAGTTACAAGGTTGACAGAAAATATAAAGAACAATTTGTGCAAATGCTATCTGGGGTTATTTAGGTTCCCCCTGGTTGATATGCATCAGAAGGGAGAGTCTTCATATGTGTCTGGAAGGTTGAGAGAGATGATGCTAGCCTTGTCGGTTTATGGGAGTGTGTTCTAATACAGAGAACAGTTTCGCCTGGGATCACTTAGAGCGAGCAGACGGCACCGCTATTTGGTTTGTGTTGGCAGAGCGTAGATCTCTGGCAGGAACATACGGCTTTAGTATTTCCGTCAGATAAGCAGGGACAGTACCTGAGATGGTTTTGAAGGCAAGGGTCAAGATCCTGTGCTTGATTCGGGTAGCCACTGGTAGACAGTGCAACTGGATGAAGAGAGGAGTAACATGGGTGGTTTTGGGTAAGGGGAGTACCAAACATGCAGCAGTGTTCTGCACCATCTGAGGAGGTTTTATAGCACAGCTGGTAGACCAGCCAGGAGGGAGTTGCAATAATCCAGACGGGAGATGACCATGGCCTGAATCGGTAGTTGTGCTGAATGTTGGGTGAGGTAGGGTCTGATTTTCTGGATGTTGTACAGCACAAATTGGCAGGTCTGGGTGGGTGATGGGTTTGGCGTCATAGTGGTAGTGTCCATCCTGAGGTTGATGTTGTGACAGTCTTGGACAGGTTCAGCTTTAGGTGGTGTACCTTCATCCATGTTGACAGGTCAGTGAGATTCGTCCAGCAACTGTGGTGTTATCTGGCCAGAAGGACAGGTATATCTGGGTGTCATCAGCATAGCAATGATAGGAGAACCCATGTCTTTTACTGACAAGACCTAGGGAGGTGTGCTACACCGTGAACAGAAGGTAACCCCAGTACTAAATAATGTTACTTCAGCAATCTAAGTGAATGAAAAACCAGTTCCATTCTCCTAAAATACAACTTAACCCTTTAACCCCAAATGAGTCAGCGCTGACGCATTCTGAATGGATGACTTAGTTTAAAAATTCAGAAAAATTCAAGGTTTTTTTTTTGTGTTATTTTAGTGAGAATTCTATTCATGGAACTGATGTACAGGTGTCAAAAAGCAACTGATTTAGAAAAAGAAAAACTTTTTTTTTTTTTTACAATTATTTGTTATTTTGTAAATATTTATTCATTTCTGTTGATTTTGTTGATTTTTATTTATTTTTTTCTATTTCCTTCATTATTTTTCATCAATTGTGTTCTGTTAGTCTCTTACTTTGTTCATTTTACATATTATTTAATTAGTTTATTATTCATTTTTGTTCGTTTTACTGATTACTTTGGCAGTTTTTGTTTCTTTTGTTTCTTATTGTATCTTATTTTATTTTTTACTGTGAAACTGCTTAAGTCTCAGGGGTTAAAGGGTTAGAATATTTAGTTCTCTTTACAGTACTTCTTTTTATAAGTGTAATTGGTTTGCATACTTTTTCCGAGCAACTACAAATAATTGGATTTTACAGTGTACCATTACTGTAACTGTTCTTAATACTTGATCCGCACTAACATGTTTATCTGTAACTCAATTGCTTGTTGTTATTAGACTGTAATTAACAGCTTCTTCATGCAAAAACTGCATTACGTTTTTTTTATTCCATAGTGTTCTGATATTGCGTTATCTCTTGTTGGTTTTTGGGTGATTTTCTCTTGTTGGTTATTGGGTGATTTTCTCTTGTTGGTTTTGGGTGATTTTCTCTTGTTGATTTTGGGTGATTTTTCTCTTGTTGGTTATTGGGTGATTTTCTCTTGTTGGTTTTGGGTGATTTTCTCTTGTTGATTTTGGGTGATTTTTCTCTTGTTGGTTATTGGGTGATTTTCTCTTGTTGGTTTTGGGTGACTTTCTCTTGTTGATTTTGGGTGACATTCTCTTGTTGGTTTTGGGTGATTTTCTCTTGTTGCTTTTGGGTGATTTTCTCTTGTTGCTTTTGGGTGACTTTCTCCTGTTGGTTTTGGGTGACTTTCTCTTGTTGATTTTGGATGACTTTCTTTTGTTGGTTTTGGGTGATTTTCTCTTGTTGGTTTTGGGTGATTTTCTTTTGTTGGTTTTGGGTGACTTTCTCCTGTTGCTTTTGGGTGACTTTCTCCTGTTGGTTTTGGGTGACCTTCTCCTGTTGGTTTTGGGTGACTTTCTCCTGTTGGTTTTGGGTGATTTTCTCTTGTTGGTTTTGGGTGATTTTCTTTTGTTGGTTTTGGGTGACTTTCTCCTGTTGGTTTTGGGTGATTTTCTCTTGTTGGTTTTGGGTGACTTTCTCTTGTTGGTTATTGGGTGATTTTCTCTTGTTGGTTTTGGGTGACTTTCTCTTGTTGATTTTGGATGACTTTCTTTTGTTGGTTTTGGGTGACTTTCTTTTGTTGGTTTTGGGTGATTTTCTCTTGTTGGTTTTGGGTGATTTTCTTTTGTTGGTTTTGGGTGACTTTCTTTTGTTGATTTTGGGTGACTTTCTCTTGTTGATTTTGGATGACTTTCTCTTGTTGGTTTTGGGTGACTTTCTCTTGTTGATTTTGGATGACTTTCTTTTGTTGGTTTTGGGTGACTTTCTTTTGTTGGTTTTGGGTGATTTTCTCTTGTTGGTTTTGGGTGATTTTCTTTTGTTGGTTTTGGGTGACTTTCTTTTGTTGATTTTGGGTGACTTTCTCTTGTTGATTTTGGATGACTTTCTCTTGTTGGTTTTGGGTGACTTTCTCTTGTTGATTTTGGATGACTTTCTTTTGTTGGTTTTGGGTGATTACCAGTCAATGATAGTGATACGAGAACATGATGAGCTCATTTGTCTCCCACATTACAGGACCTGTCATGTGACTATTGCGAACACGTACATTGCGATGTCGATGCTCAAATAATATATCGTGCCGCTCTAATACAGGTAATGAAATATGTGTATCAGCAGTAGAAGAAGTTTTATGTATTTAAATGTACTGATGCAACACTGGGGAAATGCTCTTCTGTAAATACACGTTACACAAAGGAATATAATAAATAAAAAGTAAAAATAGTCATTGTGCAGTAAAAATGATCCCTGTCATTGTTTCTAAATATATATGAGTTTTACAGCAGCACATAGTTAAGGTTGAGTTTAAAAACAGTAACTATAAACTTTAATCCACAGAAATGCATCATATTCTGGATGATGTATATTTGTATCATGTCCTGTGAATGTGATGTATCTCTAATACAATGTGAAGCCTATTTTTAATTTTGTGCCACCGCATTTGCTATGTTTTTTAGCAAAATAAAAGAAGAAACTTAACCCATTTTCTGTATTTTACAAAGACTTGCGTTCAACATGTTTGTAATCTCACAATAGAAATCTGAAAAGTAACTAAAGTTGGAATGAAAAGTGGATTATGATCAAATTTAAAGTCACGTCAAATTTCTATTAAGTATACCAGTCATTTGCAATTATTTATTTGACCTTGTACCATTTGTGTGTACTCTATGTGTCACTCCTGATCTGTATGAATTTACATTTTGCATTGTTGTGGGTCTTAAGAAAGTTCTGTGGGAAGTTTGAAAATGCAAAAAGAAGAAATAGAAGTAAGACCAAAAATGGTTTTAGTAAGTTATGATTTGAAAACAATTCAACTGAAATAGACTGTTACATTAGTTTAATTGATTTTAATTTAATTTATTAAGACCCCCAGTAGCAACTAATGCTATGCTTCCTGGGGTCTCCTCTACATTATATTACAATTTTACACACACACACACACACACACACACACACACACACACACACACACACACACACACACACACACACACATAGACAGGACATATAAGACAACAGCCCAATACAATAAAAGTAAATAAACAAAATAACTACTAGATCCATTACACTCCATCACCAAACAAACCAATTAAAACTTTAGAACTACAGCCTTTAAGACAAAATCTGTGAAAAAATATGGATCATGTCATTTCCTGTCAGTCTTTCACACATTCTGATGACAAAGGCAAAACAGTTTTTACTGTTTGAACATGGTCAGATTGTTGAACTGAGAAAGACACCATCGATGCTTAGACTGGATGCAATAAGACAGTCAGTTTGAATTTGTTCAAAGATCCTCAGGGTTATGGAACAAAAAAAAGTCCAGTCATAGACCCAAAACATTTTCACTGTGTCTTGATGGACAGTTGGAACAATGTGAACACCTGAAAGAAAATGACACAGAGTCCACATTTTGGCTTTTAAATGTCAAAATTCTTACATTTTTGATCAACTATTTCACTTTAATTGTTTTTTAATGAATTACTTATTCTTTTTTTTTTTTGCCTCAAAGTTCAGAAGATGAGATGAGATTACTTATTGCATCATTTTAGGGTTGCCAGGTTTGTAAATATATATGATATTAACAGGTTTCAACTTGGTTTGTTTGCAGCTTAATATATACCGGTAAATCACGATCTCCCCGATACTTTTGATCATTTTCTTAATTTTCGCTCACATATTCACAATTATCAAACTCGCCAGTACAATAAATGACATCTCCCCCTACTTAGAACTTCCTTTGCACAAATGTCTGTTAAATACAAGTGTGTCACGTTATGGAATAATCCCCCCCCCCTCCCTTATGAACACTACTTCCTCGTTTCTTTCATTTAAAAGAGCCCTAAAAATCCACCTGATATCAATCCCAGCTCCCTGTAGCAGCCACTCATGTTGACCTTGTCTCCTTTTCCTTAATTTATATGATTGATTCTTTTATATCCTTATTGGTGATTGTACTGATACTCTCTGTTCTACCTTAATGTACTTTTAAATTGTTACTTATATTAATAGCGTTTATTATTAGATTAATCTTATTATTTATTATTCATTTACAATGTATAACTGTATTCTTTATTATTATTATTATTATTATTATTATTATTATTATTATTATTATTATTATTATTAAACAAGATACAAACAAAACAGGTACCGTACATATGTAGACAATATTTTTCCATAATGACAAATAAAATAAATAAAAATAAAAATAACAAACTCCAAAAAACAGGGCATTTTTATTTTCTCAAATGTTTAGAAGTTTGTATGCATATTTGTGTTTAATCATACATAATGATTTATGAAAAGGTACCAACTCATTCCTCCAGTGAATCAAGTTAGGGATAGATCTAAAGAAATTACATTTATGGATATACTGTTTAGTTAGTAAAAGTATGTTATTAATCCCATAGTTTATATCTTTGTTATTTGTTAAAATAACAAACATTATATCATTTACAGAAAAATTGTCAAAGTGAATTCCGTGAGATCGAATCCAAAATTGTAAGTCAAAGCAAATGTATAACTGTATTCTATGTTACGATTATGATTGATTTTTGTTCACTTTAAAGGAGGAGGGCATAGTATAAGCTTACATCAGGGGTGCCACATTCAGTTATATTTGATCTGAAGTGTGCCAAACCAGTAAAAACAAAACATAATAATACATAAATAATGCCAACTCCAAACTTTTCTCTCTGTTTTAAAGTGAAAAAAGTAAAATTACATAATGAAAACAAACAATATTAGACTTTAGTTTATCATTTACACATATACATTCTATTTTACAGATCACACTGGATCGACAGATGCACAAAATATTTAGTAATTGTACTTACTCGCACATCTCTTCAGACATTTCCAATTTTTGTTCAGATTAAATACAAATTATGCTTTGTTTTAGTGTCACTTAATGAAAAAAAATTACATTTACAAAGACATTTTTTACTTGTAATTATTTATAGGTACTCATGAGACTGAATTAAAATCTTAGTGTAATTTTTGCATTTCATAAATTCATCGAAAGGCAAATATTGGACCCTTAGGCGGGCCAGATTTGGCCCCCGGGCCACATGTTTGACACCTCTGGTTTACATGCTTTTTCCCCTCCTCCTGCGCCTGTTTTTAAATATTGTATTGTATTATTTTCTCTGTTATCTTCTTTTGTGCAAATCGAATAAACAAACAAACAAGACATCAGTCAAAGAGGAGCCCTTTCATTAAACTATTTAGCGCAGCACACGCCAAAGAGCAAAAAGCAGCGGTGATTATATCCTGATCATGACTTGCATAAGACACAGTATTTGTAAATAAGACACAGTATTTGTACATAAGACACAGTATTTGTACATAAGACACAGTATTTGTACATAAGACACAGTATTTGTACATAAGACACAGTATTTGTACATAAGACACAGTATTTCTATATATTTTTTTTATTTCTAGTACATATTTTTATTTTTATTTTTTATTTCTAGCTTAATTTTATTATTTACCTCTATGATTATTTGCACTATTATTTGCACTGCTTTACTTCCTTTTTGCACCTTTTTGTACTTTTTCTGTTACAGTGAATTTCTTCTGTGTGAGATCAATAAAGTTTTATCTTAACTTATCTTTTGGCAGCGAGGGAATTCACTGCAGTCTGGTGGCTCTGAAAGGACAAAATGTTGAATTTAGAAGGAGAAAAATAAACCTGTTGGTCATTTGATATTATCCTGTACGGCAGTCAGCGTGTTTAATTTGATGCCTATTAATTTGAAAAGTGACCGCAGTCACTTGAGTGTCCTCTCTAATGATGGCAAAACATGTTCAGCATTTCATTTCACAGGCTACTTTTCATCCGAATAGTGCGTCTAATTTGATCCCAGACTTGAGCAGAGCCGCTTTTTTTTTTCTCCTCCCTGTTTATTCTAAAAGACTTGAGTTGAGTATGTATATGCTTCATCCTGAGAGGAAATTAAAGATAAATTTAGACAGTAATGTTCAGTACAATACTATTCTCTTCTCCGTACACAGTCAGAGACACCTCCCTCACATTCCTATGGTTTATAGGCTTTGATGGCTGTTTCCATGCAACTACTAAACAGGACAGCAGATGCCCCATGAGAGAGATAGCACCCTGGGGTGAAGACTATGCATATGAACCCCGTCCCCCTTAGTCATATCATATGGGTCTAGACCAGAGGTGTCAAACATGCGGCCCGGGGACCAAATCCGGCCCGGCTAAAGGTCCAATCTGGCCCTTTGGATGAATTTATGAAATGCAAAAATGACATTAAGATTTAAATCATTTTAGTTCATGGTCCACATTCGGACTAATTCAGTCTCATAATATAATTACCTGTAAAAAAAAAATCCTCTTTGTAAATGTAATTTTTTTTTCATTTAGTGACACTAAAACAAAGTATAATTTCACAAAAAAAAATCTCAATAATCAGAACAAATATGAAAAACTGCAAATTTCTTTAGAGATGTATTGGTAAGTACAACTTTCACAATATTTCACTCATTACTCTATATTATGCGTATGTGTATATCCACTATGATCTTTAAATTAGAATGAATATGTGTAAATGATAAACTAAAGCCTAATATTTTTTGTTTTTCCTGGTGTCCTTTTACTTTTTTCGCTCTAAAACAGGGAGAAAAGGGTTGATGTTATTTATATATTATTATGTTGGGGTTTTTTTTGTTGTTTTTTTTGACTAGTTCGGCCCACTTCAGATCAAATTTTGCTGAATGAGGCCCCTGATCTAAAATGAGTTTGACACCCCTGGTCTAGACCCTCTGTCCTGGGCTGGTACTTAAAAAAAGCCCCTAATCTGACCTGTTGATGTTCCTACACTACACATATGCGTAACAAACACTAGCAGAGTTGGGCTTTGGATTACTTCAACACTTTCATGCACACATGCGTAAAACACACACGCAACAGACTGTGTGTCTCCCTTCGCCACTTCACCTTATCTTATCTGAGAGCAACTGCACTGCTCGCTTCTCTGAGCGTAGACATGCAAAGCAGAGGCTGAGATCATTTGTGGGTTTTAATTTGAGGATGTACTCAAATTGGGAAGTGCTGCCTGGTATTCAACACCATGTCGCAGCCTGGCAAAGAAAGCTGCATCTGATAAAAATATAAATATAGAGGTGCACTGTAAAAAGGGGAAAAACAGGTATGTGCCAGAATAATACTGTAAAAAATAACAAACTATAAACATATTTATAGAGTAACATGTAGATTTAACATTTTAAACATGTATGTTTGATATTTTAAACATGTAGCTGTAACATTTTAAATACTTATATTTAACATTTTAAACGTGTAGATTTAACATTTTAAACATATTTAACATTTGAAATACTTATATTTAACATATTAAAAAACATGTAGATTTATCATTTAAAACATGTAGATTCAACATTTTAAACATGTAGCTGTAACATTTTAAATACTTATATTTAACAATTTACTCATGTAGATTTAACGTTTTAAACATGTATGTTTAACATTTTAAACATGTAGCTGTAACATTTTAAATACTTATATTTAACAATTTACTCATGTAGATTTAACGTTTTAAACATGTATGTTTAACATTTTAAACATGTAGATTTAACATTTTAAACATGTAGATTTAACATTTTAAACATGTAGATTTAACATTTTAAACATGTATGTTTAACATTTTAAACATGCAGCTGTAACATTTTAAACATTTATATTTAACATTTAAATACTCATATTTAACATATTAAAAAACATGTAGATTTAACATTTAACCCTCTGCATATGTTCCTCCTGCATGAATCTGTCATTCTCAGAGGGGGGAGGGACAAATTGGATTATAGTTTGATTGACATACCACCGTCCAATCAGTTTGAGACGCCACTCAAAATTATTGTACTGTGTTTTTTTAGTTCCTTCCATTCCACAGGCATCTATATATTTTTATTCTTGTGTCAGAACGTATGATTAATTATTTATGAATGGGTTGTGAAGGGAATTATAAGAAATATAGTAGAAATGCACCAGAAAAACATCTTGGACCCCACCTATAACATAGTCTTACTGTAAAAACTACATCTACATTTGATTTAATTGTCGGCACAAAAATTTTCTCAAATAAAAAACTGTGCATTGTATTTTAACTTATATTGTTTATGTTGCAATTTTATATATTTTTGCTATTAATTATACTTTTTTTTTTTACAGTGTGGATATAGAGATTGCAAACTATGGAATATGATGCCCCACTTCAGACTCTTAGTTCACTTTGTGCATGAGTTTCCCGTGTCTCTAATCAAATTATGGGTAAAATACAAAATTAAAATTGTGGAGAGCATGGTCATCATTACAAAAAAAAAAAAATTTCTTAACTATTACAGTCATTCACTTTGTCCTATAGCTCACACACACATCATGACACTGTAACTTTTTTCTTTTTATTTTTTACTTATATTATTATATATTACATTTTATTTTTACTTAACAAATTTGCCACCACAGTTAGTTTGTTATAATTAAAGTTGTAGTTTTCTATCATTTAATTTAGGTTAATAAGCTTTGTTTGATCCACAGTCCCATAAAACAACAAGGGAAGACATCCTAGCAACAAGAAAACAATCTTATTTACAAATGGTTTGCTTTAGTGATAGTTACCAACACAAGGAAGAGTCAACGGTGTTTTGTTGAAAAGAGTGCTAATCTGCTATTAAATAAAGAGCTCCAGTGTGTGAGATAACTGCTAACCATGCTGTCTCATTTTCTATTTGTACATGTGTTAAATGCTCATGATAAAATGTGTAAATATAATAGCTTAGGAGCTGTAAAAAGGAAGATTTGATGACTCTGTTTGTTGTTTCCACCTGTTTGTCTATGTGTTAAGCTTAAAAACAAGTGGCACAACAAGCACTAATGAACATCATCAAAGGTATGAACTAATGTAGGTTCCATATGTCTGAGGATTCTTTTAATGCAAGGATAGATGTCATTAAAAAAAAAAAAAAAAAACTTAATAATTTTTCTCTTTTTGTTTCTTTTTTGGGGGGGGTGGGCAGTGAATAAATAACACTGGTCTACGAGTAAAATTCTTCTGGAATAAAACTAAAGAAATGTGACCACATGTGTGTTTTTGATAAAGAAAACTCAAGTCTAAAATGTTGGTTGGCTCAAGTTTCCAAGATAAGTCTGGGGTCAAAATGACCTGTTTTAAAGTTTGAACATCTAGGAAAATTAGTAAAAAAGTATTTTTCAGTATGAAACTTGTTCTGCCTTATTTAGTGTAATCAACATATAATATAAAAATGGTACATTGTAATACAAAAATACCTGTAAATGTCTGCATTTTATCTTTTTATTCAACATTTTACAATGCCAATATCTGTTACAATGCCAATGCAACATTTTCTACAATGCTAACTTGTTTTTTCTATGCTACAGTGTTAATGGCAGCGAAATGGCTCCATTTGATCACCCCTTTTATGTTCAGATCGATTTGACCCATTAGTTAAACTGGGGGTAAAAGGGTTTCAACAATGTCAGACTGTTTCTTTCCTTACAACTGTGACATATTATGTTCTGTTATGTTTCAATGAAAACATCTTTCAATACACATTATGATCCATTCACTTTACAGGTTCTTTCTAGTAGAATATTTACAAATCAATTATATACATGTACATAAACCAGTATATACTGTATGTGGAATAACACACCATCATATATATTAATAAAAAACATGAGCTAAGCAGCACTTTGGTCATTTGTTTTCTGATTCATTTTATTAAAGTATGTAAGATTTAGCACATTTAATGTCTGAAGTAGTACTTTATAAAATACTTTATACTTTATATTTTAAAAAAAGTACAGTTGAGTTATTGACCACATAGATAATGGTTGTCAAACTCATTTTAGTTCAGGGGCCACATACAGCACTGTGTGATCACAACTGAAACAATAGGTATAATGACTTTTACATATCTAATCATTCAATATTTTCAGTTTGTTGTGTCAAGAGTGTGATTTGCACAATGGAAGAAAAAAAAAATCTACATCTCCCAGATGGTTATTTATTTAAATTCCACATTTCTTGCCAGTCTGATAAGTTCTATTAATGCCTCCTTCTTTTCTGTTCTTTAGCGGACATAAAACTGAGTGACACACAGGAGTGTTATATTATCACCTGTTGCTACTGTCTTTCATTGTGTCTCTTTTGTGACACCCTCCATTGTCCAGAGCTTGTACATTGTGCAATTAGCCTGTTAAAATAAACCCACAGCTATGTTCAGACTTTGATACTCTATTTGATCTCAGGTAGGAAAATAATTTTACAATATCAAACCACGCCGCCGTCGTCCCCTCCTGTTTACATTACTGCTATAATCAGCACTCACTCTGTGTATTTTTATTCATTTCACCAAAACAGTCACTCTGTATAAATAGATTTTGGTATAGTTAATGCCTCTGGCTTGCTTAGGAAAGGTCTGTTTTGACAGCGACGTTTCCTCTCATCACTGTGCCGCTGTGGACCATTTGGCATTTTAGGGGGGATTTGAAAGATGCCGACCCTCCCTCTTTTTTCTCCTGCTCTTTACTCATCTAAACATACACTCATGGACTAACAAAGTTCCCCAGGGTCTTCATGATTCATTGCTACTTTAAGAGTTATGAGACACACGCAGGTCTTGCTATCAGTTACATAGACGGATTACGATGAAGAAGACAGATAGGAACCCCCCTGCCGTTTTATAGAAGGGATTACCACGGCCTCCAAGCAAAGTAAACCTACACAAACTACAGCATTACTTGGACAGTGACACGCCGACATGCATGCACGCATACATTTAAAGGCAGCCACATACCATACACAATACCCTTATGTAACTGGTGGTAAAAGCAACAACTGGGAAGAGTCAAAGCGACTACAATGGAAATCTATCTGTTCAGATCTTTGCCTAGCAACCATTTTAGTGACAGCTATTACCCTGTAACGGTTTTTCACCAGTGGACATTTTCCTTTTCTGGTGATGGCGTGCCCTTTGACCTCACCCTGTATGAGGTAGCACCCAAAATAAAGCCGGTGAAGGGTGCGTGACCCATTGTCAGAAGAACACGAAGGGTCTACAGGACTGTGAAATGAAGATTGGTCACGTTTCTTTAAAGGCATTTGTCAAAAACACTAGACTGGATGGTTTGTTAAAGTAAAGCCTCGCTATGAAAACACAGGAACTTCTTACAGGGCTGTCAAATCATTACAATTTAATCAGATTAATTACAACGTTGCTTTAGATTCATTTCCAGTAATCATGATCAAAACACTTTGTCAGTTGACTCATCTAATTGAAATATAATCTAATCTAAATCTAAACAACTAATAAGTGTGTAAAACAGAGGTATCACTGGTCCTTCCTTCCTGCTGCTGTTGGAATCCACAACGGAAACTGCTCCAAATAAACTATGCAATAAACATCCAATAACAGTGAAATAATGTATATTAACGTGTATATGTTGTGTGTATTTATAATTTTTTTTTTAAAATGCACCTGTATATTGTACATATAATTTTGCATTTATAGAAGTACTGTGCTATTATCTGACTGCTGTAAACCTGAAATTTCCCCTAGTAGGACTAATTAAAGAATATCTTATTTTATTTTATCTTATCTTAATCTGTATTTTTTATTACTCAAATGTCCCATAAAAAAGCACAAAAATACATTAAGAATCAAAAAGTGCAGAGGAAAAAACATGCTAAAATTCACACAAAAAAAAACACAAAAAAGCAATGCAAATTTTAAAACATGTTCTAAGCTCTTCTAAAATACAGAAAAAAATATGATAAAATATCCAAAATGTGCAAAAGTATGAATATATATGCCATTAACATATTTATTCAATGCCTTTGACAGTTTCAAAAAAAAAAACTAAATGAAACAAAATAACTGTAAAAAAAACTGTTCTATTTACTTACATTAAACATTTTAATCAAATAAATCATGATGATGGATTAATCCATGCTAATGTGTTCATTTTGACAGCTCTAGTATTTACTGATATTAACTAGGACTGTCAAATGGTTGCATTTTTAAAAATTAGATTAATCATAGGGTGGCTGTGACTCAGTTGACAGAGCAGGTCGTCCAATTATCGAAGGGTCAGCGGTTCACATCCCGGCTCTGGCTGTCCACATGTCGAAGTGTCCTTGGGCAAGACACTGAACCTTAAGTGTCCTCCCAGTAGAGTCAGGCAGTGCAGCAGCTGTCTACTGGTGTGTGAATGTGAGGAATTGTAAAGCACTTTGGGTACCCACTGGTGTATAAAATGTGCTGTATAACAACAGTCCATTAACACTGGTGCAATGTTGAGTGTAAATAGTGTGAGTGAATGAATGTCTGTTGAAGGGCCATTGTGTGAATGCTGTATGTTAGTCTGTTCTTTTTATTCCTATTTTTATAACTTGCAACCTCTCATCTCATCATCTGAACCCGCTTTATCCTCACTAGAGTCGCAGGGGGTCGCTGGGGGTCTAATCCAGGTACAGTGGACGAAGGCGGGGTACACCCTGTTTGGGTCATGAGTTCATCGCAGGGCAACCTTGTTCTTTATATACACACACACACACACACATATATATATATATATATATATATATACACACACACACACACACACACATATATATATATATATATATATATATATATATATATATATATATATATATATATATATATATATATATATATATATATATACACTTTTTTAGAATGACACCTGATGATGACAACAATTTTGTTGGTACTTTTTGTATAATGACAATAAAGACATTCTATTCTATCTACCAATACATTAATTCTGACAGCCATACTTTAAACCCTAAGCCTAAAATGGACTGGACTTTTTTTCTTAATTTGACTAACTAAAAAGTTAGAAAATATGCTGTGAGAGTGCATTTGCCCATTTCCTTTGAAATTAATAAAGTATCCACCTACCTACCGACCTACAACCACAAAGGTTGTCAGACAGACTGAACTCATCACCAAGGATTAAAACATCACATTAAAGAACTTGAAGTTCAGACAACTGCAAATAAATCAGCAACTGTAAAAGGACCAAATGTAAGAAGCAGTAACAGGTGGTTCTCTGGCTACTCTTAAAGGTTTAGCTCTGAAACTGAAATCCTACCCTGAGAAAACCCCTGATGCTAAAGAACAGCACTGGCTGTTACATACACTGTGCATCGTGTCCTGGCCTGAAACTACAGACACTCACTGACCTCTGTAATTGTAAAGTAAAGGCAGGACATTTTACACTCCAGAGGTATAAATATCCCCAGTGATCTTCTGTGACTCCCCCAGAGGCTCAACAGGTAGAGCGCAGCAGAAAGCCAGCTGTCGCCATCAGGCGTCAGGATGGATTTCTCCACCACATCATCACTCATCCTCTGTGAATCTGAGATAGTTCCCACTGGAGGATGGTGTCAAAGCACATGGAAAGCACTGCTGCATCAACAGACCACACACAGACACTCGTTTACCTGTGGCACAACAGTTGTCTTACACTGTAAAGAAAAGTAATCAAGGTGTGTACAAGCTGACAACACTGCTCTCTCTCTCACCTATGGGCAATTTCTGAGCAATCACTTTACACACTGCTTTATTATTAGAATTTTTTTAGAAAGTATCTGCTTCAGACATTAAATGTGTTAAATCATATATACTTTAATCAGATGAATTAGAAAGCAAATGTCAAAAGTGCTGGTCAGTTCATGTTTTTAATATATATGATGGTGTGTTATTCCACATATATGCTGTTTTATGTACATGTATACAATGGATTAGTAAATATTCCACTAGAAAAAACCTGTAAAGTGAATGGATCATAATGTGAAGACAATGTTTTGAAGTAGATCTGGTAGATCTGAGACCAATATTCCTTTGGACTAAAATCTATTCTATTGTTCATTCTAAGAATTTCACATTTTGGTCCCAGACATAATTTGGAAACTTGAACCAACCAACATTTAAGACTTGAGTTTTCTTTATCACTAACACATGTCGAAACATTTCATCTTGTCGTCTGAACCCGCTTTATTCTTACCTGAGTCACTGGGGGCCTAATCCAGCTACAATAGGTGAAGGTGGGATACACCCTGTATGGGATACACCCTATATATGTTCATCTCAGGGCTGAACATATATAGACAAACAATCACTCTCACATTCACACCTATGGGCAATTTAGATTAACCAATTAACTTATCAGTGCATGTGTTTGGATGGTGGGAGGAAACCCACAAAGACACAGGGACAACATGCAAACTCCACACAGAAAGGTCTGGTGTGGGATTCGTACCCCCATTAAATTATGGAAGTGCATTATCCAAATGCAAAAAAAAGGAACATTTCATAAGGAAACTAAGGTAAATTTTAACAATATTCTGCCTCAGTTTATCACTAGCCCATGTATTTTATTATGGATCAGTTCTACAAAGACACTAAACTCTTAGTAACACAAGCAGAAAATGGTTCAAATTGTGTCTCATTTTCTTTAGACATTTCAGATTGTTCAAATTATTCACATTTTATTGTTACAGGATAGCTTGTAAATGTAAATATTTTCATAAATTAATGTTAGTTTTGGCCACTAAAACAAAGATACACATTTAAAGTTGTCATCATTTATAGACGGAGAAAAAATCTGAGAAGAAAAGTTGTCATCATTTATAGACGAAGAAAAAAACTGAGAAGAAAATAGTCTTTTTTTTTTTTTTTTTTTTAGTTATTATTCTCTTCAGCTCAGGGGCCGCATTGGAAAGTTTGGTGAGCCACATTAGGCCCCTAGGCCGCATGTTTGAAACCCCTGAACTAGAGCATATTCGGTCCTCTGTATATAAACATATTGTTTTATATATACAATTTGAATGTATTCAGAAGAGATGGTCAGTTTTATCCATATTTCCCTACTTTAGTGTTGTGATTAAAGGGTGCAGGCTTATGATGGCGTCTGTATTTACAGGTCAGATAAGAAGACTCTGTGTAATGAGTCTGGAAGGAAGAATGGAAGATCATCAGTGGTACCACCGCCAATACCCATGTCTCCCATTGTCGAAAAGATGGAAGGACTGAAGGCCATCCGTAACCGAAGCAACAGCCTCCGCCTGGATCGACTGGCGTTCTATCGACACCTGGAGAAGGTGGAGACCATGCGCTGCTTCTGGGAGCTTAAACTGGTGGAGCAGGAAGGAGGCAACCAGCAGGTAATGCAGGCTTCCATTGACTTTACAAAACCATGAAAATAAAAAGCACTGGGCATATTTTCAGTTTTATTTCATGGCCGGAGGTCTTTAGAACAGAGTGAGTCCCACCTGTTGCATTTTATGAGACGCACAATTAACAGTGAGGTTAAAGAGAAGCAATAAGAGAGATAAAATAAGACACGGCTCAGTCTATTCCAGTTCTGAGCACCTGTTGGCAGATACATGTCCTGACAAGATAAACTGAACAAGTTCACTAGAGGGAGCTGCAGGTCTGTTACAGTTGTAAAACCTCTTCAACCTATTTACTCACATGAACCAGAAAACAAACATGCACATGCACATCCAGTGGTGCAATGTACTGAGGTACTTTTGGTCAACAACTGCAATCAAGGGCTTTCTGATATTACTCTACTATATCTTATGCTATTATTAATATTATGATTATTGTTAATAATCATAATAGAAAAACGGAAAAGGAGACTATCACATCATAAAAATACTGGTAGTATGTAAAGTAGTTCAAACAAGCTCATCCTCAAACATGCATAGTTGTAAAATGCAACATTAATGTTAATTCAACAGCTGTTTCAGATCAGTAAACAAGGTTAGAATTTAAGGACACAGTGTGAATTTAAAGAACCTGGGTTTCACACGACATGAAAAGGTTTTTGTTTATCAGTTTGTGGGGTGAAACTGTTTAAGGGATTTAGTTTGGATTTAAAACAGTGCACAAATATGGGACGAATTAACATGTTGTATAAAAATGTGATTTTCCAAAGATATGAGGATGAGGGAATTTCACTAGGGTGTGGGGACAATTTTGCTATAATTTTGGATTGTTATTTATTTTTCTTTCCTTGCTTTGGTTAATTTAGTCGTGGGAATAAACGTATGTTTATGGATAAATGGTTTAGGATATGGGTGAATATATATATATATGTGTGTGTGTGTGTGTGTGTGTGTGTGTAATAATTAAATTATGGGTAGTTGATGTGTCGCTACAGGGTAAGGGGTGGGAATAAATAAGTTTTACTTCTTCTCACTCCTTTTTGAATATTTATTTTCTGTTGTATTTGTTAATTATTGATGTATTTGTTTATGTTTGTTTGTATTTATATATATGTTTGTTCATTGTTTTTTGTTAAATATTCTAAATAAACATTTCAATCAAATCAATTCAGCTCTAACAGAATCTAACAGCAAAACAGAGATCATTTTAACTGTACAGTATTGAGTGAATTACTTTATACAGGCCTGCATTTTATGAATAGTACATATAGTTATGGCATATGTCAGGTTTTATATGCATATCTGTTACTTGTGTGAGTATGTACAGGTTAAACTGGGGTGTCAAACATATGACCTACAGGTAAAACCTGCAATAGGTTCAAATCTAGTCCATAACTGAGAAATACAAAAATGACACTGAATACATTGACAGTCAATGGTATTGAGCTAACTTTACTTTGAAACTATAAGATAATAATTAAAAAAAGCTTATTTTTAAATGTATTGTGTATGTGTAAATTTGGTTCACTGTGTAATGCAGATATGAATAAGTTGAAGCATGCTATTGCTAAATTTGCACTTATTTTATTTTCATTATTTGTGAAAGGATAGTTTGTAATTGTAAACTTCTTGATAAATTTGTTTTACTTTTTTGCACTAAAACAGAGAGAACTTTGTATTTCTCATCATTTGTATGATCTTAAACTATTATTTTACTGATCTTGACCCACTTGAGATCAGACTGTATTGTATGTGGCCCCTGAACTAAAAATGAGTTGACAACTCTGCTTTAGAGTAAAGTGCCACAGCTATATGTGAATGGAGTTGCCACAAGGTGGCAGTCATCAGTAGGCTGAGCTGTGTGAAACGCATTCAGCTAATCTAATTTTACTCAGTACATTGTATTCATATTATCCATTACATGATTGAAATTGCTGATGCAACATCGATGTTGTAATCAAACACTCACATTAGTAATGGATGAGACATGCACACCAACAATTAACCCATAAGGACCCAGTGGTACTTTTGTGGCAGTTCACAAATACATTTTTCTCACTTTTTTTCATCCTTTTACTGATTTATTTTGTGTAATATTATCCTCTTTAACTTGAGAATTTTTTTTGTATAAATCATGTATTTTCTTATATTTAATTCACTGATAATGTAGATGGTCATTAAAAGTCAGAGTAAATTCAAAGGTTATTTTATCTAAACAGAGGAGACTAAAGAAAATTCTATTTTTTTTTGTAAAATATATTATTAACTGAACATAAACCAAGTGTCTCTATCCACTGTCATTTATCAAACATCACAGTCTTTACTGGTGAATCAATGTTATAAAATATGATGTTTCTAAGTTCACTACAGATCCTCTGAACATCCAAATGGGTCATATCTGATTACCATGAAAAGATAACTACATTTTATACTACTACTACTACTACTGATAATAATAATAATTTGGATTTATATAGCACTTTTTGGCCACTCAAATCACTTTACATTAGTGACCCATTATTCATTCTGTCTCACATTCTCACTCTGGTGCTGATAAACTATATTCACAGTTGCCCTGCCCACAGTTTCCTTATATGTTGTGTATATATATATATATATATATATATATATATATATGTGTGTGTGTGTGTGTGTGTGTGTGTGTGTGTGTGTGTGTGTGTGTGTATGTGTATGTGTATGTGTGTGTGTGTGTGTGTGTATGTTTTATGTAAAGCACCTTGAATTGTCCTGTACATGAAATGTGTTATACAAATACATTTGCCTCGCTTTGCCTAGTATGAGATGTGACAGGTTTTATAAGGAGAGTAAATATCTGGAGCTAAGCAGAGACAAATCAGCTCTAGCTCTCCACTGACCACAGGGCGGTGTTCCTCTAGTTAAAGACAGGGTTTCGGTGTAATTTAAGATCTTCAGCTTCCAGTGAACAAGCCTCTCACCTTCCTCTGTCACTGACTCTGGCCTCAGTTGCACCTTTGCTCAGCTGCTGTACCTCTGCTAATGTTATTTAATCTGTTTGATTCTGCACTTTAAACTATCCTTGTTCTGAGTAAAACTGTTTAACTTTGATATAACTACATGAAAAATTCAGCACTGGTTTCATTACTTAGAGTAACAGTAAACACTGTCTGCAGAAGTTCTGCTCAGATTCCCACAGAGGAATATTTTTCCTCACAGGGGTCCTGTTCTGTAGCCCTGTGACCCTTGAACCCCCTCCCAGCTGTTGCTGTTTGTTACATGAAGCTTCCTTTAGATACAGGTGCTCAGAACACTTTTGAACAACTACAGACGACTTAATTAACAACATTTACAACAAATTGTCGAATGCTGTCATTCCAATGCTCCATAAATATGCCACATATGCATCTGACATAAAAAACAGTAGAGATATCTGTCTCATCTTATAATCTCCAAGGCACCAAGGTCAGTAAAAGTCCCTCATACTGTAAACTGGCATGTTCAGCAGGACTCTGGGAGGATCTGATCTGCCTGTACGCGGTGCACACATTCCACTATTCAATATAAATCACCAGCTCCATTAAGACAGATGGACATCATACATACAGTCAGTCACTGTCTAAAAAAGTACCACTGAGGACACACTGGAGGCCTGTGCTACAACACTATAACAATCTGTAAACATAAATAGAAGTAGTGTGGCTTAAATAAAAAAGAAGTGTGCACAGTCTCCCCTGCAACGTGGAGCCAGACCACTACACTTGTCACTTGTGCAGAATGTAGAAACCGAAAAAGTAAATTTAGCAGCACTAAAGGCATGTGTTCATTGTTGTTGTCTGAGACACACTTTGCAGTGACATGCATGTTTTAAATTCGCATATTTGTTAAACTGTTAATAAAATAATTTTAATTTGTCTTTAAATAAGATGTTAAAGGATAATGATCATTAAAAATATTCTAGCCTACAGTCTCTGTGTTGTATAAATATAGTATGAAGTCTCCAATATGTGTGTGTGTAAGGCTTTTTACAATACGGCTGTAAATTGGAGGATCAGAGCCAACATGGACGTAGAAGGAAGACATACAGCCCACAAATAAATGCATAAAGGATTAAAATGTACAGGTGGGATTATAAGGCACACTAAGTAAAACAAAACGGTTAGATAAGTCAGCCAGTCAAACTTTATTAAACACCTTCACAATAATTCTCACCTTTGTTCAAACGTTAATGAGTGTATTCACAATAACTGCCAACATTGTTGAGTTGTAACACATAACAAAACACTTATACATGGTCTCGCGATAACGTGCGGGACACTTTACCCAGTGACCAGGGGTGAACATTTGCGTAGATACCACTGACAAGCATGAACTACAGCCCCGATACACTCACAAATAGATTGAAATTGGCGGTTTCTCGTCAATATGCCTAAATCCTGCATTGTATATGTACGCAGCACACATGTCTGGAAAGAAGGAAATGTATCACTTTTCAGAAATCCGACGGAAAAGGAGAGAAGCTATATACAAGTGGATACAAGCAATTCATAGGGTGAACGAGGCCAGGCCACTGAGCTGATCATTTTTTTTTCCAAGAACCGTACGGTAAATTATATGGACAGCACTCCAATCCGAGCACGGATAGTTTCTGGTCATACCTTTGTCTTTCTGAAGGTTCTAAACTCATTATATAGTCGCGGGTCATTGTAGAAGATTTGTTTTTTCGTTAAACGGGGGATGTGGTGTTTACATGCTTGTCAGTGGCATTTACGCAAATGTTTACTGCTCCTAAAATGGCGGCCGACGTTACTAGGTTAAGTGTCCCGGATGATGACGTCACGCAAATCTATGTATTCCACTAAATCAAACGTTGGCGTATTCACAGTAACTGTCAAAATTGTTCAGTTATAACACGTAGAATATAACACAATAGACTGACTTTTTCAGTTCAGTCTTTATACGCACGCACGCACGCACACACACACACACACACACACACACACACACACACACACACACACACACACACACACACACACACACACACACACACTATAATATTATGGTATGTACAGTATTCTGCTTGTGTGTAGCTGTTAGCTCGGCAGATCGATAAATTTCCCCAAACAGCTGGACACCAGAACTTCTTTCCACACTTGACTTGACTCACTGTAAAACTGCAAACATACAGAATATGTCTCAGTTACATGCATTGCTTTAACACATTCACATGCCATTATACATTAAAATGAAAATAAATGCATCGCTAGCTCAATGATAAACTGAATGTGAAAATCCATAGACACGCCCTCAATTAGCATTTGCTGGTTAACTTATGAATTCTATTGTCTTTTTATCCAACAACAAAGGTTCACATCAGAAACATTTTTTGCTGTTAATTCTCACAATAACTGAACATAAAATACTTACAGGTGTATGTTTCCTGGCCATACAAACAGAAAAAACATGTCTGTTCAGAACAGCGGAAGTATAAACCACACGTTACTGCACTTAATCTGACCACTACAGGGCCCCTTTATCTGCTTTCAACAACATAATATCACTAAACACAACCAGAATTAATCCATACATAAAGTGCACTGGATTATAAGACTCAGTGTAATTTTTTGAGAAAATGAAAGGCTTTTAAGTGCACCTTATAGTCTGGAAAGCACTGCATTTATTTATTGTATGACATTTTAATTTGACTTTATGAATGCGGGAAAAGGACTGCTGCACACTTTCCTTCAGGATCATTAAAGTTTGTGTCTATCCAGCTATCTAGCCTAATGATTACACATTAATACATCCATATTATGATATAGTAATACATACATATAAGAATGGGCCCCAGATGCTTTACAATGCTATCCTTAAAGTGCTACATCTCTTTGCCAGTTAGATTCCTTTCCAGATGTTGTTAAACAAGAATGCAAAAATGGAGAATGTTTTCTGTAGAGTGGATAGTGATTAAAGGGAGGCTGAATGTTACTCAGTAAGCACGAATACTAAAGAAAAGGTGCAAAGGAAGTCAGGTGATGCACATAGCTGTACATGAATGTACGTCTATGTTAAAAATGTATTCAGTCTGCTTTTGAGGTATATGACTGGCCACAGTGACTCCTGAACAGATATACTTAGGCGTATGCATGCACAAAGTGCTGTGTCCAAAGTTAAAGGATACCACAAGGGTCTCACTAACATGCCAGCAGCAGCAGCAGCAGAAAGCATCTGATTCTGCGTACAGCAACGACACCCTGAACTCAACACCACCTGTCCCGCGCTCGTCTCAGAGACGGCATGTTCTCTCCTTTTAGATCCCACTTCGGGAAGCACAGAGGACGCTGGCTGGAGAGTGAATGAGTAGCTTGGTGGGTGGTTTTGACAGCTTAGATCCCCTGAATTACACAGTGTTTGTAGTGAGTTGACCAATCTAAGCACACATATGGAAGCTCAACTCGGTGCCTGTTGTCGTCTTCATTGATGTCAACAACTTGTTGCACACCACCTGAGACTCTGGCTTTGGTACAGGTGGCAGAGAGACTGGGATAAAATAAAAGCCTGTGCACGTGAACATCAGGACAGGAAGAGGAAGGTGTCCATCATGGAGAACCTCCTAAAGGATAAAGATGTTTGGATATTAGGCAGTGTGTGTCTTGTCGCCACCTTCCTGTGGCGGCGGCTGTGGAAATTATTCTCCACCAAGAAGAACAGAAGGACCACAGGTTCTACAGACACAGAGGTAAAAGAGAGAGAAATCAGATTGGGGAATATATGTGAATCTGAAGCTGTTTCATACCAGTGATAGGCTGAAATGTTAAGTAGGATATTAAATCAACAAAGCTCCACATGCTGAGTTTATTTGTACTGTTGGTGACAAGCTGCAGGTGCACGAGGACCGGAAGTGAATGAAAGCCATCATAAATCAATCTGTCTCAAAGATATGTTCCATCCTTGTCATTGATCAGGTGTTAACGCAGCTGTGATTACCCTGCATGCCAGTCAGACAAAGTATTAAAAAGGTGTTTGCTCATGTGTACCTGTGTGTGAACAAAGCCACAAATGAATCAGTCTGAAAGTTGGAGCATATATTGACTGACTGATTATGAAAAGGGTTTTTGATGCAGATAACGTCAGAATAAACAAAACGGCATGCAAAAATAGTTTGGCCTATTATCAGGGATGTTTTCTTCTGCAAAGAGAGTGCACCCCCCCCCCCACTCAGATGCAGGTCATTATCAGTGTTGGTTGTGTTGTCCAATGATTTTGATTTGACTCTAAAATCCTACTAACACACATCAGTCACATTCATTGACCAGGTTTTAGTGCAGTTATGGATTTATAGTAATGTAGTACTACTGGAGTGACAGGCATTTAAATATTGCATTTATTTGATTATTAATATATTTGACAATATGTTAAAATTTATCAAGAAGTTGCTGAAAAACATGATCATGGTATGAAAATAAATCCATATGAAAATTGTCCAATGCTAAATAATGTTTTCAATAGTCCATTTAATGCACCCATGGTGACCAAACTGCTTTACAATATCCTCACATTCATGCACCTGTAGGCAGTTGATGCCACACAAGGTCCTGCCAAAACCTACTGGGTGCAACTTAGGGTTCAGTGTCTTTCTAAAGGACACTTTGACATATGGACAGTAGGAGCCAGGATTCAAACTGCTGAACCTTTGGTCATTGGACGACCTGCTCTACCAAATGACACAGCTGCTCTTTTAACTTAGACGTAATTCAGAAACATTTAATTTAACAAACCTGACTTTCAATCATCTTCTGCTCTCAACCTGTGTTTGTCATTGCTCTGGTAATAATTCGATACTTTCCTATTAAAAATGAATCTCCTTCCATGTTAAAAGCAGTGATTCACATATAATTCACATTTTGCATCAATGTCATAATTCTCTACATTTCCCCCCTCATTTCTTGGTATATTTGGTATACATAATGTGAACATTTCTGAGAAAAACATGACTTCTGTATTAATATTTAAAGTTGCATCTCATAATGTTTTGATTTTTCACTCATTGGAAGTAAAATTGGTTAGATTTAGTAATAGATATCTGGGCTTCATTTAATAGAGATGATATTTGCACAAATGTGATTAAAAAAATTACTGAATGTATTGATTTACATACAACAAACTGCAACTTTTTCATAACCCTATCCAATGTTTAACATGAAACTTAAAAACCTATTGCCTAGTTAGGATGAGATAATCTACATATTCTGTATAACTACCATACACCTCACCCAACAGGTCATTTCTGTTGAGGGTGAGCAAATAAGCAGTGGATCAATCATTAAGGAAATGTAATATGACATTTGGTTGGTTAACAATATGACTTTCATTAACAGAATTATATTCTTGTGATCAGGATGATGCTGAAACACATCTGTTCTGAGAATGCTGGACAGTTTAAGAAAAATGTTAGTGGTAACATAGTTACCATGGAAACAATGTCATCTTCTCTAGCATTGATTCACCATCAACAACAGATGGATTTCCTTGTTTCATGCCCAGTTAATGATTCATTTTGCTGAAGAAGTCACTTTTTCTTCAATTTTCTTTGTTTAGCATATAATAATAACTGGATTTACTCTGAGCTTTTATGAACATTATCATGATCAGTGAATTAAAAATGAAAAAAAAAACAGATTTTCACTGAATAAATAAAAAAAAGAGGATCATATTACAATAAACTCTGATAAATCACTTAACACATGGTAAGTATAGAGGAAAAATTAGCTCGTTTTTAGGGTTAAATTTAACTATCAGTATTGTCAAAATCAGGTTTGTTTTCAGGCAGTGAAATAGAAAGAGAAAGAAAACTTAAAACAACATTCATTATAAATGCTTTACCTAACTGTTGTTATGAGGTGCTTTCTGAACAGATTATTAGGTTTATAGTAGTGCATATTCATGGACTAATCACCAGAGATGTATAAAGTACTGGACTAGAGGAGTGGAGTAGAAGTACAAGTACTACATCAAAAAACTGACTTGAGTAAAAGTTGAAATGTTCTTCAATTATCATACTCAAGTGAAAGTACTAAAATATCCAAAGAAAATTGTACTTAAGTATTGCAAGTAGAAGTATGTAAAAAATTTCTACTCAAGTACTGAAAGTAAAATTACGAGTAGAAGTAATGAAAAAAATACTACTTATGTACTGAAAGTAAAAGTAACATTTAACAACAACAACAACATCTGTGTTGTTGTTATTATTATTATTATTATTATTATTATTATATATTCCTGTTATTATTATGAATTTCTTTTTCCCTCTCACTCCTCTTTTTCTCACTTACATTCACTCTCCTTTCTTCCCCTTTTCCCTATCACCTTTAATCGTTCCACATTGTTTAGTTGCTCTTTACATTTAGTATCTTTTTCTCTGACTTTTGTCTCATCATTTCTCTGTCCACAATGTCTTGTCACTAAAAAACAAAAAAACAAAAACCCCACTAATCAGTTGTATGAGTGACCTAAAAACCACCTGAGTGGCAGCTGTCGATACTTTTACAGCTCATGGGCTTAAAGCGTTGAAGTGTGTTGAACATACTCTTTTGACGAATCAATGAAACAATCTTTGGCAGCCAACGCTGTATGAGCGCACGTCAGTCAGTGGAAAACATAACGTCACCCAACATGCGTCACACACACACTTGTCAAAAGCAATGACATCTAAATTCTGTTTAGTAGTACTTAACACCGTGCTCCATTTCGACAGGCCGGAGCCATCTACACTATGTGAACCATGCCTAGTATAAAACACTTTAATATGTTAACATAATACAGCAGGAAGTACATGTGATCGACTCCTCATAAAGTGTGGGACCTGCAGAGTTTTAAGCAGTGAAAGCCTAATACTTTATTAGTCTCAGTCTGATTTGCTGTTCCTTAAAGTCTATAATCAGTTCTAATAAATGTATACATCAGTCTGATTTGAAAAACTGAGATAAATGTAACCCTTTGTTGGTCACACTACAAATATCACAATAAAAAAAATAGTGGTTTTTTTTTGCTTTTTCCACCTCACAGGGCTATTATAACATAAAACATAGATTTTTATTTTGTTCACTGACCCTAAATGTAACTAAAGTATTAAAACTCAAACAATATTCCTTCACCAATCTTACTGACATAATGTGTGACTTGGTTCAGATTTGATGCATTAACTCTTTGTGTTTATGTTAGCTTTAGCATTAGCATTTCATGACCCTTTACTATTGTCTGTTTGGTTGAGCATATTTTCAAAAATGTATTAAATGAATACCAAATTATTTCTGAAACATGATGAGGATTATTTATGTAAAATAGACTCTCTAAAAGTTAATGAAATGAAAAAAAAAGACATTTCCTGCAATTTTGTGTCCAAAAGAAAAGATCATAGCAGAAGTGTTGTCATGGTTACCACCTTCTTCCTTGGTGGTATACTAGCATGACCTGAATATATCATTGACAGTGCCACCCAGTGGTGTTTCTGTGCATTACATGCTTCTTATAAAAGGGGGAGAGTGGCCAAGAAGTTTGGTGTCAAAGGACTTAAATTTAGATTAAATTTCAGGGTTCAAAGTTACCTCTACCAAACGGTTGAGCTGACCAATAAAGGATTAACATAATGCAACCATAAATCAAGTCTAATATGAATCTGTGACTGTATATTGCATAAAAACTGTTAGAAAAGGAAAGATGGTTATTTAATTCTATTTAAGTGAGATCTATCCGAGGTGCTGAAGTGAACTCATTAATCATCTGACCTCCGATAAACTGTCCTTTAGTTTAACCTTTGCACCATTTATAACCGAGTTTCACATGTCATTTTAAAGTGTTTTTTTTTTTTTTTCTGGCAAATACAGCTATGAAAAAAAAACAAATCCACCAATGTTCTTAGCACTTATTAGTATACAGATATGTCTTAATTAAAAGAAAAGGTTTGTATTTAATAGAAATTATTTCATTAATGATTGCCCCCACTGTTTCAAATAAACCTATTTTCATTTAAAACGTATAATAACCGTAAGTGGTATTTCTTGGGGTGAGATGCCAAGAAAGAAAATTAATCTATATCAAATGGTTAAATGCACAATAATATTATTTTAACTTAGAAATAGTTGAAATCAACATTTAATATAATAAACCTGATTTTCATGCATCTTCTCGTGCTCTCCACCTGTCTTTGAAAAGAATTTGCTGCTTTCCTTTTACTTTTACTTTTGCATTAATGCCATACTTCACTAGTTTCTCCCCTAACTTTTAAAGGCATCTGTGTTTCATGCATTTGTAATTTAAAAAAGGGTCACTAATTTACTTGACTGTTGTAATTATTTAATATCATTAAAGGAACTAAGTGATTGTGTTTCTTAGGGATAATCCTATCAATGTTTCAGTAATGGTCTCTGAGACTATTAGCTTGTGCTAATGTGTGTGAGCATGGCTAATGTGAGAAAGGATCTCCTGCCTCAGATTCTCACACTCACATAGCTCAGACAGAATTAGTACACAAACAGAAGAGTGATAGGAGACGTGACCCTTTGGGAGGTTCATGTGATGGATTAAAGTTGCAGCCCTTGACAGTTTTTTTTTTTTTTTTTTTTATTGGCAAGATATGTCATTATTTCCACTCAGAATATTATTATTATTATTATAATATTTCAAATACATAAAACTTCTACATCTTCTACTTGCCTGTGATTTTGTGAAGAAAAGTCTGCAGATTTCAGTTAAAGTAATTACAGGTGTTTTCAGCAAGGTGTGTGTGTGTGTGTGTGGGGGGGGGGGGTATTTGATTGACAGCTGTGATTACAAATCACCGACAAGACTGTCAGACATGATCCATATTTCAACACGTCTAACTTCTATTTCACGTAACACAGGGGTCTCAAACATGTGGCCCGGGGGCCAAATGCGGCCCACCAATGGTTCCAATGCAGCCCATGGGATGAAGAGTATAATAATAACCTATTAAATTATTCTATATTTTCCTCTCATTTTCTTCGCCTATAAATGATGACAACTTCAAATTTTTGCCATTGTTTTACTGTAAAAAAGAATATTAAATCATGAAAATATTTAAATTTACAAACTTTCATGTAACAATAAAATGTTGAATAACCTAAACGAATGTGAACAACCTAAAACACAAAATGTGAACAATTTTCTGCTTCTTTTACGAAGTGTGAAGTGTCTTTGTCGATCTGATCCATAAAACACATGGACAAAAAAAAACATAAGTTGAGGCAGAATATTGTCAAAATTGCCCTTATTTTATTTGTTTTGCATTTGGATGATTTCCTAAAGTATTTTCATAATTTAATAGGTGCACTAAAACAATGACGAAAATGTGGAGTTGTTGTTATTTCTATGTTATTATGTTTTCATTTTACTGGTCTGGCCCATTGGAGATCAAATCAGGCTGAATGTAGCCCCTGAAGAAAATGGGTTTGAGACCCCTGACATAACATAATGAAAATATAAAAATAAATTTCTGCTTATATATTTTTTTTCTGATTGTGGCTCGTGCAGTTTTAAAGCATTTCTAGAACATCACCAACAACTAGGCCTGAGTGTTCACATTTACATAATGTTGAATTTTAAGATCTTCTATTTAATTCACACATTACATTTTGAAACATATACAAAAATTACTAGAACACCCTTGTTTTCTTACATTTCTTGTTAATTTTAATGTCTGGTACAACTAATGGTGCATTTGTTTGGACAAATATAATAATAATTATATATTTTTAATAAAGATAATTCATAATAGTTTAATTTCAGGGCTGATATCTATCCATTTTTCAAATTTTCTTGAAAATAACCAAAATTACTTAAGTACTTATATCAATATCTATGTCATTGTATTGACAAAAACAGTACTTTTAGACATTCTTCTTTCTTTTCTGTCCGTTTTAGTCACATGGTACACACAGGAGTTAGTAGTTGATTGCATAACCACTGGTTCTGACAACTTTTGATCATTTTTTGGTGACTATTTTTCATTAGATTGACGGTGGATAAGAATGTGCACTGATCTGTTAATTCTCAGTATGCAGTAGAAGTTGTGCAATTCAGTTTTAAATTAGCATGATTTATTTTGACATATTAGTATGTGTACACATGACCTGAGTTGAATGTCTTAAACATTTTACATAAGCCCATATTACGTGATATTTACCCTTATTTAAGTTTTTATTAGGGCTGTTAAATGATTACAATTTTTAATCAGATTAATCATAGGGTTGCTTTGGATTAATTTTGGTTAATCATGATTAAATATAATATATGTTGAATTTACATATATTAATTGCATGAACAAACAGCCTCAAGAAAGAAGGGAATATATCCGCACTTAACATGTTTATCCAAACTGGACGATGCATTAGCCGAAGTGTTCACATTAATGTGGTATTTTAAGATGGAAGTGGTTCGGTGAAAAGGAAACTCAGCTAAAACACTTTGTACTCAAATTCCCCACAAAATACACAAAAATACACGAAGAAACACAGAAAAGGCGGAGAAAAAAATAAACAAAACATCCTGAAATTCACAACAAAACAATGAAAACTCCAAAACATATTGAAAATAAAGAAAAACAGACTAAAAAGAATATGAACATATATATATATATATATGCAATTATCATGTTCATTCAACACCTTAAACAGTTTCAACAAAACAACATGAACCAAAACAACTTTTATATTTAATTGCATTAAAAGTCAGATTTAAATCAGATTTGATTTGAATGCTTTATTTCGAACATGTGCAGAATGCAACAATAATCAATACAACAATAATAATAATAATAAAATAATAATAATAATATTAATCACATGATGAATTAATCTGTGTTAATGCATACTATATATATATATATATATATATATATATATATATATATATATATATATATATATATTAGTGATTCCTGACTAAGACGCACATTTGTACGAATATACGTCACTGATGAAGTTAAGAGATGAACCATCACACTCAATGTTAAAAAAAGAACAGTTCAGTAACCTTCATTCTACCTTTCAGTACTCTTAGTCTTCAGCTTTCTCATCTGTCTGCGCTCTCTGGTATGAAGACTCCAGAGGAATGTTCTGTTTTCGCCTGGAGTCCTCTGGCTTCTCCATTGGTGTCCACTTTCAGCCGTTTGCATAACTCATTACCAGTGCACTGCTGGAAACGTGGCCTGTTACACACCCACAAACAAAAACACACGTAGGCATAGATTTACTTCACAACAACGTATGGTGAGAATGTTGGGTTGAAAAAGTTTAGTTATAAAGGGTTTGTGTCCTGAGTGGATGAGCAGGTTCATCATTAGGTTTTGTCATTTCAACAGACATTTCATCAGCGAACAGAGACAAATAAATATAGTGATGTGAGGAGGTATTTATGCTTTAGTTAACCCCTTAATGCCTACTGTCACAATTATGCAACACACCAAAAAAAAGAAACAAAAAAATCTATTGTATGAAATTAATTATCTCCACCTAATTTACCATTTCCTTTTTTTTTTTTTTTTTTTTTTTACTTATATTTACATTCAGGCATTAAAAAGTTGAGTATATGACATTTAGAATAACTGACACTCAATACATTCCATTAGTGGACATTTAGCCATTTCTACATGTTTTATTGTCTTAAAAACTAACTTTTTTTCCTCCAATTTTATAACAGGTCACATCTGCATAAATAACCTGATATCACCTAATATGTTTTACAAACAATGTTAATAACCCCCTAAATACAAAACTCATAACACTGCTCTCCAATTATTATTATTATTTTAGAAAGTATCTTCTTCAGACATTAAATGTGCTTAATCTTACATACTTTAATAAGATGAATTAGAAAACTAATGACTTTAGTGTTTTTAATATATATGATGGTGTGTTATTCCACATATATGCTGCTTTATGTACATGTATACAATGGATTAGTAAATATTCCACTAGAAAGAACCTGTAAAGTGAATGGATCATAATGTGCAGACAGTGTTTTGAAGTAGATCTGACACCAATATTCCTTTGGACTAAAACTTATTAATTCTAATAATTTCACATTTTGACCCTAGATTTAATTTGGAAACTTGAGCCAACCAGCATTTAAGACTTAAGTTTCTTTCAGTAACTTGCAGGCCAGTGTAATTGAAATAGAGAATGATGGTTATAACAGTGGGCTACATGTCTGGACAGTAAAAACATCTGCCCTGTTGAATTCCATTAAAATATTTGACCCTATTGTAGGCCTATCCCTAAAATATAAACGACCATACTAGTGTCACTAACTTAAAGAAAATGTACATAAAAGCTTATAGTAGCTTTAGTACAGAATAATGGAAGTGTTATTTGTGTGGAGTCACAGCTGGCAGTCAGTATAATATTTGAGTGTGGGTTGTGTTTATGATCTGACACCGTGTACAGTAGATCTTACATGGCAAACATTGGTCCATGCGCTGATGGGGTTTTGTTAGTCCAGATCACACTTCAGAGTAACCAGAGAACAGCTGCATGTGATCCTGGTACAAACTGCTGATGAACATTATTCTCCTATTTCACTCAAATATTCGAAAGAGACAAGAAGTCATTGTGGACATATGAGAGCAGTGTGTGAGCCCAGCCTGACATCTAGTGGCAAGTTCAACAACTGGACAGGTGTCAGTTTGATGTGTTCACTTGGCCTTAAGAATTTATGAAGCTCATTTGAATCTATCTATCTATCTATCTATCTATCTATCTATCTATCTATCTATCTATCTATCTATCTATCTATCTATCTATCTATCTATCTATCTATCTATCTATCTATCTATCTATCTATCTATCTATCTATCTATCTATCTATCTATCTATCTATCTATCTATCTGTCTGTCTGTCTGTCTGTCTGTCTGTCTGTCTGTCTGTCTGTCTGTCTGTCTGTCTGTCTGTCTGTCTGTCTGTCTATCTATCTATCTATCTATCTATCTATCTATCTATCTATCTATCTATCTATCTATCTGTCTGTCTGTCTGTCTGTCTGTCTGTCTGTCTGTCTGTCTGTCTCTCTGTCAGCCGTGTTTAAATACACTTTCTTGATCTCTACTATTTCAGTACAATATCTTGAATGTAGAAATGTACACAAGTAATCAACAATAAACTTTTATTTCTTTAAATCTTTAAAGTGTAGTAGTAGTAGTAGTTGTAGTAGTAGTAGTAGTAGTAGTAGTAGTAGTAGTAGTAGACCTCACACAACAGTTTAAATACCCATTCTTAGTTGAAACTGTATGGTGCAAATGGATGGATATTAAATTTAACATTAAATGTTAAATACATTAATGTTTAATAGTTCACCTAAACACACATTATTTTATATTGCTGGTGAGCATAGGTAGTAAAAGTACTTTAAGTAACAGTAAATGACCCATGTTAGAGTAATTTATACTATATTATAATTACCTCTACCATGATAAATCTTGTCTTGTGTTTCCTGTCGGCTGTCGTACAAGAACAGATGCACTGATTTTCATGAAAGACGAAAAAGTCTTTCTTTTAAAAACATTTGTTCCTAGAAAGACTTTTATGACACTAAAAACAAAACACTGAGGAAGAAAACAACATTGAATTTGGGTATTTAACAGTCTTTCTGGCAGGTTGATGGTAGTTCTAACTGTGGAATCTATAAGTACTTTTTCATTTAGTCTTGACAAGAAAGTAAATTAAGTTAGATTTAATATAATAATAATATTACATTAGCAATATGAAACCTGCAAGACACCTAAAGTAGCTTGTACAATATTTACCTCTGAGGTGTACAGTATCTCAAAATAAGACTTAAGTGTGTCGCTTGAATATTTATGAGTGTTATGTGTGTGTTTTCTTTTAATATGGTATTAGTTTTTTTGCTGACACTGTTACAGTGTTAGACACAGACTCCACTAAGCGCTGCTGCTTTATGTGTCTACGTATGTGTTTTGGTGTCGTAGGATTGACAGTCATTCTACGAGGTCAGAGGTCGATATTTATCCCAAATCTTCTCTCAGACGACCCCCCCCCCATCCCAGTTGTCTTCTTGTTACATAACAGCGGCAGTTCAGAGAAGACTCATGATAACTGTGTGTCTATATAGGAGGCCTAATAATATATATATATATATATATATATATATATATATATATATATATATATATATATATATATATATATATATATATATCAGAGGTGTTAAAAGTACTCACATTCTGTACTTACTGTAAGTAAAAGTACAGCTACTTATGTGAAAAAATACTCTGGTAAAAGTAGAAGTAGTGATTCAACTCCTATTTAAGTAAAAGTTAAAAAAACAAAAAAAAAAACGTGCAATTTCTCAATTGTAATAAAGTAGAAAAGTAAAACTATATTTTTTTGCAATGAATGCAATAAGACTTCTGAAAAGTTCCAAAAGTATAAAAATTAAAGTCTTTAAAAGTGAGTTACTGTGTTGAAATTGTGTTTGATCAGGTCACAATTACTCAGTTTTGTGGATATGGGCAGGGCATTTAGGAAAAATGAAAAATATAAAATAAAATAAAGTCACAATTGAGATAAAAAGACATCATGAGATGAGATTTAAAAAAAAAAAAAAGTCATAAATATGAGATAAAAATGCATAATTTTGAGATAAAATGTTAACATTTTGAAATTAAAAGTCAAAATTGTCAGATACGTCAAAATTGTCAGATAATAGTCATATAACTATAATATATAAAGTCACAGTTCTTCTCCTCCACTGATTTTCCCTCTGAAGTGACTAATTTTTCATACGGTCACATCTGTTTAGTTTGAAAAAGTAATGAGTCTGTTCTGAGAATGTAGAGTAAAAAGTATTTATGCAAAAATGTAGGGAGTAAAAGTAAAGTTTCCAGAAAAATAAATAATCAAATAAAGTAGTAAAATATACTTAAGCACAGTAATGAACTTGGTTAATTCCCACCTCTGATACACACACACACACACACACACACACACATATATATATATATATATATATATATATATATGACTTATGTAACATATTTACAAGCAGGTCCTGTATCACCAACACACACGTTGCTTGTTAAAATCCTCTGGTCCTTTAAAGGATGTTTTTAGTGTCTGTCCAAGGTCATGACAGAGAGCCGAGCGTGTTTTATCGTGGCAGCTGCTGTGAAAGAACAGTCTGTCATCAGACAGTAGTGACACAAGTACATTTGTCAGATAGAAAACCAGCATGTTGATGAACACCGATAGTGGGTGGCCTTTCCATTTATGTACTGTAATATTTAGGGACAAATGTACTCTTAAAATGTCTTTCCAGGATGTACTAGTCAGAGGTGCTAAAAGTACTCATATTCTGTACTTAAGTAGAAGTACAGATACTTGTTTGGAAAATACTTTGGGAAAAATAAAAGTACTGACTCAATTCCTTTACTGAAGTAAAAGTAAAAAAAAAGTACAAAATGGACAATAACAGCCAAAAATGTATAACAAACCAACAAAGATAATAAGTAACGTGAACAAAATGAGATACAAATGGCACAAAAGGGAAGAAAATGTTTGAAATACAATATTAAATGTAGAAATATAAAGCAAAATAAGGAACAAAATGAACAAAAAACTACTAAATAGTTCTAAAATAATAACTTGACTTAGTTAAAATAAACTCAAATGAAGTATAAATTAAAAAAAAAATAACATTGTAATTAGGTTCCAGTAGTTTTAGCTTTGGCTCTTTCTTTTTTCTAAATCTGTTTATTTCCAGATATCAGATCCATGAACAAAAGTCTGTAAAATTACAGTAAAAAACTGTCATTTTTTTCTGAATATTGAAACTAAATCATCCTTTCAGAACATGTCATCGCTGACACATTAAAGGGTTAACTAGAAAAGCACTCTGCCAAGGCAGACCCCCCCCCCCCGAATGAGGAGAGGTCCGCCAAGGAGGTTATGTTTTCGCCATAGTCTGGTTGTCTGTTTATCTGGTTGTCTGTCACTTAATTAGCAAGATAACTCAAAAAGTTATGGACGTATCTTAATGAAAATTTCATGACATGTTGGGGGTGTCACAAGGAACAAATGATTACATTTTGGTGATGATCCAGAAGATATCCTGGGTTCTGGATCACTTTGAATTGTATTCTCTATTTACCACAATGTAAAATTTCAAAATGATCCAGAATCACCAGAATGTACAAAAAAAACTCTGGAAAAAACATAACCTCTTTGGCAGAAGTAAATATCTACAAAAAAAAAACCTGAACACATTTCTATCTTCTTTTTTATTTAAGTTTAGCTTAGTTTTTTTGTTTTTTAAGTCCTTTTTAGTCCATTTCAGGTGAATTTTTTAATGGCGTCTATTAATTTCATGACCTTAAGGATGTTTTAAGAATATGTCCAACCTATCACTAAAGCAAAAGGACAGTTTGCTTGAGGTCAGTAAATGTCAGCACTTTGTAAATCCTCTTAAATATATGTCATGGTTTTCATCAGTAGATAATTTGTCATAATGCAGCTGCCAAAGACATACATGTAGATATGAATGACTATTATCAAGTGTTGACAAATGGTTCATCTCTGGTACAAACTGGGCAGACAGTAGAACTTTTGTACAAAAACACAGATTCACAGGTTCTTTTTAATTAAACTATCCCAGGCGACCTTTAACTATGTGTTATCTTTATCATCGTTTACACCTGTCTTTTCTCTGCTGTTCAGATTAAAATAAATGAAAATACGTATATAGTAATAATACAGGAAGCTCGATAAATTTAAAGTTTAGAAACCATCATCTAACTGAACGAAATGGAAGTAGAAAGGTCAATGTAGTATTTCATCTGTCATTGAATTCCTGAAAACCCTAACAATCTACAAATATAAACTGTGTAATCCCTGTTGATCCACTAATTCTATCGATATGTGAAAATAATTGGTGTAAAATACAGTTTGTCATCTTTTCACCGTCATCAGGTATGAACCATTTGGATGTTCGGAGGCTCTGTAGTTACCGTGGAAACACCATTATCTTCTATCATATTGATTCACCAGTAAAACCCATAGAGTAGGATCACTTACATTACATGGGCACAATTGTTTTTACATTCAGTTATTAGGATATTTTTGCTGAAAAAGTGACTTTTTCTTCAGTTTTCTCTGTTTTGACACAACTAAATTTGAATGTACTCTGGGTTTTTAATGAACATCTATATGATCTGTGGATTAAATGTTGGAAAATACAGTATTTAAAGGCAAACAATGCAAAATATAGAAGATAATAAAACATTGGTGATAATCAGAGGGAACAAAAAGATATACTGGTTCTTTATGGGTTAAAGTAATGTTCGAAACAAGCCAATTAAAACAAAATGATAAGTAATAAAGAAACATGACATTATTATTATACAGAAATGATTGGAAAGCAAAGTAAAAGTAAAATGTTTTGATGAATCAATGCAATATAAAATGTTGTTTAGGTTTTTTAAATATAGTGATTGCACCATGTATATAAATTACTAGAAGGTTAAAAATAAATGTTCACTTTGCAGTTGCACATTTACATCATAACAATGGACCATAGACATCTGTGTTATTGTATAGTGACATAGAATGTGCAAGAAAGATTTCCTGTTTTCTCCCAATTAATCAAATTATACACATTTACATTAAAAACTATTAAAATAGATTAATTTGCCAACAATTACCATTATCTGTATGACATCACATACTGATAGTTAATGTAAAAGAACACCTATCAGATGTGGAATGTGGTAAAAACCTTTTTTTTTCTAGAGAAAGCAACAGCTTATAAAGACATTTGGGTCAGGACATGTATAGTGTTAGATGATTATGGGTGAAAATGTATCATGTATTGATTACTGTCGTCTGCAGGACTGATCTCATTAAGGAGCTGTGTGTATTCAAGTCAAACCTCCTATTGGACCTAATGTTGACGAGAGCTCTGTGCATGTATTTTATTTTGGGCTTTGTGCAAAGGCATGGGGGGAGTCATTATGATGGTATGGTGCATCCTTTGTGAGCAGGGATGCCATTTCGGGGGAAACCCTGGATCATTGAAGGGTGCCCGGAGCTGGACTGAGGCCCAGGAATGTGATGGAGATGAAAGGCCCATTACTGAGATGATGTAGTGGAAGAAGGCAGGTCGATTTTGTAATGTGCAATTAATAGTACAGTACACTATTAAACAAAACAATGATTATCTGTTATAGTAATTACACCGGTCTACAAGTAAAATACTTATGGAATAAAACTGTTAGTGATAAAGAAAATGGAAATCTTAAATGGTGGTTGGTAAGTCTGGGGTCAAAATGTGAAACTTTTAGAATTAAAAAGAGAATAGGTTTTAATCCAAAGGAATAGGTCTACCAGATCTACTTCAAAACACTGTCTGCACATTATGATCCATTTATTTTACAAGTTCTTTTAAGTGGAATATTTACTAATCCATTGTATACATGTACATAAACCACCATATATATAACACACTATCATATATATTAAAAACATGAGCTAAGCAGCGCTAAAGTAAATTTGTTTTCTGATTAATCTTATTAAAGTATGTAAGATTTAGCACAAGAAGATACTTTCTAAAAAAAATTATAGAGCATTGTTCCCTGTTACAGTAATTTTATAATAATTGTATCTTACTAAATAATGCTAGAGTTAGAACCAATCCAGCTTTATTTGTGAAGTACTTTAAAACAACCACAGTGGACCAAAGTGATGTACAGAAGAATAATTAAAACCAAAATAATAATAATAAAAATCCCTGGTTCGATTGCAACACAAGCTCCACCATCTCCAAACAGATTAATTGATTAATATAAATTGCCCATCGGTTTAAATGTTACCAGTGATTGTATATAGGCCAGACCAGTAAAATAATATAAATAATAGGATAATAATTCAGGAAGAAATATGAACCTGAACATTTTTCAAGAAAAATAACGAAAATTTTAACAGTATTGTGTCTTAGTTTATCATATAAACATATGTATCACAACTTACAGTAGTTTTTATTGTCTAAACAAACAAACAGAAATCAACAAATTGACTCAAAAACAACAGGCTGCAGGGTAAAAGTGTCATCTTTCAATAGCTCGGGAAAATTCAGGCCTATTTTCTCCTTTATTTTGCAGCATTTTCCAACCAATCCAGTAATTAAGTATATTCATTTAAATGCATAGTTATCACTGGAAATATCTAATGATAAATTAAAAAAAAAAAGTCTCAGAGTAGAATTAAAAATCTGCATGAAATGAAAACAGCTAGAGTTCAAGTATCATATTCTGACTCCAGTACTTGAGTAATAGTTAGATTCCAGCACTGATCACTACAGCAGCACACATTGGCTGGATGTCACACAGTCTATTATTGTGCCTCTGTTATCTCTGTGTTGTTCAGGCCTTTGCTGTGGAGTGACAGTGGATTTACTGACCAGCATCTGGCACCAGAATAAACATTATGTATTGTCTGTGTCTTCTTGCTGAGTAACTCTATATGTGGACAGAGTGGCGAGGCTGCATCAGTCTCATTCCTACATGGTGCTGCTATACCACATCACCTCTCGTTTTACCATTTAACCTTTTCTGACTGAAGATTTGGGAGATTGTCTGTCAGGGTACAGTTAAACCTCCCACTGTCGTCCACCACCCTGTTGCCACGCTCATCAAACCCAATATACTGCAGCCTGCCCACCGGTCCACAATGGTCACGTGGAAAGAGTCCTGCCAGATGATTATTAATATTTATTATCAGACATTTTACTATGAAGTTGGAGATATTTAAGGCACAGTTCCCACACAGCACAAAATTCTTGCAGCATATTTTCCACGTTCTGATTTTCTTAGGATAAGCTGTTCTTCCTGTAACTCAGTGGGATGTAGTTTACTGCTCCAGGACACACTGACTGATTAAATGGGTTAAAAGTTGCATTTTGCAACTCTATTCAGTGTTATTTAATGCATTCAATTAAGGAAAAGCAGATAGACATACAGACAGGTAGACAGATAGATAAAAACTTTATTAATCCCTCGGGAAGGTTCCTCTGGGAAATAATTAGTGTTCCAGCAGCAGTACAATACTGCGTAATAAAGAAAAAACACCTATAAAATAGAGATATAAATATATACACACATATGCACAATAATATATATATATATATATATATATATATATATATATATATATATATATAATGCACATACCAGCCATACACCCAAAATATACAATATCCACACAATATAAAGTGTGTGGAATTGATATAGGTCAACACACTAGTTTATTCTATATGACAATTCATGGAAAGTTGTTGTAGCTTTCATTAACTGTACAGTTAATGAGATATTCTTCATTTGTTATAGAATTCAATCCTGTATATTATTATTTACAGGTAACTTTGTGTGCATTAGTGCTTGCTCCAGTATTTACCATGAGCACACAGTGGTGTTGTGTTGTATATGTGAGTGTGAGAATGTCCTTTTGTTGTTCCAGTGTGTTTCCATTCACACTGTGTCCTCTTTCAGTCTCACCTCAGTGGGTAAATGGCTGCTGTTGGTCCTGGTGTTAAACTGGACAGCTGCCGACCTGCACAGGGAACAGTGTACAGGACAAACAGAGAGTATAGGTCAGGTTTTTCCGGTAGTGACAGATGGATGCCAGTATATAGGCGCCGGCGCTTTGTCACCCTGCCTACACCAGATACCAACACACTGAGACGTGGAAAAAATTGGGGTCAGTGTGCAGCGTCAAACACGTCTGAATAATGTCCGTTTCTGAACCTGAAGTTGTGTCAGTATGTGTGTAACTGTGTCAAGGTTTTTGATTAGGTCTTCATTCTGTGGGGACACAACACGTGCAGGACGTTTCCTCGAACACAATCCTCTTGCTTTCCTGTATCAACAGTTCTCGGGTTTCAGTGGCATCACCTGCTTCCTGTCTAATTCCTTGGTTTGTCTCTCACGTTGCCTGGACACGGAGCTTTTATTAGCACCTTGTTTCCTCTTTCCGATGGTGGGATTTAAAACGACCCTATTGGCACGCTTCCATGTTGTCACGAGTAATGAACTTTAAAATATTAATATCATATTTATATTACATTGACCAAGAAGATTATGTTTTAATTGGCTTCTGTTTGTTTCTAGGTTTTCGTGTGTCCTGACATGCTCTCATGTTTTCAGATAAGGAGCAAACTATCACTTTGAATGAAGGATGAAATGATGTGACTTTGTTGGTCATAAGTCAAGGACAATGTGAAGTAAAACTAAAATAAAATACTGTAACTGAAGAATCTATATACTTATGACAAAAATTCACACTTGATAATGTAACAAAGTCAAACTACATATTTCCACACTCAAAATCATAAAGAATTGAATTAACCATTTCAAAAAGGTTGTGTCGCCAGTGACACATTTTTATATCTACTGTTTGAGCTATTTTGAAAACCCATACTTCATCTTTTAGCTGGTCTTTCTATTCCATAACACATTAGAGTAGAAGCCTGCATTGGCAGATCAGGAGGGGTGGAAGTAGGCGGAGCTTAAAGCAGCAGAAGGTGGCAATGAGAGAGATGGAAGATTTTATTATTTTTATCAGCATTTTAGTGAAGATTCAACTGTGTTTAGTGAGGTTTTGTTCGTGATTCTTCTAAATAATTGTACATACTAGTAATAGTGCTGTTTTAATGTGTTCTCCTAGTGTGAGTTTTGCTGATTGATTTATTTTTCCACTAGTTATCTGCAGTTTTCCAGTTTTTTCATTGATGAATAACTAGAAATAAGTAAAAAAAAAAAAAAAAAAAAGAAAAGAAAAGAAGAAGCTGGAACATAGATGCAGAATGATCTAGACAAATACAAATATTTGAGCACATGAAAAATATTATATTTCTATGATTTCAGACTATTATAGTAGTTTTCATAGTAAATACGATTTAAAAAATCAAGTCTGTTTTTTTTAGTTTGTATTATAGCACACTGTTTTAAACATTTATTACATATATCTTGAGGAGAGCTCACCTCAGCACAGCAGTCCTCACCACTTTCTACAGAGGCACCATAGAGTGTTTTAAGCAGCAGCACTCTGTGGCAGGAGAGTGGTGAGCAGTGCTGGGTAAGTTACTTTGAAAAAGTAATTAATTACAAGTACTGGTTACTTCCCACAAAAAGTAATTGCGTTACTCCACCGGCAAAGTAATTAGTTACCAGGAAAAGTATTTTTGCGTTCCTTTTTTTGTTTAAAAATGTCAAAGAAACGAAAAAAACAGCTAAACAGGGTACCCATCATTGTTCTGTGATGTTATTTTGGATGTGATTTAAGAATCTATGTGGTACACCTCGCACCAGGTTAGAAAGTAAACATAAAACATAAAAACATAAACAAAACACAAAGCTAGAACTTCAGCTAACTAACAGTTAGAGACTGGGACAGCAACTTTACACCACGAAACTCAAAAGTGTGGTGGATGAGTTGTTATCCATCTGATAGACCTACTGAAAATGACTTAACGGGTGGACTACAGTAAAAATGAGTTTATGTAGTGCTGGTGGCAATTGCTAAGGTTTTTTTTACACCATATTTAGCAGCAGAATTCACTGGAATATTCAATATTTATTTCTGTGTGACGGTTTTAGCATATTATCGCAGTGTGACTCGTGTTTAAAAGGTGACTGAAACGCCGCGGTGTGTATGGCTGCGCGCGCGTATGTGTGTGCAACAAAGCAATTGTTTTTTTTCTCACTGACTTACTTCAACCAGTTAATGAGGCTCAGTGATTGGTCAAGATTGTTTTAAATGCATTTCGTCATCCCTAGTCCACGTTGAGTTTTGTGATTTCCTCCTCTGGTAAGGCTTTGTTTTGACGCTTTTTGTTCGTGACTTTCCCATCGCAACTGACGCGATATAATGACGTCATCGAAAGGTTCCGTTTATGTATGGTGACTGGCACTGTGTTCCAAATCACGCACTTGTGCACTTCAGACGCTTCAGTTGAGGGTATAGTGCTGTTCCAATCGCAAGAGTAGCAAACGAAGTGCGCCGTAAGTACCCGGATGGTGCACTTCTAACTGTCAAAATTCGAAGTGTGGAGCAATGGAAACTTCTCGCACTCACTGGACGCCATTTTTGCTACGTAACGGAAGAGGAGGGGCCACCACCACTCTTGAAAGATTTGAAAACATGGCGGCTGAAACACTGGAAGAGGTGGAGACGATGAGAGCGTAGTCTCCATGCCTTCTGGAGGAAAGGGCTTATAAAAAAAAAACAAAAGGAGCAAAATGCCGGTGTCCATTTTTTTCCAAAGATAGTCGGTATTTTGGCGGGCGATCGAGATATTTTGACAGCGCGATTGTCATTTCCGGTAAGTGTGGACGAAGAGTGTTTCATTCGGAACTACACTGTTCGTTAAAAATTCGTACACTATCCATGTAGTGTGTAGTGTTCATAGTGTATGAAAGGAAGTGCACTACGGGGACTGCGTGATTTGGAACACAGTGACAGTCCTATGGAGACACACCCTCGAGAGGACTCGAAGTACTTGAAATCCAAAGTTTAGCTCTTGACTTGAAACTTATTAGCCTTAACTCAGGACTTGATTAAGACTTGTGACTTCCAAAACCCTGACTTGGTATAAAAAAGATGTTAAAGCTAAGAGTATCCAAAACCATTTACATCGTTTTTTAAATGCTTTAAAACATTTCTCATGCAGGAATTAATAAAACTATATAACATTGCAAAATATCCCAGGGATGTTTTACAATGGGATGGGGTCTTAAATAAAAGTGACTGGCAGCCAGTAAATAATAACTCGAGGCAGGAATAGAAGATTTTCTCGACACTGAAGCGGTCTCAAGTAAAGTCTCAGCGCTGGGAATTAGTGACAATTATGTGACACACACCTGCTGGGTGAAAATAAGTCAGTTACGAGAACTACGTGGCATTTAATGATGGTCAGAAATACCTTCAGCGTGTGTGTCTTTAACAGACGTCCAGATGGTTACGACATTCTTACACCTGTTACAACTTTTTGCCATTTTTTCAATGTGAAAATCATGCTTCGTGTAAAAATGTTGAAATACACTTTGGCTTTATTTGGCAGATTTCTTTCGACCTGACAGTGCATGCAAATGATCACAAACAACATCAACATCAAAAGAAGATAAGAACATACAGAGGAGATAAACACATAACAAATACACACTTAATTGTGGCAGGAAATAAGTAAATAAGACTTTATAAGTAAATAAAAAATGATATAAACTCCCTTCCATCTTCTTTCATAGAGTAGAGACATGTTCATGCGCATAGTAAAGTCTGCTGTTGTTTTGTTTTTATGACTTGTACATTTTATGTGTTTATCCTACTTTTGACGGCATCATATTTCAGTCTGAGATTCTTGGAATTCTAACACCTGACTGAAGGGCTTTTGAAGTGTCTCAAATGTCACATAGCAATCCTCTCGAGCATCTCCCTCCTAACTCCCATCAATCCCCAGCTGCACACCCGAGCCCCCAGCTCTTATCACTGGCCACTCAGCCCCTGACGTCCACATGGGTGGGGGTGGAGGGGTGGGTGGGGGGCTGCACTTTTAATTTGGAGGACAGCTATTTGCTATTCTTAAAACTCAACTCTGTTGTGCGGCGTTGAGGGTGACGGCTCTGTTCTCCATCCTCTTCTCTTCTTCTTCTTATGTTGCTTTTCCTGCATGAAAGTAAGCATCAGAGAGTGGATCTGTTTTATTTTTTAAGGATTTTTTTTTATATATAAAGATACTATCCTTCAGCTATGAGCTCCAGCCTCGTAAACTCTTTGGCCAAAGTCTATGACCCTAACCCGCTCCACGGTCAGAAGTCTGGTGGAAGGAAGCTCTCCTTTAGTGGCTCAGACAAGGTCCAGATTTTTTCCTCATCACCTTCTTCATCTTCTCATGATGCCCTACGTTGTGTGGAGACCAGAATGGACTCACTAAGCTCTCAGATGGAGCGCCTGCTCAACATGCAGCAGACTGTCCTTATCCGACTGGATGGTTTGTCCCACGATGTCAGAGGAATGGGTCGAGATCTGGCTTTGATGCGTGAGGAGAAGACCCGTGGTGGTGGTAGTAGTGGGAGTCGTCGCTGCTCAGATGTGGAGGCAGCATGCAGGGAGATCTGTGGGGTGGTGGAGAAGGCCAGTGAATGCATGGAGAGTCAGGGGCGAAGGCTGGACGGGGTGGAGAGGCTGATGGAGGGCACGCAGCAGGTGATCAACTTCATTGGGGATGTGGTGAAGAGCTCCAGGCTGGTGGAGCTGCTCTTCAAACAACCTGCAATCAAAGGCAACAGGAAGGTGAGCGGTTCAGTTTTCCTGCAAGAAGATCTCCAGAAGAGCCCAAAGTAAACTTAAACACTGTACCATGATGGTTATTTAGTTTTCATATGAAAGTAAGCATGACCAGGTGTCACACAGGTTGAACCAATACATAGCTTCGTGGTGACATCACTTCTGCTAGTACAGTAAAAGGGGAAAACGACAGCGTAGTAACCACTGCGTGAACTGCACTGCATCATCCTGCATGTTTAAAACTTTGTGTAAAATGCCCAAATCTTGTACAGCCTTCGGGTGCAATAACCATGCTTGGATGGAAGAGAAACTATCTTTTTCCGCGTCGTCGTAGGACATCATAACAGAACTATCCATCTCGTGTTGCTACACTGTTGTGTTCCCCTTTTGAAATGACGGCGCGTGTTACTAGGAGGTAAGGTGACATCACACGAAGTTATGTATGTCATGCATTTGGACCAGATTTAAGGGGAATGTATTGGGATATGTTTTAAAAAGTGCAGGAATGGTCACATTTGTTGCAAAAATTGAGTTATTTCATGTTTTGTATATACAATACGGCCACTTGTACATTGGGTTGCAAAGATGTGTTGTTGCTGGTTTTAAAAAGAAAAAAAAACAGTGAGTCTGCAGCAAGGAAATCTGGGGAACACTTCTTTAAAGAATGTGCATTGCATTGTTGTCCTACTGATTCAGTCACTGTTTATAAGCTGTGTCCTTTCAGGCAACATAGTGAGAGGTCTAACTGCATTGTGTTCATTGCAGTATAAAGATGTGTTAAGTGCTATAGTGAAGGCTGCAGATGGCATCCTCTTGATATTTTTTCTATTGATTTATTTCACAAGGACAGTGGACATTAATAAGTATCGCTGCAAATCCACCTGAGTCAAGAAGCTATGTTTCATCTTTAGTCCATGGACAAATGTTTCACTCTCGCCCTAACAATAGAAGATTGAAATTACAGTTAGATTAAGAAGTGCCACATATATAAGCACAGAGAACAATTACATGACAACATGAGTATTAATGCTTATAAAAACATCATCAGAATGCGCCTGTGTTGCATTAATGCGTTTTTAAAATGGAGTACAGACACTCAAAATGAAGCATACAGGAAACCCAAATCCCTGCATTATTTTATATAGACATAAAAATGTAAACACAAACCTATATTTAGTGCATATTAGACACTGAAAAGAACAAAAACATTGAAGTGCAAACCCATATATTTTCATGCAAACCTTACATTGTCATGTTGTTTGCAACACTTTAAAAGCATATGAGTGTTATTGTCTATCAGTCACTGCAGGTGCATACATGATGATGATGATGATGAAGCTCATGCATCTGATTGTATCGAATCTTTGCAAGTTTCCAGGTTGGTGACTTGTTGCTGCTGCGTGTTTCACAATAAAAGCCTTGCCAGGAACTTCTGTCCAGAGAAACATTCAAGGGCTTTTAATGTGAAATGACTACAGAAAGTACTGAGTTTAATAATTTTATAATGAGGGAACTTCAATATTCCTTACTTTGTTTTTTACTTTGAAGTACAGTACAATAAAATTGTAAAAGTTCTACTGACTAATACTTTATTGTCGCATACAGTCACCGCACACTTTTCTTAAAATCATTCACAGTATGAACACTTCAGTAACCACTGAAACTCATTCTCTGCATGTAACATTTTTTAGCCAGTTCACCCTGACAGCTGACTCAGTTTGTCAGAATCCATTTCTGCAAAGCACTGGTCTAGTAATTCCAATTTAATTGGTTAATGAAGGATCAGATGGATCGCAGTTGAGTTTGCATGCTCAGTTTTGTTTTAGGGCAACATGTGGTTCAAGGGCCAAACATGACTCCTTAGCCCTTCTCTCTTTAGCTTTATCCAATAGTTTGCTTCCATTATTATTATTATTATTATTATTATTATTATTATTATTATTATCTCATCGTCCGTTCGTCATCCTCTGTCGTCCACAATTCATTAAAATCACTTCTTCTAAGCACTGGGCACAAGACTGTGATTCACTGAGTTCAGTTTCAATCAAGATCAAATAAACTAATTGTCCCAATATTACTTTCGACCAACAACCTCCTGTGTATCATTTAACATCTTTAACCGCAGTAATATGTCATTACCCAGTTACCTACTTTTGTTCAGTCAGATGTTACCCCAGAAGAGCTTTGGGGACTTCCTATAACATTCACACTGTTTTTGGTATTTGTTGATTAAAAACACAGCCACAGTGGTATTGATTTGAGGATCTATTCAATGACTCCCTTTTTGTTGATAGCAGGACATCACAGGTGTGAGGTCCGGATGAGCACAGGGACATTGGCACTATTTTTTTTTTTTTTTAACTTCACCACGGTCTAAAAATAACAAAAAAACCCAATCTCTTTTATACAGGTAAATTCACACTGTTGCTCCCATTTAAAGCTTTTGTTTTTGTACATTTATGCACTTGTCTCAATTGAAGTGTGCATCCTTTGTCACCTGTGACTTATATTTACAAGGCTTAAATGCTTTGTTTACTGCCAGGCTGAGATTTTTTTCTTCCCTTTCAGGCCAGAAATGCTGGAAAAAGTGCTTTAGATCATGTTTCTTCAGTATTTTCCCATATTAAACCAGGCATCAGTTTATTTCTTTGTCTCCAAACAATTATAGTCAGTTCCTGAACTCAACTGTAAAGTGCTGAATAGTACTATTATCGCTGAGATTTGAACCTCATTCTGTTCCGTCAACACTCCAGATATTATATTTTGCACATTTCTCCATGTAATGAATGTTGATGTAGACATTATTTTGGTGCAGAAATCTTCAGATTACATGCATCTGTGCTTCGGGGTAAAACACAACAGCAGTATTTTACTCTGGGGAACAGGTCGTCCTCAGCTTCCTGAATTGACTCCTTGTAAATGTATTATTAGATCCGTTGTTCATCACCTTGTCATTCTCAGCTGGTCTGTAATGTTAAGTAGTTTTCCTTCTTGCGCTGATTGTTATTGGCCTGTGAGGTGTAAATGATCTGAGTCAGACCAGTAATCTTATCCAAACTATGTTTTATCAGCAGCGTTGTGTTCTGCAGCTGCACAGGGTCAGTGTTGTACATGTGTGGCCTGGGGGCGGGGCCTTTATGTGTCATCTCACAATGTCAGCATCACATTGTGTATGGTTGATATCGCTAATGGTTGGAGTCAAGGGCTGTTTAATAGCTTTTTCCACTTTGTATATATATATTTAGGAACTGTTGTGGAATGTAACTCAATACTTCTTAAAGTATTTTGTTCTTCATAAATATTTGCAGCTTTATATTCTTCAAATATTGTACTCCAATGTATTTTTCTTGACAGATCTAGTTTTTTTAATCATTAGAATTCATCCTCATTTTTGATTAAATAGAATATGTATTATCACAATGATAAAAAGAAGACTATTTTGGATGTTTCTATTTATGTAATTACTAACTTATAAAAGGCCTAATATCCACCAGTGATTAAAAGCATTTACTGATATAAATAGGTAAATGTTGATCTATTAATCATATCAATACATGTAAATAATTGATGTGAAATGCAGTTTGTCATCTTGTCATGGTCATCTAATGCAGTGTTTCCCAACCCTGGTCCTCGAGGCACACTATCCTGCATGTTTTAGATGTTTCTCTCTCTAACCACACCTGATTCAAATGATCAGCCTATCATCCAGCTCTGCAGAAGTCTGATAATGACCGTCAGGTGTGTTCAAAGAGGGAAATGTCTAAAACATAGGTGTCAAACTCCAGTCCTCGAGGGCCGGTGTCCTGCATGTTTTAGATATTTCCCTCTTCCATGTGATTCAGTTTAACCCTTTAACTCCTGAGAACTAACAAAAATAATTGGTAACATGAGCAAAGTAAGACACAAATCAAAGAAAAATACTACATTTAAAAAACCAAAATGTAGAAAAATAAACAAAATGAGCAACAAAAACTAATAAATATTTACAAAATGCCAAATAATGTGGAACATTACTTATTACTTAATAATCTTTGCTTCTGTCTGAGACTTTTTCAGTCAAATTCTGTATTGTTCTGTTTCTTTTTGCGGCTTTGAAGTGAATATATGACTGAAATAAACTAATTGTGCCTTTAAAAATGTTTAAATAAAATAAATTTGAAAAAAAAAAAACCTCTTGCTTTTTGGCACCTTTTCCATGCACAAAACTAAAAGGAAAACGGTTGAATTTTTCTGAATATTTAAACATCATCATCCATTCAGAATGCATCATCCCTGACACTTAAAGAGTTAATAATCAGCTCCTCATCAAACTGATAATGATGTAATGGCCTCCAGGTGTAAATGAAGAGGGAAACATGCAGGACACCGGCCCTCGAGGACCGCAGTTTGACACCCCTGGTCTAAAACATGCAGGATAGTGTGCCTTGAGGACCAGGGTTGGGAAACACTGATCTAATATGAGTCTTTTGTACTTTCAAAAGTTTGGCAGTTACCGTGGAAACACTATCATCTTCTACAACATGAATTCATCAGTAAAATCCATGGAGGTAGATAAATGACAATGGATGGAAAGACTTGTTTTTATGGGGGGGGGGGTTTTGACCTAAAAAGTCACCTTTTCTTAAGTTACATGATCAGAAAATTCAATAAATGAAAATACCAGATTTTCACAGAAAAATGCAACTTAGAGCTAATACTGTGATAAATGAAAAAAATCACTTAAGTAAGGTTGGAAAACTTTTTTTTTTTCAAAGAAATAGTAGGTTAAGTAAAATATAAGAATATTATAGCATTGTTGATGTTAGTGTGGGCATGATTATACTGATTCAGAAGTTGCTTCGTGAATGGAAAATTGGTAAAAGAAAAGTGACTTATGACATCATCTATTTGCACATGGTATTTGACCATGACACTATAAAACATCTTAGTTTTCATCCTATGAAAATTTCTCTGTCTTGAGTTAAAATGAGGTGGTACATAATTTCCTGTATTTTCGAATTGTGTGAGAAAATGTGAATTAAATTTTATCTTGTAATGTGTATTATGTCATTTACTGCTGATGATAGGTGTTTTACAAATCAGTCCAGAGTATTACTTGAGTAATGAGAGTAATTATAATAACAGAAGCAAATGTGTTTCTCAATACTGTCCAAATAAAAAAGTGTTTAAATACTTTCCCGTAACTTATTGCCAAATGTGAGGCCTTCAGTCTGATCTCATATTCACATTTAATTAATATTTGTAGCATTGCCTCATCATTGTTAAAGGACTTTTGGCCAAAGAGTGTAAATATCATATGTTTTTAACTGTTTTCTTTTCTACAGGTTAACGATAACAAGGATAAATCTAAAGTGAGCCTGAAGGGACTGAAGGTCCAGAAGAAGAGGAAGCCCCAGGAAACATCAGGTAACTTCAAACACATCCTCATTACCAAACAGGCAAATTATATTTTTACTTGTCTAGTTGTCTTTAACCCTTTGTTGATCAGCTCAACTGTTTGGTAGAGGTAATTTTGAACCCTGATATTTAATCTAAATTTAAGTCCTTTGACACCAAACGTCTTGGGCAGTCTCCCCCTTTATTAAGAAGCATGTAATGCACAAAAAATACCACTGGGTGGCACTGTCAGTGATATATTCAGGTCATGCTTTTTTATTTATATATATATATATATATATATATATATATATATATATATATATATATATATATATATATATATATATATATATATATATACACACCACCAAGGAAGAAGATCATAACTGTGGCAAGACCTCTGCTACAGTACGATCTATTCTTTTGGACACAAATTTGCAGGCAAGTTTGATTTTTTTTCATGTTCTTAACTTTTACAGAGTCTATTTTACATAAATAATCCTCATCATGTTTCAGAAATACTTTGGCATTCATGTAATAATTTTTTTAAAACCTCAACCAATCGGTAGAGAGATGATGGTAAAGAGTCATGAAATGCTAATGATAATCACTAATGATACAAACACAAAGAGTTAATACATCAAATTTGAACCAAGTCACAAATTATGCTGGCAAGATTGGTGAAGGGGTAATGCTTGAGTTTTAATACTTCTGTTAAATTTAGGGTCAGTAAAACATTTTTTATGTTATAATAGTCCGTGTGAGGTGGAAAAAGCAAAAAAAAAAAATTATTGTGATTTTTGTTGTGTGACCAACAAAGGGTTAATTATTTCAAACATGCAAGGGATAATGTATTGTCCCGCTTATTCTACGGGTTATTACATCTTATTACCGTCACTACTCTAACAGATTGAATAAAATAGCCGTTACAACGGAGCGAATATTTACTTTAAAAGTGGCCGAACTAACTGCGGAGTGATACGGTAACGTGAATCTGAAGTGACAAAACCCGTTGCCAATGGCCAATTAATCGAAAAAAATCCGCCCACTGAAGGCTGGCAAAGTGAACGGGAGCTGTCGCAACATTCTAGAGGGCCGTAGAATAAGTAAAGGAAAACAACCCCCTGAAATAAAGTCTTCAAAACAAGTGGTGTCAGGTACAATAAGGCCCAACCCCTTGGACACATTGACCTGATTGGCTCTATCTCTTATCATTGCGAAAGCACATTTTTGTTGACTGTGACCTTTGACCCACATTCACTCAAATTTAATGGATTCTATTCTGGACCACCTTGTGCCTTTCCTGAAAATTTTATAGAAATTGGTTCAGTAATTTTTGCGTCAACCTGCTTATATACAAACAAACAGACAGACAAAAAAACCCACCCCAAAACAATACCCTTCTCCGCTTTTGTGGGCCAGGTATTAAAATTATGTTCATTATAAAAACATATACATACTGATGCATGCATACACTTAAGTATGTGCCTTTTTTCAATAGCCCTATTTATATATATATATATATATATATATATATATATATATATATATATATATATATATATATATATATATATATATATATATATATATATATATATATATATATATATATATATATATATATATATATATATATATAAACAATTAAAGTCAAGTTTACCTGTGAAAGTAGATTGACTCACGAAAAGGTAAAAAAGATCAATTTTGTCAATAAGTCGATAATGTTTTACTTTGTTCCAACCCTGCATAAATTACAAAGTGATTTCTAGGTCAGTGTTATAACCTAGTTATTCATCCTCTGAGGAACATTAGTGCAGCTGCCAAATCTGTTATTGAGGTCTTTTAATTTTGAACAAATAGCGGCCCATCATTACAGTCTACGAGGCACCAGCTGGTATCATGTCAAAGATTAAATCGTATTACAACAGATTCCACTGAGAATCCCTAATATGTGTTATTTTTTTCTCTTTAGACTCCGCCTCCCTGACTGAGCCTGTGCTACAGGAACAGGTGAAAAAGCTCAACAGACAAAATACTGAGCATTCCTGTGGAAATGCTGAATCTGAGGGTCAGATAAGGGAAGATCGGGTGGGAAGAGGGAGACCTGAAGCCACAGAGCTGATCCTGGACAGACCTCACACCACTGCTGCTGACTCAGAGAAGACAGAGAAGAAGAAAACCGAAAAAGAGGTGGAAGAGGACAAAGATATATTCCAGGACTCTGAACCGGAGGAAGAAGAGAAGAAACAAGAGGAAAAGAAAGGAGAGAGTGTGCCACAGCCGGTTAGTGCCGTTGAGGATGATGGGAATAAAAGGCATAAAGGAGAGACAGAGGAGACATCAACACAACAGATCTGCACGACCTCTGCCCCCCCACAGGAAAGGTAGTCCTATGAAACCCAAACATTAACAATTCAGCTTTTACACCCATATCTAAATATTGAGGCACAAATATTCAAGATGTTTTTTTTTTGTTAATATACGTATACAGCTCTGAGGAGGTCGGAGACATGGCCACTGGCAGCAAACGTCGCGTCACAGAAGAAGATCTGGTGAAGGATGACCTCAAAAAAACTCGAGTGGACGAGGCAAATGTGGAAAGCACAGAGGAAGCAGAGCAGCAGACCTCCAAACCAGAAGAAGTCAAAACAGGAGAAGAGGAGGCCACGGAGGCAGAGTCTGCAGTAAAGGAATTTATTATAGGTCAGTTTGATAATAAAAGTCACCACATCTACTTTTCAATGGAGTTTGGTTAATACAGCAGAAAATCACAAGAAACACCATTCATTCATTCATTCAAAACCGTCTCGGGGTAAATTGATCATACAGTTTAATACTGTAGGTAGAAACTCAATGATTTGAAAGGAAAATTACCCAAAACCATCCGATTTGACTGATTTAGTTGAGCAACCACAAAGCAGAATATTAGGAAAACAAAAACCAGTAATTAATCACTATATGTTATGTAGTACGGCTTTGCTCAAGAGACATATTTAATAAAATAAGCAAAAAGCCACAGAATTTAAAGGTGTCATTCCATGGTTATTTCATTAATATTACTGTGTTCTCCATTGTTATTGAATACATTGTGTGTTGGTTCTATTTTTAAAAAAAAAAAACATCTGGGTTGCTTTGTTTCCAGCAGTTTTTTCACAGTATAAAAAATGTATCCGTACTTCCTCATACATGTCCATGACGCAGTGACGAGGTGTCTCTGATTGGCTCAGAATGCATGAAGAAACACTTCCCCTCCCCTCTCGCTCTGTGTGTGTTTACCTTTACCAGAGTAGCATCCAGCTAGGTTTCGTGTCGTTGCTTGTTCTGAAAATGTGCAGGGAAAAAAACAAGGCTTTATTTCTACAGAGAGCACATGAACCAGTTTGATCCGCCATTTTTTCCAGTTTGTGCAGCAGCTACTGTGGCGTCGTCTTCTCTTGTAGATACTAATGCTAATGCTACTTCAGATTCGCTGCAATGGGGGACGGGCTTAACCCCACGTGGCTGACGCTAAAGTCCGTCTGACGTCAGATGGACCGGCTTTTCTGGGTCCCTCGTTCCTCTTGTTGTTTTCTGTGAATGCGTTATGCAGCCAGTGGAGGTAACAAACCACTGTCAAAGGCAGCATGTGTTGGTAAGTCAGGGTGACCCATCAGATGGAAAGTGGTTTTCAGCGGAATGACACCTTTAATAATTGCTGAATTGTGTTAAACTAAATGAGTTTAGTAAATTTGATCAGTTATTTTCTTGTCCAAAAAGGCTGGATTAAATTGTTAAATTAGATCACATTATCTGATAATAGGATTTTCTGAGATGGTGAAAAATATCTACCTTCTCAAACCTTTAACAGAACAGATATGGAATGACACATAAACAACAGCAGAGGAAAACAAAAACACACAAAACATTTACAGTAGTCGAAAAACCTTTTTCAGAAATTTTATACGATCTCAATACTGGTATGAAATATTTTCAGGAAAAAATTTTTTTTCCAAAAGGTGTGGCTGGTATTAAATTATTTCTTTATTTTTTATTGTCTTAATTGTCACATCCTGGATGTGGTTCTTTATTTTGCTGAAGTTTTGACAATGATGTTTTGAAGATGATGGCACAGAGCATGTGCAGAAGGGAACATGTAGATTTGGAGAATGGAACAATACTTGGCAGAGGTCAGTGACTTACAGGTGTTTTTTTAACCCATAAAGATTCAAGCAGCCACTGGCAACCAAAAGCAACTACTGATTGAATATGTTTAAAACATGTTGATCGACTAAACCTATCAATATATGGAAATAAATGGTATAAAATACCATTTGTCATCTTTTCACAGTCATCAGGTATATGAACCATTTGAACATTTAAAGGGTCTATAGTGAACATGGAAATGCAATTGTTTCCTACAACACTGAGTCACTTGTAAAACCCATGGAGTTACTCATATTCTTCTTTTGTGTTCAGTTCAAAACGTCACTTTTTCTTTAGTTTTCTGTTTCTGATATAATCATCAACTTTAATCTCAGTTTTTATGATAAGTAAATGAAATAAACCACAACAAAATACATAAAATGCAGAGGATGAATTACTTAAAGATTAAATAAAGAGAAATTTAAAAAAATTTAATTCCCACAAAAGTAGCACTGGATCTTGTTGGGATAATGCAGGACTGTATATCACGAATGCATGTAGTGTCCAATCCCTTTTTTCTACCCCACCACTGTATTTATTAAGTTCATGCGCAGAAGACTGTCCATGTACGTCTGACATTTGACTTTTCATTCCTCAGAGCTTGGAACAGATCCAGTGTCATAACACCATGTCTGTTCATGCGTCACTAACATGTCAGTTGGCACAGCTGGCAGCGCAGATAATGAGACACTGACATGTTGCTATTTTCATCCACTTTGTTTCTGGGGAGTGAGACCCCTCCCTCATTCTCTGCTTCACTTTTTATAGTCTTTAATGCAAAAGTGTTAAATGTATTTGACTTCAGGGGCCACGTACAGTCTAATAGAATCTCAAATGGGCCAGACCAATAACAATTAAGTATACAAATGATTTCATCTACAACCTATCCTATAAAAATTGTAAATAACATGACCAACATATATTTTTTTAAGAAAAGTACAATTTGAACAATATGATGCTTTAGTTTGTAATTGTCACATGTACATTGCAACTCACAGATCCCAGTGGATCTACTAATACACAAAACATTTAGTAAAAGGCTTAATACTGTTAAAAGTGCACTTACTCTCTTAAAACATATAAGTTATGTGTTTATATATATATATATATATATATATATATATATATATATATATATATATATATATATATATATATATATATATATATATATATATATATTCAGGTGAGTCGCTTTTTTTCTATATAAAAAAAGACAAGTTGTAAATGTAAACATTTTTGTGTAATTTGAAATGTTCCACACTAAAATGCAGAGACATTTGAAGGTTTCATTATTTTTAGGTTATTATGATGGAATGTTACTGGTATGATCCACTTTTAAAACAAATTAGATGGTATATGGCTGTTTGTGACACCTTTGATCAGGGATGGGCAACTCCAGGCCTCGAGGGCCAGTATCCTGCAAGTTTTAGATGTTTCCCTCTTCCATCACACCTGAAAGCCATTACATCATTATCAGGCTTCTGTAGAACTGGATGATGCGCTGATCATTTAATTGAGTCAGGTGTGCTGGAAAAGGGAAATATCAAAAACATGCAGGATTCCGGCCCTCGAGGACCGGAGTTGCCCACCCCTGCCTTTGATTGTATCTTCAGTGCAAGTTTTGCATTACACAGTTACTTTCATCCCACAGTGCTGGATTGGAACCTCTGGTGGGCAGGTTTTGACCCACAGGCCCTATGTTTAACACCCCTGCTTTACTGTCCTTTTTTTCTTATTCTTTCAGACTCCAGCCCTCCTCCATTAGCACCTTTCGAGCACCGCATTGTGACTCCAAAACCACATCAGATCGCCACCTATTACACCATCAACAGGGATGAGGTACTTGGAGGGTGAGTAACAGAAAACCAAATTATGCCAAGCTCTCCAAAGTTTGTTTTCATTCCTATTGCAGCTGCAGACAGGTTGGTCCTCTCTATTAAAATAACAGAGGATCTCACACTATGTGAAGTGATGGTTAATTGTTTTTCCCGAGACCCCGATTACTGCCTCCTAAAAAGGGCAGATGATTGTAAACCCTAGGGGGGGGTACTTACAAAACAGCAGAGCCCTCTGATGCAATAAAACCAGAGCTAATGCCTGCCTCTCAAACTGAGATTACCTCTCAGCACGCTAGCACATTTCTGAAATTACTGACATAATGGCACAGCGTGGGTTTAATTACTGTATGACTGGAGGAGATAATTATAGTGGAAGCGTGCGAGTTGGTAAGTGGTAAAACTAATGATTATTTCTATTTTCTACAGATTTACTGATACGCTTTTAGTCAGAAGATATCAAAAAATAACCATCATGCATATCTGCAAATGTTTACCCAATATGCTTGAGTAATTATTTTTTATTTTTGAAACTATAATGATATTTCTCTCAAATTACCAAAAAGTTAATAAAACTATTGTCCTGTAGAGCATTTATTTGCAGAAAACTTGCCAAAAAAGAGCAACTTTTAGGGCTATCATACCTCTAGCAACACAAAGAAAAAGAGTGAATGTTAATTTTAAACCGTAAAGCACTAATGTTTTATCTTATAAAGTGTTCAGAAATAGATATTTAAAAAACTAAGTAAAAAAAACAAAAAAAAAAAACCCTGATTGTCATGTATGTTTTTTCACATTGTTGTTGGCTGCTTTATATTATTTCTGAAACATCTTTGTGTAATGGTTTGTGAATATTCATCTTCCTAATAATCACATGTCAGAGATTTTCAATAAGCTTCAGATCTAGACTTTTGAAGTGATCACATTTTGGTCTGGTCCTGATTACTAAGTTAGTTTTTAAAATGTATTTTAATGAAGACAAGTGAAAGCTGGCGGACATCACAACACACTATTTTATCCAAGAGGTGCTTAGGACAAAAGTACACAAAGCCAAAGACTGTTTAAACATTTTACATAATTTTCACACACACGTTAGAGCAAGGTTTTATCCCCACTAAACTGAAAACTATTTGTAGTCAGATTTATATAGTATATCATCAATAATCACCTTTGATCTGGTGCAATAATTACATACTGAATCTATGAAGAATAAATCATATTGTTCACAATCATTTCATGACAAGAGGTAAAACTATTTTATTGCAACATTATGGACAATGGGGATATAAAAAACTAAAAAAGAAACACAGGGTTCCTTAGTGTTTTTTTATTCACACATTTTTTTTATTCCTGTTTAAGTAATATGTTGACAGTGGTGGTTGTTTATTGTTGACGTGTGTACATCTGTTTACAAGAGGTATTGTTTTTGGATTGTTTGTTAAAACTCTGGAAAAGTAGGTTAAAGTTAAATGTTTTTATGATTTTTTTTTAAATGTCCCCATTCACTTATAATGGATGAAATTTCAAATATCTGTAACAGCAAAACGATTGGTTAATTCATAACAAACTGGATTAATAGATTACCAGTGACCTAGAATAGATGTTAAGGTTAACATTTTTTTAAATCTTTTTTTCCCATTTACTTATAATGGGTAACATTTCACATGTATGCAGCAGCAAAACTATTGGTTGAATTCATATCCTATTGGGTTTATTATCTTCCAGTGAACCAGAATACATATAGTTACATGTTAGCAAAATTTAAAATGTATATTAAAAACATCAATTGTGTTTCAACATTACTTCAAACTCGCCACATATATATAGAGGCCGTTAATATGATGACATCAGCACATACATGGACATAATGACATTTGCTGGATCGATGCCAGTATAAGCTACAATAGATTCAAAGGACGGGGTTTGTTGTGACTGGAACCACTGGTTATTAAATGGAGAGTCTTAGATTGAGTTATTAATTAAATTAAAAGTTCACTTGTTTTGGACACCTGAGTGTAAAACTGTCATAATTCCAACCTGAATATTTATCATATTTCCTGTCTCTTCTGCTTAAACCTAGTGTTCTATTTGGTTTTCTTTCTGTAGGGGACGTTTTGGACAAGTCCACAAGTGCTTGGAGAATTCAACTGGTCTGACGTTGGCGGCCAAGATCATCAAAGCCAAGAGCCAGAAAGAGAAGGTGCAGTAACGAACAAACAATGAGCGCTGATGTTGAAAATATAATCTGAAACTGTTCAGGTGTGGCGGTGGGATGCCAGTTTCCCCCAGACGGTCTAATCAATAGTTACTTTTATTATCAGTAAGCACCATAAACGATTGCATTTTTATAAATAGAGCCTGTTGAGGGGGCGTGGCCATGTGGCAATTTGTCAGTGTCATTGTTCCTTTCCTTCTCTCTGTCATCTGAAAGTGATGTGAGCGAGGTCAGATGTCTGAGCATAGCTGTGTGGTTACAGTATCATCTGAGATATTCCAAAAGCTCAGAGCCCACCCAAAGCCAACCAAACGCACAGCCAAATCCTCCACCGGCTCATGTTTCTATCAATGACCATCTGAGACAAAACCGGCTGCATTGGCGTTTTCCTGTCTGCCCCTCTGTCTACGTATGCTGTCATACAAACCTATGACATCAACAGAAACACTGCAAGAACACTGCTGTATTTACTCTGACAGGTTGATTTATACAATGAAGCCATGTATCTGTAATATAGTCTGTATGTTATGTTTTTCACAAATACATTTTAATCACACTCTGTTGCTGCTCCTGAAAATAGCAGAGCTCTTTATGGCTTAGGAGTTTTATTTTCACTTGAATAAATATAATTCTTACAAAGTGTATTTTTCAGTGAGATATAAAAATGTATTTTTAGACAATAGATCTGGAAAATGTTATTTTAAGAAATCTCAACAAAATTCTTTTTACTTGTTCCACTGTCAGATTATGTGTGTGTGTCATATATATATATATATATATATATATATATATATATATATATATATATATATATATATATATATACGTATATATATATGTATATATATATATATATATATATACGTATATATATATATATATATATATATATATATATATATATATATATATATATACGTATATATATATGTATATATATATATATATATATATACGTATATATATATATATATATATATATATATATATATATATATACGTATATATATATATATATATATATATATATATATATATATATATACGTATATATATATATATATATATATATATATATATATATATATATATATATATACGTATATATATATATATATATATATACGTATATATATATACGTATATATATATATATATATATATATATATATATATATATATATATATATATATATATATATATATATATATATATATATATATATATATACGTATATATATATATATATATACGTATATATATATATATATATATATATATATATATATATATATATATATCTACTGTGTGTATGTATATTTAGCTACACCGAGGAGGTTATGTTGTTATGTTTTTGCCAGAGTTTGTCTGTCTGTTAGTTAGCAAGGTAACTCAAAAAGTTATGGATGGATCTTGTTGAAATTTTCAGACTGACAGAAAAAAAAAAACTGGTAAAACCGTAACCTCCTTGGTGGACCTCTCTTCATTCTCAAAATGCTTTTGTAGTTTTATTTAATTTTCTGCTTGAATTAAGCAAGCAAATCTTGAATTAAGAACAAGTGACAATTATCTTGGCAAAGTGACAGAAAATACACTATTTTATAAAAGGAAAAGATAATTGATGAAAACATGTTTTTTTTCTTTTATTTTTTAAAAAGCAACATCTGTCATTAACTAAACATAAACTCAGGTTTCATTCTAGGTCATTAATCCAACCCCATGATATTATACTGGTGAAATCAATGTTGTAGAAGATGACAATTTTTCTGAACGGGTCATATCTCATGACCATGAAAAGATGACAAACTGTATTTAACACCAATTATTTAAATGTATTGATAGGATTAGTGGATCAATAGGGATTAAACAGATTATATCAGTTTTGATCCATAATGGATGTTTGGGTATTGTGGGTTCGGTTGTTGCCATGTTTATTTATTGAACTCTGAAAACTGAATTGTCTGCCTCGTTTTTTGTATGTGCGTGTGTGTGTGTGTGTGTGTTCTAGGATGTGGTGAGGAATGAGATCCAGGTGATGAACCAACTAAACCACGCCAACCTCATCCAGCTCTATGCAGCCTTCGAGTCACGCCATGACATCATCCTGGTTATGGAATAGTACGTTTGAGTGGTTTTATCTGTGTGTGAATGTGGGTTTCCATTCATGAGCTCTTCCCATTTACAATGTTCGTTCCCCTTCTACTTTTTTTGGTCATAGTGTGGAGGGAGGAGAGCTGTTCGACCGCATTATAGATGAGAACTATAACCTGACGGAGCTGGACACAGTGCTTTTCATACGTCAGATCTGTGAAGGCCTGCAGTACATGCATAAGATGTACATCCTCCATCTTGACCTCAAGGTAACTCTTAATCAGTGTCATTTCTCATGATAATTATGTCATAATGTAAATGCTGTCCAACAATTAAAACACCCAACTAATTCAGGCGATATTAAGCTGATCAGTGAGTAGTGATAAACATGGATATGACATTTGATGTATGTATAATAACAGCAACTCAATTGTAGACTATAAACAAGAAATCACATTAATCTGCATTATTATAGTCTATATGTACAAAATACTGTACATTATAAATACAAAAAAATCTGTATTTCAATAGAATACATATACATTAATTACATTTTGTATAGATTACAACACATAATATTTTACTTATATATTTTAGTTATTTTTAATTTCATTTAAATTCTTCATTTGTACTGAATATGAGCAAATATACAACTCTATGATAAGGCCAATTTTGGTGAGTAAAGAAAAAACTTTGTTCTAAAAAGTAAAAGATTTCTACCACAAAGTGAAAAATGAGCATCTATTTAAAAACAAACAAAAAAGGGCAGACATCTTCAAGTCTTTAGTTTAGACCATTCTTTTTCTTTAAAAAAATAATTATTCCATAAAAACATATCGCCACTAGTGCAGTGCAGATCGAAAAATATGAAACATAATTATACAAAGAGAATTTACTGAAGTGAAAGGCTAGACAAATGATTGCACCAATAAATCTCATCTTATCCCAATTTCTTTCACGTACTGTAGGTGTTGAAACTTTTGACAGGGTGTTTGTATTAGATGTAAGCTATATTTTAAAGGACCATTCATTCATTCTTTTTTTTTTACTGATTTGAGATTGGTTAATGTTTTGTTGAATAATGTGTATATTGAGCCACAGCACTGGTGGACTGGGGTATGAGACAAAGTTTATTTATTTATTCATTTATTTAGGGTTTATTTTTCTTTCTCTTTTCTTGTCCGTGTTTCTTAATGTTATAAATAAAAGAATAATAAATTAATGAACATATCCGGGAACAAATAAAAAGTTTCTCTTTACAATTTTCCTTTTCCAGCCAGAGAACATCCTTTGTGTCAGCAGAGCTACCAACAAAATCAAAATAATCGACTTTGGCCTCGCGAGGAGGTAAATTGTTGTTTAAAATCTTTACAGTCAACAGCAGTGTCAGTCTTCTGTATGTGAGTGTTTGTTACTGTTGTACTTTTGTATCTGCAACAGGTATAAACCCAGGGAGAAGCTGAAGGTCAACTTTGGAACACCTGAGTTTTTAGCACCAGAGGTCATCAACTACGAGTTTGTTTCATTCCCCACAGACATGTGGAGCCTCGGCGTCATCACATACATGCTGTGAGTCACACACACACACACACACACACATATTAACCACGCATACACACACAAACACGAGTTTTCATGTCTCATGAGGACCAACTTTGTAATCATGTAGCCAATTGGGTAGTGAGTGTGAAGACATCTTTTTTTAATGAAATAAAATAATAATAAAGTGTTTTTAAATGTAACTAAATTAAAAAAAGAATAAAATAAATGAATATAAAATAATAATTTCAAAACTAAAATAAAAAATATATAGAATAAAAATAATAAAAATTAAAACATTAAGAATAAAAAAGTACATAAAAATAAATAAATTGATTTAACAAAAGGAAACACATTTGAAAAATACATCTTTTGCGTTACAGCTGTTACCCTCATTCTTTATGGGGACATGCTTTATGGGGACTAATTAATGTATTTATAGAGCCGTGTCATTTCTATTTTACTAGTGGAGACCTTTATTTATATTTAACCCCCGTGGGGACCTGAATTTTGGTCACCATAGTGTCAGAGGTCCCCATGGTGTGACTGTGTAATCATATCATTGTCCCCATGAAGATAGGAATACAAACACACATTAACCACGCATACATACACACACACACACACACATATATATAATATACATATTATCAGGCTGTTTTTTCTTAGCTCTACTCTCTGTGTCCAGGCTCAGTGGCTTGTCTCCTTTTCTGGGCGATGATGACAACGAGACGCTGAACAACATCCTGGCCTGTCAGTGGAACTTTGAGGAGGAGGAGTTTTCAGACATCTCAGAAGAGGCCAAAGATTTTATCACTCGTCTGCTGGTGAAGAGCAAGAGCTGGAGGATGAGCGCGGCAGAGTCCCTCAAACACGCCTGGCTGTCAGATCGGAGTCTGCACTACAAACTAAACCAGAAGGTAAAGGAGCTCTGCAACAGTCATTTCACATCTGGTCCAGATGTGAAGAAAAACAAATCACACACAAGTCTCCTTTTCAGTCTCACTGTGAACAACACACTGGAAAAGTAAATTTTTGCTAGAATTAAGAAAAAAAAAAATCTGCAACTGGTACAAGGGAAAACAAGAAAAGCACTTCAAGGGTGCAGACTCCGCCAAGGCAGCTCAGCCCTCAACCCCCTTAATGACCTAATGAGCGATAGGTTTCACTTTCACTTCTGTGAGCAGCAGTCTGCCCCGACCAACTGTACACGTAGTGTTTCTCTCAATGCATTATGGAGCTGGTAGACCACCAGGCCTGCCTAGACCCCACCCCACCACCACCAGGCTAAGCTTCACTATTTATTTATTTTTATCTTATAAGACATTTATACACATTATAACTAGTGATACAAACTATAATAAGTTGAATGTTATTTTATTTTATTTTTACAAAAACATGGTGGGCCACCCATGGGCTTCAGTAATGGCCCTAGTGGACCACCAGGCTTAGACAGATTTCTGGGAGAAACCCTGCACATACACATACACATACACATACACATACACATACACATACACATACACATACACATACACATACACATACACATACACATACACATACACATACACATACACATAAACATAAACATACACACACACACACACACACATACATACAGTTAGTTATTCTGTTACACTAATGCTGTGGTTCTTCTGTCATTGCAGAAAAACAAGTGTCACTCCACACATGCTCCTTCACCAGAGAGCTAGACAGGTAAGGTCAACATTTCTATATTTTATATTAATCTTCCTTATATCTTAATACTTAACCAGCATTGACAACAAAAATATGACAATGTGATTAATTCTTGATTGATAACTTGATTGTAACTGGGGCTTGCACCTACTCAAAGGTGACTACTGCTCTGTATAAATAGGAATAAAAAGAGGAATGTGTCTGAAAACAAAATAATTTCAAATTCATGAGCAACAAGAGTATTAGTAAGAAAGAATGATCAGGTTAAAGTTGATAATTTATTTAATAATAAAAAAAAAAGTGGTTTCAGCTAAAACATTCAGCATTCTGTCGTGCGGCTCTGATAAACTGACTTTACACTTGACCTGGAAATGCCAAGCTCCTAATATTTATTTCTTACTTAACCCTTTCATTCATACTGGTCATTACAGTGGACAGCTATTCTACAGCTGGTCTCTTGTATTTATTAATGGATTTTGTTATTTTCCTGTAGTTCATACCATTGCTTTAACTTTGCTGTTCCTGATAAACCTGATCTGCAGTAGTTTTAAATCAACTGCTAATTATTTTTAGACCATCACAGTTTTCTTCATCAAAAAGGCTTTTGTTTTGCATATTATCTCCATGAAGTAATAAGTAATAGTTTCATAGTTTTCACATAGTATATCACTTTGTGATGATGGGATTAAAACATTTAAAATTTAAAAAAAATAAGAAACTGAGTGGACATTTTTGTAAATCTGGGAAAAATAGGTTTATATAAAAAAATGTAATCACATCGGCCTAGTTGGCTTTTTTTTCATGCCTAAGGAATAATACAAAACACTCAGGAAAGAAATCTTGACTAAGGTTCTCATAATTCATGCATGAAAGGGTTAAATATCATTCGTTCATTCGTACTGTTGTTAATTTATTTCGAATATGCAACAACTTAAATGATTGCACTCAACTAATATAAAACATAACAAACAACAACACATAACAAATATGGCTTCTTTGCATATTCGAAAGAGTGAGAAGATATAAAACATATTTAATCCCACCCCTTCTCCTAAAAAAAGAAAAAAAAAATTAAGTCCTTTGAATCAATTCAGTTCACTTTTCACATGCACAAACACATTCATACAAATCTAAATACACCAAGAAAATAAAATATGAAGATAATAACATCACAATATCAAGGTTTATATATACAATAATAATAATATAGATTGTCTAATAATAAATACCCATTATTACACTGTAATATAAATATCTAATGTATATCATATTACATTATTTAACACATACATATACACAAATCTGCCTTCAGATTGCAGGAGTCGCCTATTTTCATGGATACTGTGAATAACTACTATTATGTTTTTGTCAGTAGAGCTGATCCTGCTGACTGAGAACTAATCCTCTTTTTCCCATTTCCTTCCCAGAAACACTGTGAAGCCCTCAGCATGCCTTCTGACAATGTAGGGCCCTGGTGCCCAACACTGGACCAATGCTGCTGTTCCTGTATGGCTACTGGAAACTACTCTCTGCTTTGCATTCTCCTGTTAGCTTAGACCTGCATCACGTAGTGGAGACGTGTAAAAGGATATTCAACGTGAGCCTGCTGACCATCCATCTCCTAGCGTGGTTACTGTCCCGTAGAGTGCAAATGTCAGGCTAAACGAGTGAGAAAAGGTCAATGTCACCTCTACGAATGCCACAATCATCCGCAAAGACAAAGAAAATAAAAAGGACAAGCATCAGGTTTGCATCAAACAAACACACCAGTTATCATGTTGTCCTGGTTTGTTGCATGTGTTGCACTTTTTGGTCTATTTCGCCACGATTCAGCTAAAAAATAAATATAGACTGTATGCCATTGTTGAAACATGATATGTTTTGTGAATAAAACTTTCTTTATTTCTTTCTTTTGATTTACAAGTCTTATAAAAAATGTGTTCTTGCTCAAACATAGGAATATGACTTATGGTCAAAGTTGAAGTGCGATACCATTAATTTATTTTGTATATAACAACTGACATGTACCCTCATTCCCCTGTAAAGTGACTGGAAACCTCTTGATTTGTGTCATAATTCACCTACATTTCCGATACTGTCTCTGGAGCCTGGATTGCCTTCTGTGTGCCGCTAGCTTACCTTTGCTTCGGCAGTTTGGAGTAGCCCTCTCACCTTCCATGAAGGCATAACGAACAACAGAATACTACCTATGAATGATTCATGTTTATGACTGGAGTGGATTCTTATGTTCATTTATTTACTGGTTCAACACCAGACTGTACTTGAAGTGCAAGGCTTTTACTCAAGGTGTTTCAGGGGAGACAGGATTTCACATAGTTGTGCACAAACTTTGTGTGTAATGGATTAATGTGGAGACAACAGAACAGAGAGGATAAAAATATGTGCAATGTACGTTTAGAAATGGAAAAGCTTTGTGATTGAATATTTGTTTATTTTAATTTCTGTTACTTTTTTCAAGTTTTCTTGTGAAATTATGATGCACAAATAACTAGAATATAAATAAACACACTAGAAAACATTTACATTGTGTTGGACTTTTTGTTTATTTGAAATAAAGATAGTTTATTAATCTGTAGATATCTATGTATTAAATGATGGTGGTTTTTATTTCCTCAACTGAATAATTTCTTCTATATTGTAGAAAAGACAGGATATTTTATAGGCCTAATATAATTGACACTATGGCGTCTGGGGCTGTTCGGCCCCGTCGGGAAATATTTTTCTATAGTCACAGGTTGGAAATACATTATCCCGCTTATTCTACAGGATATTACTGCTTATTCTGAGAAAAGACAGAGAATTGAATATTTAATTTCAAAGTGGCCAAACTACCTGAGGAGTGATACGGTACCCTGAATCTGAAGTGACAAAACCTGTTGCCATTGGCAGCAGCGTTAATGTTGCAGCGGGCGGTTCTAAAAAAAAAAAATCCACCCGCAGAAGGCTGGGAACGTCCATTCAAAGTGAATGGGAGCTGTCACAACATTCCAGAGGGCTGGAGAATAAGTAAGGGATAAGTTACTATCAGAAAAATATTACCCGCCTTCCGTGTCTGGGTGTTGTTCCGCCCCTTGACTGGGTCATTAAATGCCACTGATCACCATGAACCATAAACATTAAGCTTATGATTATCCAGCAGCTGAAACATTTAAATCACAGGTGGTGTCTTCAAATTGAGGTGACTAATAATTGATTTTTGACGGCTTGGCCAACAAGCACATCAAAAGCTTTCAAAACGATGGATTTTGTAACTCTGAAACAGTGAATAATGATAGAAACTTGACATAAAAATGAACAATGAGAAGAAGTATAGAGAAATAATTATGATTCTTGTCAAATATAGTCATGGAGACCAATCGTTTTTTGGATTGTCTTATCTTACAACTGAAGCCTGAAAATTATATTACACTCAGACAATTTATGAACATTCCAGCAAGCCTAATTTCCACAAGCAGTTTTAAAGCAAGGGGCAAAATTCAGCATTTTCTGAATACTTGTTCCAGAAGCATTTTACTTGGAAATGAATTTTTCTGACAGTGAAATTCAATTACTTAGTTTAGCCACTAGAGAGCAGTATAGTGACACTTGAAATATAGAAGAATAATAATAATGCTGTATTCACTCATAAACTGAACTGCATTATAACATCTGTCATAAAGTAAACTTGCAGTGCAGATGTTAAGGTTTAATGAATTTATGACACCAACACAATGTGTGTGTTTGAATATACATTTATTTTTTACATTGTCATTAATATTTTTATTTATTTATTTATTTATTTGAATGTAGTCAAATTGTTCATGATGGATAGAAGTACGGGTGTGTATCCTGTTGACATTAGTTTTCTCTTGTCCAAACCATTAAAATGTAGAAGATGAGATCATGTAATCCTAACAAAGTGTAAACCTATCTATTTCTAACTTGTCCTCTCTTCTAAGAAAAGTTTAATCATGCCTCACTGAACAATAAATGTAATCTGTTACTAAAAAACCTGTATATCATATGAATAATACCTGTGCTTGAGGAGTAAGAAATAGAATTATTACATTGTATTCTCTTTCATCTTCCTTTGGCTGAATACTGTATGTTTCAGAGGCTGTACAAGCTCATAATTCACATCATAGTAGTGGTTTGTGTTCTGTGTTTTTACAGAGTAGGAATAAAAGTGGCCAAAATCTACAGTGACTCCAAAACCATGGTTGTTTTAGATGACAGTCTCCTTTTCTCTCTGTTGGAGGTGACCCTTCCCTCTTTTTCCATGTCCTTCACACACAGCACATGTGTGCAGGATGAGCCTCTCTGCACAGCAGTGGACACACAGTTAGAGTCAGTTCTTCGAAACACACAGCGAGACACCTGCCGCCCAAACAAGAGGAGAGAGGAAGAAGAGCCTCCAGTGGAAACAGAGCTGAGTGTTGTTCTCATTTGATCAGCCAGGGTGGATTAGCAGACTGCTGTGCTCCACAGAACTGCAGTTAAAAAAGACACTTGGACCGCCAAAGCCATGATATTTACTTTAGACTGTAATGAAATCACACCTCCTATCATGCTGTGAACCCTGGGAAGATGAGCAGTGAAAAAGAGCTTTCACAACGCTACTGATGCTCTCAGCTGGAGCAGATGTTGTCAAACACGTCAAAATAGAAACAGAAGAAAGAGACATTTAGAACTGCTGGAGTCTTTGGACACTTCTGGGGTGGGGCAGCCATGGCCGAAGCGTTGGTGGTTTGATTCCCGCTCTGTACTGGTCAGTTCGTTGTGTCCTTGGGCAAGACATTTCACCTCTGGTGTCACTCACACTGGTGTATAAATGCGTATGAATGTTCAGTGATGGTCAGAGTGGTAGGCGCGAAATGGCAGCCATGCTTCTGTTAGTCTGCCACCGGGCAACTGTGACTACATATGTGACCCACCACCACGAAACCAGGCATAAGTGTCTGGAAATCAAAACTGAGTTATCTGTGTAGATTGGTAGAGTGGAAACTAAGGTTTAAGATGGTGAAAAAATTATGTTTCTATCATAAGTAGAACCAAAGTTATGATCATTTTAATATCCACAGTTGGACCTATTATGCAATTTGCATATTTTTAGATATTGTCCGTTAAAGTTTTGGATTGTTTTGGGGTAGGAAGTCTTTAGCAACGCATAATAATTCGTATCCGATTGACAAAAAATATTCACAGATGTTAAAGGACACTCTGATGGACATGTCACAGAAGTTCTATATATTGTAATAATAGGACAGAATTGCAACGTATTATAATCATTTGGCTTACGACATTGGACAAGAGCATTCAATATAAGCTTTTACCTCGTACCGAACACTTGGATGTTTACGCACGGAACGGAGATCGGTTTGTTCGGCGAAAAGAGGTGGAAGTCGGCTTTGTCTTTGCTCCGCAATCCTTAAACTTTTGTCACCGCTTAAATAATTGACTCAATAAACACCTTTATTGACTCGATTTCAATGTAATGACCACAGGAACTGAACATAGAGGTGTTAAGGTACCGGTTTTTGATAAGGTGTAAACACAAATAACAAATAACCTTCCAGCCTAAATTTGGCTGTAGCTCTGAACGGCTCAGCGCGACTTATGCCTGGTTTCGTGGTGGCGGGTCACATATGTAGTTTACCACCACTAGAGGGAGCATGTGAGAGTGAATGAATAATGGATCACTAATGTAAAGCAGGGCGGCACAGTGGTGCAGTGGTTAGCACTCGTGCCTCACAGCAAGAAGGACCCTGGTTCAAATCCCACACCAGACCTTTCTGTGTGGAGTTTGCATGTCCTCCCCGTGTCCGCGTGGGTTTTCGCCGGGCACTCCGGTTTCCTCCCACCAAAGACATGCACTGATAGGTTAATTGGTTACTCTAAAATTGGCCATAGGTGTGAATGTGAGAGTGATTGTTTATCTATATATGTCAGCCCTGCGATGAACTGGCGTCTCATACAGGGTGTACCCCACCTTCGCCCATTGTAGCTGGATTAGGCCCCCAGTGACCCCCACGACCCTAGTGAGGATAAAGCAGGTTCAGATAATGAATGAATAATGTAAAGCGCTTTGGGTGCCTTGAAAAGCGCTATAGAAATCTAATCCATTATTGTTTTTCTGGAAATATAGCACTTTTTTTGGCCACTCAAAGTGCTTTACATTAGTGACCTATTGTTCATTCACTCTCACATGCTCCCTCTGGTCATGTTGAACTACATTTGTATGGGGCAGACTATATGTATATATCATAAACTGACTGACAACATTCAATAACAAATGAAAAGGTTATAGTAATGAAAAAAAAGTGCTCACATGTGCTGTGTGAGAGTGTGGGTGCTTAAAAAGGGTGGGTATTTTTGGGTTTGCCTTACTGTAATATGTGTTGCATTATTGTTACCCTTATTATTTATTCCTTGTGCCTACGGCTCTCCCAAAAGGTCTTCAGCTTCCCAGGGTGTCCCATTTCACATAATACAAAAGCATAATGCAATGCTTTACATGTTGTTCCTTTAGTCTTAATAGACACGTGGATAAACAAATTAAATGAACTAAATAATGACAGACGTTGTTAAAGTGTTTATGTTCAATTCAGTATGTTCAGTATTGTTGGTTTTCCATTAACAAGTCTCTAATTTAACTCTCTGTTTCTCATTCCGCCCCTGGGTTTAGCTCCATCAGTCATAAAAGCTGTAGTTCTCCCTCCGTCCTTTAGGGGGAGGTGTTCAAAATGGCGGTGCCGCTCAGTGCATCCGCTGCCTTCGTCACTGCAGACTCCTCGACTTGTCAGACTTGCTCTCCTCTGATTGGCTGATCTGAGAGACAGTTCCTGGTGCGTATCCTCTTTGCAGTGGTGTTTAGTTTAGATTTACGGATGCTGTTGGAGCTTATTTGGACTCAAACTGACGGTTTTGTCCCCATACTATAAACTTTCAGCCGGTCATAAATGGCCCAGTGCCCCAATGAAGCTAGCGGCTACTCCGCGTTAAACGGAGAGCAGAAGAAGCGGAGGAAAGTGGCCGTTATCACCGGCATCACCGGACAGGTAACGTTACTCTCTTCTTCTGTCTACATCTACAGTGCAGAAATGCATCTGACACTTCATAACAATAAAGTTTTTTTTAATTTTATTTATTTTTTTACTTGTCATAACGCACGTCCTTACAAAGAAAAAACTTCGTTAGAAAATGTGTTTTAGTATAAAACATGTGTAGCTAATTTCCTGTCAGTTTTAAAGCTCCGGGTACCAGTAAACCTCATGTTCTCTTCCTGTACTATGGAGTCTGAAGTCTAGTAAAAGTACAAATATAATGTCTTGTACAACAGCTGTCGGCTTGTGCTACATATTAACATTATTGTTATGATTACACTTATTTACTCTAGAAAATAGAGTTTTCATTCTGTTTGTGGGGAGTCTTTATAGCTGCTGCCATCTTATTTATGCTGCTTTTCTGCAAGAGTTTTGTCATTCTCAAAAATGTCCCAATTTTAGACTCTTTATCATCATGGTTTTCGAGGGCCATGATCCTGCCCATTTTTGTTATTTCTCTCCTCCATCACACCTGATTTAATTAATCATCAGCTCATCATCAGCTCTGCAGACGCCTGATAATGATGTAATGGCTTCCAGGTGTGATGGAAGAGGGAAATATCTAAAATATCTAAAGCATGCAGGATGGCCCACCCCTACTTTAGAGTGGTTTTGTAGTACATTTTATACAGCAAGTTTAGCAAATAAAATCACTGCATGTAAACACACCTACTTGATAAGTAAAATGTATTCACTCACGTTTGCATTTCCTCTAATTTAATAGGAAATCTTTAATTAAATGCATAACAAGAGTGAATTGTAAATGTGTCTTTATGGCTTTGTGGTGATATCTATGCTGTACTTGTGTTCTCTGTCAGACTTAGGCTATATATGTTAAACTTAACACATCTGAACCACATGCAATATAGATCGTGTTTTGGATCTGAATTCCATCCAACAGAATTGACACATTTAACTTGCATGCTTCATGTTTGCTTGTGGTTTATCACAACTCCTACTTGTCTTTCTTACTGTTGTAAAGACACACCCTGCAGTTTAAATGTCACCCCCCCCCCCCACACACACACACAAAACCCCAAAAATGTGAGAGATGGAACAGTTATGAATGGAACAATGTTGTTGTTTTTTTATCACTTTAAGATACAAATTATTCTATCATAGAGATTTGTTAATAGAATATGCTTTTATTGTCTTGAGTCAAACAAAAGTTGTGTTTCAGGGAAAAACTTGAGGTGTTACCAAACTCTGTAAGTAGGTGACACATTCTGATAGCCAGAGTAAGTAAACCACACCTTTTTATGACACAATCATACAAAGAAGTTAGCCTGGTTCATTCCACATTACCTAATTTTTTTTTTTTTAATTTCCCTTCCAACAGAGCAGCTATAATAAGTAGAACATGAAGCACTCTTTGAAGCAGGTTTTAGGAGAAATGTATCAGGAACCAGGATGTTTGTTTGACCTAAGTTAGATTGTTTGTTTTGTGGTGTGACTTAAAACAGCTACATCTGCATTAACTCATTATCCAAAAAGGAAATGAACTTTTGACTTTATTCTTTGTTCCCTTTATATTTTTCTTCTGTAGTTGTGTCATTTGATCTAGTCACATTTCAACAAAACTAAGCTACAATAAGCCAGTAGTATTTTCTATTAAGTTGCATGAGTTACATAAAAAAAATAATCAGGCTGCTGATTTCCCTTGTTTACCAAACTGTTTACAAGTGGAAAATGGGAATATATGCAATTAAGACACATTTTCAGCTCACATTGAGGTTCATTTGCATACTTTAAAAAAAAAATGACTGAAACATAAGGGATGTAAGAGAACGTTGAGGTTAGGAAATGTTCACTGTTTGATTATGACTAAAATGAGTCAATGTGTGACAGTTATCAGATGACTAACTGCACTGACCTCTTTATTACCACAGGAAATTATCATCTAAACACAGACTAAATATGCCACTATTATAGGAACAACTGATAAAAGGTTGGTTTTATTGTTTTACATCCAACTCCTGCCTCGTGTCAAGATCATTATTATAAATGAAAAATACTTTTGGATTGACCGACAAAATGTAGTTAACGTAAATAGATAAATGAATGATTACATATATGCTGTATTACATAGAGTTATGTGAAGCAAATGATCTCTGCAAACGACAGAGGCCTGTTTATGAAATGATCATGTTTGTGTTATACTGTGATAGTTTTTAGTTTGCTTAATTTCTTTCTACTGTTTCCAAATGTAAGGATATTCCTGCAAAGATTATTCAGTAATACAGTTCCTTTGTTTTGGAAAGAATTCATCAACATGGCTACATACATACATGGCTCTGTTTTTATTAGCTCATCCGGACGAAGTCTGCGATGACCTATTGCAGTCGCACTTCATCTGTTCGTCGTCGTCCACAATTCACTAAAATCGCTTCTCCTCCCTTAATTCCCAACAGATTTAAATTCTGATTGATTCATTAGATAGATCTAAGCATAAGGCACAAAACTTATCACTTTGTCAAAATTTGCCTTTGTAAACAATTTGTTTGTAACTTTATTTTTCCAGTCTGTCACTAAAGTCACTACTCTTCCCTCAGTTCTCAACAGATTGCATTTTCGATTGATTCACTGAGTTCACGTTCAATCCAAATCAAAGAAAGTAATTGATCCAATATTAGTTTCCAATAACAAACTCCTGCGTAGCATTTAACATCTTTAACCACAGTAATATGTCATTACCCAGTGACCTACATTTGTTCAGTCAGATGTTAACCCAGAAGAGCTTTGGGAGCTTCCTATACCATTCACACTGTTTTTTCTGATTTGTTGATTAAAAACACACAGCCACATTGGGATTGATTTTATGATCTATTGAATGACTCCCTTTTGTTGATAGCAACACATCACAGCTGTGAGGCCCGGATGAGCATTGGCCCTATTTTTAAAAAAAATTATTTCTTGTTCTTTTTCTGTTGTCAGTGTTGCGAACTCTTATTTTTCTTTCTTATTTTTAGTCATATTTTGAGGTACATTGTCTGAGAGTAATTTACGTTGCATGTCAAGTGACTAATATTGCATGATGAGAGTGAGTATTAAAGTGAGCATAGATATTTTGTGTTTTTACGCTCTGATGAAAAGTATTTGGAATTGAATCACATTGATATATCCACGAGGAAATAGAGTATATTCAGAATTTTATATATATATATATATATATATATATATATATAGATATATATATATATAGATATATATATATATAGATATATATATATATATATATATATAGATATATATATATAGATATATATGATCAGACGACGTGAAACTTAACTCTGAATATTTTTCGGTATATTGTGCATTTATTTAAATACCTGCTTTTAGTAATTTCTGACAGTCTTTGTTGTTATTTACATTGATTTGTCATATTTGTGTGCCTTTCTACACTGTGACAAACACGTGAACAATGTGACTTGAGTAACAACATGAGTAGGGGACTGTGGATGAAGACCTGCTCATAAAACGAAGGCGGTTTTATGAGCATAAGATATTACCATCTGTTACTGATAGAAATGTCAGCCATTGCAGGTGATATTTTGACGTTTGGTATTTGTGTGGATCATTTTAAAATAATGAGCTCTAGTGGAAATACTGATATCTTTAATTATCCTATGTTTTTATTCTGCAAATAGACACCTGTCTTGAATATACATTGTATTTAAAACAGAGGATTACCATTTGGTCTTTACACAGACATCTGGACAGTACAGAGGATCATCAGCTCTGTAGAACAGGCCTTAATAGAAGTACTGGAAGTAAATGAAAACTGTGTCAGTAGTTAAACGACACTACAGGCACTGATGTTATCATATTACTCTTAGAGCTTTGGTTTCTTGGCCACAAGGTTGAAGTTGACATTACTCTGTCAAGTTGAAAAGACTAAAGGACTTTGACCTCACTACTATAGGTCATAAGAAGCTCTGCCATGAAAGTTCAACACATCCTCTTCTGTTCTGTACATTGTTAGGATCTTATTTTTTTATTTTTATGAATCTTGACAGGAAAAGGGCATTAGCTGAGTGTAAATAGAAAATAAAACAGCAGACATGTAGAATGATTTCAGGTGCAAGGGTGGATGGATATTCTCCGAATGCAACCCTGCAGAGATGAATGTCAGAAGTCTTGGAAAGTCATTTTCAACCTTTCACATTCCTTCTTCACTTTCCAAAGCTCCTTCTCCCCCTGCCCTCTTTAAGAGAAGACAAAGAATAACAGTGTTAATCATTTTTATTCTGCCATTTGCACTGCAGAGCTGAATACTGAGAGCCCGTGCAGGCATCTGGATAGGCCATCTAACAAGTCACTACTCAGGGCCAGGGGGTCACACTGATCCCATAAATTGCCTAGGTAACTACTGTCTATAAATTTTAAGGCAGCATGCTGCTTAGCATGAATATTTTTGACTGCTGTCTCAGTGTGAAGCGCTGGTGTGAGAGGGTGTGAGTTATGGGAGACCACCTGAGTGCCAAGGCCACGCTGTAGAGCTGGGCAGGGCTTCTGGCTGATAGTGCGTTTTTACGATCCGGGGTTATAAAGAGGACAGGTTCAACAGTTAAACTTTACTTTGGCTTTGAGGTTCACACTTCTTTCTTCAGCTCCTTTGGTCTGGAAAACAAAACTGCACTGTGATCCGACCCCACGAGCTGTTTGATGTTCATCCTACAAGCCTCTTTTCTTCATCTTTTCTAGCCATTTGATTCACTTCTCTCATTCCTTCCTCACCACCTTCCTCCAACTCCACTGTTAGCAGCACAGTATAAACTTTGAGGCAGCGCCAGCAATAATAATCATAAAGCTGAGAATCTGAGCGCACATCTCCTCAGTTGCTCATAATGACTCCTGATGGTTCCTTCAGGACTGATTCCCCTTCTGAATGAAGCTGCAAATTCAGCTGCTGTTTGTGTCAAACATTTAAAGTAGTTTTGTTAACAAGTGAACTGTAACCTGCTCAGATTTAGAGCTGGACTTGGTATAAATCGAAGACTGTGTCGCTGACAAAAGGAACACAAAGGTTATTTTCCAGAGGAAGTGTGCCGTAGTTTAAGCTTTTTCTTCAGTCAGTGTAATGCACTGTAACTTCATTATGTCATAGTAATACCTGCCAACAGGTTATTTGTGGTTAGTGGTTTTCTGCCTGGTGAGGACAGCCAAAATGTCCTCACCAGCATGTTATGTTTTACAAAAAGAGGGATCTTTTATCAAGAAACAATAGGGTATAGCACAGTCTAAATGTTCCTGTAAACAACCTACGCCAATATTACACTACATCACGTCTACACAAACATATTTCAAAGCTTGTTTCATTCAAAACACAATTAAATCAAATGCATTGCTTAAATAATCCTATGTAACAAACCAAAAAGTGGCTCAGTTTTGCTATAACTTAGTAAATGTTGTGGTAGCTATAACCAAAAATAAACATTGCACTATTAGCAGCTTCATTTGTAATAAGCTGAAGCTTTTTGATTGTGTTTTTGGGAAAGACCATTGTATTGTTTGCAGAAATAGAAATGTGAATGTAGTTATATTTGTAAGATGAACATGTTAAATCATTGGCGTGTGTAGTTTAAAGGATGGAACATTAATTTAGCATGATTAAAATGAACTGTGTACAAATAGGTTAGATGTATATTATGTAATACATTATACTTTCATTAGAAAAAAAAGTCTAATTTCTGCGTTTTACAATAATATTTTTACAATATGCAATAATATGCTTAAAAATGTCAGGTAATTCATTGCATCCAGGATGGCTTGTTATCACCTTATTAAAGTGAAATGTTATCACATAATCTCAGGTTGTTGCATAATTAATTTTTTTTGTGGAATGTATTGTGTGATGCGACAGACATTCGACTTACTACCGTGTGTGTGGGTGTGTGTGTGTGTGTGTGTGTGTACTGTAGTGTGTGATTAGGCCTTCATTAAACTCCATCAGGCCTAACTGCAGACCAGTGATGTGTTTGGCAGCTCTCGTCTGCGGTTTAAAGAAAGCACATTAAAGTGATTCATTTGGAGTTTCTACACAATGACAAATAAACGTGCGCGTGGCTGTGAACTCCATGTTTACACAAATATGCCGTTCCTTCAGAAACACCGACATAAGCTGTTAAGTTTTTGGACCGGCTCTAAATCTTCTCCATGTCTTTCTCTCCATATTTTTTGTGTGTGCGTGTGTTTATCTAAACTTTGTTGGAATCAGATCTCAAGTATGTGTCAGTGTTTGATGATGGTGCACTGTCCTACCAGCAGGGGGAGGTAAACTCACAGTTCTGTGTCAAGTCCATAGAAACTCACAGATGTTGAGTGCTTTTGTATTTACTGTATTATATTAGTCAGACTTTAGGCGTGTGTTTTGTAGTGTGTAAAAGTCAGCAGCAGAGATGAAAGGGATCAACAGATGCTTTAGATAAAGTTAGTAACATAAGAATATGAAAGTGCTTTGTTCACTTAACATGTTCTGTTGATATCCACTGTTGGACAAAAAGTTGCATTATAATATCATATTAGTTTATGCTGTGTCTTTACAGTATGTACAGTATATAGAGCTTAGTTTTCTCTGGCATGTTTTATTATATTCTTTTCCTATTATTACAGTAAAGTCAGTAAAATCTGATCTGCTCGGTGTGGATGATGATATTATATGTGACCTCTTTAGATTGTTAATAGTGAAGGATTGATGTTGTGTCTGTCTGTTACTGTAGGAGCTGCTGGTCCAGTTGTGATGTGATAGTTTTAAAAGAAATGCTTCTTCCAACTCCTTTTCAAACCCTGTGTTTTTTGGCAGTCCAGTTGTCATTTTTTTAAGTGTAAACTGTGGTCACAGCTTTGGAATAAACATGTGATGAGGATGATAATGATATCCAGTTTTATAGAAATGGACACCAGATATATCTGAAGGCTCATCACATGATGATTAATGACATGTGATGGCAATCTGTGTGATCAGATGTCCTTCGTCTGTAAAGTGCTTTTTAAAAAAAAAAAAAAAATTGGATTATTTAAACATTTTGCTGAAGGAAAAATACAAGTAGAGAATGAAATCACTTATTTGTGGAGAAGTTATAAACTGATATAACATCTGAAATGGTAACAGGCTACACAGTAGATGTAGATGTAGATATATATATATATATATGTATATATATATATATATATATATATATATATATATATATATATATATATATATATATATATATATAAAAAATTTTTTTCCAATCACATGGACAGATTTAGTCTTCCAACAGACACTGTTCTCTCCTTTTCTTCAGCACTTCCTCTGTTTACTTTGTTACATTTATGTGTCAACATTCCCAGCAAATTTAATATTTACTGATAAAACCAGTGTTTCTATTACTTTTATGTCACCCTCTATTTTTAATAAACTTCACTTTTGCCTCTTAACTGTTATTATGGTTTATCAATTTGTACTTTAAAATTTTACCTTTTTAAAATCTAACATCTGAGACAACATGGCAGATGTGTACACACACACACACACACACACACACACACACACACACACACACACACACACACACACAGAGTTGCTAAACAAGAACAGGGAGAAAGAATCAAACAAAAGTCTTTTGAACAGAGAAGAACAAATTGCACGTAAGAAGGTAAACTGATGCTGAGCTCTGACACCTGTACCTGTTTGCACCAGGTTTTGTAGCTTTAGTGCCCCCTGCTGGCAGGTCTTCACTACTGCATCCTTTAAGTTGTAGAAAAATCCACTTAAATTTTTGGAGACTTGGAGATAAATTTACTACTTCCAAATCCTTAATCAAAACAGCTTTTTGACAACAACAAAAATATGACATTTTACTTGGTCTACCTAAGATCCAATAGACTAAGTCTGAAATACCCAAAACTATTTTTTGGTGACTTTCAAGTAAACTTTTCTCTACATTTATTATTTTTCTTAATGGCTTATTGTTTCTAAACTTGTATTATTCTGTTATTTTCATTTTTGACTAAAACGGTGGTATTTTTCTGTGTTTAATTTACCGACCGTGTAGATGTTCATTAAAGCTCAGAGTAAAGTTAAAGGTCATTATATCAAAACAAACAGAAGAAAAAGTGGCTTTTTCAGCTAAATCTATTCAATTCAGTCAAAATACAATAACCTGCTGAACATCCAATGAGAAATATCTGATAATGAGAAAAAGCCCAGAAACTGCGCTGTGCCTGGATTATTTAACTACATAGGACGGATTAGTGGCTCAAAAGTTATTAAACTTCTTATCATGGTATCAGTAGTTTTATTGCTGGCAGCTGTTGTCATTGAGGGTTGATGTGTGTCTACTCAATTTTAATTTTCATCAAAGCAACAAGGATGGTAGAATTACAGCAGCGGGATATAACTGGTGGGACGGTAAATCGATGACCTTTGAACTGATGTTCACCCTCCTGACTCTGAAGCAGCCCTTTGGCCAGTGTTTAATGTACCTGCGGAGTAAAGAGGCATGGGGTTAACCCGGCAGGTGAGCGTGTAGTTGTATGTGTGTCTGTGTGTGTCATTCTCCCGGCCTCACTGAGCGTCCCCCTCCCCGTGACAGGAAACAGCGAGGTGAGGCCAGGGTTTATGGGCTAATACAGCCTCAAAGGAGCCTCTTGTTTTGAAACAGAGCTGCAGCTCTTCAGGCTTGTTTTCCATATTGGTCTGGCATGGAACGCTTTGACCCTGGCACCGGGGCAGGAAAACATGACACCAGCCGGCCAGAGCTTTGAACGCCGTGGGGATGGGTGAGGGGCCGCCAGAGCCTGTGCCCATCTCCCCTCTGGGTTAAGTCCAAACGGGTCAGGCCTCGGTGCCAACTGACCAGTGGGTGCTCAATCTGCAGATACACATGAAAGCAAGGAATGAAAAGTCTTGAAAATGTATAAAATAAACCCTGCTGATTTCAATTTGTCAGAGTAGTTGCGTGTAAATAGTCGACACGTACAGGGGGGCTGCAAGTTTGATTTTAATCACAGCAAAAGTTATCTATTTTGTAATGGTTATCAGTTTAAAACAGTTTGAAAATATCATACTGCATTTCCTACACTCTAAAGTAAATGCATAAATAATGGGTCAACTTTAAAAAAATAAAAAATAAAGCGTCTCTTTACACGGATCTTAAGTAATGTCAATGACAGTTTGATTTAAATATATTCAACAAATCTCTTTAGTTGTCAAGACAATTATGGTAGTACTGTAATTTCTGGATGATAAAGAACACCTGCATATAAGACATAACTACTAACTTATAAAATAAATAGTTTTACACATATCTATGCCACAGTGGACTATAAACCACAGATGTCCAGATGATAAGGCAACATATTCACACTGAAAGACTATGTAAAAATGGATTTAACTGATTGTTTCCAAATGGTGCTTTTAACGCTACAGTAATAACAGCTGATTAAACAAGGCATAAAAGTGAATGATGGCTTTAATTCTTCTTCCTCCTGTGACTGAAACCATTAAATTCATCTTCTTTGGTGTCAGAGTTGAACGGCCTCAGAAAAACTGTCGCACACCTCAGTCTTTCTTTCGTCGTTGTTTTATTTCCTTCTTAGATCGATTGCTTTAATCTCAAAATCTGCATAATTTTTTTTGTGTCTTTTCCATGATGACAGTGTGTGCACGGTTGCGTTTTGTGTTGCATATTCTTCTTTGCCTTGATCTCTTCCCTCTCTCTCATTTTTTTTTGCACTTCCTGCTAGAGCGCCCCCTGTGTGTCGGCCACAGGGCTGAAAGCATGGGAAAAAAAGTAGTGGCTTATAGTCCGGAAAATACGGTAGTACTAACATGATTTTCTTTACATAAAATGAAGTTAAAGTAACTTAATTTATTGACTTCAAAATTGTGTATATGTGGTAAATTTAGCTGCAGTACCCATTTATTTGATCCATATGTAGCACATATATCCAAAGATGTTCCAATTTGCTTCTTGTTTTGTCCGTTCCCACATTGCATCATGGTACATCTATATTTTGAGCCACAAATGGGGAACTAATGACTCCATGAAAGGACAGAAGAACGTTTTAAACACCACTGGCATCATAACATCCAATATGGTGGTCTAGTTTTGGCCTCAGTAGTTCCCTATACGTCAGGATCCCAATGCCACAAGTCCAGCACCGGTCCAGGAGAGGGATGTTCACAAAACCAATTAGCAGGCTTACACATGAACAAGATGGCAAAACCTCTCACCACTGGAAACCATGAGGAGACCATTAAAGCTTAATGGGTTTTTTTTTGCCCTTTTTTAAAAATCCTCAATTCCATCTTTGTCTTTTTTTTTACTGTAGTCTTTTTTTAATATGGGTATTTATCATTGGGGAGATTCAAAAGGCCAGAAAAAGATGAGCAAAAACACAAAACATCATACTCTTAAATTGAGATGAAGTCACAGTGTAGTTTTTTTTTTTTTTTTTGAGAAATACTCCACATAATTCATCCCTTTTCCACTACAAGACATTCACTTATATCTGATACATCAGCAAAATATTCCCAAACAGGACTAGTGTTGCTTATTGGTTGGTAAAACAGTTGTGACGTGCTGCCATCTACTGCTGTAAAACTAGTCTAACTTAAAAACAAAACCCTTACAGATCCATCCAAAACGATACACTTCTAATAATAAAGGGACAAACATGGGTTTGAAATTATATTTTGAGAAAAAGATGACAGTTTAAACACAAAAGACCCCATTTTAGAATCTAAATATAAAATAGAGGATCAAGTGTTTTTTGAAAATGAACAAAGAAGGTGAACATCCAGCTACAGTTCAGTAGTACCTTAATGAAAATATTAATCACGAGTAGTATACTTTTTTTTTTCTTTAGCAAAATTGAAAAAAACGCAGCAAAGGGGAATTAACATTTCCTGAAGACAGATCTGAAAATGATATATGATTCAATAGTGTTACAGCTGTTGCAGCTATTTGATTAAACTAGAAAGTGAATGATATGTTACTTTTCAGGACTAATAAAGATATGTAGAAGTGATATTTGACCTATACACTGAAAATGTTGATTTTATAGATTTCAGTTTTACATGTCTGCAACACAACCACTTTAAGCTCTGTTCATTTTAAATACAGTGCTATTCAGGAATGTGGATCTGATATTTACTATGAGTTGTACCTAAATTTGCAGTTAATAATGATTTTGCTATAAATAATTCTTATGAGGCTACAGTCTTGGCACCAGTGTCAAATCTTTATTGGCTCCAAATATTGACTTAGAAATATTGACAGTCTGTATCAGTCATCTGCTAAGACACAGGTTTAAAAAAAAAAAAAAAAAAGTAAGAATCTGTATCAGTATCAAGAAATCCATATCGGTCGATCATTCCTTGTAAAGCCTTAAATGCAACATTAAGGGCCTTGAGCTGAAACCTAACATCCGTACCTGGGTTTAGGAGTCTGGGGTCTCCATAGGGTTTTTTTTTTTGTTTTTTTTTTTTTAATCGCAGACTGTAAAACATTGTGTAAACTGTGAGTTGGGTCTAATGCATCCTCCAACATGACCATCCTGCCCAGAGCTAAGTGCAGGTTTCTGGGTTTCATCCAGACTCCAGCCCCCCCCTCAGCCTTTCCTCCACGGCCTCCTGCCCTCCACCTCCACTGTTACCCCCAGACCTGGAGAGGAAGTGCGGGGCTGGCACGCTGGCAGTGTGATTGTGTGTGCGCACACATGTGAGGGGGATTGAGGGATGAATGCCACGACTAGGTCGGAATGTTCCAGAGTGTTCCAGAATGTGCGGTCGGAAAGTCTGAGCGGGGAAAAGAGATGAGGAGTAACATGGGTGAGGGGAACAAGACCTTATTGACAGGGTTCTCTCGCTCTCTCTCTCTCTCTGTCTGTCTCTCTCTCTCTCTCTCTCTCACACACACACTGGCCTGCGTTCTGCCCAAAGCTCCTGATTCATGTGGATGCTACATCTAATGGTCCCAGGACTACGCTCTGAAGGTTTTAAGAGAGTAGTTTCCAACACTGTAAAATGGTTTGAGGTTTTTTTTTGACTTCCTGTGTCGATTTACGTGTGTCAAGGAGTCAAAAATATGAAGTTTTTCTTTCCACCTAATCAAACACCAGCCGGGTTGTGCTAAAGAACAGTGCGAAAATAGAACAAAATAATTTTTTTTAATGAATCTTTGAACAGAAAGATGACACTGTATTTACACAAGTCGAGGAGAAGATAATAACATTGTGTAGATTTTTTTTTAAATGACCTTATGCTGTCATATTCTTATATTTCAGATGATTATTGCCTCTGTCAAAGAGGTTATGTTTTCATCAGGATTTATTTTTCTGTCTGTTAGCAAGATGACTCAAAAAGTTATAGTCAGATTTGGCTGAAATTTTCTGTAAACAATGGTACAGGCACGACGAAGAAATGATTAATTTTTAGTGGTGATGGGGGTGAGGTGCTTTCTGAGTCTTTTTATTATGACTGTTGGTTTTTTTTATATATGATTTTACATTAACTTGATCAACAACAACAATCCAAAACACTAAATATTCAATGTACAGTAAAAGAAAAGTATGAAATTGTCACATTTGAGAAGCTCCCTCTTGTAAAAATAACAAACATTCAACTGTAGTTGATTGCGAGGACATTTTAGGATTTAGTTTTGATTAGCTAACGGATAGAAGTTAATTGTCAAAGCACAACGTATTTATTAAATCCTTTCAGGTGATTTTAAATGTCTTTTTTTTCTTTTTAGGATGGGTCCTATCTGGCGGAGTTCCTCCTCGCTAAAGGATATGAGGTGAGAAAAATAACCTAGGAGTTCAGCAGCACTAGTGCTCTGTCCTTTTGATGTAAAAGCAGATATTAAAGAATGCACACTTTAGCCGCATGTTCATGGACCTAATATTCCTCCAATATTAGCTGATAGAAATGGCTCATGTTATTTGGACAATAACTGGACAATTCTAATCTGTTTGGGAATCATTTTGAATCAGATTAAAAGATGTAATAATCTGATTGGTGGAAAAATACAAGGCCTTCAAACTCATTTAACTGCTTAATCCATTTGTTTTGCTCTGTTTGGAAAAAATAGATTCTAGTTGACCAAGTTTGAAACGCCTGTTTTGCTGCAGCTATTAACAGGTTTAAGGATTGTTTAAGTCACCGGTCTAACGGAGTGAATAAATAAACATGGCTTAACATGATTCATGCGCCATCTTTAGTTTTAGGCATGTGTTTTACATGTGAATGAGTAGTTTGTTTCCATTTTTGTAAAGATATATTTAAGTTTTCTGGGGAAAACTATGCTTTATAGATACTGAAAAAGGAGTATGACGGATTAAGTTACAAAATAACCCTGTCATTTTGAAAATTCCTTTAGTTCTTACACCATGAAACATCATTTAAACTTTTTTTGTTTATGAAAATTACTCTTTAAAATTATTCTTTTACTGCTAGTTTTACTTTCAGCTTGGATTTTGTTAAAGCTGTAGGAGTTGGCATTTTTTTTTGGAGTAACTTGGCAAAAAATTCCTTAATTATTCTACCTTTTAACATAGATTGTAATTCAGGTGGTATGAAAGATTTTGACCCACTAAATTGTATTCAGTTTTTGGGTTGTAGCAAATGTATCAAGTGGACAGACTTTGTGTTATTTCAAGTGTTTTCAGACATAAAATGGGTTAAATATGTGATTGTCAGTTACTAATGCTGATCTGAATCATTCAAATGTGATTGTGCTGCCCTCCCAAGTGGCTCAACACATGATACTTGGACAAACAAAGTGTCCTCTCCATGAACTTGTGTCTAGTCATGAATATTCGTGTATAGTTTAAAGAGCTGCAGAAGTAAGCAGAGTCTTTATGAATTTGTTGTTTATTTCCACAGTTTCTTCTCCTGCAGCTTCAGCTATAATAATCAGGGTTCTTACACCTGTTTGGAATCCTTTAAAAAAGTTGAATTTAATGTTGTTTTTTTTCAAGGTCTGAACGTCTTTAAATTAAGTGTTTGCAATTATGGCTCTGTGATATGATTGTATTTGTTTTTAATATTAACTCTGCCATGTTAGATGCCAAACCAAACATACTTGTAGACAGATGATACATTTTGAACAAATAAAGCGTTAGGTCAAAAAAGAAAATTGTCAGGTTCTCCCAGGTTGACTCCAGGTAAAAAAAAAAAAATAATAAAAAAATTCCATCTTAATCTTTGGCTCAGGGCAAGTGGCATCCTTATTTGAGGGGGTGGGGTTAAATCTCATGTTCTCCTTTAATTTCTTAAATTTTTGCACTTATGTAACGTAATAGTTGTAGATGTTTTATAAACTAGTTCAGTGTGCATCACTGTGATAAAAATGTGGGGAAAAAAAATCATGGGTCAATATGTTACTGTAGATATGCATGTTACTGTAGCAATAAGGTGCTGTGCTGGGAAAATGTAAAAATGACATTTAAGATTGTTTTAATTTGATCTAATTATTGAAGTCTGCTCCTTTCAACTCATTTCACCCACTTCTACAACACATTACTAGCAAAAAAGTTCAAATTTTTATGGGCTCTGCACTAGTATTGATAAAATGCAAAATACAGAGTATAATGTTATAATTAATTTAACTCTCATAAAGAGAAAAATTAATTAGGGAACAGTCACACAAGTTGCATTAGGTCTTTACTATATGTTAAAACCAATTCCAATGTTTTTGGCCTTCTTTATCTCCCCTATTTGGGTAAATAAAATGAAGAATTTTTCTGACTTAATTCTGTTTCAATACTTTAGTGCAGTTGAAGGAGTATTTTCCATATAAGTGCCACACACTTGGTGACATTCCCCAGTAAAACTCCATCAGTGTGTGGGAGCTCCACAGGGATACTGAGTCACACTCATACGTGCAGAGGCTCACGCCTCACCCTGATAAGACCCTTTATGTTGCTCCGAGCCTGTTCACCTCTGACCTTTTCACCACCGGGTCAAACCATTAACAAGGAAATGACTGTTATTGTACAGCCATACAGCGCAGTGACCAACTTTCACCTGCTGGCCGATGTGTTTTTAGGAGCACAAAAGTCAACACAGCCTGTCGATGGATGACGCAATGAACAAGCTACCGAGCCTCTACTTTCACACTTTTGAACGACTATATGTACTTTAAGTCACACTCACACCTACACACACTTGTTTCACCAGAGCTCATTGTGTTTTCCTGACAGTAGCCACATGATTTCATTTCCCCCAGATGTGTAACAGAGACACACACATAAACACACTTTAATCCCAAGCTGCCTGTTCTGCTTCGCCATCTGCTGCCTGCCTCAGTGACAGCAGAGAGGAAGTGGCTGGGATTCAGGTTGTGGGATGCTGATGTTGAGGGGGGTCTGGGTTTTGTGGGGGGGGGGGCATGAAAGAAGAGTGCACAGGCAGGCAGGAAGTCCACAGTGAATAAAGGAAGTGAGGTCAGGGCACAGCGTCCTCCTGCTAATGGACTCCCCTTGGATCAGGTCCTGTTATCTTCCCTGAGCAGAGCTTCCTCACACACCTCCCCCAGAACACAGAGTACTGATCAGACAGCAGACTGGAGCCACCACACACATTATAGTTGTATCCAAATACTGAATTAACAGAGTTGTGTATCGCCGATAAGTCCTGTCACATTTAAAGGAGTGACGTTTAGCTTTTTCAAATAGAACTCTGCCTTTTAAAAAATGTACCTGTGGACTACATAAACTATAAATACTGATAAATATGACCCCTTTTAAAGGGTCAGTTCAGACTGAGTTTTTAATGTGAACAGGGTTTTTGTGCAGGAATTTTGAAACCGTTTTTCCAGACCTTGAAAGGTTTGTAATTGTGGATGAAAGTCTTAATAAATAGTTTTTGTCATAGTTGAATCTTAGAGTGTGCTCAAAGGCACATAGTCTTATAAGATAAAAATAATCCAAGTGGAAAACGTACAGTTTTAAAAAAAAGCTGATATGTCACTAACAGGTCAGTACTGGAATGATTCTTCTGAAACTTGTTTGTGTCATATCCATGGACTTTTGTGATGATGTTTCTGTCAGTGAAACAATTTACTGCAAATTGTTTTCATTCACTCATACATTTATTAACATTATATTTTCTACGACACACAACTAAGCTAAAAGGTTGGGTGGGTGGGTGGGTGGGGGGTAGGGGTAGCAGTTTTGGAAAAAGTCTGTCATTTTAATTTGAATACAGAGCAAACACACTGGTGAGGTTGTATGAAGTAATTGGTAGTCAGTGTGTTATCTGCTGAAGGGAGCAGTTGACACACCCCCAGTATGTTGTTGCATACACGGGTATCACCATGGACACTAAACAATGAGCTGCTGCTGGGTTCGACAGCTCAGTAAGTAGTACAGCAAGTTAATGGTAAATTATGAACCCATGTCCATGTCTCAAAATGTCCTTGATTTCTATTAAAAAAAAAAAGAAAAAGCAAGACTCACTGTGTGTCAATGTGTGAGTGTTTGTATCCATAAATGGGTGAATGTAACATTGTGAAGCTCTTTTCCTGCGAGCCAATATAATGGTCCACCAGAGGCTGCAGTCTGCCCCATGAGGTGAATTTGTAATGAGCAAAAATGACTTTGAAGAAACTGTCAGCAGTGTCACATTAATAGTTCAGGGTTCAGTTGATAGGGGCAGATAGGGGCAGAAGTGAACGGTACATTCTGTATATTTTCACCATTTACTACCCTGCTGCCAAACGGTAAATTAAAACAGTCATGTTAAAATATTCAAACCCACAAGCGTCTTTTAACGAGAACAGCAGTTTTACCTCAGCAGAACACAGCACTTACAGTTTTACACTAAAGTTTTGGCAGACACACAAATTACCTCTTTGCATAAATGTGATTTATTTGCCAATAAATGTGTTTTTTAAATGGGTAAAATGCTTATAGTTGATCCTCAGTCTACCTCAGAAACACATGGAAATTTAACGCAAAAAAAAAGTCACAGTAGTGTATTGGATAGCACCCGTGCTTCACAGACAGAAGGTTCTGGGTTCAACTCCCAACACCAGTCGATGGGGGTCGGATCTTTTTTTGTGGAGTTTGGACATTTCCCTCCAGATATTCACACCATCCAAAGTAATACGTTAACCAGTTTGCTCGTAGGTGTGATTGTCGCTATATGTCACCCCTGAACCTGTGATTTTTTATTTATTTATTTATTTTTTCTGGGGTGAACCCTGCTTTCACGTCAAAGTAGTTAAGATAGACCCCAGTGACCCTATTGAGATAAAAGTGGGTTCAGATAATCACAGCTGCCTTTAATTTGTTCAATTTAGTCACTCTGAGTAAAATCATCATGGGAGCACAATATGTCTTTCAATATTTGATGGACATATCAGCACATTAATAATTGTAAAGATCATCAGTACAGTGATTGCCCGGCATTTTTCTCTGGTTCCACCCTCTATACTGGACTAAAACATTTAAAATTTTTTTGCAAACAATCTATTTCAGTGCGTGCTATGGGATCTTGAAGAGGTTTTCAAGCAATATGGTTAAAAAAAAATGTCCCAAAAAAAGACCTCCCAACCCACCTTTAACTGTCACAAATTTTGTTTTATAATTTTAAGTAAAGACGATTCTCTTGATATTTATTATCATTTGATAGAGGGGAAAAAAATCTGTATCAGCTCCAAATATCAGTGGTCAGTATTGGTCATCGACTAAGGCTGATGTTAAAAAATAAATAAATAAATAAATCCATATCAGTCGATCACTAATCAAGACCAACATACTCTAACACAGCTCCAGAACCTAAGACCCTTACTGATTCAACCTGTTATTCGTTCCTGATAGAATGTGTTGTGTAGCTACAGGCCCATTGGTCCTTCTTTTTTTTTTTTTTTTTTTTTTTTATTCATATGTGATGTCTTCTTCTGCTCTAAGGTTCATGGTATCTTACGCCGCTCCAGCTCCTTCAACACGGGTCGCATCGAACATCTTTACCAGAACCCCCAGACGCACACTGAAGGCAGTAAGTGGTTTATTATTTCTGTTCATTATTATCACAGATGCAGTAAAACACAACACAGGATCCCATTCTTTGATTTCTGTGGCATATTGCCTTTCCCACATGACAAGAAAAGCACCTCATGATTATTCATAAACCGTTTCAGAAACTCAAAGATTTAGTTTGTTCGTTAACTTACTCCCTAGCTCTAGGCTCTTTCCTCCGATCAGCAAACCACATACCATCATGACACTGCCAAGTATAAGCCCATGCAGTAAGAAAAGATGAATGAGAGGTTGTTACTTTGCTTTAAAAAAAAAAAAAAAGAAGCTTCCTCAAGACTAAAAACTATCCCTTTCTAATGTGCAGGATCATATGGTTCTTGATTTCACACGATGGTTACAGGACCACCAGAAAACAATGAACAAAGCAAAAAATCCTCCCTCCCCCACTGAGGTCTATCACAGAAAACATCTCTAAAATAGCAAAAAGGAATTAAATCAGGGTTGTCAAACTCGTTTTATTTCAGGGGCCACATTAAACCAAATTTGATCTGAATTAAGCCGAACCACTAAAATAATAACATAATATAGAAATAATGTCGACTCCAAATGTTCCTCTATGTTTTAGAGCAAAAAAAAGTTTAATTATTATCTACAAACTATTCTTTAAAACAATGTGAATAACATGGATAAACCAACAGTTCTTCAGAAAACTAAATGCAATTTTAACAAGATTATGTCTGAGTTTATCATTTACAGGTCAATTACAATGTACAGATTATTTATTAGTGGATCTACAAATACACAAAACATTTAATAACAGGCAGAACATTGTTAAACTTGCACTTCAGACAGTTCAAAATGTTCATATTTGTTCAGGTTACTCATGTTTTTTTTTGTGAAATAATAGTTTGTTTCGTTGTAAATACAGCAAAATGACATAAAATTGTTTCATTTAACAAAGAGCAAAATGTGGAGTTGTGAGTATTTCTAGGTTATTATTATGATAGTATTTTACTGATCTGACCCATTTTGATCTGTATGTGGAAACTGAAATTAAATTATCAGTATATTCACTGTCATTTTTCTATTTCATAAAGTTATCCCTGGGGCCGGACTGGACCCTTTCGGCGGCTGAATTTGGCCCCTGTGCCGTATGTTTGACACCCCTGAATCAAATGAATCTTTTTGTCAGATATGAAGCTGCATTATGGCGACCTGACCGACAGCACGTGTCTGGTGAAGATCATCAACCAGGTGAAGCCGACAGAGATCTACAACCTGGGAGCCCAGAGTCACGTCAAGGTAAAGAGAGTTCACAAACACAGCATGAGAATTCACAGTGGATCTGAGCAACCAACAGACCACCTTTGTGATTTAAAAAGAAAAAAAGATAAACATTCTCTGAAATTACCGCTCATGGGTTTTGTTTTCAAGAGGAAGACAAAGGAGGAGTCTCCGATAATACGAACAGGCATTCCATCAGCATTACGATAATTACAAAGAATTTGAGATCATCGGTTAGACGCGGGAGCCAAAGTAAACGTGTGAATCTCTCATAGTGAAACCGGTTTCTTTTTCATGACATAAATCACTTGCTCATGTCACAATGAACAAGGTTTCCATTGAGGAGCTTTTTATAATTTAAGTACATTTTTAATTCTAATAGATGGAAAATAGCCAACTTTTTAAGTCAGAGTAATGTGAACAAGTCATCACTAGATACCAGGGTTTAATCTGGTTTATCAGCGCCTAAGCTGCGCACTGTGATCCCATTTATTGTAAAGGTTTTCTGTTAAAAAGGTTCATATCATTTTCTTTTTTCCTTTTTATTCATTTCTTACATCTCTTGTTCAGATCTATTACTTCTATAATTTTTTCCCCCTCCATGCCCAGTATCAGTTTCTTGTGTGAACTGGCCACCGTCCAGAACTAACCCACATGTGCAAAAGAACAATAATAAAGACGTCACACATACTGTGCAGATGTAAACCACAGATGTAAAGAATTCCAGCTTTATTTGCACGTTGAAGTGCTGTGGAATTCTGTAAATGAGTGATTAGATGAGTCATGATGTAGTCGTTTGCCACCTTAAATACTCGTCCTATTTGGAGCATATATAGAAGTAGATGAAATCAGTTGAAAAGTTCAGGTTTTCACTCCTTTTGTGCTCATATTGGTCGCAGAAAAACCACACAAAGCAAAAGAGAAAACCACATTTCAATACTTTTCCCGCATTTTGTTATGTATGTAGTGAAAACAATGAAACCGAAGCAATGGAATTATAAAGAAATAATACTGGTGACATGCCTCCTGTTTTTTTCTAAATTAAATGGGTAGATACTATAGTAAGTGCAATCATAATTTCTATTTAATTGACTTAGAGATGCACAATATGTATTTTCTTACACCATGTTGAAATGTTAACTACAGATTCAACACCTAAATTATTACCTTTGACAATAATTCTGCTAATGCACTCAACCTCACTGATGTTACTCAAAGAACTGAGTTGGTGGTCTATATCCTAATTAAATAATCTTATTATGGTAAAATACCTGCAATAATCGGGATATAACACAGTAGTGTTCATAAGTTTACATACCCTTGCAGAATTTCTGATGAATTTTTCAGAGAATATAAATGATAATATAAAAACCTTTCTTTCACTCTTTGCAAATTTTTGATAACAAATGGCTTCACCAAACCACCACTAGCAGTTTTTAAATCACCCTGATTACAGAAAGTATCCAAATGACCCTGATCATAAGTTTACATACACTAATTCTTCATCCTCAGTATTGGCCCCTTTGACGTCAATAACAGATGGAAGTATTTTGTGGTAGTTGTGGATCAGACACTTCATCTTCTCAGGTGGTCAAGCTGCTCGTTCTTCACCTGGAGTTCCTTTTACATTTTTGGGTTTTCTTGCATGAACTGCATGTTTATCACCTCCCCAAAGTGTCTCAATGATATTGAAGTCAGGAAAATGAGATGGACACTGCTTCACTTTTTTTTTTGCTGTAGTCGAAAACAGGTCAACTTGGCCTTATGTTTTGGGTCATTTTTGTGTTGGTACATTTAAGACTGTGTAATGTGCATTCGGTCAAGGTATGTAAACTTCGGAGCACAAGTGTATATAAACTTTATCATGACAGAAATGTTTTTTCTAGCTCATTTCAGCTTATTTAAGTGCATGTAAAGACAAAATATTACATCCCAGACCATTAAAATATCTAGTACCACCCACTATTGGTTTAAATGTACAGAAATGTAGCTTTTTAAACACCCTTTTTTCACAAGCGTCATTCTAAAACTCACTGGATGATCAGTTGTTGTACAGTAAAAGCGTGAGTCCTAGTGCATGTTTGTGCACAGTGTTGTAGTATTACCAGCAGATGATCTTAAAAGGGACTTTCAGTTCTGGGAAGTGAGCAGTTCATGTGTGGAGGATACTGGAGCTGATGGGACAGGAAGTCATGTTCTCTTGGATGGGTCAGTCCGTGCCACAATGTCCCTTTTGTCTCGAAGCTCCGTGGCGATCCCAGGAGATCCCTCGGCGCCGGCCCCGTCCTCCTCCTCTTGCTCCTGCTCCTCCGCTCTGGGATCTGACACACAGTCTCCAGGCAGAGCTGATCCTCCTTCACCACGGTGGTTTGGGGTTGGATATGGAGCCAGAGGCTTAGTCAGATCATAGATAATAATAAGACGATTTATAATGGGAATGTGAGACGGTGCTTTTCAATAGCTTCACTATTTTCTTTATTGAATTGAAACACATTTTGACAAATTTGTAACAGTTTGATGTTTATTATTAAGATTTTTTTTCTCATACATTTGCATGGACTTTCTTGTATGGGCATAATAAGCAGGTAGAGAATCATTACCTTCTGTGGAAGCAACAGGTGTGCTATTAAAAAAAACAACTTGCAGATGGATTATCCCACCCCCCCCACCCCCCACCCCCCCGAAACCTAAAAAGTTAGATATTCATTTTAGTTCAGTTTATTTTAACTATGCAACAAAACGTATCAAATTTTGTTCCATGTTGCCAAATTTTTGTTAATGACTAAGTAATAATATCACTTTATTTAGCATTAAACTAGTCTTCATTTGTGTTTAGTGAAGTCATTTTGTTTAGAATAAGTGTCAAGGAGTCTCACAACATGATTTTTCGAAACCAAATCTATAGTTTTGCCCAGAAAGTTGGAATAATTTTGCTTTCAGGCACATTCCTCATTTTCTGCACATCAGTAATCACATTTGACCAGATGAAATTATTACATACTGAGCCACAGTTACACCTTGTCTGCCGAAGGGAAAAAAAAAAAAAAAATCATATCGTCACAGTCATTTCAAGAGAAGAGGTAAATATATTTTTCTCCAATGTTATGGACGCCAAGCATTCGTTCTTTTATGGTGCCATGACAATGTAATATAATAGTGTTGATCCGTCTATATTTTTTCAGTTGTCATCCAGTTTTGTCAAATTAATTTGGATTTCAGGCCCTAATACTCTTGAAATTTTAACTTGACATAAATTGCAAGTTGCTCTCTCACTTTCCCCTATTGTGTAGTCTAATATATCCCAAATGAAAATACTGTGACCCTTGGCTCTCCTGTATTTTGTGGTTGTTCATGGGTTTTTCAATGGCTAGAGCAGATTATTTAGAGAACAGGGTGGCCGATAGTCCATGATAAATGGTAATCTATCGAACATATTTTTGTGTATGTAAAATAATAGACATAAAATGGCAGAACTCGAACGAAGATTTATTAAGCACTCTTATGTCTACAGTGTTTCCTTTTGCTTAAATGGGTTTAGTCTGCCGTGCAGTTATTTAAAATAAAAAAAAAAACATCATTAGTGCCAACATTGTTTTACTTCAGCCACACTGAGGTTGAAGGATCCTGAGATGGTTTGCTGCCGGCAAGTGCACTTGTATCTGTATTCACTTTATTACTGACCTCATTAATTAATCACAGGTTGATGCCATCTAAATAATTGACCAAAATGGGGGAAAAGGGGGAAACTAATATGTTTCTGGTTCAGCACATACTCTGTCTGTGTGTCAGAACTCATAGAATTCTGAAAATACAATAACATAATAACTAATCATACAGTTTATTTGTGCTGGAGCTTATCTAGTGTGGGTTTAAAGTTAAATAAATACATATTCCAAATTCAGAAAAATGTGGATGACTTTCAGCCTGATATTCGATGAATTCGATTGCATTGAAATATATATATATTTTTTTTATCTATCTGTTGTTGGTAAGTAAGGAATAATATAATTTTACTCACCATGAGCCTATTAGTGTTTGGTTAAGCCTTTCTGTTACCAATAAGTCTTTTTCTGCTAATTTGCTGCAGTTTCAAAACTATGATTGAAGACTAGTTTTCATCACTAAATAAACACGGTTTCCCAGAAAGAGGAAATAGTTCTGTTTTCAGACGCATTCCTCCTCTTTTTTTATTCCTATTTATACACGTCAGTAGTCACCTTTGACCAAATGAATTATTACGTAATCCCATCTATCAAACATATTGTCACAATCATTTCATGAAATTAAACAAATATAATATAGTTTGACTCAGTGGCTCATTGATTTTAGTTCTTTTATTGTATGATAATTTTTGTCTGTGTAGTTTTAGCACTTTTATTGTATTTTTAGATTTGTTTTATTTGCCTTGTTCTCCTTTCTCTGTTTTGTGTTGTATGCCTTGTAGTGTGCAGCGCTTTGTGTCAGCTGTGTCTGTTTTAAAGCACTTTTATAAATAAAGATGATATAGTATGGTATATAATTTATTCCAACTTTATAGACAACAGAACATTTGCCATGCATGTGCTACATAGACAAACTCTCAAATAATAGTAAATCAGTATTTGCAAGGGCACTAATATGCAGTGCTTGTTAAAAACAATAAATTATGAAGCTGTAGTTATAAGCGGTGTCTAGAGAAACAGAGTGGATTTATTACATTTAATTACATTTCACTGTGAATGTTTGTTCATAATAAGGGATGCCAGAGGAAGTAAAGCACTAATCTCAGCTTTGTAATTTGGCATTTTCCCAAATTTTCATGAAATAATTCTTTTTAAATTGAATTAATTATTAAATGTTACCCATATCATGGTATAATGGAGCTCAAGATTAAAGTTTAAGATAATTATTCAAAAAAGAAAGATCAGTCTGAGTCTTGTTAGTGGTCTGATTATGTGGAATTTTGGTGTCTGGGTAAAAATAACCCCAAAGTAAGAGACAGTGGAAGGAACACAGACTTAAAGATAAAGAGCAGAGAGTGGGAGAATGTGTGAGAAGGGAGGAGAATGATGACTCCTCTCTCCACATCCTTTTGTGGTCAGAGGCCGTGACTCCGCTCCCACCTCCCACATGGAGGATCATCTTTGGGCCACACACACTCAAGAGTGTCAGAAAATCCCTGTACCTGTACGGAGCTCTCTTGTGTTTATTTGTTTCTACACCAATAAACCCAACTCTGGTAACTCTTGACCACATGCTGCCCTGCTCAGAACAGCTGAGCCCACTGGATTACTGGCAGCAGTGGTGTGGAGCAATTTCCAGTCTGTCCCACCACAGAGGAAAAGATCACTCACACCAGCGGCTACTCAGCATCTCCCCCCTTCCTTCCCACCAAGCTCTTTCCCCACCGCTGCGTCTTACAGGGAATCCCTTCTCAGGCTATCTTGTTCATCAGACTCACCCAGGGAGCCTGAGTCGTAGTTTGGGTTTGAGATGGAGTGGCTGTGTGGGTGCTGGTTTCCGCTGTAGAAAGTCATCACAGAACAGACTGAAGGCTATTTTCTGGTGCTGCTGGGGTGGAGGTGGACGGGGAATAGTGGATGGACACCGGAGCCAGCTGCAGTATCAAAAGAGCAGCATGCAAACAAAACAGAGGGGGATATTTAGTCTTTTCTTTGACTGTAAGAACAGAGGAGTTAATCATTGTGATCTTTGTGCAGACTTCATTCCCCGAAGCAATATTCAAACGATGTTTTCATAACCGTCAGGAAATATGCCAAAACTAGAGAATAAGGAGCATTTTCCTTATTAATGCTCTGAGCCGTTGTATTCTATGGTGTTCCAGATTATTCTGACTGATGGTAAATCATGGTAACGGTGGTTCTTTTAAAAATGAGTTTGTCAGTAAGTTTAGTCTTATTCTTGTGAACATGTTTTCTCCAGAAGTCCTTGAGGGAATGTCACTTGGTTGACACATATTTGCGTGGTACAAGTATGATGCAATTAGTTTTTGGTGGTCAGAAAAAGTCCCTGGCACTTGGTTTTAACTCGGCAACAAGATAGAGGCTTCTGTTGAATAATAATTGTACAGTGGTTTGCCTAAAAGCATCAAGGTTGGGCAGTGAAAGAATGATTCAGGAGCCTGAGGCTTCATTTTCACACACACCATCACATCCCAAATGTTTGTATGATGGAGCTGATTTCATGAAACCACTTCAACCCTTTTCATCATCAATAGAAGATGTTAATTGGTAAATGTAATGCTGGAAATAATGCAAAAATGGAAATGTTACATTTATTGTGACAAAGTTGAGGTGGTCCAATGAAATATTAACTGTGGGGTTGTGTATCTTTGATGAAGTGTAGCTAAATTTGCTGCATGGACTTAAAACACATACGTACATGTACATGAAGTCATGGTGTAACATGGTGCCTAACACTATAAATAGGTAATTTATAGTGTTAGGCAGTCTGGACAAAGTATAATTGGAAGATTTTTGTTGTGATGGATTCATGATGATCCATTCCTAACACAAAGTTCTCTTCTTTTATAAAATGTAGATGACTTCCAACAAAATTAAGACTAAATTACTGCCTAATTATCTATGATTTGTGTCGGCTTAGGCTGTGCGAGGATTATTATATCAAAAACAGAGAAAAGTGAAGAAAACTTTTTCAGGTAAATATATCATTAAGTGAGCATAAACAAAGCATTTCCATCCACCGTACTGTAATTGATTTGACTCTGTGGGTTTTACTGGTGAATCAATGTTGTAGAAGACGATGGTGTTTCCACATTCATTATGGAGCCTCTGATTCTCTAAATATAATAAATAAATATGTAATAAATATCTGACAAACTTGACAAGATGACAAATTTACATTAACGATAATTGTTTATCTTTCTGTCTGTTTGTCTGTAAGCAAGATGACTGAAAAATATATAGACAGATTGGGCTGAAGTTTTCACGAAATGTTGACACTGGCACAAGGAACAAATGATTACATTTTGGTGGAGATATGTGTGTGAGTGTGTATGTTTTTTTGTTTTTTTTTGGGGGGGGGGTGTCATTTGGTTGGTGCTCACAGAAGTGAAAGTGTAACGTATTGCTCATTTTGGTCATTTTTAGGGGGTTTGGGGGTTGATCTGCCTTGGCAGAGTCTGCACTCTCAAAGTGCTTTTTCTAGTTTTTTCACCATGCATTTTTTAGGATTAGTGGATCATCTGATATTAAACAGTTTACATCAGTTGACAGTTTGTGTCACCAGTGACCATTTGGGTTAAGTGGTCATTATTGATTATGAACAGAAGCAAATTACTAAGAGTTTCCTCCCAAGTCAATAGATGTGAGTAATTGGTTAAGTTTGTATATTTCATACCTGCAAACTAGTCACCTTTCGGCGAAATTCGCCGTTTTGATCCTGAAATAGGTCACTTACGTGAATCGTGTAGATCCGAAGAGTTTTTTTTGGGGGGGGGGGGTAGGCAGGCCAGGCCAGGCCAGGCCAGGCCAGGCCAGGCAGAGGCAGACTACAGAGCTATATTCTATAATGTTGGTCTGTCTCACTCTGCCTGTCGTTCCCACTGAGATAGCCTACAGTACATACATCATACACTCTCAATGGTCATTCCATGACTGCCAGTTACAAAGTTAAAACCTAGTCGCGTGCGAGATCTCGTAACGTTAACGCGCGAGTATGAAACTTTCACATTCCAAACAAACGAAACTGTCACGTTCACTGTCGCGGCCTCGGATTTGGAGTACCTGAACAACTGCACTGTGAAGATTTTTTTTTTTTTGCTGTGCTGACTGCAACGTGTGCTGAGGTAAGTCCAGAAACACTTTTGTTGGTTTTATGTCATAGCTGAGTGCGATAGATTGTATATCTGCCGACTTTTACGCATTTTGACACCAAACTACGCTGCTACGATTAATCACTGCAAAATACGCATAAAGTTTTTTATTTTATTATTTTATTTATTTATTTAATCCGTCAAAAATGACATTTCTGTTCCGTCAAATCTATCCGCTGACCGAATTTTTTTTCACGCTTTATTTTGGTCGAAAACCACCACAAAACCCTTTCCTTTTTCTGGTTTTTATTTATTTGGACCTGAAGAAGACCTATTTAGGTCGAAACGTCGTCCACTTTTTTATTTTTATTTGACTTTCACGGGAGTTTTCCGCCCGGCTTCGGCGGAGATTTCCGTGTTAGCTAGCTTCTTTTTCTTTTCTTTTTGTCTCTATTTTCTTTGTTAAAATTAAAATACGCACGCGCACACACACTACAGAACACACACACAACACGGGACACACAGACACATACATATATAAAATAAAATGCAGAATTTTACGGACGGAGAGGGCTGGACGGTGGTCCGCAGGGGACGACGCCAGGTCGCTTCGCGCCCGGGGAGTGGGAAGGGGGACGCCGCGGTGGGGATGATTTTCTCCGGGGGACGGACAGTGCATTTAGGGCTCCGGGGTTTCACAACGCCGGGGTCCGCAACCACTATAACCCCAACCTTGAGTCAGTGCCACCCCGGAGGATTATCCCCACCGGTCGCCCCCAACCCCTCATCCGGATTTATGCACAGGCGGTGCGGGGCACACGGGGAGGATTTCGCCGTGCGCCCGGGCTGCAACGGGGGGAGATGCGGGGTCCAAAAAACATGGCGGACTACATTAAACCTACGGCCCGGTTTAAACAAATTACACATACCTTTCATGATTTAATTAGAGCTGTTCACCACGGGGCTAATGTGAGGGTTTCTGAGGATGAAAAAAGACCTAGAACAATCAATGAATTTATGTTCAGTTTCTGTGCAGTTTTGTTCATAGTTTGAGTAATGAAAGTAATTCTCTCAAAATTGCAAAAATAAAAAGTGCATGATTTATTAACTTAAATATTGTCTTTTGTTTGGTAGCACCCGCGGGGGAGGGGGGGGGGTTGTTGGGGGTTGGGGCGGGGCAACGATTAGTTTGTCACCTTTTTTAACCCTCATGAGTTTGCTGGTATGATATTTTCATTCATATGTCTGTGAGACTGCTGGTTGGTTAGATACGTAGCTGCGTGCATTCAGCTTTAACCCTGCTTTATAAACTGTCACCAGTGCACATACAAGTGTGTTTTCAGTTAAACCTTTAACCCCTGAGACATTATTCCAGGAGATGTTGCTGTGAATTTGCATCTGTTTCAGTGTCATAAAAGCTGCTGTAGGTATGAGCTTCTTCAGTGGTTTTGCTTCACTGTGTGTTTTAGGGTCAAAACATGTGGAATAACAGAAAAAGACAGAGGAACTGGAGTTTTTACTAAATGAGGCAGTCATGATGTACATCAATAAGACATTTAGGATGTTGAACATGAATTGTGAATGGAAAGACATTAAACAACGTGTATTTGAATTTTGGTCCTGTAGTTTTTTTTTTTTTTTTTTTAATAAATCTGCTTATTTGGCACCTGGTTAAACTCGAAAAAGCAGTTACACAGTCAAAACTTGGTAAAACCAGTGTAGAAAAAAATAAGGAAAATCACCTTAACGACAAACAAAAAAAAACCGCACAAAGAAAATGGTGAAAAAAATAGAAGCCCAAACCATTTATTTTTATAGCAAGTCAGTGTCACTGCTCTGTGTTTTGTAAAGCACAAGGTCAATTCTATCAGCACCCTTTTGAAAGTTTTCTTATTGAACAAACGCTTGAATTTTAGAAATATTTAAGAGACTTTCAGAATGTTCGCTACGGACACGTCAGGGGTTAAAGGGTTAAAGCCTAATCTAGGATAATGACTTTCAGGAATGTTTGAGTGGCAGTTGTAGAGGTCAGGAGTCATGACAATGTAATAGCATAGGCAGTGGATGCCATAGTCTGTGGGTTCAATGACTACAAGTTGGTTTTATATTTACTTTAGTTACCCAGTGAAAAAGTTTTGGTAAAAAGTGTTTCAAAAACCTTGTGCTTAATGCTTAGCAATACAAAGTAAAAACAGTAAAAAAAAAAAAAAAAAAAAATAGCAGCTATACATTCAGAATTGTATTTATCCATCTACAGCAGGGGTCTCAAAGATGCGGCCCGGCAAAGGTTCCATTGTGGCCCCCAGGATGAATTTGCAAAGTGCAAAAATTATATATAGTCAAAGCTGTGGAATTGATTTTAGTTCAGGTTCCACATTCAGACCAATAGGGTCGACAGTCAAATTATAGCAGAATAACATATTAAAATAATTACTCCATATTTTCTTCTCATTTTGATGTGAAAATAATGTAGATTTTGCCTATAAATAATGACAACTTTAAATTTCTGTCTTTCTTATAGTGGAAAAAACAACATTAAATTGGGAAAATATTTACACTTATGAACTATCCTGTAAAAATAAAATGTGAAAAATATGAAGGAATATGAACAAACTGAAATTTCTAAAGAAAATTAAACAATTTTAACAGTTAAGTGTCTTTGTAGTAGATCTGATCCATAATGCACATGTGTAAATGATAAATTGAAGCATAACATTGTTAGACTTGCATGTATTTTTCTTGAGATATTTCAGTTTTTTCACCTTTTTTGTTGGATAGTTTTTTAAAGCAAGCTCATAAGGTCATAGGGTTTGTTTACACTAAAACAAATGTAAAAATTTGTAATTGTAATTTTTTTTTTTCTAGGTTAATATGCTATTATTTTACTGGTCCGGCCCACTGGACATTAAATTGGGCTCAATGTGGCCCCTGAAAGGAATGAGTTTGAGACCCCTGATCTACAGTAATACAAGCTGAATAGTTTGGAAATGGCTCTTGTATAACATAGCTACATGAAGCACCAATGTGAATAGGGAAGTGCTCGCAGTAATGGCTTCTGCATCTGAAGGTTCAACACGATGGCTTTGTGTTCTTCCAGTGAAGCGCTTCGCAGGGAAACGGTGAACAAAACCCATCAACGTCGCTCTCTGTGTGAGTTTTCCCACCTGCAGCTGTCACAGCAGACACACAGGGAGAGACGGGCTGAATTATTAACACACACACACACTCGCTCATGACGGCAAAAATGACAAGACAAGCAGGGCGAGGAAAGCAGAAGATGGAAAAAATGTTTCGGGGGGTGGGGTGGGGGGTGATGTGTGATGTGAGGGTATGAACTGTAGCAGCAGGAGAAGGTTTCCATTTCATTGTTTCTAAAGGCTTTTGAAGACAAAAGTGCAGATTTCATTCAGGAGACAGACTTCCTAAATCTATATCCTTCATTATCCATATCCGAATTCCACCTCAGAAAGACTTATCATCATCTCATTATCTTCTTACAAGTCGCTCTCTCGCTGCTACCCTTTGGTCTCTCCCCCATCCGGGTTTGCAGAAGCTCCCACGCCAGAGACACACACAGGATTTAGCACGCCTGTTTCCCCACAAAGCCCTGCTCTGTTTGCTTGGCGTGTTGATGCGTTTATAGGCCCTAAAGCAGGCATAGCGCAGCCCGCTAGCAGTTTACTCTCATACACAGCCTGTAATCCCACCACTTAATACAGTTTGTGGACACATTATGCAACACTTGTTCTTCATTGGTAATGTTGTTTTGACTCCCTGTGTGTGTCATCCAGTGGTGTATGATGTGTGGGTAGAGAGTGATGGCAGTGTTTTCAACCCTGCTATTTTTTGTTGTATCAATTCTAGTACTGTTGAAACGATAATTTTATGTAAAGACTCTTAGGAGTTGTGGTTTTAAAAGCAAAAAAGTTGATCTTTGCTCCATCGTAAATCTACATTTTGTGATTACAGATGTTTATTAGAAAGTAGCCTGTTTATTATTTTGACTATTGATAAAAATAGCAAAGTGGTCATTTTAACAGTGACGCAGACCTAAAATGGTAACCTGACTCATGTCATCTGGCTGCGTTTCGCCAAACTACACGCTAGTGGCAGGGGTGTCCAAATCCAGTCCTCGAGGGCCAGTGTCCTACATGTTTTAGATATTTCACTCTTCCACATAATTCAGTTTAACCCTTTAACTCCTGAAACTTTAGCAGTTCAACACTAAAAAGAATGAAAATAAGCAACAACATGAACAAAAATGGCCAAAGTTCTCAATAAAATGAACAAAAATTTCTAATAATAAACGGACTAAATTAGTTACATGAAGAAAGTATGACACTGATGGAGCAAAATTAAAGAAAAAAGTAAAAAAAGTAGAATGAAGAAAAATAAACAATGAGCAACAAAATTAATAAAACTTGGTGTTTTACTTTGTTCATATTACGAATTATTTTGTGAGTTTATTCATTTTTGTTCATTTTATTGACGACTTTGGCCATTTTTGTTCATGTTGCTATTTTCATTCTTTTTACTGTTTAACTGCTAAAGTTTCAGGGTTAAAGGGAAATATCTAAAACATGTAGGACACTGGCCCTCGAGGACTGGATTTGGACACCCCTGCGCAGGGGTGTCAAACTGGTTCCCTCTTCCATTACACCTGGAGGCCATTGCATCATTATCAGTCTGATGAGGAGCTGATTATTAACTCTTTAAATGTCAGTGCTGATGCGTTCTGAATGGATGATTTAGTTTAAATATTCAGAAAAATTCAACCATTTTCCTTTTAGTTTTGTGCATGGACAAGGTGCCAAAAAGCAAGAGTTTTTTTATTTTATTTTATTTAAACATTTTATTGTAGTATTTTTCTTAAATTTTTCTGCCATTTGTGTCTTACTTTGCTCATGTTACCAATTATTTTGTTAGTTCTCAGGAGTTAAAGAGTTAAACTGAATCACATGGAAGAGGGAAATATCTAAAACATGCAGGACACCGGCCCTCGAGGACTGGAGTTTGACACCTGTGTCTTATAGTGTCCACAGTACTCTGGTGTCTCCCTATAAAGCCAAAGCATTTCACGCATATGCCAGAGGATTTTTCTGAAACAACTAACACGTGGTCTACCCGTTTTCCATTGGGAAGTTCAAGGAATATCCACTGGCTGTTGCCGACGTTACCTTTTATCCTCAGATTTTCCCTGCACATACGACAACGGTCATTTACAGACACCGCAGCGGTCCATTTAGGTGCAGCCACACTGTGGTGTTTGTTTTCAAGGTGCTCTACTGAGTGAGTGGCTGAAGTGGCACGTCAATCAAGATGAAGGACAGATACTTCTTCTAATCCCATGCAAGGATTTTAGAAAAGGCCCCTCCTTTGAAAACGTATTGGTTGTGGAAGACTCCCAGATGGGATTGTGATACCAGATGGCGAGAGTCAGGTTACTAAAATGGATATACAGTAGTGGAAAGAAGTTATATGCAGTCTGTAATATTAATATGAAATATTTGTGGGATTCAAATGGTGTGGATGTATCAGACAGACACAAAACAAATAAGTTTTTTGTTAATTGTTTATTTAAAAAAAAATTATTCTTGACAATTTCAACATCTCATGTCATGAAATATCCATGTTTGACCTTAATACAACAGTGCATACGGAGAATGGAATAGTACTTGGTCGAGTTCAATGACTGAACAAGGATCCTTACTGTAATGTAGTACAAATTCATGGAGTGTCGAAAAACGTTTCCCCACCACCGTACGTGCTACTATAGTCTAGATAAATGTTATGCTTTTGTGAAACTGTGTCATGAAGGGAAGGAAGGAAGGATATCCCAAACTCACTGAATTGACAAAAGCTGCTGTTAATTATGTTGTGTATAAATGTAATTACTGCCATGCTTGTAAAGAGCAAAGAAAACATCAACACAGACACACTTAAAGTTTTGCTCATATAGCAAGTCATGTGGTATAGATATAAATGGTCTGTGCAGAAGTTTTAGATATACAGTAATATTGGGCATAATGTACATTTCTCAGTCTCTTTATTGAAGTACAACAAGAAAAATAGAAGGAAATATTGGATTCAGTATTAAAAAAGTAGCAAGAAAAAAATGTAAATATATGGTCTCTACAGGAAGCAGTCGGTGTTTAGTGTGATCTCTGTGCCAATGGAAAATGTAGCTGAAACAATAACAAATACTGAATATGTGTTGAATGAAACCTGGTGTTAAACACTAGAAGATGAGCTCAGTTAAACCCACCAGAAGGTTGCAATAAATACTAGATACTTCAATTCTTTTTATGAAATTGTCCTTTTTAATACCGTTCTATATATCAGCGTTACAGACTGAAAAATGTGTACATACATTATAGCACTATGTCATGATGCTCTTGCTAAAACAACACGTCTTCCAGTGACTGAGGACTTTTATACAGTACTGTATGTAAACTAAATGTTGGTGAACCAGATTGATACAGATGGGTTAACATTACTTTTAATGCTGGAAGTTCCATTTACTTTATCTGCTCATACTTTGTTTGGCTGTAGATCTGAATTTAAAGCTGATTTTTCCATAATTAATTTTTTGTTGTTGTTTTACAAAGTTATAAAACTGAAATAGTTTTTCAGTTTGTTGAAGAATTAATCTATGAATCAGTGTTACTTTTATGGATTATATTATTAAAATAGTTTTTGCGCCCATTGGATTACAAACAAGTGTATAATCACATTTCAGACAAATGAACTCTGTGGATGCTAGGTGACGCACTGGTACGCCCCCTTTTAAAATGTACTTCTAAATGTACTTTTATGTGCATTTTATTGTTGCATATTTTTAAATAATATATTACCTATTCATGCAAACTTTTTAGGGGGGGGGGGGGGGGGGGGGTTATTGCTTTTATTCTTAGTGTTCTGGCCCTTTTTTTTTTTTTTTTTTTTTTTTTTGTAAATCAAGATTGTGGATTGAATTTGGAGTACCCAGGACCTGAGAAACGTATTCTGTTTCTGTGAATGACTGGAATGACAAATAAAAATCTGAATCTGAACAGAATGAAAATGATGCTGCTTTTCTTGACTTACAAAACATTTCGGAGCACTTTTGACTTTTAAAAGTCAGTGAAGTATATATTACTTAGTCATTACAACAGTACTTGAAGAGCAAGGATTTTGTACTCTATACTTTAAAAGAAAATATTGTAAATACTGTTTATTTCTTTCCCCAAAAAACGCTGCTTCTCCCTGTTTTGTGTAAAGTTTTTTCACCAGGCATCTTTGCTCTGAATGTACATGAAACTGTCTCAAACATCCTCAGACGAAGAATTTTCCATTTTTCTTGAATATTTCGGAGGAAACCAGGGTGTCTCTGGAGGACGCTGATCATTTAGTAAAACCCGTCTGTGAATGATGAGCGGTCTCGTCTTCTTAACAGCCCATTGGCCCGGTTTACTCACTCTCTGATTGGTGTTTACATTTCTGCTGTCCAATCAGCCCTCGGTGGCACGCTCTCCACATGGTGTGTGTATCCCCCTCGCCTTGAACCAGATTAGCACATTCCCAACTAAAATGTGTGTTTTCTCTCTCATGGGACTCATTAGCTGTGTGTGTGTGTGTGTGTGTGTTGTGCGTGCGTGCGGTCGGTGTGTATTTAAGGTGCCATGTTTTCCATTGTTTTAAAATTGCCTTTCACGCTCAGAATCTTTGTGGTTTGGGCCAAATGGAGATGCACTGTAATCTCTGGGCCCACATTTTCTCATGCATCCCATCCAGCCTATTGAATGAGCAGAAACAGGGCTGCGTTGCGTTGGTGGCCTGGCAGTTGGCGGTCAGAATGATTCCCCGAGCAGGCTGATCCCTATTTTGAAAGGTTAGGCTTCATATAAGGCAGTCTGCTCGGCCTAACTGGGTTGAAAGTGAACTTTAGTTTAAGAATAGACTGTTCTGTGCCAAAAGAAACAAGTCTGCACTTTCCTCGTTCAGAGTCAGGGAATGTTTTGTGGTTGTGCTTCGTGGGTCACATTTGTTGCTCCACTCATGAGTCAGTTCTTTTTCTGTTTTCCAGCAAGGTTGTAACACATGGAAACATGCAGTTTGCGAATGGTGAGGGTGTGGGGGTGGGGGGACTTTTTGAGGTTTTTTTTAAGTAAATACACTGAGTCAATAAATAGTATCACAAAGCTAAATATGATTGCATCTAAGTCGGTATCTTAAATCAAACCCCAAATATTCCAAATCAAATGTCTTCATCTTCTGACATACAGAAGCCAAAACAAACTGTGCAGATGTAGTTTCACTGCAGAGTCATAGATGGCAGCAGTGAGCCACAGTGGACAGAGCTCAGGTATTAGAACAGTCAGGTGTGGGAACGAAACCAGGCTCAGATGGATAGGAATTCAGCTCTCTGTCTGTGTGTGTGTGTGTGTATGTATGTATATATATATGTATATATATATGTATATATATATGTATATATATATATATATATATATATATATATATATATATATATATATATATATATATATATATATATATATATATATAATAAACCTTCAACTTCAACACATGATCACTAAAATAATACAGGACAATACCTGATTTACATTGAAAAAGGCTAAATGCAAGGTATAATATGATTAAAAAAAAAAGGTGATTAATCACTTAAGAACAGTTAACTATTAAAATATACATACATTTTGGAAGTCCCTGAAAAGTAGCAGTGGGTCTTTAAATGTTAAAGGTTTGAACAGATTAACATGTTCATTCTCTGCTTCAGTCCAACACTTTGTCTCGGACCAAGGGGAAGACGAAGGTGCCGTTATCAATATATAAAACAATAACAATATCAGTTCAGTAATTCATAAATGGTCCAGTCAGCTGTTTTATTAATACAACATATTGATAGATTTCCTGTATTTCTCTGTGGTTACAGCTTTGTACATTCTCTATTTAGAGCAGTGGTCCCCAAACTACGGCCCGCCTCCACATTTGGTCCGGCCCCCTGAACAATACCAGAGACCATTTAGACTTTTTTTTAATATGTGTGTATTTGTATTTGATAACAAAGTTGGACTTTTGCAATAAAATGTTCCTTAGTTATGAACTATTTTCATTATTAATGAAGCAGAGAGCGTGGGGTTGTCTCCAGGATTTGGTTCAGAGTGGCAAGGTGTGGGTTGTGGTTCTGATTAAAGAACACTGATACAGATGTCCTCATTGAAGGTTTATTCACTGCGGTCTGTAATAATACACAGTAACACTCAGTATAACAATATATACACACAATAATTAATTAAGTAAGACCGACTATATGAGTCACTCAGATGTATTACATGGGTAATGGAACACACAAATCACCTCACGGAAATCACAGATGACAGCTAGCAATGCTAGCTGCTAGCATATTATCGTATTAGCTTCAACAGCACACCGGCGCGAAACAGCATTAGCTTATACAGTACAACATGCTAACATCTACCCGAACTGTACTGTGTTATTTTTCTCACCTTGTGGCATCTACACTAAGTAATAAACCAGGAATAGATGAATAAAAAAAGAGAAAAAGAAGCCGAGATGGCGAACTTGGCACGGTTACCTACAACACAGCGGCTAATAAAACACGGACTACGTCATAACCATTGTAACAACAGTGGTGCGTTCAGCGGCGTGGGACATTTGAAAACTTATAGAAAATTAGTTATTCATGAACAAATATAACCAAACAATCAAATTAACAATTAAACTGCGTGGGCTTTTCAACAATTAACTTTTATTAACTAGTTTGAAGAATCCAGAAAGTTTTGTGGCTTTCTGGAAAACATTTTTTTTTTTTTTTTACATTTAGGCACTCCTGCATTCGTCACACTTTTTCTGTTACAAATTGACCCCGGCCCCTCATCTGAGAAGGGAAAAGTCATGTGGCCCTCACTGGAAATAGTTTGGGGACCCCTGATTTAGAGCAATAATCTATTTTTTATTCATTACTTTATTCTGTAATATGTGAAATATAAAAGTACAATCTTCCCTGTCATTTGTTACTACTGTATATTATGCCACTTAATTCATATTAGTGCTGCATTAATGTGTGTGTTGATGTACATAACATGATTAAGACTGGCCATTTAATCTCCTGTAACAATCACTTCATAAAAAGTCTTTTTTTTCCCAGATTTCTGACAATACATTTTACAAATAATCCAATGCTGTTTTTAAATCTCAAAAAGGTGAAGAAATTAAAGTTTACCCCTTCTCCTTCAGTGGATTGCAAGTGTAAAAAATCATCTTATTTGGAGATACTTAAGAGAAGTATATGTGTTAAATTTGACTAGAAATACTTAACAAAATAAAAACAGTAAAATGGTGCCAACGTTCAAGTACTTAATCACATTGTAGCACTTTTTAATACAACAGATGACACATCATTTTTTTAAGCATTTCATTATGAAATGATGACCTTTTAGCAAAAACATTAACTCTTTGACTCTGCCTGTATAAAGAAAAAAAAGGTGTGTAATCTGGCTTTCCTCGTGTTACATCACCGCTCATTGAAAGTCTTTGATTTATGGATTGTTGATTTTACAAAATAAGTTCTCTGAAGACGCCAACTTGTTCTCGGGAAATTTTTGATGAGTAATTTCACTTCATTTTCATTAATTAAAGTCACAAATTTGATGTATTGCTGATAATAATGCAGTTTTTTTGCATCCATATTTATCTTAGACAGATCTCTCCAAGAATAATTGTACAAGATATTTTTGTTCTTGAAGCTGTCAATCATCAGAGGATGGGATCTATTTTAATCTATGAAATATTTAGAGTAGGTGTTCTGTGGTTTCATGTTGAAAACCTAAAGGAGGAGCTGGATCAGGACGAGGCCCTCTGCAGGACACTCTGTCATACTGCAGTTCTCCAGGTACATTGATTTCCTATTTCTTTCCAGCTGTTGATTTCAGCTCAGGTCAGCTTTTTTTCAGGGAAGTTTGAGGAAATAAAAATAAATAAAATATGATATTGCAGTAGAAATAGATTGGAAAGCAGAGCAGGGTTTCACCCAGAAATCTTACTTAGCCTGGTGGTAGGACTACTGGGGAAGCCCACCAGCGGTCCGCCATGATTTTGTTAAAAAAAAAAAAAAAAAAAAAAAAAAAAAATATATATATATATATATATATATATATATATATATATATATATATATATATAATTTCACCTGCCTTTCATTAGTGTGAACACCCTGAAATGGAACATTGCACTCTTCAACATGCACTTATTTTCAACATACACTGGTCATATGTTTTAATTTATTTCTAAATATATTTGTTTTCTTAACCTCCTGAGACCCTCAGTCCTCTTTTGGGGACAAAACTTTCACAGCTTTATTGAAGAATATAAAATTTTGTCTACTGCAAAGGACATTCCATACATTTAAAAAAAAATGCATCTGAAAAAACTATTGCATTGTACTGTTTCCAAAAAAGACAATTATTTAATGTAAACTTTCCTGGGTCTCAAGAAGTTAAAATGTGTAAATATGTTGTGAGCCATGTCATAGATGAATTTCTGTTCTCATTTTGTACAGACAAGAAAATGTTCTATTCATAAACTGCATTGAAGAGTGTACTGTAGTCAGGTGGATCGGTGTCCCATCTTGTCCCAGTTTGTTAACTGTAGTACCTGATTGATGATGATCTTCATCTTCCTCCTTATCAGTCCTTCTTTCACTGCGTTTTTCAGTTCATCACATTTATTGGGCTTTTGAAAAGAACTGAGACTCATCTGTCTGATATTTAGCGTTAGCAAAGTAGCTTCTAATGTCAGCTAAAGTCAACTAGACAACGAATCGAGGCTTATTCAGACTGACTCACCATCAACAGATCTACTACAGGTGAACTGACAATCATGTGACAAAAATACTGGTGTTAGAGTCCTGTGAGGTTCACTTTACAAACACATACATGTACATTAGACCCGTAACCTGACTTATGATTAAACACTTTTAAACTCACTTTTAAGAGCTTTATTTTTGGCTAAAACGCACATAGTCAATGCTGGCAAGTGACCTCTGTGGCTGGATATAAAGTTCCTTCAAAGTAAAACTGTTGATTAACCAGGGATCCACAATTTCATCCATTAATCTGCTTTTATTTTTTTCAGTCGGTGCCCGCTATCTGCCTGCCTTTCCTTTAACTTTGCCTGTGCTCAAACCCCCAAAAATAAGCAGATAAACCTATGGTTAGAAGTTCTAAACAGCCGTCTCTAGTGTCACTAATTTTAAGGTGTATTTAATTGTTGTAAAATACATTTTAAAAAGTAATGCTTTTAGCCTGGCAGTGGGGAAGTAAGGCCAAGTAGGCTGATGCACTGGGGAGAAACCCTACATAGGATGGCTCAGGGAAAGTCATCAAAAAGTGGCATAACTTTGGCCCCAAGGAAACTATGAATCATAATAAATTGGAAATTGTTGGAAATTGTTGTTTTTCTTATTTACTGCATCATCTCGGTTTCATCCTCTAAACTATTCAACTATTCCTTCTCTGTCTCTCACTGCATACTTCTTATTGTATTTTTATCTTTGATAAGTGACTGACAGTAGCCTGTAGCATTTCTGTTGATAACACACACACACACACACACACACACAAAAGCCTTAGGCTTAATTAGTTTGAGGGTAGGTAGTAAGAGACCAGAGGTAAGGTGGGAAAACTGTAACCAGGGATTACACTAAATATTTATCAAACTCATTAATCTTCATAATTTGTTGCTATGTTCTCCAGCGAAACATTCAGTAATAATGAGTTTCATGCAAATACACAATGATCTGTAATCATTTAGTTGAAAGTCTGTTGGATTTATGAAAAGTAAATATGTCAGGGTTAAACAGGATCAAGATTCTGCATTTGGGGGTTGTTGTATACTAATAAGTGTATTGCAGCGTTTTGTGGTACTTGGCTCATTACTCTAAACATCGTGTCCTCTAAATCACCAAGGTAAATAAATAAAATAGCATTTCAAAAATGTAATAAGTGGATGAACATACACAAGTGATATACCATATGGGCTACATTTAATATTTATCAAATTAAGCTCTTCAAAGTTTTAACAATTACAGATTGTATCCAAAAAACAGATTTTAATTAGATTTTTTTTTTAAAGTTAAGAATGTGGTCAATACTTAAATAAGTGACTGTTGTCCACATTGATGGTGGATGGCATCTGATATAAATTGATAAAGAAAGGAGGAAAAAAAATAGGATGTTTGTTTGACGCTGCTGTTGAGACACGTTGGACTGAATGGTAACCTGCCGACTTGATTATGACTGTATTCATTCATGTTTTATGCATAGTGATTTATGAAGAGCTTTATTCCATTAATGTGATAAACGGCAAATCTGAAAATTTGCTGTTACGACTAGAAAATACCCTTTCATCATCTGTTCATTTACATATCCATTCAACCAATCAGAGGCTGCAAATGGCATGATGTATTCCAACATCCAACATGGAATACGAACTTGCTTGGACGTTTTGCTCATGTTACGGCCAATTTCAGCATAAATTATCAAAACTAATGGAGCCTCATTAATGCTGCATTTCCACTAGTACTGGTTCGGTTCAACTCGACTCAACTCTGTAGCTTCTCCGTTATAGATTGTACCGACGTTACAGTACCTGGTTGTCATGGTGATGGGACGTGTACTTCTGTAATTCCGTAGGGAATTGCTGATAAACTCATTTGTTTCGTGTTGCCTCATCTGAATTTTTCAGTTGACCATCAAGGACTGAATCTCTAGGACTTCCCCCCTTGGTGTAGTATTATGGGCTGTCATCATGTGGATTAATGTACCACTATATTTACTATCAAGTTCCACATTTGTTTGTTGTAAACCAACAGATCAGAGTCGGCTGGTACTAGTGGAAACCCAGATTAATAGGGATATGTTTGTTAATTTGAGACTAATCTCACTGTTATTTCAGGATATGAAATTGTATACTTTTTATATTTAATAAGTTTGTTAATAAAGTTTGAAACAGGATAATATTTAATTGCATTCATCACATTCCTACAAATATATATATTTTTTTCTATAAACAGTGAAATTGGATTTATAACATATTGGAACCAAGGTTTTCACACATTACCTACCACCAAAAAATATCCCATTTCGCATCAGTTTTTAGGTTTTCTAATGAAAAACTCCACTGGCCAGATTTAACTCGGCTGCAATATAAGCCTGAAGAGTTAATGGAGTGTTAATGAAAGGTCAAAGTATGCGACATGATGTGAAAATTGTCATAATAATAGATAAAAAAAACCCTGATATATATATATATATATATATATATATATAAATAATATAAGTTGCTAATGATTGTGACAGGCCTACTTACTAAAATTTGTTGCAGACTTCTTGATGAGTTACACAGTCTGTTTGTATTAGAGGCAATTATGTTCCTAAACCTTCTGAAGTGTTACTTGGACAACATTCCGCTGCAGTAAATCATATATTGAAACCATAACGGTGAGAAGAAGACAAACCAATATAACCTTTTCAGGAAAATGGAGGCCGCAATAAAAGTGTTCTTTTCTTTGATGAAGTTGCAGCCTTTTTTATAGCCCACCACTGTATGATCTGGTTTTGCTATTGACATTGTGGCTGTACTGTTTACCTGTGCTGCTTCAGCCGCAGCTTTAATATCGAGGTAGCTGTACGCAAAAGTGTCATATCTACTCACTCTATTATAAGTTATGTGCTATTTTATGAAACAGGCTGTGGTGTTTCAAGTAAACGGAGAGTCAAATCATCACACCTGTGACTAAAATACCTGTGTGAATCTTGCACAGTTTACACAATGAACACAAACACTGCTCAGTTGACACAGAGATTTGTCTGTATGGGTAGTTTTCTCTAGCGCACACACATAGTGGTGTTTACACAGCCTTTATATTATGTGTACAAAGGGATTTCTGTGTGCAGACTCACCGACTACATACGTATCTACTGTATAAGTAGAAAGGCTTAGCAAGAGATGCACAAAAGATATGGGCATTTATTCGGATGCTTTCGAGCTGTTAGGCCTAATGATTGATGTGCACAGACTTTATTATTGTACCATGAGCAAAACTACTCCCAGTATCTTCTTCTGTTCCACTTATTCATAATGTGTTCCCAAACACCCACACTGGGATGTGACACACAGTGAGGAGATGCAGCCTCACTCAATCCTTCCATAAGTGACATAAGCTCATTACTCACAGTAAACATCGGCCGCTAATCTGCTAACACACGTACCGATGGCTGCTGCCCACTCTGCTGTGTGTGCAAACGCCCTCATAGATGCAACACACACACACACACACACACACACACACACACACACACACACACACACACACTCTGTTTCCTCTGCTAATGGTGTGTTTGTGTAATTCTGCTGTTTGTTTGGAATTATTCCTCCAACTGTGGCCTGTAGTCAGATCTTGCTTGTACACAAGTCAGAAGCTATCAAAGAAAATTATGTTAAAGTCTAATTAATGATGGGAGGAAAAAAAAAAAAAAAAGGCAGGGCCCTTTATTAAAAAAAAACAAAAAACAAACCCAAACCAAAACAACAAAGGTGGCATAATTGTCATTTCACAACATGTAAATTCCCTTTTACGCATGTTACAATCTGTAGTTGTTCCAAAAGACACTGTTCCCTTTATTATTTTGGCTGAGGGCATGTGTGGGTGTTCTCTATGGTCTCCTTTATGAACATGTGTCTGTTGGGTAACTTGAGGATTGCAGGCTATTTACAAAAGACTGCTGTAATGAGCTATGATCTCACTTGTTTGGATCACATTGTGGAATGATGATCGGCAAATGAAAACATGTTGAGGAGAGACAGAGTTTGGATGGAGAGATGAGCAGTGGATGAGTTACGACATAGGACACTAATCTCAATGAGTGTAATTGTTTTCGATTTTCGCTGATTTTATTAAGATGTTGTCATACTGCTTTGATTTTTTTTTTTTTTTATAATTTTATTCTCTATCAGGTATTGCTGTGTTGTAATTACATGTTAATTTGGGTAGGGCCACATGTATCTTGTCTCCTGTCAGAACAATCGGGCCTTTATTCTTAGAGACTTGTCTATATATATTCAGATACCAGAGTAATCCTTCAAGAATGAGAAACATTAGAGAATTTTTTTATTTTTATTTTACTCTCAATATGTCATATTTATGGAGCTTTTATTGCCGCTGCTCAAAGTAAGAATTTAGTTTTCTAAAAATCAACCATCACCAGTATTTCTCACTGGCTGCTGCCGTCTTTAATGTGTGATCAAATAAACCTCCATCATCCAACCCTGAATGGAATGAAAAGAATTTCGTTTTCTTTTTTTTTTTTTTTTGTTCTTGCCGTTAATCACCTGCAGGTTTAGAAGACTGTTGCAGCTTCCAAACCTGCAGGCAACCGATGGTGGTAACACCTAACAGATTAATCAAACACTGACTAAAAAATATGCAACTGATAATTGATTGTTTCAGTTATTTTAACAAAAGAATTACCAATATTTGCTTCATAAAGGGGTTGATTTACAATGTTCTCTACAAATTTTGGACTAGTTGTTTGTAGGAAAAGTACTGTGGTAACACTAATTTGGTCATATATATATATATATATATATATATATATATATATATATATATATATATATATATATATATATATATATATATATATTGTTTATTTCCTAAATTAAGGAAGTGTATAATTAGCAGAGGCAATAAAGAACACAGAATACTAGACATTAAAGCTGTAGCATATGCTGAATAAGAAAAATCAATAAACACCATTTGGAACGTGTTATTTTGCTGCTTTTCTTACTAACAATCTTCACCATGAGCTTTGTACACTTTCATAAGAAGAATATTATAAATATTTTCGAGGTGTAAAAGGTATGTTTTAGTTTGCAGCCCTCTACCTTTTCCTTTAAGTGTCTCCGGTCTCTTGGCAGATCGTCATTGTAAATAAGAATCTGTTCTTAATGACTTGCCTGGTTAAATAAAGGTTCAATAAAAAAAAAAAATAAAGAGGCTGCACAGTTAGTTATGTAACAGACATGTAAAAAATTTATATCTACTCATAGTTAAATGGGAAAATTTCTAGTTTATTTATCTAAAACAAAATTGAAAGACTTGAACACGTTAAGACTGTGAGATAAATAACTGATCTAAAACAATAAAAACACTCAAAATCTTATAAATGAATGTGATCTATCGACCCTTAATTCCAATATTTGGGATGGATAATGCTAATGTTGATTCCACGGTGCATGGGGGCTCTTTAACGGCAAGTGACTGTTTTAGTCATTTCCACATGCATTTCAAGATGGTGGCAGCAACAGTTACAGTGCGGCCAATGAGGCAACAATCTGAAGGTCTACTGTGGTGAACAGGGTCCAGAAGGTCCACCTCTGCATGAACAGTGAGTGTACCTGCTTTGTTTGGTACCATGAAGTAATGGTACTAATGTAAGGGATTGTTTGTCTAATTTTGTTTGTCTTAATGTTTGTCTAAAGTTACAAAAGTAATGTTCAAATATTAAAAAAATATATTTTCTGGACTATAAGCAGCTACTTTTTTCATATGTTTTGAAGCATGAGGCTTATACAAAGGCGTGGCTATTCGGTGGATTTTTCTTCCACCACTAGGGGTGCTCTAACCAGAATTAGAATAAAAACTACTAAGAAAAATCAATGCAAAGAAGAAGACGCTACTTTTTCTTTAGCAGATAGAACACGGATGACAAATTAACAACTGCTTTTTTAAAATATTCATTCATCATGGAACCCACACGAAGAAGTTCATATGATACAAGTTTTAAGTTGAAGGCTATTGATCTTGCTATACAGGAAGGAAGTCGCTCTGCTACACGCAAGCTTAGAGTCGATGAATGTATGGTGAGACGTTGGAGGTCGCAGGAAGAGCTGAAAAGTCTAAAATGTCTTCAGAGGACATAAAAGCAGATGGCCTGAACTTATTGGTAATACTGGTTATTTTTTCCCCTCTTGGTTCTGTTCCATTTTAATCAGTAAGTTCAATTCATTTTATTCATAAAGCCCCAAATTACAACAATGTCATCTCACAGGGCTTGAATGAATGAATCAATTGATATCATTCTGTACATGACGTAAATATCAGATTTTTCAGCATAGATATCTGCGGATTATAACCCGGTGCGGCTTGTATATATTTTTTTATTATATATATTTGGATGTGGCTTATAGTCCAGAAAATGCTGTTTTTTTCACATTGCATGTACTTTTCTTGTATTTTAAAAAAAAAAAAATAATATTTACCTTTTTGCCACATATAAGTAAGGAACCAAATACAGTAACTTTGTTGACATTGTTTTTCAAAAATAATAATAATAAAAAAAGGAAAGTCTTGTTGTATCCTCCATTAACACACCCTGGTTGAAAATTAGACTTTGAGAGTATTTCTATGACAGTTCTATAAAGGGTTAAACAGAAAAGAACCTTCCCCAAACTGCCCTAAAAGCTCACTGAACTACAGCACTATGACTGCTCTAATTTGGAAGCTCAAATCCAAGTCAAATCCTGAAAAACAGCCACAGGCGTATTCCCATACTTTACGTATTATAGGTTTTGGAATAGGATGTAAATAATTAAGTGATAAAACAGAGCTTGTCTTTCCATGTAAAATGTGTCTGATTGGTTAACATGTTTGCACACGTAGGTTTTTGCATCCTGAGGTGAGTGTGTGGTCATACATGGCCCTGATATCACTACCTTATGTCCAGAAATTTGGTGCTTCCAAATGTATGAACAGCAAATATATATATATATATATAAATATATAAAAGATCATTAATCAAACTATCAGCACTTGGTCATTGTTTCTGTCTGTATTCCTGCCTCTGTCACTCTGCGTTTCACTTTTTCCATCTTAGCTTGGTTGGAAATTTTAAATATTCCTTGGCTAAATGGACTTTACTGGTTTCTGGGGATCTTTTAAATGTTTATCAGAGAAGCACTTGTATTGTTTTTAGACACCCTTACAAGTCACGGAGAGGTCACTGACAATCAAAAGGTGCCTTAATTAATTTTGATTGTAGCAGATTAGTCGGTTGACACTTATATTCACACTCTTAAATGCCCACACAAAAGGAAGACCGGTGAAGATATTTTCTTTTACAAGCACCATCCTTGTCACCTCATGTGCCTGAAAGCCTTAATTTTCACCACTCCTTGCCTTCAGGCGGCCATAGGATTGTACTTAAGATCATGATTACTCCTCTTTATTATGATCATTAGAGCCGGTATCAGCAGCAGTGTGAGAAGCTTCTTGCAAAAAGTGTGATGAATGGCTCCAGCTCTGTCATTTGTGAACGCTGATGTTGTCTCCGAGATTAATGGTTTCCAGTTTTCCACTGTACCATCAATCACATAACCTGGCGTCTGGTGGGGCAGGTTGGGCCGACGGATGGGGTGAGGCTGACGGACATGTGAAGAAGACGAGCGCTTGAACGGTGCAGAAGGACGGCAACTTTAAAATGTTGACTTTTGGCCTCTCCGAGCTCTTCCTGCCAACTGATTCCTGTATTTGTTTTTGATTGAATCCAACCTGGTTTCCTCATCATTATCGCGTAAATCATTCAACAGTGGTGTAATCGTTTAATGCAAAGAGAGAGTAGAGTACCTCTGCGTGATGAGGCTTTCTATAGAGCTCCAGCTTTTAATGTTTTTTTTTTTTTTCTCCTTTTATTTGTGGAGCCAGACTCGCACAAAGCTATCAGACTGACGGTGAAAATAAAATACGACCGATTGAGTTTATCATCGTTTATTTACCACAACTATTTACTAGCCATTCGTGAACGGAGCTGCAGTTTACATCTCAAAATTTAGACAAGCGAGGACAAGTAGTATGTTTTCAGAAACGTGTGAATTATCTGAAGAAGATAATTCGACATGTTTGAGAGCTCCAGTAGTGTCACTAAATGGACCATGACGTGGGGTTATACCATCATTTACCTGGAACATGTGTTTGGCATTTCTGCGCTGTAATTTCTTGTTCCTCAGTTAGACAGGCTTAGAAATATACTATATATTTTTAGGCTAAATGGTGCTAAAGAACATATACGCTGGAAAATGAAAAAAAAATCATCTTACTGATTGTATTTTTCAAATTTCTAGTCAAAATATCTCATCACATTTAAAATACCTAAAGAGTAACTTTCCAGTGAGCTATAAGAGCTTATTTTTAGACAATAGATTTTGACAACCTTATTTCAAGTTTCAGTTTGATTTGATTTGAATGCTTTATTTCGAACGTGTGCAGAATGTAACAATAGTCAATATAACAATAATCAATACAACAACAACAACAACAATAATAATAATAATAATAATAATCAATACAACAACAATAATAATAATACAACAATAATAATAATAATATTATTGTTATTATTGTTTAAGGGATAAAAGTAAATAATTTATAAAGTAAATAATTTCTATTTAAAAGAAAGCTGTTGTCTGATGAGGGAGTGTTGTGTCTTGTATCTTTTGCTAAAGCAAGGTCATAAATGTTGGACAGATGTTTTGTAATTGTTGAAGTTTAAAAATGTTTTCAGTTCATTATAAAACTGTGCTGGCTGTAGTGAAAGTGGACAGACTGAAGGATTAATTTACGGAACGGCGTCAAAATATAGCCCTGTAAATGGTCTTCTTCATTGAAAATATATCGATGTATATTAAAAAGTTGTTTTATTGCCTAGCAGTAGTACATATGAATTATGTGATCAACAATCGTCATTAATATTCGGCTAATATTTTGGCATTTGTATTATTGTTTGGAACAATTAGGGTGGGAGATTATAATAATTTTATTTATTTTTTTTACTTCCTCCCACTCCCTTTTGAATATGTTACTGTACTTGCCTTCTTATTTTTCATTTATTCTATATTGTTTTTGTCTAGTTATTTTATCAATTATTGGCTTTTCAAAGATCAAATGTTTTTGTGCTTGACATATTTGAAATAAAATGACTAAATATAAAAAAAATATAAATGTGTGTGTATATATATATATATATATATATAAACATAAAAAAAACAATGAAATTATCATTGGATAAAACAAAGAAACACTGATTTGTCGTCGGCTAATTTTCTCATTTCTCATCCAATCATGTCAACACTCGCTGCTTGCTTAGCAAAGTGAACCGTGATGCTGAGTGGGGATGTGCAGAAAAGAAGTCAAAAACAACTCAGAGGTGTTTTGTTAAGGATGAAGCCGTAGCGGCCCCCTCTGAGGCGAATCGCTCTCAGAAGTGGCCTCTTAGCGGACTTTGCGTCGCAGACATGCCTAAGCTGCACTAAGTGACCCTGAGATATGAACAATAATTGTGTGTGTTTTTGCAAAATGCGTTGGAGAGACGTGCTCAGACATGGGGGGGGGGGGCTTTTAATGTACATAAAGATGTGCTGTCATGTGTGTGCTGGTGATGATGATGTTGAGAAATACAAGGAGGTGTAGTGTGTGTGTTTGTGTGTAGGGGTGGGGGTGGGGGGTGTGTGTGTGGGGGGGTGTTGATAAGTGCCATCTCAGAGTGAACAGAACATGATTAGTCAGGAGATAATCTCTCTTCTTTTCCGTTTGTGTGTGTAGTGTGGGCAAACTCCAAAGAAAACACTCCACTGTTTTCTTTACTTTTCTGCACTCTATACACACACACACACACACACACACACACACACACACGCACGCACAAAACGATTACTGGGAGTTAGGAAAGAAATGACACAAGGAAGAGTGGGTGTTTGGTTTTTCTTTGACCGTGCACTGCATGTGTGCTGGTCTACATGTCTCCGTAGTGTGTGTGTGTGTGTGTGTGTGTGTGTGTGTGAGTCGACGCATGTTTCTCTGCAGTGTGTCTCCAGGCTTTCTCTGCTGTAGGTGAACCCGTCATAATCGGAGTGTCAGGGTGCAGCCGTCGCCGTGCAGCAGGGCTTGAGGGTCCTCTGACATTCCCAATAGTTCCCATAAGCATTCCTTCCCCCCAATTATGAACATAATGACAGGAAAAAAAAAGCCATAGATACACAAACAGCGGCCAGGGCAGTATTCACACGTTCCCCAGATTGGCCAGTGGTTTTGACAGTGATGACCACTCTATGGACACACACACACACACACACACACACACCTGGGATTCTGATCTTCCCAGCCCAAATCTTTCCTATGTTCCTTCGCCACTGGTGTTATAATATCTGCTCTGGCATGGAGTTGGCGCTATAATCTAAGCTCACAGTGTTTACACATGTGTGGCCAGCGCAGGCCACCACCACAACTAAACGTTTACAATAATAGTCTCCAAGTGATGCCTGTTGTAATAAAAGTCAAGCGCCTCGCCCGATGCACTGAAACCGATCTGTCGTGCTGATCTTATTATAGTCAAATTAAACTGTCGTGCCTCGGGCGGCAAGGCTGTAAACGGTAGAGTTTGAACGAAACTCAACACACTCCTGCCCGCCAGAACGTCCGCCGCCATTGTACACAGGTGTGATAGTGTCTTTATTTTTGATGCAAAGCATGTGGGAACACATAACTCTTTTCGTAGGATCACTCTTGAAAAGGTACATAGGAGTGACATGAGCGTGTGGTGATGCTCGAAGCCTGATTAAGTATTTTCATACCAGAGTTTATACAGTACCTGTGGTTTGGAGCGATTCTGTTTCAGATTCCCCTCACTGATTAAGAGCACTGATTTAATAAAAAACTAAAAAAAAAGACCAAAATTAAAGGGTGCTGAATTACCAAATGTTAAATAATAATAAGGGACTGTGTGATCAAAGTAATAAAACTAGGCCTATCAGAATCAAAATCTGCTTCATTTGCAAAGTCTGTCACACATTGACTGTGGTTTATCCTTAGTTCACACATACTATAGGGACATCATACATATTTGTATTTCACCATATAAGGAAATGGGATTGTATATATATATATATATATATCTACAAAATGGTACACAGACTAATAGTGCAGAATCTTGAATATTGTCTGTTAACATTGATTCAACATAACTGTCTGAGGAAAGAAAGTGTCCTTGTACTAGTTGTTTTTGGCTACAACGGCCTCTAACGCCTACTAGAGTGAAGCTGTTTTAAAACCCTGAATATATTTTTTCATACATTTGTAATAGTGAGCATAAGAGGCATTTAAAGTAATTGAATTCTATTGGATTTTGTTGGATCAGAGAATCAGTAATGCACGACTATCAAAGTTGAGCACAATTTATTTCAAATCCATTCTAAACTTGTTTCAGTCTTCACATGCAATAGAATTGATTAGGTAATATTCTATATTGCTTCTTGATAGAGAAAATGTAAAAATAATGAATTTCACAATTTTGGAAATTATTTATTTTTTCACTTTAAGATAGACTTTTTCAAATGTTGTCATATTTGAGATGCTAAAAAAGAAAACTAAAATTATAGATCTACAGGAATATATCAGGTACTTTCATTTTATAGATAATTTAGGCTTAAAATACCCAGATGTGTGAAAATGTTTTCCTATAATGATACTTCAATGTATGTTCTTACTGTAGATGAATCAATTTTTTTATCCAGTGACCAAAACTAACACCTATATGTGTTTAAGGGGAATCATTCAGGACAATAAAACTGTTTTATCTTTAATCACAGTCGAGATTAATGTGCTATTTTGACAACCGTTTTATAAATCATGAAGACATTTGATGGAAACTCAGTTCTTTGGTAATTCTGAAAATCCATGTTGAATATAATGATGTTTTGAGCTATGATGCCACAGCGTGATGTGTAATGTGTATGATGCAATGATGAAACTGTTATAACATCATCAGTTTAGTCACAATGACTTCACTATTGTAATGTAATGACTCATATCCTTAAATAATGTCAGACTTGTTTAACTTAAAATATTACATCTTACTAGAAAACTGAGATTTACACATTAAATTCATCACATTAAACTCAAAATTTATGTCCATTTGTAAAACTGATAATAATGTTATTTAATTTAAAGCTTTTCTCTATATATTTAAAGAGTGCAATGGTTGAAACTTGGGTTTTATTCAAGACATGACTCAAACAGAAATGTCACAGTAAATAGCATTTAATTGGCTGCTGCAATTAAATACAAATGCCTCATTTTGTTTCAGCTTTTTTTTTTTTTTGTGGTTAATCACTCCATAATTTTTTTTTTTTTTACCATGCAGTAATTTTAAAAGACTGAATGCAGTGTATTTGTGAGACTCGGGTGTTGGTTGACGATACCTACTGACTGATGCAGAATACTTTCAGACTGTTTAAGCGTCTTTTGTCTGCTCTGGACCTTGTCTTAACTTGCATCGTTTTGGCAGCCGAGTCCTTGGAGAGAGCGAGCAGGAGAAAGTCTCTGAGCCAGATGTTTCTCTCTCCTCTTGCTCTCAGTGACATGTCTTCATTCAATGCATGGTCCCGCTCAGTTTTAAGAGACACGAAGGCATTACCAGAGTGTCATTCAGCACCTCACTGCCCCGGGGAGGGACACGGCAACAAACACACACACACACACGTGCGCACACAGACACACACACACACACACACACACACACTGTTACACAGACTTAGCCATGGGTTAGTGTATTGTTGCAGGTCTGTTTTATGGTAAGACTCGGTTCTTTTCTCATTTATTGACTTTGACTCGTGGGTTAAGTAAGAAAATATGGCCCATCATAACCATATGTGAAGTCTCAAAGCTACTGTTTCTTATTTCTGCAGATTTATGGATCAGCCCCTGGATGTTACTGTAGATGTTGTAATTTAAAGATTGCCCTCTGTTAAGGTCTTGTTATTCTCAACATGAATCAGCACTAAGAAATTGCTTGATTATATTTTCTTTAAATATAGGCCACATACAGAGACGTTAGCCGACAGGATCCACACAGCAGTAAATCATTTTTATTTCTTTAAGAATCTCACTAATGTTATTGGTGCAGAAAGTTCTAATTGAGGTTTTTAAAATAAAACTAAATGATAAATAATGACGGAGAATTCATTAAAATATGTTTCTTGACGTGTCTTCTATAAAGTGCTGTACATTGAGATGATTGATATCTACCAGTGATGCGACCCGCAACCAACCATTTTTTTTTTTTTTTTTTAAACGAGCCCACCTACAACTTGGACCGGAAGAAATATATTAAAAAAGGACGCACTCGACCCACTTCTTTAAAAAGTAGTCACTGGTCTTTGTGAACATCAAATGACCTTACTCACATACCTGCATTTGTCATTGCTTGTAAGTTAATATGTTGAGAAAATATTTATCTCCTGCTTCATCATTCAAAAGTTATCAACGCACAGCAATTAAACCAGGGGTCGACACCGAAAGACCCATTTGAACCCAGTTTCCATGGAAAAGAAAACCCTGGGAGCCACTCATCATTTTTAAAAATCTCAGTGAATCTGTCCCAAACTATACTTTTTTTTTTTGTATGTTTCCAGAGCTTCCACAAACTTTATTTTCTCTCTTGCTCCCAACATACTGTAGGCAACTTCCAACGTTGTACGTCACCTTCACGGAAATTGAGTCAATAAAGTGTATGCATTAACAATAGAAAATTGTACCTAATATTTAAATTACAGTGATTTACCAGGATTTACTGACTGACCGCAACCCGAATGTCATTAAACATATGTTTCAGGTCGCAGGTGCTCCCTCACTTCCGGTCAGCCTGTGCATCACTAACATTTGCTAATTGGTGACTTCAATGGATCAATGAGCTCAGTTAGTATTTATTTTAAAGATTAAAACAACTTGTACTGTTTAAACTGTTGCTTTCTTTTGTTTTACACGGTGTACAGACTAGTTTGGTCACCACCTAAGCACAATTCTTGTGAAATTAATGTGTAAGGCATTGCAACAAAATAGTTTTTCCCACATCTGATTGGTTCCCATTAGACTGGAACCTTTTTTTGGGTGTGTCTTATTTATCCAAATATTTGTACCAAGGTGTGGTAATAGTAATGATGCCCATTTATTTATATATATATATATATATATATATATATATATATATATATATATATATATATATATATATATATATATATATATATATATATATATATATATAAAATGTATTAGTGGAAAAATGCATCTTGTGGGATGACTCCTAAAAATCCACCACCCACCCTTCAACCTCATTTTCCACAAACTTGGGGAAAAGTAATGTGGCAATCGAGTCAATTCTAGTGAAATCCCATGACCACAAACACAGCAGCTGCAGTAAGCCCCCCTGAAAGTGAAGAAAGATGCTGAATCATATTTGTTTAAAACTTTAGGAATAAAATGGTTTTCAGTGTTTGATTATCAGCCCTATAATTTACATCAATGCAAGAAATTACCAACTTTATGGAAGCGATGGTGTGTGAGAAAAAGATTAAAAGAGTCAATGAAATTAAACTAATAGAACATGCTGTTGTGTTTTTATGGCCAGTCTACTGTGATTTTTAATACAGTTAAACATTTCTTTTGTCACTCCTTATTAGTAAGAGTTTCTACATGTGATTTTTCTCTGTTAGTTGTTGTTAAATCTCAACCAGAACTCAAAAATCCTGTCATTTTTGGGATAAAGAACAACTAGAGTGGGAGTAAAAAATTAACACATTAATAAGGAAAAGCAAAATTGTGATCATTACAATAGTTGCCTTTCTACTGCCCCTCTATTTGTGCAAATATAACTTGCGCATAAAAATTAACCAATTTATTTTATTTTTTCACGGAGAAGATTTTGACCTGAATGAGGACTTTATCTGTAAAACAATGTTATTTACCATTTATTGCCATGTTTATAAAATTACTTCTTCTGCCATGTCACGATAATATGCAAACGGATCATCACATTTGTGGTTTATTGGAAAAACAGATGCACCTAGGTTTTTTTGACATTTAGTAAATATTTATAAAGTTTTACGCATCTATCCAATGGAAAAGTGACTTATGATGAGGAGATTTTTTTTTTCCTGAATAGTAATGCATGAGTTTGTTGTAACTTATGCTGCAGGAAAAGTATTTATTTTACGTTTTACTTGTGCGAACTCCTACATACATACAGTTTTTGTCTAATTTCTGGTTTTGCATCATGTAACAAATGAACAGTTTTGTTTTATTCCACCTGGTTAAAGTGTTTCTCAAGACGTAATTGTTTATCTGCCAAGACATTTAAAGAATCCAGAGCATTGTCACTTGTTAGGCGGTGACTGTGGGAAACGACACGAACAACAGCTGATGGCATCGGTGTCACAATACAAGCCACCTGTTTGAACACGACAGGAGCGTTGCAATTGTATGCATCGGGTGTAACTATTGCAGACATTTTCCACTTGCAGGAGCAGAAAAAAGCAATAAAAACCATCAAGTTGAACGCGTTGGTGATTAGCTGCCAGGACTGACTTGGCAGTGGACCAGGAGTGTCATTGTGGTATTTTGCTGTTTGCATACAAGTAGAACCACGCTTGGGAGATTGTCATAGACACAATAGCAGCTCTCATTTCTCCATGTGTGTTGACGAGTGCTGTCAGATTGAGAGACGAACCGTGACGGCTACGTGATGGGCAGGTCTCTGCAGAATTCCTCAAATGGCAGTTGCAGGATATTTTTTCCTGATTGCTTTCCACAACAAAGCTGCGTCTGAGAGAGGAAGAAAAAAAAAAAAAATATTGGCAACGACGGATCAGTTTCATACTTTGATAGTGTTCCACCCATGATTATTATTATTACTTTTAAGATTAGGGTTAACCCGTCGGTGTCGTCCACAATTCATAACAGATCATTAACAGATTTCAATTCTAATTGATTCATTAGATAGATCTAAGCACTGGGCACAAAACGTATCACTTTGTCGAAATTTGCCTTTGTAAACTTATTTACAACTTACTTAATTTTTCTAGTATCTCATTGAAATCCTTACTCTTCCCTCAGTTCTCAACAGATTGCATTTCTGATCGATTCACTGATTCAGTTTCAATTCAGATCAAAGAAGGTAATTGCCCCAATATTAGTTTCCACTTCATTCTTTGGTTCTTTTTTTTTTGTGTGTGTGTGTTTTTCATGTCTTTTTCCACAAATACATTATTATTTTTATTTATTATTATTGAGTGTTGTCGGTTCTGTATTTATTCTTGTGTATGGTTTCCATTTTATGTTATATGTATATATGTAGGTATGTATCGTAAATAGTTAACAAGTCTCTCATGTTCTTTTCTTTTGGAGGAAGGGGATTTTGTAAGAAAAGTTGATACTGTAAGAAGGGGTTTTGAACATGCTTGGTTGTTTTTTTTTTAATGTATGTTTTCTTTTTCATTATTATTATTGTTTTTTTTTTATGTTCAAATAAATCGAATAAATCAAATTAAATCAAAATCAAAAATCAACAACCTCCTGCATAGCATTTAACAGTTTTAACGACCGTAATATGTCATCACCCAGTTAGCTACTTTTGTTCAGTCGGATGTTCCCCCAGAAGAGCTTTGGGGGCTTCCTATACCATTCACACTGTTTTTGGCATTTGTTGATAAAAACAGTGTTAGATCATAAACATTTTATGATCTATTGAATGACTCCCTTTTGTTGATGGCAAGACATCACAGCTGTGAGGTCCAAATGAGCACATGCCATTGGCCCTAAATTTTACCTCTCCTTGAGACATTTATGCTTGTGTGTCAATGAACCTTTTTTTTTTTTTTTTTTTTTTTTTTTTTGCTCCAGACATCTCACAGTTCCTTGGTTCATTTCCAAGATGCAATGACAAAAACCCTTTGAAAACAAATGAAAACACACCAGGTCTGTCTGTGCCCAGTTTCCCCTTTATCTGGCGCAGACAGGAAGCCAACACCAGTCTCTGAATATGTGAATATGCAGATGAAGTGTATGGTATCGTTGCAGAGGAAGAGATTTCCGATGCAAGGCTTTGAATTGGTCTCTCTGAGCCTACGTTGGTATCCGCTCTCACGCCGTAAATGAGTAAGACGACCCGAGTCGGAGAGGTTGTGGTCAGCCTCGCTGGGAAAGCGGAGGTCTGAGAGGACAGAACTCTGTTGGTCTGACTGCTGTGGTGGAGGAGCAGAGTGGAGGTGAGGACAGAAAACTCAGCAAGAAGATAAACAAGCAGGACACCAGATATGGAGGGTGTGTAGAGTGGTGGGTCCGTCAACCGGTAGCTGGTCATATGCTAATGTGCACCAAATAGGGCAACTTATTCATGTATTCATAATTGGCCACACAAAATAAACATACTCAAGATGGGTGAGTTATCTCATCTTAGTTTACCTTAAAAAGCTTTGTAGCACTGAGACACTGTGCACCTCCAGCACTATAGATGCATTAACTGAACTCTTTCACCTCAGTATAATAGGTAACTTTATAATACAATGATTCAGGCTTTAGAAGTGAAACTTTTCAAAGTCGCCCCCTCATGTCCTCAACAACCAAGTGAGATACAATATATATTTTTTTTCTGGTTGTTGGCAGAAATGCACACTTTTGTTCTCAGTTATAAGGGGAGGTGCAGTTGAACTAAGGGGATATTATTGTATGGGTCTACTTTTTTCTTTTCAATTTTTAGTGTATTTTACCTTTAAACTTGGACAGGACAGAAGACAACAGCAATAATGCAAAACAAAAAGAACACCTAAAGGGAGAAAGAAGAAAAACAAATAATAAAAAAGAGGTCAGTTAGAAATGAAAGGTTAGTTTTGGTAGAGTGTAAAGTAATTAATGGTGTATGTGTGGAAGAAAACTGGTGCTGAAAAAAAGACACTTTGATCTGAACATAAAATGACCAGTTTACTAACACGCTGACCTGCTGTTGGGTCTAAGGGTTGGTAAAGTGATTCCTTCTGTTCATAAAGTAATGACCCAATTACCAAAAATTTATAATTGGATTTATATTAAAAGGCAAGACGTTTTAAAATGAATGAATTTTCTTTTTGTGATGCTGCCATTGCAGGTGTTTTCCACCGGGAGTTTCACTGATTGGATTGGAGATATGCCTTTTAACAACTATAAACCTGTTCTTCACATATTTACTTTGTTTTTAAATATTATTCTGAGGAACAGGTTGTAGTGGCCTACGTCCAATAACAAACTTGTATGTGCCTTGGCTCTATTTTTCTTTTTTAACACAGTAGATGTTTTATAGAGTAGAGAGAGAATATTTCATTCATATCTGTATCTAGAGTGGAGATCTCTAAACCACCCTGCTGTGTGTGTGTGTGTGTGTGTGTCTGTGTGTAAGTAAAGAAGGCTATTTTCTTGAACAAACAGCTGGATAGTCAAAGGTTGCTGTTGTGGTTTAGCCAGGTTGCTGCTGGATCGTGGGATAGTTGGGGTCAGCGAACCTTCCTTATGCATGTTCTCCTTTGGGTCCATGACGATCTGTCCGTCAGTCACAGACTTCATGTGTCTAATGTCTATTTCAACACTATCAGATTGTGATTACACAACTTATTTTATTATACAACTCATTCCATTAAGTTTCATTTCACAGTTTCAAATCTTCCACATGCCTACCCCCGTTCAGGGATTGGATTGCATTTGTTTAGGCCGTCTCTTCCTGGAAATATTCCTGTTACATGTTTCTTTGACATTGTCTTTCCGTTGTGGTGGGATAAGTAGTGGAAGATAAAGGAAAGGCACTCCGCTGCCCTGCGTGGCACAGAGAAAGCCTTTCCATTGATATCTAACACTTCCAGCAGAGCACTTCCCCTTCCCGAAATCCCTTCCCTGCCACAGGCCTCCTTCAAAGACAGGCTACTCCGAAACGGTCCGACCCGGCATTCCAACCCCTGCTCCGACGTTCCCACCCTGGTGAGAGAGGCGGGCGGAGCCGGGCTTGACTTGAACCCAAGCAATTGTCTTCTGCTAACCTTTTCTGTGTGTGTGTATTTGTGTTTGTGTGTCTCCACGTGGGCTTTGTAAAAGTGTGAATCATGGTTTTCTGCTGATGATATGTTGATGGTATTTAGGGTCATGTGACGCAGGCAGGACAGGGTGTATAATCATGATCCACAAACGGAGGGAAACATTATAATGAATTGATGATGCATAAGGGTGCAATATTTGGAAAAGACCACACATCTATTGAGGTCAGATAAAACCACATTCAGTCTATAATGTGTGTTGAATCAAAAGCATATTCAGGGATTTGTAGAAAAATGCATCTAATTGACAAATGAGTTGAAAAAGAAGATGAGGATGGAAGTTGTAGTGCTCTTGCTGTGTATGTGTTTTATCCAACTAGTATGTAGTTAAAGTTATATAGCCAGCCACACTCCATTTGCATGAGCCAGGAAGTCTGCACCAAAATTCTTTATTAATAATTTCTTTGCATGATGGTAAATACCTGAGTGGAACTGTGATATGGAAACGAAAAAAGCTTCCAGAACACATTGCAAAAAAGAAGTCATTAAATGATTTCAATGCAGTAGGGAGTAAATACAAATGACTGGATATCATTTTTACTGTACATCCGCCAAGAAGGTTACGTTTTTGCCGGCGTTTATCTGTTTGTCTGTGTTCAAGATAACTCGAAAACGTATGGACGGATTTTGATGAAATTTTCTGGATATGTTGGAAATGTGAACAGGAAGAACTGCTTTCATTTTGGCGGTGATCCGGGAGAGGGGCGGGGGGGTCTACCTTGGCCGGATGTCTGCGCTCTGAGTGCTTTTCTAGTTATATCTATGACTTAGTACAAATGTATTTTCCAGATTTACATTAATATAAGGATGATGAATTGCAGTAAATACAAATCTGTAAACTGACAACATAAAACCATGCAAATAAATATCAGTTAAACATATTATTTTAGCTGTTTTAACCAAAAATATATAGCCATTACTGTTGTCGTTGTAGAGAGGTATAGAACATGACAGAAACATATCACATATTTTAACATTGAACTGTAATTTCCCATAATACATAGTGTGGAACAAATATGAATATACAATTCTAAGCAAACTGTGTATAGTGTTTATCTGTGTTCTTCTACTCACTATATTCTATGAAGCCATGAAATAAATGACTCATTATTGCAAATTATTATCACCACATTACAGTACTGCTAACTAACCTACGTGGCCTAAATTAAAAGACAAATGTATATTGTTGCAGAGAATAGGTTATTAACATCATTGCATAGTAATAACATCAGTTTGCTTCTGGTAAAGGAACATGCTAATGGTGGTTTCTCCTCATTTTCTATTAGAAAGCTACTAAACCACATGCCTGAGTAGGAGAGTGCACAACATTATCCAGGTAAAGCACTGTTACCTTGCTGAAATTGTATTTCAGTTTTGATATGGCTGACATACTGTTAAGACAATGGTCTTTATAAATATAACAGTGTAACCAAGGAGACTAACAAAATGGGGAAAACTAGAATTGAAAAGATATTTTCATTAACTGAAATAAATTAAAACTATAATTAAAAGAAAAAAAAAAACTACCTGTGGTTTAAAAAAAAAAACGGATGAAAATTCTGTCTAAAATTCCCTTAGTTTTCATCTCTGTCAATGTCTGAAATGGATTAATTCTGCTGGAGCAGTTTTAGCTGGTGGCACCACGTGGCTCTTTACAGTTTGTCACTTCTTATCACTTGTTACTCTGCCAAGGAATGGTGGAGTTATGTTCCTGCCGGTGTTTATCTGTTTGTTTATCTGTCCTTCTGTCTGTCTGTCTGTCTGTCTGTCTGTCTGTCTGTTAGACTGTGGGGTGGGGATGCGCACACACACATGTTTGTTTCATTTGGTTAGACCACTGCTCACAGAAGTGAAAAGGGGGGTGGGGGCTGACCTGCCTTGGTGGAGTCTGCCCTCTCAGAGTGCTTTTGTAGTTTAGATTTGTCTTGTCATCCACACTGTACCTGGCAACATGGAGACTAATGTTGGGAGAAAGCGGAGTCCTGTATGGGATTGATTTAAATACGACAGTGAGGGACATAAAGATGTGAGAAAAATAAAACTAAGCATTTAGAAAAAAAACTGATAGCCAACTAAAAACTAGCAAACGTGAACTAAAACTAATTAAAACTCAGTCAAGTAGAGGAAAAAAGTTAAAAGTAAATAAACCTAAACTATAGTCGTGATAATAATACATTTTATTTATGCATTGCTTTTCATACTCTACATACAACACAATAAAAACAAACCAGTCAAATGGAAAGCAAGATATTTACACATTAAAAGCAGTAAGAGTAAAAGTATTAAATGTAAAAGTATTAAAAGTAACGGCAAATAAATTTGTTTTTAAAAGGGATCTAAAAGTGTTGACGGCAGATAACTAAAGTGAAAAATCCAAAACTATTCTAACCTTGGTTGTGACTGAATTAGAAAGCTGGAAACGTTGCATTTGAACTTGGATAAAACCCAGTTATAAGTGACAAAAGGACACGTCCTCATCCACATTATAACGTCCGTCTGGCCTGTTTCTCGTGGCCTGGTACATGCTGTCCGTTTATTCAAACACAACAGTGTAGTGTTGTCAAATCTATCGGCTATCTGGAGCCAATTTAATAGAGATAGATGACCGAGATTAAACTCCCATCACAGTACAGACTCTGCAACACGAACTCCCATTAAACACTGCGATATCTCTTCCCAATAAGGACAGCCTAAAGTGCCATCATCTCAAGATTGATGGCTGGTATTAATGTGGATTACCAGCAGTGTGTACGTGCATTTGTTTATAAGTGCTCGGTTAATTTTAGCCTCTGTGCAAGCGCTCCTGTAATATCCATAAGCCTCTACTGCATTCCACCAAACACACATATACCCTCTTTTAGAGTTTGGAGTCGGGTCATATTTGATTGTAGTACACGTTATCTGCATGCATGTGTGTGTGTGTGTGTGTGTATACATACACCCAGTGTCAGGGCTGTGATTGATCAACCTCTTTTCCCTTTACTAAGCCACATACTTTGTGTGTTCAAATAGAGCAGAGTGGACTTGGCTGGCGTAAAAGAAACTATGAGCCTGTGTGCTGATTTATGGACTTGAATAAGAGCCAGATATTTCTTAATGCAAGTATAATCGTTTAACAACAGAGTAGTAACAGTGCAGCAGTCTATGTTTAGTCCGTCTTTGTCATGCTTTTTAATGCAACACATTGTTGTTTTTACGTCTCTATGGCATTTTTTTTTTTTTTCCAAAGCGTGAAATAAAAACACAGGTACAGAGATGTAGAAGGAAAGGAGGTGAGCGTTGTGTGGGAGGAAGGAAAAAGGGGGAAACATGGTGAAAGACGTGTAAAGATAAGAAAGTGCTAATGTCTCTAATCCACTCCAGATGAAAGCTGGAGCTGTGATGAGGTGGAGTTAGGATGGGAAAGGTTGGCCACTCGTGCATCACACCATCTTTAATGACGCTTCCTCCTCTTCCTGTCAGACAGACCATCGCCACAGAAATGGAGAAAGCCGGCAAACACATGTACTTATGTAATATCTGCACGCACCACACATGCACCATTTTGACTGCGGGGCAAAGGTGGGTTGCCAGATTTGTTCACCCAGCCCACGGTGCATAATTCAGTTGTCTTTGCTTTAGCAGTTTGCCAGTGAATAAGAAGCAGGTTTCTACGTCATTACTCGATTCCTTTCTCCATCACTGACCACAAACAAAACCAGGTCACAGGAGAAAATCATAGTGTTTTCCATGCATAATTATGTGCTGTAAATTTCATGTGGATATGATATTTTTTTAAGTACCGGTGGCGTAAGTACATTTACTCAGGTACCAATTTCAGACATTTTGCGTAAGTATTTCTATTTTATGCTGCCTACTTCGTACATTTACTCCACTATACATATGTGAATGGCAACTATTATACTTTTTAATCCACTATATTTGTTTGATCTGAGATCAGTCACTTGTTGAGCTTACCTAATGTAGTCTGATTTATGAGCTTGATTTATGCAAACCACAAAACTAAAAAGTGGTCTACGTCACCAACCTGTTGCGATCAATTGGTTCTTTAATAAGCAATACTTTTTCCTGCTAACATAGCTGAATATCTGATGAAACATAGACATCACAGTAGAGGTGCATGGTGTATTTTTTTTTTATTTTTTTTTTGCAGTTTCGATGCCAGATGGTAGATTTATAGACATTCTACAGAAAACTAAAGTGACATTAATTTAATGTTTGGTTTGAAGTCAGTGTGGTAGGTAAACAAGAAGAAAGTCTCAATAGAACTTGTGACAGTGCTGTTAACCTGCATAGTTGTACCTGTTGCAGTTATTCTGGTGATAGAGATGCGTAAAACTACATTGAGTCTACTACTTCTCTTCATTATGGGTATTAGTCAAACCAGTTGAGCGGTGCATTGGTGCCACCAAGAGCAGTGGCATCACCTGTCCTTCTGTGCACAGGCTTTAGCAGGATCGTTTCTTCTGCTTTGGAGCATTTGCTGAGTAAAAGTATGACATTGTTGGTATATTACTTTGGTCTAAGGTTTGGCTTTCTAAGCAGTTTATAATGTTTAGATTAAACTTTATTGATCCCATAACGGGAAAATTCAGTGGCACTCGAGTGGTCCTGAAACAACGAATTGAACAAAATAGTTTCTTAAGAGTTGGCAATGAATTCTGCAGTTGATTCGTTGGGTCTTGAGGATGTAATGGACTTAACAAATGAAACCTAGTGTGCTAGTTATGTAACAAAACTTGAATATGGAGGAAAAAAAAGGCTGAAGGGTGAACAAATTTATATTGGCTCGTAATACGAACACATTTCTACAATGCAGTATTGGTATGTTTACTCAAGTAAAGTATTAAATACTTCATATATTACTGGCAAGGTCCCACGACCATAATTAATGTTCTGGTTACTGTTTAAATACAGCAGGGCAGTAATCAAATTTCTGCTCTTAAACTAACCTTATTTTGGAGACCGGGTTAGCTTATTTGTCTACAACATGGTACAACATATAATTTTTGTACCCACAGTACGTACGGTCTGTAGTAAGAGCACAAGTGTGTCAGTCAACTGTGCAAGAAAATTTAGGTTCATGCCTTCCACTGCAGAGATTCTTGTTTTTATTTTTTTTATCAATTATCATTTCTTGTTAATATGAAACCAGAGAAATTCTGAAAATATTCATATCTTGTTTTCTATAGTTTTGTCGTAAATTGGAACTGTCCCTTCCAGAACAGTGATTGTACAGTAAGTTTTGATAATAATAATAATACAAACTAAGTTTGACTACATTATTCGAGCTGTTTTTCTCCCTCCGATTTTGGACAATTTCCAGACAAAATGGGAAAATTTTACACAACAATAATTATATATTTTTAAATTGGAAATATATTAATGAAAAGTATAATTCCAGTTTGACAGTAATGGCTCTCATTTCTTCCTGTCACGAGTGCCTTGTTTACCCTGATCCAAACAACACTGCAAACATTTCTAAAGATACACTTTCAGTGACTCTGCAAGTTGAATGAGAAGGTATTTATAACTAAACAGACTCGTCCTGTAACTGCCCAGCCGGAACCCAGTTCCTGCTCGGTGTCTTTGTTTGTGACACACACACACACACACACACACACACACACACATCCACACACAGCTGTCATGCTCCTCCTGTCCAGGGGGTCCTGGGTGGGACAGGATAGGCTGGCTGGGGTTTGAGGTGGGTCAGGGGAGGTGGTTTAAATCAGGCATAATGTTGGATCAGAGTCTGAGCTCCATTTTGGTCCCATGGCTCTGTGACAGCAACCAGAGCAGTGTGTGTTGGCATGTGTTATTGTGGTTTGTGAGTGTATTTATGGGTGTATGTTCTTGTGGTTGTGTGTGTGTGTGTGTGTGTGTGTGTGTGTGTGTGTGCAAGTGCAACCAAAGAGATGTAGCACCTGCACGGGCGGTGGTCCCCAAACTTCACTTCTATTTAAGGATAATGTGTGGAGGTGTGTGAGTGTGTGTGGTTGGGGGCGGCTCTGTATTCACAAGGACAGCATTCATCAAGTGCAGGTTGGGGTGGGGGTTGACAAGGGGGTTGCCAGAATTAAGTGGGGTCTGTGGGTACGTGAGGGGGGGGGGTAAGGATGGGGAAGAAGAGGTAGTGGGTGGGAAAGAATGTGCCAATTTGTCAAAAATCACCCCTCCAACCCCCAGCTCCTCTAATCAGAGATGATGCTGGGTGCTGATTACAGCCAAATGGAGCTGCGGCAGCTGTAACTGGGGGGGGGCAGGGGTGGGGGTGGGTGTCAATGGAGGAAAGATGGAGAGGAAGAGGTGTAAAGGCGATCGGTTTGGTCCCAGCTGGAGGCCTCAGATGTGGGAGGTCTGTGCTCTCACCTCTCCTTAGACGACTCACTTTGAAGTCATCTGGTCCTGGTCAGCTGATAAAGGGTGTGAGGAAAAAGGCAGAGAAAAACAGAAAGAAAGATCTTATCTCCTGTTCAGGATGGGCGTTGAGGTTTGGTGGGTTTCACTTGTCTTCCTGTGTGCTGCAACTGCACTGTCCCTCTTTTCACTTTCAGCTTGAAGTCCTTTGTTGCATATCATCCCTCAACTGTCTGTCACCATTTACTGTCAAGAAATTGAGAGAATTTAGATTTTACATTTCTCTGTACCACAGCCATCACCACAAAGCACACACAGGGAAAAAAATGCAAAAGTTACAGAACTCAGTTATTTCAGTTCTGGGATTAAGCAACAATAAGAATGATCCTAAAATTGGTTCTAAAAAATATGGGCATAACACAATTACAAAGCAAACAAATATCAATTTATTTATTGAGACCCGTGTTATAACAAACACTCATGTCATGCACAACACACAAATTGGACTGGGTTGCATTTGGTCTTTCATTTTAAAACCAGTAACAAGAAAAATTCATATCAAATCATTTTTATTTATGTGTACTGATTATTCCTCTTATCACTATCAACAAGTTTGTTTTTTTTGTTTTGTTTTGCAAAATTCAAGTATCTATAGTGGTGGAAATTTACAACAAGGAGTTGGGAGAGGACGAACTGAGTAAATATCCTTTCTCAGAATAAAATATCTTTTCTTAGAATAACACTACTATGATGTAGACAGACTTATTTTTGTCTTTGACCGAGAGCCTAAAAGTAAACCAAGGCTGTGCAAATAATCTCTCATTTCAACTATCTTTATTATCACAGTAAAGCTTCCCATAGTTTCACGACTAAACCTGTGTTTTTCCATAGATAAAACTGTTCCATAAAGAAAACTGACGAAGAATCAATAAAAGACTTGACATGATATGTCAGTGTATTATATCATCACTATCTATTGTATAAAACTACTTCACTTCCCATCCTTCCTCATTACAAACAAAAAGGTTACAAGTGCCATAGTCGCATAGTGCTTTGTGGACTATTGTTTAGAAGGATTTTGCCATCTTGACATTCTGGAGCCAGAAGTGACAATATTTTTATGAGAGAGTAAAGCTAGAGGTGATGGGTGGAAATCACCAGCTGTTAAAGTAGTCTTGTTAAAAGCCAAAACGTGATTTCAGCTGTTTGAGTCATATCGACTTCATGTCAGGCTAATGTATATAGCTACACCTACTAATCACCAGGATACTTTTACAGCCCAATGAACTAAAATATATAGGAATATAGATCTGTTAAAAACACGTCTACAAAGTAATGAGAAAAGAGCAAAAGAACACCAATAAGGCAGGAGTTATACAGTAGCAAACATACATGAAATAACTTTAATACAAACAATGGACAACACATACAGACATACACTTCATTGTTTCATTCCATTTTTATCTCTAAATTAAGATACATACTGTACAATAAAATAAACACAGTAAAAATATAATAAGATTAAATAAGATTGTTGGATAATGAAAACACTTGAAGACAGCAGAGTTTTTAAACACATCGTATAACAACCCAGATTCTCTCTACATTTGGTTTGTTGAAACAGGTGGTTTCAGAGAGTTAAAGCAAAAACAGCGAATATGGGGCGTCTTTGGCTCAGTTTGGTAGAGCTGGTCATCCAGTGACCAAAGGTTCAGCGGTTTGAATCCTTGCCCACATGTCTAAGTGTCCTCGGGCAAGACACTCAACCCTAAGTTACTCCCAGTAGAGACAGACAGGACCTGTGTATGACAGCAGCTGTCTACTGGTGTGTGAGTGCGTGTGAATGGGAGGAATTGTGAAGTGCTTAGGGCACCATTTGGTGTATAACAGGTCCTGGTCCTCGGGCTCCACTGTCCTGTATGTTGTAGATGTAACCTGCTCCAACACACCTGATTCAAATGATCAGCTCGTCATCAAGCTCTGCTGAAGCCTGATAACGACCCACTGCTTTGAATCAGGTGTGTTAGAGCAGGGTGACATCTGAAACATCTAAAACATGCAGGACAGTGGACCCTGAGGACGAGGGCTGAAGACCTCTGGTGTATAAAAGGCACTATATAAGCTCAGTCCATTTACCATTTACCAATATTTATGGAATGGAAGAAACTTTATTGATCCCTTACAGGAAATCTGTTTGTTACAAACACGAGAAGTATGTAGTAAAAGGCTGCCCAACATTCAAGCGGCAAGTAAAATTTCCACGAATGAGATATGAAAAATTAAATACTGGCAGTGCATATTAAGCATTAGGCCCACATTTAGCACTAAAAACAGATGACATTACTCAAGGTCACTGAGCTGGGATTTTTTTTCCGGGACACAATATGAAGACAGTTGGTATAAACAACAGATTAGTGTTGCAATTAAATAGATAATAAAGTTAACACAATTTGTAAGTACAACCACAACAGCTGCACTGACTGTGAGTGGGGGAACCAATAATCCTTTTGTCCAATACATAGATGCCCTAAAATTCTGACAGGTGTGAGTTGTCAATCAAAACCCTCACATGACAGACTTTAAGATCTTCCTTCAGCCCAAAAAATACCCAAAATTAGATTGATTGATTGATGCTTTATTACAGACTCGAGGTCCATTTCATCCTCAAAAACACAAGTAAGAACAGCACATCGCATACAAATAAAAACAGTACATATAACATACGAGTTTAAAAAAAAATAAAAAGATAAATAGACATCTAAAAGTGTTTAATTAAAATGAGACTTTCTGGGCAGAATATATATATATATATATATATATATATATATATATATATATATATATATATATATATATATATATATATATATATATATATATATATATATATATATATATATATATTAGGGTTGTCACGATACTAAATTTCCAACTCGATACCGATACTAAGGATAATACTCGATACTCGATACTAATTTCGATACTGGAGATGTGAGGGATTCCTTTTAAAATGTCCTCCATGGACTGCTAAAAAAAGGTAGTGAGTCCGCGTGCAGAATAAATGCATGCCTATCTCTTGGCAAGTTAAGGTAGGCCCAGTGGCAGACTGGCACCAAAAAGAGGCCCTGGCAATTTTGATAGAGTCCACATTTGTGGGCACATTGTCAGGCACAGGCTTTTTAGAGAATAACTCCACAAGATTTGCGCTTTTCCCAGATTCAGCCAATAAATTCAGGCTATTTGTCCTTTATAGGAAAAAAATGTCATTATTATTATTTAGTTTAGTAGGCCTATTATTTGTCAGGGTTAACTGGCTGTTTTGTTTGTTTGCTTTTCCCCCCTCTTTTTTGTGGCCGCCTTTATTAATTTTTTATTATTTTTATTTATTCATTTATTGATTTGCGGCCGCCTATCGACGCAGCCGAAAGCCGAAGGCCGAAAGCCGCGAGCGGCCGCATCACCAAACTGCCACAGTGGCATTTGCCCACATTGCCCAATGGCCAGTCCGTCCCTGGGTAAGCCTATCTTTTTGCTCAAGCCCTTCTGCAGTGCTAACTGTAAGCCTCTTTATGGTCAAGCGGGTGGCAGCGTATTGCATCATGTGACCACCGCGGACCCCTTGCGGGACTATGGCAGCCAAAGTGTTCACAGCCACGCGTTGTCTTTATTATATCACGCGTACGCGTTCTAGAACGCGTGCCATTGTGCGCGCCAGTGCGCGTACCAGAGCGCGTCCTGTAACGCGTGATAGCGCGCCAGTGCGCGTGCTAGAACGCGTTCTGTAACGCGTGATATAATAAAGACAACGCGTGTCTATGTGAACACTTTGGCTTGCCATACGGGACTAGCAGCGCGCACGTCAAAAATGATAGGCTGACATGCTCACGGTGGCCTCCGTGGTGGTAACGTGATACTATGCGCTACCGCCTGGCTGCCGCACGCGCGCATAGACGTTCGATTATACTGAGGCCTTTAAAATCAAAGTTGCATCGGATGGTCCAATCACAGACTTATAGAAATAGTGTATAGGTCTGTGGTCGCACTGGCGTCATCCCGTGTGCTGTCAGAGGCAGCCGGAGAAAAAAAAGAGACTTTAACTTACACGCCGGCATTACGGCTGTGCCAGAGCTGACCGCGTTGATGCCTGTTTAGAATTCTTAACGTTACCTGCTACAAAAAAGCGGCGACGCGCCATAAAAACAAAAATCGATTCTCCAGCAACTTAGTATCTAATTAGATACCAAGGTAAATATCGATTTAGTATCTAAAATCGATTTTTTTGACAACCCTAATATATATATATATATATATATATATGATACTTCCGCACTGGCTTCTGCTTCAAGTGGTTGTTCCTTCGTGTCACTGATGACAAAACAGCCTCTACCTGTGAAACCATGCGTACGTGTGCATGTGTGAGTGGAGGTGTGATTGCTCCACACAGGCCTGAGGCGACGCTGCAGTGTAAGACTTGTTGCCATGTTTACACGCGTGTTTATGTTTTCGAGGCAGGAATGATTGATTGCTGGCAAATGTCTGCAGGGTAGATCAGGTGATCAAGGAAAGCTAAGAATGAAGGGGTTCTTCTCTTCTTGATTGACTTTTCCAGGGAGTTCCCATTCCAGATGCTCTTACGCAATGCTAAAGGAATGGGGTGTACGACTGCACTTCTGCTGCTTTCCTATAATAAGACTACATATTGATCAGGGTTTGGTTTTTTTTGTCTCTCCATTTCCTGTGTTTTTAAAATGTTTCTTCACATAATGACTTCTACAATTTAAACTTTAATGGCACTTTTATGGCATTCGGGCATACCAATCAATACATAAAATATGTTGCAATAGCACTTTGCAAAATTCCAATCCATTTTTAAACAATTGATCGTTAAATCAGTTTTGGTACAAAGCAAGATCACAATGGCAACCAAATCTATGTGTGTAAAAACCATAATGTTATTAAAATATTAGAAATCAAATTTATATAATGAAAAAAATATACTTAACTTTTAAGGAAATACAATGAAAACGCACATTATAACCCATAAGTATAAACTTTTTATCAATAAAGTAACATTCCCGAGGTAGTTTATCACATGTGCATCTATGGACCTTAATTATTATGGCTGATATTTTAATGAATTTCAGCAGGTAGGTATCGCTTTAGTCTGCTTAGTGTTCAGAATTCCCAAGTATTTGTTGGACTGTTAGAAAAATAGTTCATCCTGAAATGTTCTGGCACTGTTTTCAAGTCACTGCAAATAGAATATCTATATACTTTGACTCTTTTACTTTCCACTGTCTATAACAGTCAAGTGATGCAGATTGTCTTGAGGTTTCCTGTCATGTGAAACGAAGCAGTACATAGATGTTGGAGAAATCGACTATCACCTGTTCACATCAGGGCCATCAGGAGGGAAAAAGGAGGAGTGAGAGGTGGATTTGGAGTGCCGTGAGGCAGACTGGGACTTTCCAGACCTGGCTGCATAAATCCTAACTTTGACAGCCCATCCCCAGCTCTCAGTCTACCTGCCCTGACACACTCGCTCACAGCACGCATCTTTCCTCACATGCGCTACCCGTCCTCCCACGTCTCCATCTGTCTCGCTCAGATCCACCTGATCTGTTTGACTTGTATTTGTCCATTGCCATAGCTGCAGCAGCCTCCGCACTTAGCCGAGATGAAGGGGCCTGTAATTAGACACAAACACAGATTGAGATATGATCATAATGATGTGTGAACATCAGCGGGGAGGGCATTAGTGCATGTCATGCCTTGTACAGATCTCAGGTTTGAGAAGGACCTTGAAGCTGCCTTTATGTCAAAGGTACTTAAGTTTATCTTTTTAATCCTAATATTTAATCGCTCTGAAAGTAAATCAACATTTTAGTGTTCGCTTTACATTCTTTAACTGTCTGTGCTTTAAGGAAAAGCCACAATAAAATAAGCATCTGAGCAAATGAGACAGAAAATCTGTTTTGAAAGCCTGATGGTTCAACCTGCTAGTGTTTAACTCTGTCCTACTGTATAGTATAAAAAGCGGTTGCCAAGGAACACTGATCCAATAAACCCAGTTTTCCTCAATAATCACAATGCTCTCATCTACAATAGCCAGTTAAATTTATTGCAAAATCAAATTTGGTGCCAGACAATATAAGAGAAATGTCAGCTCCACATTATCCCGGATGCGACCCAGATCCGGTGTCATTTATTGGATCTGAATGTTTCACTCAAATGTTTCGTTTTAATGAAACGTGCATTACCAGTTGTAATTTTCAGTCAACTAGTCTTGTGAAATCTTATATTGAAAGTTTTACAGTGAATTTCATCAAACCCATTTGCCATAAACTAACCCGTATTTTTTCATGAATTAATCTGCCACATAGCCTAAAACCTGTGTGACCATTGTAAACAAGCTACCATTGTGGGGACGTTTGATTAATAGGCCGACAATATGAAGTTTGCTTAAGTATGCTGTAATTAAAGCTTTCAAGAGGCTAGTTTTGTCTGTACTTGTCATCCTTTCTCATCAATCAGGTTCCCACATGCCGCCTGTTGATAAGGGAATTGTAGGTGTGTATTGGGTGTACTGTTTAATTTGAGAATTTCTGAGATGCCTGTGATATTTAGAAGCAATGGCAGGTAAAGTTAGTCTCACCTGGTGTTACGTAAGTCGTAGGAGTGTTGTTGATAGTGATCCATTTTAAGAACAAAGAGCCAACACACGTTCCATTTGGATGATGCAATGTTACATTATCTATCCTTCAGTCTCACATCTTCTTTCGTTCACACAGGACCGCAAATATCACTCACCCACGCTCGCTTTGTCATTATTCTCTAAGTTTTATTGTGTCTGTGTCTCAGGGAAATGCATTGGCAGACTGTAGGGAAAAAAATAACACTCTTGTTTTTCTAACAGGTGTGTGTGTGTGTGTGTGTGCGCACACACAGATGAGCTTGAGTGACACAATTCCAACAAGACAGAACTAGAGGTGGAGAGCCGCCTCCTCAAGTTTCGTCACAACATAACAACACACGGTGATGGAGATACTGGTGTGTTTGGAGACTGGTCTGTCAGCGTGGGCCCAAATACAGCAACAGTAGCTTAGAATACAACAGGTCGCTAATGGAAACACTGAGAATGAGCAGTTGCATATCAAATGGCAAATATGGTGATAGGAGATTCATATGCCAGCTTCTATTTTCATGTTCTAAATTATTTCCTCAAGTCAGATAACCGTAACTGGTGCTAAGTTCAAATTGCAAGCTTGGGAAATGGCAGACATTTATTTAATATTATAGAATGTGAATGAGTCCAAGAAGCGTGAAGAAGAGACTGATAATAAAGCAGTATTTTGTTATGATACTGACAGTTGGAGTAGTACACTGATAATTCCTGAAACCTGAAGGAAATAGGGTTTATTAACAAAAGTTTAGAATATTAATACAGTGATGCTACATTTATAATGGGGGGGGGGTTAAGCAAAAATACACAGCAATAAGCAAAATCCCCAAAGTAGTTGGCTTCATTTTTTTATTGTAATTATTATTATTATTTTTTTTACAATTATTACTCTGCCAAGGAACGGCTACACACGTGTGTCTTTCAAGGAGTAGGGACTGTTCTGCTTTGGTGGTTCTACATTTTCTAGTTCTACATGTTTTAATACTGTAAAACAACCTCACCACACATTTTATTCACTTTTCTCAGACATGCATTCACAGTTTCTCACACTTGTCTCGTTTAAATATTCTCAAAGTTCAAACCTTCATGTATTTTGAAAAATAAGTACAACATGATACAATGAAAATAACTTTTTGTACGATGGTTAGCATGTCCCTTTGCCTTTGACCACAGGTGTTTTTGTCAGTGCAGAAGTTTTCATCTACATTGTGGGTTTTGTTGTAGGAGAAAACTGTCAAACATGCAGAACTTCAGAGTCACACTGTTACTGTAGTGATTGACAAATTTACATAAATGTTTAAAGTTGAGCACATTCTTTACTGTACAGGAGACGCAACAAGGAGGAGATTGATTGATAATGGTCTACAGTCCCTTAACACAATGCATGTTCATACACTGTTAAAAAAAACATGTAAAATTACGCAGAAAAAAAAAATTGTGACACGGCAAGGCCACAAAAAGTGAACTGAGTTACAGTGAGGGACGAGTGTATATGGAAGTGTTGCTCCACTATTATGTACAGTATATGTTTAAGCAACTGACAATAAGGGCAAATAAAACCTCCCTCGTTTTAAATCTTGCTGTTTTAGAATTAGGAAATTATGAAGTGCTTGTGAATGCAACATTACATCTGTCAGTGCTCACATACTTTTCTGTCTAAAACCATGGAAATTTCATAACTGAAGCCCAGAAAGCAGCAGAACAGAAGCAATGTCTCTGGAAAGAAGACAAAAATGTAGACTAGACTCTCAGCAAACATCTTTATTACAAGAACAAATACAAAAAAATTAGATTCCATTAGAGAGATTAATCTTTGGAATGATTTGGAAGATGCATAAAAACAATTAAAACTTTTAAAAAGATTTGCAAAATAACTACTTTTCAAAGATTAACTAAAGAAAAAATGACTTGTTCAAAATACTATAGTCAGTTTTGGTAATTGAGATAAGAACACGAGTTTCCTGAATTAAAATTAAACATGTATTCTCTTCTTTTCTTTAAAAATTATTACATTAAAATATTTGTTTATTTACTTTGGTTGATTGTTTTCTTATGGAAACATATTAAATGTAAATAATTTGACAATGAGATTTACTTCAACTTAAACCCTTTCAGTCAAGTTGTATATGGAACAATGAATGAACAATGTTTATTGACAGAAATTAACAACTGAAAAAACTACTACTACTACATGGCTACTGTATTACAAATATTTATGAGCCTACGTGCCTAGTAGTTCTAAGACAACTTGCCAAACTGAAATTCATTGTGGGTGTCACATGTATTGTTTATTTTTACTGGCTAATGGCCTTCATCATGATTATCAATATAATTTGATTGTATTTCCCTTGTTTATATTGTTCTATTACCCATATCTGGTAGCCAAAGGAAATACGCTGAGATAAGATGGCATTCAGGGGTGATCTCAGAGCTGTGGGCACATTCTTTTATCAGTGTGAAAATGATTGTACAGTACAAGGCCTTATTTTCTGCTGCAATGCAGTGTGTGCTTCATGACGTATAAGATTGTCAGTTTGAATTATCTGTAAAAACAGTCTTTAAATGATGTCAGAGTCATGATCCTATATTTGATCATCATCACATAGCCTCCTGAAAATGCTGTAAATTTCAGGTGACTGCTTCCTTTTCACAAGCATAAAAAAGTACTTAAGAAGTACACCGGACAGCCATTATTCCCTCTGATTAGTGAAGTGAAGAAAGCTATGTGTTCTTCTATGTTTGCATAGAAAAGTGGAGTCCATGTATTGACTCTATGATACAGATGAGTGACACTGCAGTTGAGCTGATGAAAGCTGAGTAATTGATCTGTCTGGCAGTGTGTGGGTTGCCAGATTGGGGCTAAACCTCTTTCTCCTGGAGGGAATTCAGCCTGTTTGTCTTTGCCCTGTTAACACACGACTGCTCTAATTTCAGTTGGCCTGTAATGTGATGAGTAAAGGTGTAATTGACTGTGGTTTTTCTCCACAAACCCCCACCCGTGCTCACACTCACTTACTTTCCCTCCTCTGTCTGTCTCTACTTTTTTTTTTTTTTTTCCCTCTCCCATACCTGGCACTTTTTCTGCCTCAGTCTTCTCTGCCTCCGGGGCGTCTCAGTGATTTCTTTATTTGGGTGTTTGTGGTTGGCAGGAATGTGCCGGAGTTACAGGGTTTGACACTGTAGTCCTCAATAATGAGAAAGCGGTGCTCACACAGGGGCATGTCGACTTTCGCTAGTTTCTCCAGTGAGTTTCTGGAACTTGAGGCGGTATGACGTTTTACCACAGAGTTCAATACCCTGCTTCATCACTAATTGTCTCTAAACAAAACAGATTATTTAATTTGATTAGGGGTTAAATATTACATGCAGTATTCCATAGTTAAACGTGGGTGAAAATTAAGTTCACCAAATCCTCACCAAAAACTCAGGATCTTTAAAAAATAAATGCTTAGACATTAAAAAGGCCTGCCCCATTACCTCAGTGTGTCCAGATTAATTATTTATATAGTTAAGCATTGGGCGTTGAATGAGCTGTTTTGGCCCGATGTCAAAATATCAGTAATTGAACAATAAAAAAAGCACATAAATTATTAAATCAGTAAATATCTCTTTGAGCCATATTAGCAGATATAAAACAATAATGTACTAACTATTGGAGTCTGATATAACCTCCAAAAACAGTCTTTGCTATTTAAAAAAAAAAAAAAAAAAAGGGAAACATCTGTGTCTAAGAACGATTTGTTATTCTGTCTTTGTCTTGTCTTCTTTTGATGCAACACCTCCAGAGGCGAGGAAGGGAATACATACTTCAAAATGTTCAGTTTGTTTAACAGTGCAATGTAAAAGCAAACTCAGATCAGCTGACCCCATTTGATGGTCTACAGGACTATCACGTGTGAAATCGACCTCAGGAAACAATTTTGGTTTTATAAGTAGGTCTTTATCCACCAAACTGCTGCTGCCATTTTACAAAGTTGCACTGTTTATAAGCCATGTAAACAAGAAATAGAAATGTGATGTAATTTGTTCAGTTTGCAGGGACATATGTCAGGGTATACAGCTCCGTTGTATTGTTGACACAGTGCAGATCCGTGTTCTTGGATTTTGAATTTATCGTCTAAAGTCTGGAAACAGAAGTAGGATAAAATATAATGACACTATTTCTTCAATGAATTTCGGTGATGTCCCAAATGAAAACATCCTTCTAGTGTCAAAATCTACATAACAAAAAAGATGTGATACACTGGATGAGCGTTACAACAATATAAAGCTAATGTTGAGTGAAAAGGAGTGCCGGGGGGGGGGGGGGGGGGGGGGGGGATTACTTCTGCTACTTGACTGACTTTTTGTCATTTCTCTGATTGGACTTGTACTAGTAAGTAAACATTCTTTCACTACTGTGTATATTCAAGTAAAAGCATACATGCTACCCTGTATGGAGGGCCATGCAGGTATGCAGAAAGAGGCTACGGCTGAATAAATGTAGCTCATATTTATACATCTGTCAAGTCACACACCATGTGAGCACCCACACACACATGTACAGAGTCACATTCCCCACACTCATGCATGCATTTCAGCGGGCCTGAGAGCAGGAAAGAAATGAAACCGCCAAATGCTGCACGTATCCTGTACATTTAGAACCTTTTAAACGGATCGCTTCTTTCAGGTCGGGATATTTGCTCGCCGGCAGACCCCCAAAGCTGACAGAGCCTGGCCGACTTCCCAGAATAGAACAATATCTGCCAGGTCGACCGAGGGGCCCAGCAGCTACCCCCCAGACACACATATACACACAGTGGTGTACACAAATGTCTGGCCTTTAAACCATCAGCGCCCAGGCCTTGCCTTACATAATGACAGAGAATGGAGGCATTAAGGCAATTTGTTTGATTTAAGCTGTCAAGGTGTCCTGGACCCTGCCCCTCTCAGCTGGTTTTGATACCATGAGTCTGCGCCTCAGTCCTCAGTGGTGGAAGAAAAAAACAAGAGAAATGCCTCACACACAGACAACAGGACAGAGAGGGGTCTCGGTAAAGGGAGGTAGCAGAATAAAATAAGGTTTATGAGGTCCGTGGAGGAGCTAAGCAGTGACAGAGCAGGAGGAGATGCACATATGTATGGGGTATAAGACAGGAGGAGGAGGAGGAGGAGGAGGAAGAGATGTGGTTACATTCAGTCTGTAGAAATGTTTATGTTTGCAGTTGACCCCTCTTGACTTTTCTAAACACGAGGGCAGGTATGTTTGCTTGAACAACTATGGCTGTAATTTTTCTTTGATACATTAAAGTTATAGGTTGTTGAATATCATGACAGTTGAAAACTTAAAAACTACTATAAAAAGTTTCGGCACCTCACAGGAAGTGGAAGTAAATGGCTCAAACTTTTTTTTCGATTCTATGCTTTGGGGCAGTAAATCCATGTTCGGTCTTTTCCACACTGTTTTTATTTTTATGCACAAAAACAAAATTACTTCTCTTTTTAACTCCCTCTCTGTTGCTCCGCTAGCTACTGGACAGCTATGAATGTGAGACCTGCTCTTACACTAAACCTGATTTTACTCTGATCACTTGCTGGACATCACACAAGAGTGAAGAATAGTGCACTTTTATGAATCTCCTAATGTCAAGGTTTGATGTGAAGTGAGTCAGGGAGGCTTCAGTTCAACTCTGTAAACTGTGAGCCTTTACTTTTGTGTTATGTTTGGAACACATTCTATTGTGCAGATGCTGCTGTGCTCTTACTTCTCTTCAGTGTGTTAATGCTGGTGAAAAAGTCACAAAAGTGTCACCTCACTTTCTCTTATAAAGGATCTAGATGTAAATGAAAATGCCATAATGCAAAGTAAAAGCATGAGTGGAGCGTTACAGGTAATTACACCGAGCTGAGGAGTGTAATTGAACCTGATCAAACCTGCTCAGTGTGTGTGTGTGTGTGTGTGTGTGTGTGTGTGTGTGTATGAGTGTGTATGTGCTGTGAGTGGAATAGAGGCCCAGTGTTCTTGGGTCCCAGCTTTAAATAAGGGGGCTTTATCTGTCGGTGTGTACAGTGCTGGTGTGGAAGCACTAAAGGGCCAAAGCGTTTCCTCCGTACAGACGTGGCTCATGCCGCTCGCTCCAGGTGTGGTGACCACTAAACAGCACGGCTTTTAACCGTCACGCCTGATTAGGAGCCCGAGGCCAACCTGGCACACACACCCCGGCACACAGCGAGCCGTGCACGCGCACATCCATTTCGAGTTTAAACTTAATTTCCCCCCAAGTGTTCATTAACCTCCCTCCCTCCCCTTTTGGTCCTGTTTTCAGTGGAAACGGGCATTCTGGGAGTTGAAGTGTTTAGTTTGAGGTTTTAGCTTTCTGACTGACTCCAGTTTCAGAAACTGAGCTTTTCCCAGTTATTTCACCATCATTGCTGCCTCCCACTTTTCAGGGGACATTTTGGTGACTCTATGAAATGTCATGTGTAATTAACATTCCATTTTATATGATTCAGCTCAAGAAGTAACCTTTTGACCTGTGTGGATTTGTACGAAGTTACATGTTGAGGCATCATAGCTGGCCCATAATTGCAATGTCCTAAGTTCTGCTCAGTTTTGCCAACTTTGTGATTTTTCTCTCTAAATACAGTGACCGAAGACCCCTTAAAAACATTTTTTGCAAACACTTAGTGACTTTTTGGGTTGATTTCAGCTCCTCTCTTGAATATGGTCAAGTAAAAAAATGTTTCTTTGTGAATGCGTTTCTGGCTCTGCACTGAGAGCAGTGGTCATTTCTCTGACTAATCAGGAGCCACATACAGATGAGAATAAGTGATAAATGGATGGATGCAACTGTCAAGAGATAAATATTATCTGGACAACTCCTCATTTTCTTTTGTCTAAATAATGAATGATTGTACGGATTGGATTTTTTCATAAAATACAAGGTAATATAGGGGCAACAGTGGGTAGCTCCAGTCAATGGAGTGGGACCTTAGTGTGGAATTTGCAGGTTCTTCTTTTGTCTACATGGCTTCTGTTCGAGGAACTTCAGCTTCCTCCCACCACACAAAAATGCACTGATAGGTTAATTGGTTAATCTAAATTGCCCATAAGTGTGGATGTTGGAGTGATTGTTTGTCTCTATATGTTCAGCCCTGCAATGAACTCCAGGGTGTACTCCGCCTTTGCCCATACGTAATTAGCTGGGATAAGCTCCAGTGACCCCGTGACCCTAGTGAGGATAAAGCAGGATCAGTTAATAAATGAATACATGAATTTGTAAGGACTGCTGAAGAAGGTTTTGGCTTGTTTCCTTTAAAGACAGATGACAACACTATCTTGACTCTATAAAAGAAGTGAATATCACCCATTGTTTCGGAGACAGCTGGGTTATCATGGGCAGTATCACAGTATAGTAGTAATGCATGAAATTTTTTTTAACAAAAATGGTTGAATTTCAACATTTCTCATCATTAACCACTGGTGTTTTTATTAAAATCTTCAGACTGTTCCCTTATATCAGGCTTTTTGCAGTCACTTTTTTTTTTTAGCTAGAGTGTAATTTATACCACCTGTTCTCATAACCCTGTGTTTCTCTTTGTCTAGATCTCCTTCGAATTGGCCGAGTACACAGCCAATGTGGACGGTGTTGGTACGCTGCGTCTCTTAGATGCAATAAAAACGTGCGAGCTCACCAACAGCGTACGTTTCTACCAGGCCTCCACCAGCGAGCTGTACGGCAAAGTCCAGGAGATCCCTCAGAAGGAAACAACACCCTTCTACCCCCGCTCACCTTATGGTAATACACATGAACGTAATACACTGGAGCTCCATGTGGAAACACACGCACATACACAAGCATTACTTAAAGTGTTCGACAGTACCTTGCTCAATTCATCAGACAATTGCGTATGGCCTCATACGGGCAGCCAAACACAGACTGCTTGATACCTCTTCAGCAATTTTTCCTTGCATGTGTGTGCGTGTCGGTGTGTGTGTGTGAGTGAATAGAGGGGGCTTCAGTACTCGGGCAGCGTTTGAGCTCTCCACACACCCCGAGGCCAAACGTCTGACTGAGGACTGAAGTGGCTCTCAGTTTAACAAAGACACCTTTATATCCACAGCACTCAGCACTCACTTTCAGCACACACACTCACACACACTTTTGCGCACACACACACACGCACAGGCTGTACACGTGTGTGAGCGCTCAGGTTTCATGTTCTCTGTTGTCTAAATGCTCTCCTCTCTGACACTTTCCCCATCTGTCAGCACTCAATCTGAGGCTGCATGGGAGGCACATACCATCATGAGGAGGATTGCAACTCTATTAATTAGTCTTTGGAAAGGGGAGGCGGGGTTGCCATAGAGACCTCCCTTCACCTCCAGTGTACATCCTGACCCATGGCTTAATCAACGGGTGCCTCCCTTTGCTTGCTCTGGTATTCCCCTCATCACCTAAAAGAGAGGGAGGGAGGAGATGGAGGAAGATGGTGACAGGAAGGAAAAGAGGGAGATTTTTCTTTTTTTTTCAGAGCCTGCTTTTGGTCACTCAACAGGAGTCTGAGATTGACCTTTTTGATGATGAAATATTGTCTGTGATAACTGCTCTGCACAACTGTGACATGTGTTGATATAGCAGCGCCAAGTCTCTCTTTTTGATGGCTTTGTGTAACCTGGAATAGAGAATAAAACTATGCTGACTGAAGATCTGAGTGAAAATATATGCCAGAAAAAAAAGGGAACAATGTGAAAACGCTAAACATCTTAACAGTTTATGAGACTTGCACAAAGTTAAACCAGCACATGTTCTCTGTATGCTCTATAGACATATTCACCAATTTCTAGAAAGGTGAATTACTGTAGCTCTCTCTTGTAATAGAGTAGCACTAGTAAGGCTGATTTTGCACATCTTTGAGCAGATATGGGAAAAAATAATTAAAAAAAAAAAATTGTTAAGCCCCAAATCACAACAAGGTTTTCTCGAAGGGCTTTACAGAGTTTATTTTGAAAAAAAACAAACAATCAGTGATCATCCCCTGTCCTTAGACTCTCCTTCTAAGCAAGCAAAAACTCCAAAAAGCCAGTGGGAAAGGAGAAACCTGAGGAGAACCACAGTGAAGGACAGATCCACTCCCATTGAACAGACTATAAATGTAGATGTAGATCCAGTCTGTGAGGATGCAGTAGGGTGGGGCTACAAGACTGGGTCCATCCAGTCAGATGAGGCAGGAGGACAGGGTCATGCAGACAGGTGAAGGTGGGTGAGGTGGTCTCGGGTCATAGGTCAGGACAGGACACAGGTGAGTCACTGCAGATCCTGTGTCTATATGTTCCTTAGGTGGCTACTACTGGAAATGTTGGGGTGGGGGAGGCAACGGGGACAACTGGTGACGTGACTTAACTTAATTTCCATGTTATACCTGTAACTTCTATACCACTATTCTACCTCTTTGGCAGTCAGAACTGTACCATGTTTCACAAAACCACAGACTAATGCAGTGGTATCTCACACACACACAAGTGGCACAGCTTCTAAGAGCATCTTTGGTTTCCATATAATCTGAAGTGGGATATTTGGGGATTGAATCACTCCTGATTAACTCCGTCAAGGAGGTTATGTTTTCAGTGGAGTTTGTTTTGTCTGTCTGACTCTCAGCAACATTACTAAAAACATTAAAACATTTTCAGGATGTGTTGGGAGTGTCACAAGGAACAAATGATTAAATTTTAGTGGTGATCTGGAAGAGATCCTGGATTCTGGATCACTTTGAAATGTATTCTCCATTTACTGCAATGTAAAATTTCAAACTCACCACCAACGTGTAATCATTTGTTCCTTGTGACACTCCCAACACATCCTGAAAAATTTATCAAAATTCAGGCAATCAGACAAACAAACTCCACTGAAAACATAACCTCCTGGGCGGACTTCTCTTCATTCGAGGGGGTGGGGGTAGGGGGGGTTCTGCCTTGGCGGAGGTTTGTGCTCTGAGTGCTTTTCTAGTTTAACATACTACTATTTACTTTTTCGCTACATCTGGACAGCAGATGAAAATATGCCTGTTGGCTAACTCTCATTTGTAGCTTTTTATGTTTTTGTTGATTAATGAGCACTGCCACTGTCAAATGAAGCAGTACGTCTCAGAAGCTAATATTGTGCTTTTTACCCCACTGCAGTTTTCATCCTTGTCCTATTCAGTGACAACCATTCATGTAGTTTTTATGCAACAGTTGGTGCTAACATACGCTTTTACAGAACATTATAATACTTTCATACTTTAGCTCAATTACAGTTTTTAATGCACAACTCTCACTTTTAGAGGATTTTTTTTCCCACACTGTGGAACTGGAGATACCACTGAAGTAAAGTATTTGATAATAATAGTGAATAATAATAAATAATTTTGCCATTACACAAATGTACAATGAAATTCAAAATGCAACTTCAGAGGCATAACATAAGATGAGATAATAAATAATAATAATAATGATTAAAAAAAAAAAGATAATTAAGGTCAATGGGTTTTTCCACAATACATTTATTGATAAAGTCACTGACAAGACCTATAATGTAAAAGTTGGCCAAAAATAACTGTTGGCTCATTTCACTAAGAGGGAAAGTCACATAACGTTATTACTGAGAAAGCTGACTGATCCTAGTTCCCAAAATGCTGTGCTGAAGTACCTTTCTGGGAAACTGAATGGGAGAAAAAGGTAGAAAGAGTAAGAGTGACATGACCACAGATTTAATTAAATCATGAAAAAGAGCCAGTTTGAGAAGTCAGGATATGATGCATCCAAGTCCTTTATACATAGTAGAGATAGACTTTAAGGCTTTTCAATGAAAATAAGCCGCTCCCACCATGTGTTTGCAGAGACTGAACTCACATTTGGTTGTGAATATACAATTAAGTGTGTTGCAGGACTCTGTAGAAATAAGTGGTACAACATGCATGAATACACAACAGAACTAAAACAAACATTTTTCCTTAAATTGTTGGGAATGTCCTCACACCCTGTACAAAAACAACACCATGGACAAGAATATGACATTTGCTTTTTCCTCTTGTTTGGTCTGAATGTTTGAAAAACTGCTGTTGACTTGTTTATACGTCTCTTGTCAGGTGCTGCAAAGCTCTACGCCTACTGGATTGTGGTGAACTTCCGAGAGGCCTACGACATGTTTGCGGTCAATGGCATCCTCTTTAACCATGAAAGTCCACGGAGAGGTGAGCTCATTGCATACGTTCTTCTACTCCATGTTGACTACAATACATTATTTGTTTTGGATTGTAATGTGAAAAATGTTATATTGACTCTGAACATTGTATTTTGGATGGATAACAGCTAGAACTGAAGAGGTTTGTCATATTTTTATGATCATACAAGACGAGGTTAAGTATTACATCAGTCCAAGACAGTGTTTTTACATCACGTGGCTTAGTTCACATTAATACGGATACTGCAGATGTGTATGTCCCATACATGAGAATGTGAACATGAGCCAAGCCAATAAGTGGAAGTAGAATTTATATGAAAAATATGTCAAATGCCAGAGAAGAACATCTGGGGCTTCTGTAGTGAGTTAGAAAATGATTTAATCAGTTATTTATAGTTTTTTTCTTCAACTTGTTTTTTTTTTTTTCATAACCAGTATACATCACCACTTTGTTGTGGTTTTACAAAGCAGCAATTACCATTCTTATATACACATGATCTGATAATAACTAAATGTGCACTTTAGAAAACCTTCCTGTGTGACCTAAGATGATGTTGTCAGGGATGAGAATGCAAATATTCAGCTTTTTTAGTCTATTTGTTTTTGTGACTAGTCATGTCGTATACACTATAGTATCGTGTACTAGATATTTACTAAACATCACTGACATGCTTGAAAAGAGATGCCCGTATACTTAACAATTCGTTACAATTGAATGAATTTAATGAACATAATCTGTTGAAATGTTAGAAGTATTCTCTATAGGTGGGCAGTACCAAATAGTGTTACAGAAAATTATCTGCAAATGTCAAAATGACCATTAAAAATAATTATTTGATAGAATATAAGTCATCCAGACCAAGTGTATTGATTTAAGTGCCTTGGCTGAAGTTTCTGAACAGTCCTGACCAGGTGTGCAGGAGAGGTTAATACTCTATTTTGACCAGTTTTTGTGCCATAGACACCTTTTTGTTAAAGCTATACAAAGATACATTACATCATGAAATCATGTCCCTGTCTACGGTCACAACTTTAATTGAGCGTTTTCTCAATACGGTTACAGTGTGAAACTGCTGACATCACTCACCCTGACAACAGACCGAACCCACAACAAAGCAGTAAAGTAGAAAGTAAACCATTGTTGGGTTGTGTGAATGTATTCAATTACACGGTCTATATAAAGTCCTACTCGTTCACCGGTGGAACTCAGCTTCTCATAACTCCCTGACAGACACGCTCACATTCATACACACTCACTCTGACACATTGTGAGTGGGTTGTGGCCACATTTTTAATATGTGCTCTGAGCCCTGAGGGTCGCAGGCGCTGGTTTAACCCGATTTACACGCCACCGCGACCCAAAATGAATACCATATGACTGCAGCCTCAGTGCTGCACCCAGGTCAGCCGCTCAGGTGTTTATGATTTATCCCCTAATGAAGGCCCTGGCCACGACCTCAGCCAAGGTCAGGGGTCAGCCAGTAAACCCTAATGGGTTACCACAGATAGATAGGTGTGGGAACTGGTGTAGTTTATAGCCTAATAGTTTAGCAGGGGACTATTGAAATAGTGATACATGTACTTTTACTTGTTCTGCTCTCAAATATAAAGGTTTTGTTAGTAATATTATATTTGGAGAATTCACTTGCAGAGAGTTTACAACAGTTTTTGTAAAACTTGAATATATTAATTGATTAGATGCAATAATTTAGCTGTTCCACACTGCTGATAGACTCTCATATAATGATCATTAATGCTGGTCTTTTCACTCATTTATTCATGCAGGAGTATTTGAGAAACATTATGGATATTCGTTTTCAAGACCTTTATGATTTAGGATTACCCTTAAAATAAAATCTATTTTTATTACGAAAATTTGCTTAAAATAATGTATCAAATACTGAACATATGCTGTCGAACCATTAAAAATATCCCATAATCACTTTGTAGGTGATCAAAAATTTTCCATTATAATTTATAAAAGACAATTAGCCTAATATTTTTTTTTATTTCTACACACATGAGGAATTTTCCCCTAAATTCCCACTCTATTGCTCTCTGTGTACTCAAGCAGGGAAAGAATGGATGGGACAGTCAATGTAAAAACAAACACATATGTACCAGTGCACTTTTGAATAATAGATTAACTATATTTTAATGTTTATTTCAAAGCTGAAGAATTTGAGGAGCATTTTTTTTCTCTTCTCCCTTATTTCAGGGTCACATACACCAAACTTCATGGGTGAACTTAAATTTACATCTCTGACCTATAAAACCCCAAACAATAGACCACGAGTTACATTTGTGCTAAACTTTTCTGCAGATGCACTTTATCCAGTTTTAAAATAATGAAATGAATAATTTTTAAAAAGTGCCAGCAGATTTATTTCTGATGAAAATAATTTGTTAGTTGGAGATATGAAGATAAAGGAGCTGAAATATTAGCTCTGTGTCCCTTAAATCAGAGACTCTCCATCCTTTACATGTACACAGAATTGCCTTATAAGGGCAGAGCTCACTGGCCATTCGATGGAAGGCTGTATCCTAAGCTTTCTGCCTCTCGCTCAGCTCTTTCTAATCTTCTCTCTCCTTCTTTTTCTATCTTTCCATTCAGGCCACACACGCACTGTCTTTTTCTCTTTATTTCCCTCTCTCTTGCTTCATTCCATCTCTTCTCTTCGGTCTTCTTTCTCTGAAGTAAGCATTTCTCCAGTGGGCCATCGGGTTTGCTGCTGCCACTTCTATTCTCAGAGTTACGGCTGTTGTTGCTCATAAAGTAGGAACGCTGTGCTGTGATGTGGCCAGATGTCCCACGGCTGCCTTGCACAACCCAGTGTGGCGCTTGTGTTGGCTGAGTTGGCCAGTGTTTACCCAGGCCCCTGGGGCCTGCCATGACCCTGCCACTGCTGCACTGAGGGGGCGTTTGGTCATTTACTCCGTCACCCCCAGGAGGCCTTAGAGCAGAGGAGATGGTGCTTTCATGCTGTGATGATGCCACTTTTTTACATTGTTCAACCAACGAGTAATAAAAAATAAACATCAGTGTAGCCATGAACTGTGCATACTCAAATAGTGTCTGTTACCTCAGTTGTAGAAGGCAATGGAAACAGGTATTGAAACAGACTTGAATTAGATATTAGCATTTTCACTGTTGAAAAAGCAAAATAGTTTTGTGTGTGTGTGGGGGAACTGTTAAGAATTAAGTCCTTAACAGTTCTTTAATTGCAAATCCAATTTTTCCTGCTTTATTTAATACTAGTGCAGAGCCCGTGGAAAATGTGAGATTGTTTGCTACTAATGTGTTGAAGTGGATGAAACGAGTTGAAAGGAGCAGAATGAAAGGCTATAATAATTTGTTGGGGCTGTTTTGGAAGTGTGTACTGGAATCTGTGAGTATGATAATGGTGTAAGTTGTTACTGTTGGTGGAATTAGTAAAACTAAGTTTCTAGTGGGACAGACAGCCTACCACTGTAGTGGTTTGTGGCATGCTAACGGTAGCACCAATCAACACCCAGCAAGATATATTATTATGGCCATGAAGTGAGCTGCCAGTCGCTCATCCAACACTCAAATGTCACTGTCGACTTTCAGACATGAAACTTTGCACTGCAATCCGCCATAGTACTGGAAAGTCGGCCTCCAAATTTTGGATCACAGACAAACAGGACACACTACAGACAGAGATTTGTTGAATTATAGATAGATGAACATAACAAATTACATTAGTACAATTACAAAGACAGATTTTGCATAGGTGTATGTAGCACAAGCACAAATTCTGAAACCCCATCTTGTTGCACTTGTGAGTTACCACATTTTGGCTGTGATATTAACACAAATGCACTCGCATGAAGTAAAATCAAGAAAACCAAAGTGTTGAAAATAGTTTGATTGTTTTACTATGTGACTCCAGGATGAGGAAGTGTGTAGTTGGTAGTAATGTAGCATTTGACACCTTTACCTGCGTCCTACTGCACTCCATCTGAAATATGTATGTTGATTAGAGATTTAAAAAAAAAAAAAAAAAAAAAAAAAGAATCTTAACAATACATATGGTTATCTACCCAGAGGCCACTTTGATTTGTTAGAATCACTAGTGATCCCAAGGTGGCAATGATCCCAAGGTTTTGATAGTTTTCCTCTTAGTCTTTTTAAGGATGATGTGAATTTCTGAAGTGCCATGAGATAATACTGTATTACTATTGGCAACTGAATCAAACTACATTGAATGGCATTGCATTGAAGTGAAGCAATTAAAGATAAATAAGAGGAAGAAATGAATCGGGCAATTTGAATTTTTCATCTTCTTTTCAGAGGAATTGTATGGATCCCTTCTTTAGATACATGGATTATGGCGTATGGCAATTTAGCATTGCATCTTGGGGTTTGGGTGTGTTTAAGTCCTTTTATGTTTTTAACATTAAAAGTGTGTGTCCACTTTAACCTACAAGAGTTTGTGTAACAGTTTTTCTGACACGAAAGAAATAAGATTATGAGTTTTGACTGTTGCGTTATTCTGGAAAATCATATCCAAAATGTTTTGATTCTTAATAAAACTGTGGTGGGCCGCAACGGTCTTAAGCATTTAATCAGAAAAAAAACTAAAAATTAATCAGTAACATTTCATTTATATAGCACCACAAGTTAACTCATGACACTTCACCCTTAGAGTGGGTTTAAATCACCCAACAGAATTTTCCAGGAACAAACACCTGATGACAGTGGTTAACAAAACTGTCCTTTTAACAAGCAGAAACTCTGAGCAGACCATAGTTTTTGGGGGATGGTCGACTGCCTTGACCAGGTGAGGTTAAAGAAACACTGCAGCTGTTACACATTTATGGCACAGACACTGCTGATGGCCTAAGCAACAACACCAACAAACCCAGTAAAAGAACAAGGAAATGCATATACATTTTACAGTATACAAATCATATATTAGATTGTTAGTGAAATGATTATCATCTGATCTTTGGACAAACAGTAACTGTGTAGGAATTTCATAGTGCTTGACTCACTATGGTCTGTATTTTTACTTTTAAAAAAGTAAGGTTTAACTGGAAACCCTTTATTATTTTTAGGACAAAAGATTTCTGGGTGCTTGCATAAAAGTGACCTTATAGAGAAGACGTATCTCCTGTTCTTTCTCAGTCTGAGTCTGAATGTCTCAGTTTAGTCAATTCAAGTGCTGTGTTGAGGCAGATAAAGCCTTATTCATTACCTGTTTGACGCCTCCTCTCATGCCCATTACATGTAACCTCAGGATAATTATTCACTAATGAAGAAGGAAGTCTATGACGTTACTTTCAGTGGCAATGACTTCACTGCTCTCCCACCTCAGTTCCCACACACACAGGAAAGGCTGTGAAGTCATTGTCCTGGTGTGCCAGTAGCTCTGGTTGTCTACGTTTGAGAAACAAGTAGATGTTTGCATTTATGAGGGAGTTTTTCCTTTTAACAACAAACCTACTGACTCCTGGTTCCTTGGCATGTGCCACAGTGACCTTCAATTGGCCAATCATTGCCTCGCCACAGCGTGGTGTGGTGTGTCGTGTCACAGGATGGTCTGGTGGCTTCTGGGAAGAACTGGAGAGCAGAGCGTGAAGCTTACTACCAGTTTCCCTCAGCCTTACTGTCCCTGCGTAGGATTCAACAAGGAGCTCTGTCTCTCACCGCTCCCAAGATGACTTAATCCTAGCAGGAATGTGCTTCTGGATTCTCTTACCCTTTTCGTATACACCTGACAGTTCATACCAATAAACAGTCAAATTCTATTGTTCTGCAGAAAGAGGTCAGAATTGGACAGCTGGGAAGGAAAAATAACCCGGCGGAAATCCAGCGTAAAGCAAAGCAAACAGAAGCCGACATCTGCAGGCTGATTCTCACTGTAGCTAGTGGCTTTCTAGTTAGCTTAGCTGTTAGCCATAACAAACAGCCCTCACACTGACTGAAGAGGGGGGATTAGTGTTAGCAGCGGCAGGACTAAATAGACTCCATATTGGTATGATATATGAGACAGTGCAGTACTCAATCAACAGAGAAACCTGTGCAAATAACCAGTTCATTTGCTTATTTGTCCACCATGTTCAACAAACATACAGTATTTCAAAGTCCCCCCCCAAGAATCTAGTTTTCACAATAAGACACAGGACCTGGGTTTAATATATAGTTATTAGCCATCTGTTGACCTAAGGCTTTGCAGTAAATCACCACTGTTATGTGCTGTGCATGTATCCACCCCTGCTACTACTGACCAGCTCCAGTTGTAGGCTAATCCTCTGGTTTATTTGGGGAAGTCCCATCCATCTCTCCACCCTGAGAGCTCTGTGGTTCACGCTTGGCAGTATAGAATAATATACTGTTATGTTAGGAGAGAAGACCAGTTAGCATTGGGGAAGTTAGAATAGCACTGCCAAAGTCAATGCTGCCCCTTCAAATACACACTTTCAGCCGCTCAGCTTCTACATGCCTCAGCTTCATCTTTCTGCTTTGGTTGAGTTTGAGCCCAAAAGGTCAGACTGCATGATAGATTTGTTAGAGGATATGTTTTCCATTTATCGGAGAGATTGTTTTCAAAGGAAGTCTTCGGATGGGAATGGCTTGGTCATGGGATGTCACACTATTTTGCCATTATCTCGTAATACAGGACCCCCCCTCCCCTTTTTTTTTTTGGTCGTTACTTTTGTTGGGTGTTGATGAGAAAGGGCTCAGTGAGAGCAGCCTAAACATAAGCTGAACTATGGTCAGGTAAAGAGTGGAGTTCAACACCTCAAAGCTGAGCTGATGACAAAGTCTTCTTTTCCCTCTATGCCTTCCACCAGCCACAGTTATTTTAGCTTTCACATATTCTAGATTTCCCTTTGTTTTCCTTAGTCGTGTGGATGCTCAAGTATTTGTAATGTTGTTATTTTGAGGGGTTGACTAGTTTTAGTTTGGTTTTAAATTTGACTTCTGAGCTGTTTTGTAATAGAGGCTGTACTGTAATAATACATTATATCAAATGTATAATTGTGTAAAAAAAAATATTAGGCCACCCTTGTTTTCTTCAAATTCGTTTTCCTTTTAATCCCTGGTACAAATAAAGGTGCATTTGTTTAGACAGATATAATAAAAAATAGCTCATAATAGATTAATTTCAGAGCTAATATATATCCATTTCGGGGTGGCCATTGCTCAGTTGGTAGAGCGGGTCATCTAATAACCAAACGGTTGGTGGTTTCAATCCCACTCTGTTTTAGTCAGTCTGTTGTGTCCTTGGGCTAGACACTTTACCCACTCCACCCCCATAAATGTTTGGTGGTGTGACACATAGACACAAAATGGCTGCCACGCTTCTGGCAGTCTGCCCCAGGGCAGTTATGGATACACATGTAGTTTACCACCACCAGATAGAGAATGGGAGAGCAAATGAATAAAGGGTCACTAACATAAAGCACCTTGAGTGGCCAAAAAAGTACAATATAAATCGAGTCAATTATTTTCAAAGTTTCTTGACAACCAGTCACTTCACTTACATCCACAGCTATAGCATTGTACTGACAAAACTGTGCTTTTATTTCTAACGTGTGTTATTTTCTGTCTCTTTTAGTCACATGATACACACAGGAGTTCGTACATGATTGCGTAACCATTGTTTTTGATGACTTTTAATGGTCTAATATTTTTTTCTGACCGTATTTTGCTAAACTATTGTTCAATAAAGGTCCTCTATTACACAAAGCTATTTTATAATTATAGCATTACACAATGACAGGGATTAGAACCCTAATATAAATCAAAACCAAAATTACACAAAAGCAACTGACATTTTTAAATGGAGATATGAGCCTGTGGGAATCAGGGAAAAGTTTTCTCTTTTTTTAATGTTTTTAAGAAAACTTCTATACGTTACACTGAATGACTCTCATGCCTAAGACATAAAGCTTCTTGAAAAATTTCAACATTGAGTAAGATAATTTTTGTCCAGTTTCATGTTTTTTTTAAACAGATTTTTGTTACTGGTAGTTTTAATTTGTAGCTGTTAACTATATCAACTATACCAACTGGAGACTTGTTGGTACAAACATACATCTACGTTAACCTCACTTGGTTTTAGACATGTCAAGTGGTCATTGAGGTTTCTAATGTACCTTCACTCAACCCTGCTGCCACCCTCAAATTTGTTTTTGTTTTGCTCGATCCCCATGGCAACCAAGAATCTTGTTGACTGAGTGCTCGCTTTGAGCGGTCTTAATTACGACAGAAGCTTATGGCACCTTTTCGCATCTCTCAGCCTCCGCCAGTTTCTGTCAAAGCACTGCAAGAAGACAACCAATCCCCAAGACGTGGCTCTTCGGTTTTTCGAGTTAGTCAACCTACGGGATATTGCCAAACACAATTACGTCTTTTGTTTTCTGATACAACGTTGAAACCCTTTGTCTTCTTCACTCCGTAATGTGGGGGTGGTGCAGTCAGCAACTGAGCTCACAAAAACATGTATCATCTACTCCCCTTTCTTTCCCCACACCTACAGTACACCCTGTACTGTCCATCCATTTTGTTGCCTCACACCCACCTATGAAAAAGTGTCTGTCTTTCTTGCGCTGTCTTTTCAACCCTCCAGTTCCACTCTAACCCTCCCAGCATCACATTTCTTTCTCTCTGCACCCTCCCTGTCAGTTGAGTCAGCCCAGAACGAGGGCAGCAGTCTGTCAGGTGTGAATAGACGCTGTGTTGGCGGAGCTGAGCGCATGACCTCTCTTGGATGTAATGCAAATATTCTCCCTTCATTTGGGCTCCAGAGATCAGTCAGAAAGAGAATTGTGCAATAACGGTGATGGCAGACACTGACAGGTCTTTGGCCTGGGTGGAATTTGGCCAACCTCCGGCCCAGGAAAGATTCCTCCTGCAGAATCACTCAGTGTTCCCACAAGTCGGGTATTTAGTTCAGCACAGATAAAGAGGATGAGTATGAGCTGAGCATCAGTTGGATGTAAATAAGACTGCAGTGTTACTCTAATTCCTTAGAAGAGTGGGAGTTGAGATGGAAATTAAAGGCCTTTTTTTATTTAATTTAAATTTTTTTTGCTTCAAATCTAGACAAAGCTCTTTACTCCCCTAGGCCATTGCTCAAAGACAGAGTGGGATTATGGGATTTGCAGTTCTGGTTGAATTCCAAAACAGGTGTGTAAACCTTGTGTTGAAGTAACCTAAAGGTTTCTATAACAACGCCATGAAAATTAAGTCTCAGCTATTTTTTTTCTTCAGCAAACGTGGCTAGACAAGCTCAGGAGACAAATGACTCAAGTGTGAAATATCTGGAATATACTCGGAATGAGTTTTTGTGTTAAGCTTTTTAAGTACACAAGCGGCAGTCCTATTTTTGGAAACTGGTTCACTGCAACAGTCTGGGTTTCCAAGTCGGTCCACGTTTTTATCAAGAAAAGGGAGAACATCCTGCAAGTTACCTTGAAATAGATTTATGTGGTGAGGAAAAACATACAGCAGGTCTATAGTTGGAAGAGGAGACTTGGCCTAGGATGGTAGTAAATGTTATACCTGTGAAAATGTAATGCTTCAGACCAGCTTGATAAATGTTTTAAATGATTCAAGACCCAAATGTACCCTGCTTTTCAGTTTTTCCAGAGCTCCATTGAGCTGAGCCATGACCACACATCATGTCTGTGAAATAAATGTTACAGAGGAGAAATTTGAATAAATCACACTGTTGTTAAATCTCAATCAGTAAATGGATATAAATACACTCGCAGAAAGTAAGGAGTGTGAGTCAGACATCTTGTGGTCTGAGTGTGTAAGGGCTGGGCCGTCACACAGTTTGAAGACAGACTTCATAAGTCACCTTTCTTTAGCAGCGCGGTCCCAACAACAGAATCTGTTGAGCAACCATGACCAGTCAAGCCAAAAACCCCTCCTTCCTCTCCCCGACTCGAGCCCCCAGCTGACAGATCCAGTCCCCATCCTGTCTGGGCCCACATGGCCTGGCTTGGATGGGAGACATCTCTGCACATTTCTCCTCACCCTCCTCCTAATTCTGTTTTTTCTAACCATGGCCCAGCTGTGCCAACGCAACCCGTGTGTTACGCTTTTCCTGTTGCTTCTCTGGCCAAAAATGAAAAGGAATGATGGAAAAAAAAAGGAAAGAAACAGTTAAGAGAGAACGAGTGTGAGTGTCAGTTTCTGGCATGGGTTTTGCTGTCTGCTCAGTTTTCACGGCCCGTGGTTTTATTAGACTTTCCGCCGGGCCGCGGGCAAGGTTAAACGGCCACCATTGCCCCGTTTGGGCATGAAAATTTCTTTCAGCCCCCCTCTGCCTCCTCTCCCTCACCCCACCCCCCTCTTTCTGGCTGTCCTGCGGTGCCGCTGCCAGTAAAGGAAACACATTAACACCCGGGCCAATAACAGAGCAGGCTTTGTCCGCAGCCAGGCCGGCCGGTCCATTAGGCCCACGCTCTGGTCCGCACAGCACCAATTAGAGGAGGCAGGGAGCAGAGCCACTCCAAACAGAGGTGTGAGCTTTACAAGGAGACTACAGGTGTGCTTGTGGCGAAATAATGGACTTTATTACTGATTGGGTGTACTGTGCTACACTGTATACCTCTGCCACCTTTTAAGAGCCAACTCTGCTCTGCAGAGTTATGACAACCTATGTTTAACCTGCAAACCTGAGTTTCCCTTGGATGTTGGATCCAATCAAACTGCTGCTTTTACATTTGTTGTAGTTACCAATATGAGCTCTGCTTACACTGCCGTAAACTGCTGTATTTTCAGTCAGTTAATCAAAGATTATCTAATGTAGTGTAAAAACAAAAAAAATAAAATGGAGTAAATCATATCAAAAGTATTAATTTATTTCAAAAGGTTTTTAAAACTATTCTCTAATATGATTAGCTATGTGGTTAACTTCAAAGTTCAAATTACAGCATTACCATCAAATTACCATTACAGCAATTCAGTGCTGGTCATTGGTTGTTTATTATACTCTGCTGTTGTTTACTGTAGTATTCATTCTTCCCTCACCTGTACTGCTGCATACACTGAGGCCCAATCCGCACGGAAACCAATTCGCATGAAACCCAACGTACTTTAACAGATTGGCAAAATGGTCAAAATGGGACCGGTATCATGGGTATCCCAAAATTATGTATTTGGAAAATGGGTCCCAGAGTGGGAAGGTCTGGAGACAGTGCCATTTCCCCACCCATCAGATGAGGAAAATGTGTGTTCACACCCACATTATGACCACATGACCAGAATAACACGTCATGACCACATGACTGGAAAAAACAGCAGCCTTGCGGCCATAGCATTCATTCTCGTGACAAGATAGCAACAATGGTGAACAACAGAGTAGCAGTGGTGAATGTATTGCTAAATGTCATGTTTTTTTTGTGTCCGGCTTGTGTTTTGCGCTGGTGGGACTGACTTACAGCGTGCATAGTGGTGTGGCATGTGAATTGCATCGTTTTCAGTAAGTGTTTTGTCCCTATGCTGAAACAGATTTTTTTACTGAAACATTTCCATTTCCATTTCCATTCCTTTTTGACACTGTTCCAAAAATAAACCCATATTGAACTCATCTGGACATAGCCTGACTCAACTCTAATGTTAATAAAATTCCACATTTCACAGTAAAATGCGTGCAATCTACAAATATAATGAAAGTTTTTATTTGGCCTCAGTTTAAAGCATTGTGTATATATATATATATATATATATATATATATATATATATATTTTATTTTATTTTATTTTATTTATTTATTTTTTTTTCAAACCATTGGGCTTAGGGGTTTTTAGACAAATGGTGTAATTTTGACCATGTTCAAGAGTATATAAACGGTTAAATACCTCAATGCTTCCACACAATTTAATACATTTTCCATAACAGGATTTAATATCGTACTCTGATTCAACAAAGAGGCACTGAATTTGACAAATAAAGAAAATAATATATTCAACTTGTGCACATAATGTTTGATGCACAGATGAAAAGGGAATGGTTGAAATTACAAAATTGTTACTTCCTTCATTTACATAATACATTCAAATGTCCTTTAATTGAATCATAGCAGTCTTGTTTGACACCCTCTGCCTTTAAGAAAATACTCTTAATGTACAAACAGTAGTTTATAAGTCCATAGACTGTATTTTATGATAGTTTTCTGTGTCTCTGCTCATGGTGAATTCCCATGTATGGACGAAAAAAAAAAAACTGACAATCATACGTCACCATGTTTTAGTGTCAGTTGAATAATTGCTGGTGTACATTCTACTACAGTTAGCAGGAGTGATGGTACCTGCCAGAACACATGACCTGCCAGGTTAGAGGACGGCCCTGGGGAGAGATGAGACAATCGTGCAAAGACAGGACACGTCTGACATAAGAGGGGGTTTCCATGGACAATTTATCTACGCTCCATAGGCACACTAATATGGGTGTCAATTATATTGAGACTCACAGAATTATGAATAATGGAGCACACGGCTGATAGATGTGCTGTTGAATTAACTGTCATGCTAATATACTGTATATCATAGAGAGTATGAAGACTGTATAGAGCCTCGTGTAAAGTTGTTAAAGTCCTGCTTAACATAGTGTTGACAAAGAAGCGTTGACAAGGGGGCAATACAACCTGCTACCAACACACAACATGCTGTATTTTCTCAAATAAGCGTGTCTAACCTCTTCTGGTCTGTTTTTGCTCAGCCTGCCCAGGGCTGTCGCTTTCCTATGAAATAATTACTACAAATTTGGTGCATTCGCATGATTGGGTTCATGGGATTTTCCTGTGTCTAAATGGAGGCTCTGCTCCATGTCAGGGCAACAGTGATACAGTGTCGAGACAGAGCTGCGCTATTATGGCCAGGATGGGTGCAGAGAGCTAAAAGACGACATTCATCTCAAGCACGGGGTTAAAAAACGGCATGTAAGACCTCGAGTGCTTTAAAAGAGGTTCATGCACAGTTGTGGGAGATTTATGTACAGTAGAGATATTGTAAGCTAAAGATAGCCAACTCTTTGATGCGAGCTGCAAACTCTGAAAACATATATTCTCCTTTTAGCTTTTGATCATCAGACAGAACAGTCACCCAGACTAAAATCTAGAAAGTAAATGGACTCGACTACTGTCTTTAAGTACTTGTACTGTATTTAAGTATATGTTAACACTTTTGAACAGACTATATAAAATTAACAAAAAATGTTAGGCCACCCTCAGCTTGTTGGTTGTGGTGAAACTTTTTTTTTCAGTCTCATTTTCTCAGATTTCAGATACAGCACAAGAAAATACAGGAAATGTCAGTAACTTTTATTTCCATGTCCAAAACTACCTCAAACTGTGAGTAACATCTGACATGTGTTGAATGAAACCTGGAAACATGGTGTTGCATGTTTGGGACAAAATACTTCAAGATAAGTGCAAATGGTGTTCACACAAAAACCTTCATCCCTATCACTTCAGTTTTTATTGCTTGTACATGTATGTCTCGTACATCCTGATTGTATCTTAATATTGAAACGGAGAATTGCATGTGTGGTCGTTATGAATTATAAAACTGCATGCTTTATCATCACCTTAGACTTTTACATAAGCTAGTACTTTAATTTTATTGCATTTTAAAGGCAAAAATTGTTCTTTTTAAATTTCATTTCATCTTATCATTTTAAGAAATGCATTGTTAAGTCATAATTCAGTCATTGAAAACCTTTTTTTTTTGTTTTCTGACATCATACAGACAGCTCATTGCTGTTTTTTTTCATTAGGTTTTCAAACTCTTGCAATTTTCCCAAATAAAAAATCCAGTTAATACTGACAGCTGAAAATTTGTGCCAGGACTTTGGTTTTACCTGTCATCATCTCTTTCTAAAACTGTATATAAAGAAATTCTAAGAAGTCTAACACTGACTATGTTAACACTGCTGCTTTAGTATTAATGATTTAATGATATGGGAATTAATCAGTAATTTTACTGAACATCCAACTACATTTTGCTGATAATACTGTTTTTTTCTTTTTTTTTTTTTTACCTCAGTGGACTTTATATACACATTTAAATCATGACTTACTCTTTTGCCTTTACACAAGAATCTAAATGGTTCTTATACCATGGGTTAAACCCTTCCAGCTCTAATAAGCTGATTCAACTAAGATGGTGCCATTATTAGACACGACACTCTAATATTTAGTGTTGATTTCCATTTGTATAATGCTGTGTTTTAGTTGGATGGCTGATAGCAGACTCGCCACAGCATCTTTCCTCCCACAGCAGGAACAGTGAACATGACACCAGTCCTTAGTGTCCCGCCAAAACACCCAAAAACTGCTCAAACCCTGCTAGCAGCACAGAAATAGTCATTAGGAGCCCGTTTGTTTTCCAGCAGATAATATCGCCACGTGTGTCGGCTCAGAATTAGGAGCACTGCTGGGCGATCTGGCACATGTGTTGGTGCTTGTGGACCGACAGAACCAGGGTGGTCCTGTTTGGTTGTCGTTCTTCTTCCCCTGTTGCTGTTTTTAGTGTTGATAGACCGATACTCCGACATTTGTCTTGGCAACCAACCCAGAATTGACACTGAAACAGTGAATTAGAGAGGAAAATGAAAGACAAGACTTTGAGTAGTGGCTGTAATGTGAGGTGGTAACGAACTGATTTGACTCTAGGTGGGTTTTTGTTGTAGTTTTTAGTTTGGCTAAAGAGTGCTTGGAGCAGTAGTGTAGGTTTGGAAGGCAGCATGTGGTGTTGGGATGGTTTTTTCAAAAAAAAGGTCTTGCAGGGATCTCTCACTCAGTCTTAAACGAAAAGGCCTCAGTTTAACTTATCTGTGCCGTATTTCTCTGTATCTGTGTTTATGTGTGTTGGCTGAAGTTGAACCTCTGTGACATTTATATCCCATATAAACTGTAATTGAATTCAGAAGATGCCAACAAAGCATTTTTAATGTATGTGTTGTAGGTTCAAACTTTGTGACGCGTAAGATCAGCCGTTCTGTGGCAAAGATTCACCTTGGCCAACTGGAGAGCTTCAGCCTGGGCAACCTGGACTCCAAGAGAGACTGGGGCCATGCCAAAGACTACGTGGAGGTAAAACACACACACACACACACACAACCACACAAACTCCCAGAGAAATACACACAGTGTGTGTGTGCACTGCTAGAGTTGAACAGGGTTCAGATGTGCACATAGCATTAACGGGGCATGTTTTCCCAGATCATTTGAGGCCGCATTATGCGATCTGCATGAAGCCTCGTATGATTCTCTGCCAAAAGAGAAACGGAGATAGAGAAAGAGAGTGGGAGCAGGAGGAGAGGGAGTGGGCCGCATGCTGTGAGGCCACAGACTGCACTCTGGTTTCCCACAACTCACCCATGTCCCAGATCCCTCCAGGCTCCCATCCCCATTCCCTGATCACAAAAAAGAGATATATTAAGGGAACGGCGCGTCCTGGGGACGATGACAGAAATACAGTGTTTGTGTTAGTGTAATGGTGCCAGCAGCAAGCAGAGAAAGGAGTGGAGAGATGAAACGAACAGTGGGGTCGCCTCGTCCAGGAGCAGACAGTGTTTTCTTCTCATGTATGTGTGTGTAAGAAAGTGCACATTCCAATGTGTCAAAGTGTGTGATAGGTTAAGGTTGGAACACGTGTGTGTTTGGTTGTGAAGATGAAAGGCTCGGTGGGTTGCCATGTCTGACAGCAGCCCCCTTATGGTGCACAGTGTTATTATTAGGAGGTGATGGTGGCGGCGGTGGTGAGGGTCGCTCTTTGAGATGGGAGTAGGGGTGAGGAGGTTACTGTGGGGAAGCTCCGTTTAACTGCAGATCCCAGGATGGGGTCGCTGCGTCAGAGCAGTGAGGTGGCGTGGCGGCTGTCGTGCTGTTAAGGCAGGGCGGGGCACAGAGGCATTGGCGTCAATGAAGCATCAGTCACTGATGGGGGAAAGCTGTTGGTCATTTGTGCCTCTTACAACAGAAAATGTTTTTTTTTTCTGTGAAGAAATGGTTTATTTTTCAGACATGATGGCAACTGACAGGAGTAACAATTGTGGTTGGAAATTTGGACTTTGTTTTCAGTAGAATTACAAATGTGCAAAAAATAAAAAGGGAAAAAATGCAAATACAGCTGCAACTGTGCATGCTCTTTGAAAATGACAATTTGTGTGAACTCTATGATCTAACTGTACTTTTATGATTCACCCTACCTCCACAGGCAAGGGAATCTTCAATAGATGCCTACCTCCTCAGTATCAGTCTTTAGCAGCACAAAGTCATCATAACAATCTACTGTCACCTTAACAAACATGTGGTCAAAATATATTTACTATTATAATAAATGTTCCAGTCCTTGTAGTTTATCTTAAATATTTAATAATGCTTAATTTTCTTTACCTTCTGAAACAGCTGAAAGTGTTAATAGTTTAACTACTGTACCTTTGTCAGTTGTGTTGTGGAACTGTCACAGTTTTCTCAGTCAAATTATTTTCAGCGGTTGATATGGAGTTCGGTTGCATTCACAAAAACAGTTTTCACCAGTAGTATTTTGTCGTAGTTTGGAGTAATGCAAAGGGTGGGTAGGTGATGTATATGCAGCTGAGAGCAGCATATGCTTTAACTGTATGAAGATGACATGGAATGATGAATAATAATAATGATAATAATAATTGTTGGATTTATATAGCACTTTTTTGGCCACTCAAAGTTTTGTACATTAGTGACCTATTATTCATTCACTCTCACATTCTCCCTCTGGTGGTGGTAAACTACATATGTAGCCACAGTTGCCCTGGGGCAGACTGACAAAAGCGTGGCAGCCATTTTTCGCCTACAGCTCCTCTGACCACCACCAAACATTCATACACCAGTGTGAGTGACACTGGAGGCAAGGAGGGTGAAGTGTCTTGCCCAAGGACACAATGGACTGACGAGGACAGAGCGGGATTTGAATTGACAACCTTTTGGTTTTTAGACGACCCGCCCCATGGTTAGTACCTGATAATGATATCAAACTCATCTCAGTATCTAGTTGATTGACATTTTATTTGAACTCGCAGCAAAATTGTGTTTTTCTACTTCCTATTAAACAACATGGTTCAATTGAAATATACTTTATTTCTGTAAATTCTACACAATGTTACCAGCCACGGTCTTTAGAAGAAAAAAAAATACCCACTGCCCTATATGTGTATGTTCAGTTAAGGTCTAATAAAGTAGCAGGTTAGTCTATCTTGTCAGTTGTATTGTGGAATCTGCGTCCAGTGTCTGTCCAAGGCACCCTGGACTGAGACGCACCAGATTTCCTGTGGGAACCAGCCTACATTCCAGTTCTGGTGAATCAGGCACCTCCTTGCTGTGAGTCTCCAGTTTCGGAAAGGCGGATTTCGGGAAGCCAAACAGAAGCCTGAGGTGCTGAGGGGAACTGAGGTAGAGGAGGAGGAGGAGGAGGAGGAGGAAGGGGGTGAAGATGAAGGGAGGAGGGAAGAAACAGTCGTGTGTTTGTGGGGTTTTATACATCACGCATAAATGAACCATCTCTCCTGCTGAAAGTTTACTCCGCCCTGTCGACCATCAAAGTCCACGACTGTCACCACGACCCCCCAACCCTTCGGCCTCTCACTGTCTCACTTTGAAATATTCACTTGGCCAGTTTCAGCAATGTGTTACTATGGTAAAGCCAAACAACTGGCAATTTGTAAACAGAACCATGTGTGTCTGCTTTAGGCTGACAACTGCTTTTCCTCCCTCTCCTGCTCCCTCTCCTCACCCCACCCAGGACAGGGAAATTGCTTGTAATTGGCTGTGGATGGATTGCGGGTGGCAGGAGGGGCGTGCTGTGTGTCTGCTCTAACGACGTCTGAAGGCGTGCGGCTGGCTGGGCATCGTCTCAGCCGGGTATCGGGTGTCCTTTTCAGGCAGTCAGACAGACCTGGGGCTGCCCAGCTACTCTCAATGGAGCCTTTTATTATTATTATAGTATTATGGACTAGATGCTGGGACTGGAATCTTTTAGCATAAAATCGGCAGATAAAATAATTTAAATCCTGTTGATCTCATTTCCATCAAAGGGGTTAAATGTGGGATATGTCTGAACGCTTGAACCTTTCAACAGGCTGTGTTTTTGACTGTAGACTGAGATTTTGCCATGCAGAACACATTTAACAATCTCAACCATGAACTGTATAAATTAAGTGGATATATCTAGTGTGATGTTGTGCATTGGTCGGTAGACTGCTTCCTGGAATGTTATCTTTTGTAGCAAAAAAAACCTAAAAAAACAACACATAATAGAGAATTCTCTATTTTCTACCGTCGATAGAATGTTTATTTCCTATGCTTTGGATGCAGTGAATCATTAAAAATTGTTTGTCTTGTTCACTGCTTTCTATTGTGATGTCAAGCCTGTCATATTCAAGTTATTATTGATTCATTCCATAGATATTTTATGAGGGAAGATATGAATAAGTATCCCTAATAATGATAAATGGATATTTCAGTCGGTTGATATTTTGGGCTGATATTTACATCTTGCTGGTTTGGCTGATATGCTTTTTTTCCCCTGACATAATTTACTGACAGGTGAAGTTCATGGCACCTCCATGTTCTTCAAGATTCAAAGTGTTTATTGTCATGTGCACAGTATGGAACAATGGAATTCTTACTTTGTTGTCTGCAGAAATATAAAATAGAAATGCACACATTTACAATAGACGAGTAAAGAAATTACATAGGTAAAGACACTTAGGCTAAGAGATACTGCTGTTCAAATTTTTGTTACAAATTTTGTTTTGTAATTTAAGCCAAGAAGATTTGACATTTTTTTAAATCATGTAGCAGAAAAAAAAACTGTATTCCCCCCAAATATCAGCTTAGAAATATTGGTGCCCTATATTGGTCCTTGGGTAAGGCTGATGTAAAAAAAAACAAAGCTAAACATTGGTATTGGCCCCAAAAATCCATATCAGTCAATCACTCATCCCTAAATCTATGTTTTCTGTTCATACAGACTAAAATACAAGCTGTGAGTACATGAACTAGGTAGTAATTTAAAACCAAGCCATTTTTACACAGGAAAAATGGGAAATGCAAAGGACGATGGGTTAAACTTACCAAGCGAACACTACTATTTTACTGACAACACTGACCACACTGCTAGATAATAGTGTTAAATGTTTCATACAGTATGGTTTGTGTTGGATAACATTAATGTCAAATCTGTGTAATTTAAAACTACTGAAATGTTTCCAAGCTAATCTCATAAGCAGGCTAACTTTTTTTAATACAATATTGATTTAATGTTAATGTAGCTAGGTTATGGTAGCAGGCGAGATATTATAAAGGAATAATAGGAAACTTTATGAAACAAAAATAAACTGTGACAAAATACTATAATCTGATCTGTGGTAAGTTGCAAACCACAATTACAGTAGAGTTGTTTGTGTATAAAAAATAAATAATCAAACTGTTGTATTCAATGAACATAAGCTCTAATAGTTTGACATGACAGTAAGTTCAAATATGAAGCCTACGCAGCAAGAATCAGGTCCTTTTATTAGTACAAATAAAGTGAAAGAGTCCAGAAGGAGTACTGGAAAACTACTGATTTGGTATTTCTAGAGAAAAGCTTGAATGATATCCAACTGAAGCCACATATCTAGCTATCAGTTTTGTAACATTAATGAATATATCTAGTGTGTTTGGCTTCAATATCAAGCTGCGGTTCTTGCCCTTTTTATCCCAAGAAAGAAAACACCCACAGCAATCACTCATGAAAGGCTCCCTCGGAACAGATAGAGATGTAAGAGTCATCTTCAGGAACCTCCTCCCTCTTTCTTTCTTCCTCTCCTCTCCAGCCCCCACCCTGAGCTGGCTTAAGGTGGGTACAGCTGTTTGGAGCCCCCTCACGCCTCCTCCCCTTCTGGCTGCAGAGGGCCATTTCCTGTGCACTGAAGGGTTGGCTGGGATGAAGTACGAATTGAAGTAGGCCTGGCGGTTTTGGCCTTTTCTCTCCCACTCGGGCTCCATCCTGCCTCACTTTCTCTTTGTCTTTTTGTCTGTTTCCTCTACCGCCTCGTAGTTTTCTGTTCTTCACGTCGTTCCCACCTCTTAACCTTTTACCATTCGGTGTTTTCTAATCCTGAAAATCTGCGTCACTAGGCCAGCGCTCTATCAAACTGTCTATACCCCTTGTCCGGTCCTTGTTTGGCAGACAGTTACCACCCAGTTACCATATATTTTCCTCTGACAACTAATAAGCAGCTCTTATTTTTCCCCTGACTGGAGTTGGCGTTCCCGTTCTTGCTGCTGCAGCGGACTGGAGTGGAAACTGTTGCCAGATGAGATGTGGCTGACCTGCTGACACACAGTCCTCCCTGCTCTTGTCTTGTTCACGTATTTATTTTAAAAATATAATTACCTGTGAAATTCGGCTCTTTGGTAGGTGTCTCCTTGCAGTGTTCAGGTGTGTGCGGTTGCCCTTGTGTGGCGGGAACTGTCCAATTCCTGGCATTGTGTGGAGGCAGCGAGGTGACAGGACAGCCCCGATGGTGTCATTTTTCACCCCCTTTATTTTTCTTATCCCTTTTTTTTTCTGCTGCAGCTGCCTCTCTGCGCAGTAATGGTTACAGATGAGGCTAATTAGCCAATCACATCGTAGATCAGGGCCAATCATGGATGATTGATGAGAGCTGTGGGCCATTTATCACATGTTTTTGGCCTGGGAGGTGACAGCTGGGGCAGGATCGAGTACTAGGTACAGTAAGATAGACATTTACGTCAACATTTGAACTTTCTGCAAAGGTGTTTATCCAGAACAGCTTGGCATAAAAAAAAAAAAAAAAAAAAAACATTTCAGAACCCGCTTTTTTTTCTTTAAAAAATTATAATAGGACATGTACCTGTTAGTGGAGGCAACATGGTTCAAAGATTCTTTATTGTCATTCCAGTACATGTTAAACATGAGATGTAACGAAATTGGTTTCCCCTGGTCCCGGAGCAGCCCAATATTAAATCTATGACTGTGCACCGGACTTTAAATCTAGAAGATAAAACCTTTATTAACCATGTGTTGACTCAACAGTCTGTGACAAGGATAGAATTTGGTCAAATTATAATTTCATAATTTGTACATATAAACTCATGTCTAAATATTAGTCTGAAGTTGAGAATATTCCTATTTTGATATGGGTCATCAAGTAACACTTTTGCCACTCTGAATCAGTTGCAATAAAAAAAAAAAAAAATAAATAAAATAAAATAATATATATATATATATATATATATATATATATATATATATATATATAGTATAATTATTAATTAATACCCTCTTCATTGGCTTAGAGAACCAATGAAGATGCAATGCAGACAAAGAGAGAGAACAATGGGGTAGGATGATCTTCAAACAGGAAGAGCGAGGAGCACTTGTGGAAAAAGTGGGAGAAGCTGAAAAAAAGTTAACAAAAAAAAGGCTTTTATTAAGATTCAATCAAGTCATGTTTGAAAACTGAGCTGATGCCTGTAGACTGTTTGAGCACAAAACCCCCAATGGGAACTCACTTTGAACAAGGAAAGGACAGCGGGCTATGTGGATGCTAACTTGGTTCAAATGAAGGAAGATGCTGGTCCAGGTAGATGTTAACTTGGTTTGGAAAAGTAGTTTGGTTGCTTCCCCTTCTCTCTCTCCTCCCTCAGTTCTCTGCGAGTAAACTCTGCCTCTGACTTCATCCAGACGTCAGTGGCTCGAACCCAATCCTTAACCTCAACTGAACTGAATGTTTTATTATGTTGCTAAATATTCTCCTCTTCAAATTAAAGACGGCGAAATGTACACCACTCATTGTTCAAGTTTAAAGTAAACCAAAAGAACTTTGTGAAACATTTCATCTTCACTCCGACACTGAATATTTGCTTAGTAATAGTTTTAACCCACATAAATACTTAACCTTTTTTGTCCGTAGATGATTGACATGAACTGATATGAACATGTGCAACTGAAGTTTGATGCTAATAGAGGTCTTACTGATGGTATTCAATGGTATTCAATGGTCAAAATTGTAATAAATATAAGAATATGTTTGAATATTAATTAACAAATTAACCTTGAATCAGATTTTTGGGCAAAAGTCCACGCCCTGTACACATGGCAGGTGTGCAAAGACTTTGGTTACACTAAAGCAGAATAAAATACCTATCATACCTATTTTGTGTTAATTTATAATACAATGTTCAATATAGGTTATTTGCTTTTTGGTTCAAAATGACTGCTTCATTGATTTGGGTTTGTCTTTGTTTTTGTTATCATTAACTCTTTAAAACCTGACGTGTCAACACTGACAGACCCTGTGCATATGCCGTTTGGATGGTTGTAACTCATTCAGTGTTTGTGCAACTGGAAAAGTTCCAACGCTTTCAGAAACATGAGACATCGCACTTTATAGGTTTTATTGAGTCATTACAGTAATTTCACCCATGCCTGTTCTAGAGGCTGGAGAAAAGGCTTTTTTAGCAATATTATAACATGCTGTGAATTGTAATTGTAATGATTGCTAGATTTTGAAAAGATCTGGGAGAAAATGCTCTGGAAAAATGGGTCTCAGCATATTTTCTAACCTTTTATTTAGTCAAATATAATTTTAAAAAGTCTAGGTGGATCAGTTTAGGGTTAGGTTAATAATCCTGGTTTCTCACAGCTCCAATGTAGGAATTATAGTGATTTATACAATGCATCAAATGCGTTTTTCTTAGCAGTACCTCCAGTGACCCCAACCACCCAACTCCTAAGTAATACTGTTGCCATAGAGGGCGCTGTTATCATGGTACACGTAATAGTGTATGTGTGTGACCACCACTGTGTCTTTACAGTGGTGATTCAGGGAGCTGATAAATACCTTAGCCTGCTCTGTAAGGTTTTAATAAACACAGCTGGAGTGGTAAAGAGCTAAAATGGGAGCTAATAGGGCAGAGGAGAGTGAGCATTAGGTTTCATCACCTAAACCTTCTGACTGCAACTACAACTATCCCACACTTGACCCATGCTGCTCACATACGCCCACATCTTGAGATTTGTGTGTGTGTGTGTGTGTGCCAGGGCTCTGCAGGGGTTTCAGTCTAATGTAGATCATTTAATGACTGCGGCAGAGGCTACTGTCATGTTGACTCCTATACCACACAAGTAGGATGAGTAAACGACAACAGCTGTGTGTGTGTGTGTGTGTGTGTGTATGCAGGTTTTGGGTGTTAATTGCAGGTGAAATTTGACCCATGGCCTCAGCAGCAGCTCAATAAACTGGGGTCTCCCTCCTGTGGCTCAGAGCAATAAAATCTTATTGAACCTCCCGCAACCTCAACATGCATTAACATACAGCATGCACACACACACACACACACACACACGAACAGACGTGGTGTATTTCACTATGCACATGTTTGCTTTGTGAAAAGTTGACATGGCAGGAACACTTTATGAGTCTCTGATAATGATATTTGATCCATATTCTCAAGGGTGTAATTGAGTTATTGACCTGGATAATATGAGTCATTAGTTTCCATAGAGTTTTTTTAATGGCTGCAGTGTAACATTAACTGAAATAAATTTGAATTGTGATAGTACGCCTTGATGCATCAATAAACAAATTTCATGCTAATCACTGTGATCTTCAGTGAACATAGGTCCTTCTAGAGCCCACACTTTTTCCTTAAATATATCCTTGAATCCTTCCAAAAGTTCCAAAAACTTACCAAGTCACTTCTGCTTATTTATTTGTTAACGTTTTGTGATGTAGCAATGATTTCTGGATCCCCTTCCACCTGCATTTTTGCACATAACCCTTTCATGCATGAATTATGAGAACCATAGTGAAGATTTTTTTTTCCTCGATTGTTTTTATTCCTCCTCAGGCCTGACAAAAAATTTTTTAATTAATGTGTTTTTCATGGAGTTACAACACCATGTGTTTAATTTTTTAAGGAAAGAAACATGTATTTAAAATGCAATATTTGAAAGTGATGTGCTGTGTGAAAACTGAAATAAAACTGGGTTTAATTAAACTAAATCTGATGTCTTCTCACATTTTAACATGTTGTAATACTAGTTATTACTCACTTCATGGGGTGATAGGTAAAAGAAAACACCCAAATCTTTTTGTTTATAAAAATTGTTAAATAGTCTAATAGGAATTATAATGATATGATATATATTTTTTCTTTTCACACAAATCATCATAGATGCACTTCAGAAATGAAATATCAATGTGCAGTCAACATGATTAAAAATGGTTTTAATAAATACTAAAATACTGATAGAAAAGAAAGTGCACATAGTGGCCTAAAACTACTTTAAACCCAGATAGATAAATGCATAATAATTATTGAACATCTAAATAGAAATGTCCCTGCCCATTAATTGCACGTTCCCTATTAATTGCAGTTGATTTATTCTCATACATGTTACTACAGATTAAATTTATCAATAATGATATGAATTATAGTGTATGGGGTGATGCATAATCATCCACTGTGTTAGATAATATGGAACTAAAATAACAAAATACATGAATATATATACATATACAAGAGAACAACTACAGAATAGCCGTCCTGCTTTAGTGCCCACTATACATGAAAGGGTATCGCTAAAGACTATCCCCTATCCTAAATGATTTTATTTACCAAAGATGACATATACTCATTTTGTGTTAATAGAATAAGTGAATAAATTGAATAAATGAACAGCTGTTGTTTGTATTTATTACCAACTGGCTTCCAGCAGTCCTTTATATTTAAATGTACAGTGTATATAATAGAGTATAGATGGACAGATGGGAGTTGCACTTGGAAAACACTTATGGAAAATGCCAAAGAAGTGAGATTTGATGATAAGAATAATTAATTAGGTGAGAGAGTTAAAGCTGATCTCCAGGGAGGCAGTCTTTCTCCATCTGACTTCATATCCTAAATCATCAACATGGTGTGAGTATTTACTGTGGCATTATACCAAAGCAACAGAGAAAGAGGTTCACAGGGAGTCGGTGAGCAGCCAAACATCGAAACACTTTCACAGTCGAGATAATTTAGAGGGAAGATAAACACAGAAATACTGCGCAGAAGGACTCCCTCTCACCGCTCGAACAATAGAAGAAGAGGTAACTGACAGAACAGTGATTTGAGTGAATCTCAACAGCCCACACATTGTGACGGTGATGAGGCCATAGTAGGGTGTAGGGAACTTCCGAACCCAAAAAATGTCCTCATTTCTGGAGTGAAATTCAGGGATTTTGAAGGGAGTTAACTGCTTTTCTTTGTCATTGTGTTCTGTTGGTTTGTTTCTTACTCGCTGTTCTTCTGTCAGTGTTTGGCTGCACAAAGCGTTGGAGCTCAACTGTAATTGGCCGGGACACAGCGGGCGAAGAGAATGAGAGTGGGTTTGGAGATGGTATTCTTTTTTTTGTTTGTGTGTGTGTGTGTGTGTGTTAAAAGCATGAAGTATTATTTTGGAAGGTGCTTTCACACAGCCGCAAATAACTAGAAGATGGGGCCCTTATTTGTTTAATTAAAAAAAGATATCCCAGGGGGCATTTGGGTCACATTTTAATTTTGCATCCTATAATTTTGCTTTTATAGAACAAAATGTAGCTTCTTTTATGATATATGTGTCATAAAATGGTACCAGGGCCAAATCTGAATCCTTTTTTAGTCTTGAGTAGTGTTTCTTTTGTCCTTATGTGCTTGTTTTCCTCCTCTGCAGGCTTTATTCATTTTGAACAGAGAACTTCCACTCCTTCCTGTTGTGCCCCATGAGACATTATTTTGGGGTGGGATTACATTTCAGTTACTAGCAAGAGATGAGTAATTTTTTTTTAAATCCCATTACAAGTCAAGAAAGTTGGAGTTTGCTATAAAGTATGAACTAGAAAGTTGTGTACTTGATGACATCTTCTCCACAATCTCTTCAGAGCTGTTAAAGATCTCTCTGCAGCTTGAATATCATCAGACTATAATAATGACGTCACTTCTTTAACATTATTTCACTTCATTCTAAAAGATTGAAGTAAAATGTGCCAAGGCAGGAGTTGTGAGCAGACAACAGATGCAATCCATTGAGCTGTTGGACATGGTTCATGGCAAACTATTTTTGCCATGAACCATGTCTTACTTGGCACATAATGTATCTTTTAATTGACACCATATGTATAAATGGTGCTTCAATTTCAATAGGATAAAAAAAAAATCTTGTATTTACTTATTATTACATATATTTAGTTTTCTTTAAGTTTGGTTTAATTTTGGTCAGTGGATTTGGCAAATCCCCAATGAATCAGATTTCAGCAGGTGGTCTCAGACCCAGACCCATGTGACCTTTGGAGTGTTAGAAATACAACCATCTCTATCTGGCCCAACAACTAAATGTCATTTGCAGGTTTTAAGCGAAAAAAGTAAATGTGCATTTGTTTAGACAAATGATAAAATAATCATGGTAACAACAAAAATAGCTCACAGTAGTTTAATTTCAGAGCTGATATCTATCAATTTTCCATGTTTTCTTGATGATAAATAAAATCACTGCAGTCCTTGCATCATTTTCTATGGCATTGTACTGACAAAAACAGTGCTTTTATTCATTCCATGTTTTCTTTTCTGTATGTTTTAATCACATGATACACAAATGAGTTGGTACTTGATTGCATAACCATTGTTTTTGATGGTCTAATATTGTTTTTCTGTGACTGTATGCTTTGCATTCTGGGATGTGTATCATGTGCAACAGTGTGTTGTAGGAGTTGAAGCAGTTACAGTTGGGGAATGAATCAAGATGCCAAAGTGGTATCTCCCTCATCCAGAACACATGACCTTCCTCCTTGCTCTTATTTTTTTGCTCTGACCCCAGACAAATCTGACCAAAAAGCAGAATGAGTGTTTGCGTATGGCTTCTAGTGCTGCACTTTGGTTCACTTAAGATTTTCTCTGTGTGAAAATAAATTGAACCAAATGTTTCCAAGTTCACTCTGGATGCTTGAGTCAGGAGAGTAAGTGTGATGGCACAATAACTCCAAATAAACAGTACACTAATCAACCATTGGCAGTCAGACTGGAAAATATCTGTGTGTGGCACTGGTGGATAATGGGTTACAGTTTTATATTTTAATGTACAGATTTCATGCACTAAATTGTGGCTTTAATTTCACTAGTTTGTCACCTTTGTTTGCCAGTCATCTATGCCCACTTCCTCAACTGAAAATGAAGTGACAGCACTCATTATTATTATTATTTTTTTGCATTACTATGCAATGAAGACGATTATGATTGGCATGAAAATTGCCTTATTTTCTTGTTTCAAGGCTGTTTCACTCAGTAAAACTCTGGAACTCACAAAACTACCAAAAACACAACCCAAGTCATCTCACTCTTACAGCTGAAGAATGACTTTTGGAAGTTGTAAGGCAATTTTATGTCAAATCTAACAAGTTTTTATTGCTGCATTGATTGCCAGGGCAAATGATTTTTAAGACGTATGTAAAGTAGGCATGCCAAAGACCTTTTACTCCCTGGATGATTTGGAAACACCCAAGAAGTGCGTGTCGGTTCACTTTAAATACAACTGATATGTTAACTTGGACAGCTATGACAGTTCTGGTATGAGGAGGGTCTTTATGTTTTTTTTTTAAAAGAAGAGATGAAAAGTGGAAAGTTATTTTTCTGCTGGAAGTAAGTTTTTGAACTCCTGTGTTCTGCTGTGTCCATGTATTTTTATGGTCTAAATAATCGAAATTTATCTTTATTATAGGGAAAATTAGAGAAATGCTTGCACCACTGCAGTTTAATACTACTCTAATACTTTTTCCAAGTTTGTATCACAGATATATATATGTGTGTGTGTGTGTGTGTGTGTGAGCGCTGCAGCTGGTCTTCTCTCTCAGACTGACAGGCCTAAGCTCTCTCCTGCTGTGTTGAGGATGAAAGCAGATGCTCTCCTCCTTCTTCTCCTCTCGCTCTGTTTTTCTCTCCCTTCTCCTTGCCGGCATGTGTAACCAGAATCCTCAGCTTTCTTATGAAGCCTGCAGGATAGTTTGCACCCTGGAGTCCTGTACAAAGCAGAAATGTACACACACACACACACATGGATAATACACCAACAGGTCAATTAATGCAGTGCAACAAAGACATTCAAATATTAGCACATTATTTATATAGCGATAACTTATGTGCCTGTTATCCTCTCAAAGAAGCTTAATTATAAGGTCAATTCCACTTGTATTGATATGGTACCGTTTGTCTTCATGAGAGACTCAATAGTTTATTATTTTTGTTGATCAGTTATATGGAGTTTTTAACTTCATATTGTTCTTTCATATAAACACCATTTAGCAAACAGGTAAAAAGGTATAGCTGACTAAAAGGACAATCTGTCCCTTCTGGGTGATGTCATTAAAAATCAACAAAACTCATATTTTAGAAGAACAAGGAGTGGGAAAAAAAGTGACATTAACAGGAGCCAGTCGTATAGTAAATAAGAGAATACATCTGTTCTTGATGGAAATGGAACTAATTTCTAACTTTCTTACCTCATTTTCAGTTCATCTCGGTTGTAAAAATATCAGGGTACAAATACATGAAGTTAAATTGATTTCTTAATTTTTATAGGCAAATGTACGCAAGATTTATGGCTTTATCGGAATCCAACAAGAAACTGATCTCGGTCTGGAAACTGAGAAGTTGGTGAAGTCACAAACTTACAGATTCTGAAGTCTAAAAGTAAATGTGTACATGCTGGACTCGCTGTGTTCGTTGGCTGAATTCTTGTCAACCTCATGGTGATGAAAAACAGTGAAGATCTCTGTAGTTATTTGATCCTGACACAACCACTGTTTTTTGTTTGATTAATTAAACCAGTTTGCTCATAGTTGATTATTTATCGATGGTTGTATTGTTTATTGAACAGATGATGGACTGATGTCCCGACTTGATCCATCACAAATCTTTATTCCTTAAATCAGCATCTCAGGTCTGGGTAGCCCTGTACTATGTGTGTGTGTGTGTGTGTGTGTGTGTGTGTGTGTGTGTGTGTAGGGGAGGGGTCAACACACACATACACACACACACACACACACAGAACAGTAGTGTCCTACCTCCCACCTGGACTGTGAGAGGGTGAGGGGGAAATGGATGTCTCCAAAGGGGGTGGTTGGTGGGAAGGTTTGGTACCCAGCAGAGGGTTCAGCAGGCGGGGGTTGGAAAGGGGGTGGGAGGTTCAACTGGGGGTGGAGAGGGAGTGATATGGAGACAAGAAGCCTGGGAAAACATTGTATTTGGGATTTTGATGACTTTATGTTTACTTGGTCATGAGTTTAGTGGTTAAAGGTACCATGAAACACATTTGGGCTGGTTTAACCTTTTCTAGGACTCTCATAGAAATACTATGAAATTTAAAATTTAAATCATTGTTTGTTATTGGAGGACATATAGTAACAATAGTTTTGTGAAAGGCTTTAACAATTTTTTTATTGCTTTATGGAAAGTCAAGCTCAGTGAAGTTACCATTTTTGGTTCCTTGTGTGTAAGTGGCAAGAGAAGTACATCTAAGAAGTACAGTAGGTATGAAAAATTAAACAAAAACATGATAGATAGGTATATGTATGTAGGGAGGGAGAGAGAGGGGGAGAGGTATATATATATATATATATATATAATGTGTGTGTGTGTTTTAGACCACATATGAACATAGCTCGGTGTAAATAGTAAAGTTTCCAATTAATTCCATGTCATTAAATCTATTTGCTTCCAAATTGACAAATATTACATTTAAAATCTGTACATTTTTCCGCTGGTACAACAACATGCAGCTGCTGCAGTGTCCGTGTAAGTTAAAGGTTCCCTAAATCACATGAAATGACTTCTCCTCACTGGAATAAAACACTGACTATCAAAACTGTATCAGGAAAGAAAAATATTAAAAATCTGGACGTCGTTCTGTGCCAGCTTGTTTGGCAGTGTTTAAATGTAATTGCAACAGACTGTACTGATTTGATACCCAGCTTTGTGATGCCAATAAATCTTCATTGAATTGCACCACATAAAGGCAGAGCAGCAGCAGTAGGCAGTGGGTTCACAGCTGGCCTGTGAAGCTCAGACCATCCCTGATTGGGAAGCACAAGTGTGACAGGCACCATAATGCAGTAATCCCACTCCAGCTTGTCCTCTGTCGAGTGTGTTTGATTCCTGTGATTCAGAGAATGTAGTGACATTTTAGGGAGTATGAGCGCAAATCAGGGAGTGAAGTGTAGTCCTCGCTGGTCCAGCAGACAGAACTGATGGAGTGGAGGGATGTTTGGGGGTGGGGGTCATCTTGTTTTAATTGCCTGAGGAGTCTGGCCGACTCTTTGGGACTGGAATGTGTGTGACCTCCTCTCAGTCTGTCAGACGGTCGAGTGGCTCGTGGGAAGATTCTCCGTCCAGACTGCAGAGTGTCAAACTCCAGCCAAATATCACAAGAGCTCAGTCACAGTCTCAGCTCTTTTCACTCTCTCACAGCCCCCTTCCTCCACTCCCTCGTCTTTGATTGCGTTTTTATCTTATTGGCTGACCTCTCACAACTGGGCTCCATGTGCGGCGTTTGTTTGCATACGTGTTTGTTTGTGTGACGTGTTTTTATTTTTGTATTTCCTTTTGATCGTTTCGGTGTATCTCTTTTCATATCTATCTACAACAGAAACAAAATTAATTAAATTTTCATTGGGCTTTTTGGCAAGATTAGTCGTCTCACATTTTTGTGGTCAGTAACAAAACATTTGTAAACCATATGATTGAGCTTATTTTTGTTATTCCTTCTGTGTGCCTTTCAAACCAGAGAGGCTTAAAAGATTTTGGTAAATTCATTATATGCAAACACAACTCCAAACAAACTACCTTGTTTACTTTTTACTTATCTTAACATTTACTATTATTGCAGCAAGACATTTTATGGTATGAAATCACACTTCCTTGCTTCAGTGGTGGCAAAAAAAGCATGAATGTCAGCATCTTTATACTAAAAAAAATTGTGAAAAATCAACTCATACATGAAATTTCAAATCAAATTTTATTCATATAGCACCAAATCATAACAAAAGTTATCTTTTAACACTTTACATATAGAGCTGGTTGAAGCCAGACTGTGAAGCCATGAGTCATAGGCCATGCATGAACCAGTAATAACCTACTCACACACATGATCAATGATGAAGACGAATGGAGATTTATGGCAATTGTTGCATATTTTTATTATTATAAAGACTCCCCATAATTCCACAAACCTTGCTTTCATATGAGCTCATGTCTTGGTAGGAGCTGCTAAACCCCACTTTTGTCATCTGTACATAGTTCATGCCCTTAACTTCAGCTTACTGAAGTTAAGGGCATGATACATAAAGTTCTATCAGATAAGATTGTAGTAAAGGACCAATATATAAATGTATCTTTTGAAAGCACATATATGTATTTAATTTCAAATAAAATTATGGTACAGCTCACTATTTTGGATGTTTGGTTGTCATTGCTCTGTCCACTTTAACCTCACTGTAAAACTCACTGTTTTCATTTTCTACTCCAATCTAAATCTATTATGATGAAAGCTAAGATTTGCTGAAGTTATATCCTTTAAAATGATCAAACATGGAGTCTGATATAGAAAAGATATCTAACTGTCATGTGTTCTAAACTCTACTTTTGCAGTATTATTTTATTAAATGTATAATTTTGTAAACTCTTTGACTCAAAGCATGAGTTTTTGGTTCAATTTTGTGGACGTTCTACCATCAAGTCCTTACTGTTGTCCTTGTTTTCTTATAGAACTGCCTCGTTTAACCACCTGATTGTTTTTTTTTTTATGGCTTAAACACATCTCCAGGTACAGAAAAGGCGAAACTGGGGCCCATTGAGAGCTGCCTGTTGTCTATTGAGCGTGTCAGAGACTGCATCCCAATCCATCCACTTCAAACAGGCTTGATGGCTTTAATAGAATGGAAACATTTGTTGGGTCACAGCACTGAAAGCCTGTCTTCCTTCATCGCACAAATGGCTTCCTCATGCCGTCTGTTTTTTATTAGACTTACAGTAGATCCACAGGCGTATGATATCAAACTGTGCATGTGTCGTGTACAATACCCAAGATATTTTACACTCAGACATTCACACACGTTTCTAATATGCTATGGGGACCGTTTTGAGGGAACAGGGTCACAATAATAAATGACACATTGTGTTAATATTGTTGTACACACATGTATGCGCCATATAAACTGCCATTATATGAAACAACAGGCGTGTGTGCACTTGCACGCATGTACACCAAGGTCCGAGACCTGTGGATAATTGGTGAGGAAATGCTGTGGCGAGGTGTCGGTCTGATGGATGAGGAGAGAACTGACATGGTGTTCAGAGCCTCTCTCTTCACCACAATGAGGCTTTCACTGCTCGCTGCTCATATTGAACTTTATCCTTATTAAAACAGCCGCGATGGAGAGCTGTGTATTTGCTTTTAGGAGGTGGGACTTTCTAAGGGAGTGCCAGGGATCTCTTTTTTAATTAAGTGGTCCAAGCAATATGAGAGTGTGTGTCTGTGTTAGTGTGAGTGTGTGTAACCTGAGGGGAGGCCTGTCTGTGACCTGCAGTGATAGCAGCGGTTTGTTTTCATTCTAAACTTGCCCCAGAGTTACTGGTTTTGCACCTTATTTGACCTCAGCTTGACCTGGCCGTCACCTCCCTCTGATCCTCTGCTCAATGCCAGGGCCAGGGACTTCTATGTTCTTTTTTTTTTTTTTTTTTTTTTTTTGCTCTCTGTTTGCCTGCCTCTTGTTCTTTTTCCTCCAGTCATTTCCTTTTCTTCCTTCCACATGATTTTTTCCTCAGGGACAACACACATCACATACAATTGAAATTAATGTAGGAGTATTTAAGTGGGATAACTGTTGGTTCCAAAAAACCTCATTTGTTGTCTTTAACTCGACTTGCAGTTGTGTGTAAATTACTTCTCTGTTTAGATTTTAGGATTTCTACGTGCACTCTTGATTGACAGCTCACTCACTTACCGGGTCACACTGTCAGAGCTGATGTTTATTGAATAAAAATATACATTTGCTTTACAGACAGCTCTACTGTAGCAGTAGTTCTAGAGGTAAAGGGTTAATACAATGATAAATATGAGGTTCAAATATATAACATAATTAAAGTTCTCACAATTATTAATGTAAATGTAAAAGTAATTTGGATTTTTTTGTACCATTATCAGACGCAGCTGACAGTTTAATTTAGCAAAGATGGTAACTGCTCTAGTTTAAGAGTGTAAATACACTGAAGTATAAACATATCTGCCATGTTTTGTAATATGCACATGTTTAAAGTGCTATAGTTCATCTGTATTTGATTCAGTGTTGCAGACCAAGACATTTTTGTAGTCCAGAGTGTATGCTTTGGCCATCACCATCTTCATTTTGTTTGGTCAAGTATGGATAAGTGTGGAGCTGTGAGAGCACCAGGGATAATAGGTGATAGTGTTAGCTTACAAACGCAGTGAAGCACTAAATGCCATCAGACATCTGTGTAACATTTTTTTTTATGAATTGATCTTTTAACAATAGAGCACAACCTTATCAAAAGGCATGAATAAAATGAATAGATTTAGAATGATTAATGTTTCGGGGAAAAAATACTGAACCCATGTACTTTTACTCGTACTAGTAAAAGTGCTCCAATACGTCCACACGATGCTACTTACGGCAGGTTGTTGTTAATAGTACTGATAGTTACGTTAAATAGAGACTGATATGGATAGAGCATTCTGTATGTAATTCTGTCTGTTTTCGAGGTGGCTCATGGGTGTGTACTTGGGAACCGTGGACATAGTACAACTTTTTATACAGTGTTAACATCCACTGTAGCATTACCATTACCTCCTCAGACATTGCCATGCTGATTATTGACTTTCTTTTTCTCAAAAAATGACTCTTACTAATGACATTTGGCAAGTATGGTTTAGTGTTTTGCCTTCTGGTGACTTGATTGAGAAGCGTTCATTCCAATGCATTAAATGTCAATAGCAGTGCTTTGTTACAGTCAGAATAATGGTTGACAATAAAACACATTTTCAAAAGTAACTAAGGACTGTGATAGTATTTATACTTGTATTAGTACTCTGTATTGTCAAGTACTCAAATGTAAGTATTTGTGTTTGTGGTATTGGTGCATCCCTGTTGCCTCATCCTTCTCAAGCTCCACATTTTTGTTCAAATTTAGTCACTTATGCCTACAAAAAGCAAAGATGGTGGAATACAAAATATATACTTTTACTCCAAAAACTGATGGATAACGTAATAGAGCAGGGGTCTCAAACATGCGGCCCGCCACTGGTTCCAATGCGGCCGGTGGGATGAAGGGCATAACAACCTATTAATTGACTCCATAATTTTTTCTCTGTTTTTTCTTCAACTTCAAATGTTTGCCATTGTTTAACTGCAAAAAGTGATATTAAAATATGAAAAGATTTGCATTTACAAACTATCATGTAACAATAAAATGTGAAAAACCTGAACACCCTGAAAGGTCTAAAGACAATTAGACACAATTTGAACCATTTTCTGCTTCTGTTACTAAAGTGTGAAGTGTCTTTGTAGAATAAAACACATGGACTATTGATACATTAAGGCAGAATATTGTTAAAATTACCCAGATTTTCTTTATGAAATTAAACTTTTTTTTTGTATTTGGATGATTTATAAAAGTATTTTCATAATTTAATTGCGGTTTTTTTTGCACTAAAACAATGACAAAAATTTGGAGTTGTCATTATTTATGGGTTATTATGTTTTAATTTTACTCATCTGGCCCATTGGAGATGAAATCAGGCTGAATGTGGCCCCTGAAGATGAGAAAATGAGTTTGAGACCCCTGTAAAAGTCTTGTTTGATTTCTTTCAGTCTATGATTTTTTTTATTTTTTTTTCCTCCCTTGACCTTATGTATCTCATTTACCCACCTTCAAATCCCTTAGTCAGCTTCCTGTCACACAAGCTGCACACAGACTTGTGCACATGTGCATAAATACACAAATAGTCACTCAATCAAAGTGAATGATTGTACATTTGTCTTGACAGTCGCTATAAAAAGAGCCGCCCACTAAACACTGCAGTCCTCTCATTATATCATTACTGGCCCACAGCAGGCAGACGGCTCTCAGAATTCTTTTTCAGCTCTTTTACTCTCTTGCCGTTTTCATTTTAGAGCATGGGAAAGAACAGAAGAAACGCATGAAACAGAATGGGAGTTAAAGAAAATGTTGTGGGTGGTGCTGTGGACAGAGAGGTGGGGACATGCACCGTGGCGAAGGGGAATCCCTAGCTTTCCATTGTGGATCAGAGGCTCCATGGCTCCAGGGGGCAGGCCAGCTGAAGTGTTTGTTTATGTCTGTGGGCCAGAGGGGAGAGACGGTGGCCATGTTCAGCAGCTTCATGAAAGGCTCCGCACGCTCTAATGAGACGTAATTACTGTGCGCGTGTGTTTACGAGATTGCGAGGGAGCGAGGAGGAAAGAGAATGAATAAGCACGTTTTACCCTGCCTGTGTTTACTCCCCGACTTCACAAATCTTAAGTTTTTCACAGTGCAATAGCTTGCTTCGTTGCTCTCCAAACCAGCACAACCTCAAAGTATAGACCTAGCAGATTGGTGACTGTCACGGCCTGTCATGGTTGTTTTATTTCTTGAGATGTTAAGCTGAGAACTGCTGTGACGTGCTGCGAGGTGGGCTCCACAGTCCCTCATGTGCTGGCCATGTGGCTGGGAGGATTCAAGATAGATAAAAATACAAATATAGCAACGTTAAGCAGAAAACATGCTGTAAAAGGTTTGCTTATCTGCTAACATGGTGGAACATGGAAACAAGCCTTTCACTGTATTTGACCCATGATCTATATCAAAATAACATGTTTTTATTATTATTACTATTTATTAGAATGTAAATAAAGAAGCAACACTTCTTTCACGTCCAGCATATGTGTCATGGTACAAAAAGAGTACACTGACCCATGCTATTTGTGGTCATTACAACAGGTGTGTTTAACATTTCCAACTGGTGATTACCAGTTGGAATAAAAAGGACAAATAATGCATTTTATTTTCGTAACAGGGACATATTAAATAGCTATATCTGCAGTGCTATGACCAGGTTGCTGATGTTGTGGTAGAGCCCATAGATATGTGTGTCATGGTTTGTGTCTTTGTTTCAGAACAGTTATGCCTCCACTTGCTGAGGTCACAATAAAATCTGAATGTGCTATTTCGTTATGTGTACTGGATTGATGCTACAGAGATGGTACTTGCCGGTAGGATAATATTTCAGTGAATATTATTGATAGCCTTTTCACACCTGAAATGTTTCATCACATTTTATTAAGTGAAAATGTATTTGATCCAGTTGACTTAGTTTCACAGTGCAGCTGTGTGTACACTCACTAAAGCATTTTGCTTTACATACAGTAAACATATTGCATCATTGCTTACATGGTCCATTCATCTGTAGTTGACATTGATATGTACATTTTGAAATGGATGAACAAATGCTGACTATTTATTTAATTTCCTTGCTTCTTCCAACCATGTTTGTGTTACAATACCATCTACTTCTGTCATCATGTATTACAGGGGTCTTTTTTTTATCCCCCTAACCTTTTTTTTTATTATTATAATTACTGCTTAACAATCACTTAATTGCCATAAACTGCTTTAATTGGACTGATAGTCTGAACCATGCTAGAAACATGGGGAGATGTCATGCCTCTAATATTAGATCTCCTTGAACTGAAAAGTACAAAACAGATCTTAAGTGCGCAGCATCATAAGTTGACATAATGGGGAGACAGTGTGGGAATGTAAAGCCTGTGACGTGTTATCTTCTCCTGATTGCATTTATGTCCAAGCAGAGCTAATGTCCTGGAGGTCTGCTGTGTGTCATGTCATGAAGGTCTGCGTGGGTGCGCCATGATGAGCTCTTTAATGGTCTGGAACTGGAAATATGACTGTTTGTATTTACAGGCCATTTAGAGCTTTCCACTGACATTCACACTCTCTAACCAGTGAAAACACAAGCTGCTAACACCAGCCTACGTGTACTGTACACCATGGCCAATGAGAGCGCTCTCTGTGTGCTCCAGAGTGTGTGCGAGCACATGGACGCTCGCCGCCCGAAAATAGCATGCGCCCCTAATTACTGCTGCAAACACAGGTGTGGAAAGCCAGGCCTCCCTCCGCCCAAACCCCAGACCCACCGTCCAGCACACTGCAGCCTGTGTGTTCCTGTTTGGGAGCACAGGAAGTCCAGACCTTCTGTGCATGTGTATGTCCATGCAGTGTGTGTGTGTACATGTGCATCAATGTAAAAGTGACTGAATGAGTGAGTAGGTTTGTGCATCAGAAGTTGAAGCTGCTACGTGTGTTGCTGTGTGTGTGTGTGTGTGTGTGTGTCTGTGTGAGAGGGAGTTTGTGTTTGTATATGAGCGAGTCCAGACCACACCCTTTGAAGTCGGCTGAGCAGTGTGTTTGGGGTTTGGGCACGGACACACAGCCCCTCCGCTGGCTGGCTGGAAACCTTATACCCCACATCAATCAGACCTGCCACTCATACATTATTCATAACCCAGGCAGACACACACACTTTAAAACACACCATCACATCCCGACGCTGAGCAGCTTTTTGCCACTCATATCTGGCAGAGCTACTGTTAGGGGGGGTCGACATTAATGCAGGTCTGGTGCGTTAGAAACAAAGACTGAGTTGTGGAATGCTGAATGATCCCTGAAGGTCCCGAAGTTGCCTGTACAAGAGTCTCATTAGATTCTGAAAGATCATTTTTCTTTTATTTATTTCAAAGATTCAAAGGTTTTTTTTTTTTTTCTCTTGCCATAAACTGTAAAATGTTAAATTGAGCAGTGAGGAATCTGCAGCTCTATTCCCAAAACAAATGCTGGATTCGAAAGAAGGGATATATGCAATACCCCCCCCCTCTCATATGTTAGTATTTATGTTCAACTATTTACAGCAAGAGGAAATATTTTATCGAAACACACTTGGAGCTACCAAAACCACCAATGAATCAAACTGTCTCACTCATTGAATAAATTGTGACGCTCATTGCTCTTACACATCTGCTCTGTGGTATCATCACACTCTCATCACATCTTCTTGAAACACAAATTCAGTCAAAATAAAACTGTTTTATAATCGTTTATGTGTTGCATCGGCTGATAGTTTACATTATAACTCTGCTAGCTTAGCTCTGTTTTTGGACAGAAAATAACCACAGTAAAACCATGACATGAGTAGCTTGTGTTGTCAATACTCCAATAGAATTGTCCGAACAAGTTTAGTCTGAACCATGGATGAACAAACTAGAGCAGCCGTCACACTTTCATTAAGTTCATTATTAAACTCACCTTTTATTGAGGAATTTTCATAAGTTAGACATCTTAGTTCTTAGTTCTTCTTAGTTGACATCACTATGGCAGTATGACAAGACATTACCAGAAACAAAAACAAATAATAAAATAAAATTTAACAAAATACAATAAAGTCCAACATATGCACCATAAGTGAAATACAAAACTCCAGCTTATGCAGCACAAAGAAAAGTCTGACTTCCATTCCAGAGGAAATCGGGTTATATAATAATGCCTTTAGAAGGAATGCAAACCCCTCAGCCCACTCAAATATGTATATATATATATATATATATATATATATATATATATATATATATATATATATATATATATATACAGATATTACATATCTGTCATTTAATTTTCTCTATTTTTATTATCCCCGTATTAACTGTTGTCTTGTATATTGATCATTATTATGAGGACTATTATATAGGAATATTATATGTATTTTATCAGGACTCTTTCCCTTGTTTTCAATGTATTATCTAGTGATGACTAAGTAAAATACTAATAAATGATATAATAAATTCTCCATTAAAACCTCTTAGAACAGCCCTTAGAAATGATCAGTGTCATAAATCTTTGCAGTTATTACCCAAATGTGTTAGAGAAAACACTTAAAATGTCATTTATTCAATGTGACTATAATGATAAAACAGAATTTTCTTATGCCTGAAGAAATCATTACTAACATTGGAAGAGAAGTACTGACTGCTTTACCACCTGTGTGGTCATCTGTTACCACAGTCTTTTATCAAAAATAATGTTACTACGGTATAAGTGACGGTAATGATGAATATAATACGAATGTAAATGCCCACATTCTGATTCCATAAAAGCTTATTGATCCTAAGAAATTTGATTAATGTTCAATGCCCCCAGAACACTTGGCTCCACACAGATCAGCATGCATGGGTATTGCAACAGGAGTAGTCACAGTTTGTTCTGCTGAGATATGTATTATAATGCCAGCCTCAGAACATTGTGGTGAAGTTACTGAGAAAATGGTAAGAACAGACTGCAGTCTCCTGAGAGAACCGTTTAAACCAGAGGATAAATTATAAAGTTTATTAGAGGTTATCAATAAAAGTACATGAAGTCATATCACAGACATGAATAGCTTATGTGGTTTCTTTGTGGTCTGCGTATGACAACTTAAATTTGAAGTCAAGTTTCAAAACAAAAGAAAAGCAGGTTTCTGCTGTAATTCTGTGTCAAGTTTGAGAGTTCAAATAAGGTACACATCATCCTCAGAGTCAGATCTGTTGCTATGCCTGTTTATAGCCTGTGGAAAACACATGGGCTTTGTATGGAAACCTATCTATCACTGTCCACCTCTGTCAGTCTCTTTCACTTTTCTGCATTTTTTTGTCTCTCTCTCAGGCTCACATGGTATTGTCTCACTCTGCAAAAAGCCCAAAATGATCTGTTTCCAGTCCACAGTTTTCTCTCAACGTCCTTGTCGTGTGTCCTGACATTTTTAGACCACAGACCAGATTCTTCGCCCCGGTCTTTCTCTCTTTCTCTCCCTCTCTCTCTCACACTCACTCACTCTTTCTTAGGAGTTGGTTAGATGTTAAAGCAGATTGAAATCAGACCTCGGAGGACAAATTGTTTTTGACCTCCTGCTGAGTGCCAAACAACTGACACTGCTAGTGGAAGACGGATGTACGCGGAGGCACAACGCGAAGGAGAAGCATTAGGTCTTCCACGCAGACAGGAGCTGTGAGAAAGAGCTCAGTTTGACATGAGAATTAGCTTTTGTAAACATCTTGAGCAGTCGGTGTCAGGCTGCTGACACCCTGGGCTCTTCCAGTCCCACATCTTCACAGACACAGAGTTCAAATTAACACAACATTTCTAATAGGATTTGAGAATTTTGAGCGCAATTGCCGGTGTCTAACATGTGTTTGGCTGCGCTGGACAAAGTTGTGCTTCTTACATTTTCAAAGCGTGTTTATATTCATATGAGGTCACTGTTGAATTATTGATTAGGGGAAAAGTGTGAGGTGGGTGCGTTCGTCTATTTGTCACAGAGGAAGGGTGTTTCCTGGTAAAGAGCTGCAGATGCCTGGTCTGCTGCTTCGTCCGTCTGCCTCTTCTCCCTCTCACTCTCTCCATGTCTTTCTCGTTTTGAGTCTCGGTGTGTTCTAGCCAAATGGAAAGTGACCCTTGGCAGGCAGCGTCATATTAAACACAGTGGGTCACTGTCGGAGAAACATGCTGGCAGCATTCGCCAAAACGCACTGGCGAGTTATTCAGACGGCACTGGACTGTTTTACTAAGCAGTTGTTCAAGCTTTGGCAAAGTCACACTGAGGTACGCCCAGAGTGTTAGTGAACTGGGGAGCGCAGACGTTTTGAGACAAAAATATGGATTTCGACAAACTCGCCCCCGACGCCATTTTTCAAAAAATATACCCTCACACAAACAAAGGGCATTGTTGGTGGAAGGATTTGACTGCCACAGGAATGGTTTAGCACAGTTACAGTAGCAAGGGGCCCCTTTTTGGGTTGGGAAATTATACGTGTGTGTGTGTGTGTGTGTGGGCCAGGGCAGGATATGAAGAAACCTCTGAGCAGCTCAGTGGATATTTGTTCGTATTAACTTGGAACGTTTAGTTTAAACAGACACTGAGCAGGGTTCAGGTCCAGTTCGTGTGCCGTTTCCATGTGTGTGCACCTTATTTGCAGAATTTTTAACGACATTTCATCCTTTATTTTTTTTAAAAATCCTTTGAATATTTCAGTTATACACAAGCAGTGACAGTACGATCTCACTTTCCTGGAGAATTGGACCCTACTGATGTTGTGAAATTCCCAACTCGCCCACTTTCCTTGTCCTCTGTGGGGCATAGCCGAGGTTTCCTGTTGCTAACACACACACATGAGATAGCAAATAAGGCATCGATGTCCTTCCAGAGGTCCACAGATGGTCCTGTGTTGGACTGTTAGTGTGTTTAGATGGGTCAGATATGAGAACCAAGGCTCCCAGGTTGCTGTATATTTACACACCGAGCACAGACTCCAAGACTCATCTTTTGTTCATATTACTGGGCATTACTCTGAGTTATAAAGAGATTATATTTGACTGAGTGCAGATTATAGACAAAAAACCTGACCTATTCAGTTTCATACAGCTCAATGTGAACAGACTTAAAGTTATTAACATGTTATCCATGTCTCGGTTTTGTCTATTTTTACAACTGCAGCTCATGGGGTATATTTGATCCTGATTTTCACTGGTTTGATAGTAACGTCCAACTTTGTTCAACAGCCTTTATTGGTTTGCCGTCCTTTATCTACACTAAATAGGCAAAGGAATCTGCCAATAAAGTTATGATTTTTGGCAGAATATCCTGAAAAGATGCAGAAAATTATAGTTGACTAGACATTTTAATATTGTTGCTAACATTATATTGAAATAGAATCTTGATATGAACACTACCAACCTGTTAAAGAGAACTTGCTTATATGTGAATTGGCTGTGCTGGTATCAGGGGAATTAAGATTATTGATGAGCTCTCGCATTGGATTGGAAATCAATTCCTCGGTCTACAGTATAAATAGCGTGCAACTTCATGTGGAAAATAATGAAACAAACTCTGCAATATCTTGCCCTTTCCTTTTTTTCCTCTTCCTTTTCTATTGTATTTTTCTCTCTAACTTTTCTGTCTCCGTTCCTTTCTCTTCCCCTCTCTTTTTTTCTTCTTGTTCTATGAATGCTTAAGTATTTTTAGAACATATGCTGTGCTTTATGTTTGGCTACAGCCATTCGGCCTGGACAAACGTTTCATTGTCAGTCATGTCTAAACGGTTTTCCTCCAGTATATTAGCACTTTGTAATGTCAGTGATGTTTGTCTTGTCTGTCGTTGATTCGGGACAACAGATGGACATTAGCATCTCTCTTAAATCTATTGCATCCATCGTATTCTTTGTAACTAATGCCAATTCACACTGTCCCGTAAGTAAATAAATCAATTAAATGACTTCAAGCAGTCATTTCCATTTATATCTGTGCTCTTGAACACAACAATTGCATTATTCTTATCTGTCACTCATGCACTTTAAAAAATTAACTGTGAAATGAAGTACGTTATATTTGGTGAGTTGGGCAGATGAAAACAAAACCCTTCTTCATCAGAATCAGCTTCTTAATTTCAGGGCGGCTGTGGCTCAGTTGGAAGAGCGGGTCGTCCAATAACTGAAGGCTGTGACTGTCCACATGTTGAAGTGTCCTTGGGCAAGACACTGAACCCTGACATTACCTTAGAAATCTACTGGTGTGTGTGTGTGTGTGTGTGTGTGTGTGTGTGTGTGTGGGGGGGGGGGGGGGGGTGAATGTGAGGCTAATGTGAGGCTTTGAGCACCATGAAGGTGGAAAAGCACTATATAAGTGCAGTCCATTTAAATTTCCTGTTTTTCCTCTTATAAGTCCTAGTTGTTGGGTTGTGTGTTCAATGCCTCTGTGTCAGAATGTGTGAGTTAAGTTTGAGCCAGTTTGCATATGGATGCTAATGTCCAATTATCACTCCTGGCTGCAAAGTTTGAATATTTTTTGTAACTGATTTAATACATTTTTAAGAAATTGTGAATTCTGATTTTGTTGACTTATGATCATAAAGTTGCAAATCATGTCATCAAGAGCTCAAAACATTTCTTCTGATTGATCGAACACTACATAATACACTGCCTGTCACACATGGCGTTTAGTTAAATGTTAATCTTCTGAACTTAAAGCAAATATTTTTTCTTTATTATGGCCAAAAAAATAAAGGCCACTTGTAATATTTCACTTCACTACCTTTGGTTTTCATTACAGGAGACTTACACTAGATTTAACTAAACAAAAAGTTCAGATCCTTCCATAGGTAAATACTGCAGCTGGTACAAGTTATTTAATCTAACTGATGCAGCAAGTGTTCTGAAAAAATATGATGAACCTTATTGTGACACTATATAAACATCATGTGGCACAAAAGAGGTCTAAGTAAATGCCTCCTGTAATCAAAGCCAAAGGTGGTGCAGTCAAATATTGCATGTGAGACCATTTTTTTTGACCGGGCAGTGTAGTAGTGGTAAAGTATTATGTAGTTTTAGTCACAACAGCAGAATTATTTTGGAAAAGAATTCACATTAGTTGTCTGACAACTATAATCAGTTCATTTATCTAAACTGATTTAGGAGCAAATATCACATTAAACTGTGCAGTAATGGTTCTAAAAAAAAAAAAAAGAAATATACATCTCATCCAGAATACTGGGCCTGTCTCTGTGTTTCTGTGCTTCTGCCTCAGACACATAAACATGATTAAAATTGTCGCACAGTTTGTAGTTTTTTTTGGTATGCTTTGATTTTATTCAGGGTCAAAACAAACTGAAGAAAGAAGAAACTGTTGTGAACGAATAAAGTCATGGACAGATTCTGACCAGACAAAATGAACTGTAGATGTAAAAGTGTCCATATCAGACATATTTAATCCAAACTGTATTATATTTTACTTTCTTTTTTTCTATTTTGCATCCCGCTGTTAGTGTAGTTCCAGGGTGTTTTTGACTTTTTTTTAAAATGGTGATTGTTTGCATGTTTACCTCACTGTGCAGAGCAGTGGATGGAGACCTGTTCACCTGCTGTTTGCAAACTATTATTAACTCCACTCTGAAATAAATGTTGCAAATTAGTTTGTGATGAGACCTCGACGTATTTTCCGCTGACCCCATCCATCTTCATTACGCTTCAATTATTGGCCGCACTTGTAATTACTATGCCTCTCGGTGTGCATGAGAAATCCTGGCATGTTGACCATGTCCTGGCTCAGGCCATAATTCACCGCCGTGGCCTTCATGCCAGAGCCTCACCAGTCCATCGTGAACCCACAAAGGGCAGAGTGGAAAGGTTAAAGGGGTGGGCAACGAGGGAGGAGATGGGAGGTCATTGCTCCAGTGAGAAGCAAGGCCAGGGTCTACTCCCAGAATGCAGAGATGGAGTCAAACTCACTGGGCCACACTGAGAATTATGGGAAAACGGAAAACGGAAAACGATTAATCACGCCCAATGAGGTGGAACCAGCCCGTTTAAGACAGCTCTGACAGCGATTATTGATGTATGTGCGAGTGGGTTGTTGGACATTTGTGGTGAAACTATGTGAGATTCTCTCTGCATGTGAGCTGTTTGACCACTGACATCATGTTCGAATGTCTGTTGTGATTCCCTCCAGTCAGCTCCTTGGTTACAATGCAAAAAAAAAAAAAAAAAAATCCCAGCAAAACAAAAATCTAATAGTTAGATCTGATTATTTTTGTCTGACATGGGCTGGCTCATCTTACTCTGTGACCTGCAGTGACATCATGCTGATCCCACTGTCTGTTATCATTCCTCCACTCAGCTCCTTTTACAGTAGACCGAGTAGAAGCAAAGCCGGAGCAGCTGTATTACAGGACAATTTCATTGCAGGATCACGTAGGGGTTTCATGTAACAGACATTTTTTGCACAGTTTTGAGGCTTTTTGGGTTGTGTATTTGTTTTGCTATGAGAACCAAGTGAGTTATGTTTTGACTGCATTTCTCTGCTCAAGATGTAATTGTTTTCCCCCTATTCTGGAAAAAGACAATATTTCTGATAAGCTTTGCAATATTCCTATATATTCGGAAACCTCTTGATATCCAATGGCAGGAGGAGCATTCAAGCCCTTGATTTGGGTAAAAATACTAATACCACACTGTTAAAATGCTGCACTTCAAGAAAAAAGTTAGATTATTTTCAGAATTTTGCAATATATGCTTGAAGAGTGAAAAATAAAATACTCCCTGCACAGTAAAATGGTCCCCGTTAGTGCTTTATGGATTATATATGATTATAGTTGGATTCTTTTTAGTGCTTTACTAATACATTGCATTTTTTTCATGTTTATGCAAAACATGGCCTTATATAAACTATTTTAGAAACTGCTTATTAGGTCAATCTAAAACACACCATATCTTATAAGGTTATTACACGTCTGCAGTTTTGTTGCCATGTGAAAATCTCATTCTTATGTACAGTACTGTTCCATCACTGCTTCAACTGAAGATACTATAATTATTACTGTACACCATTATACAGAGGCCTGTAACATGGAACAGTAAAACAACAAATTGTGCACACTTTAAAGCATGACGATGAAAGTGTTACTACACTGTTAATAGTCTAGGTCTTATTCTGTTATCATTGCATGATAATTGCCATATTCTGAACAGTAATGTGCATGAAAAGACAGTGATTGCAAATATTTTTGACTTTCTTTCATTAAGTACAGTACTCATTTTAGCATTAATGTCTATATACATATTCTTTTAAAGTGACTCTTTACCAACCAATGTCATTTCTTTTTTTTCCCCCTGGTCTCCATGGTCTGGCTTCCTTTTGTATCTCTTCCATCTACAGGTAAGATTAAACCTTTACTCAATACTTCTGCATGATTCTTTTAGAACCCGTGTAGGTGTTAATTGTGGGTGTAGTGAGTTCCTTTCTTTCATACACCCCCCCCCCTTAAGTGTGAATGAAAGTCAAGAGTATCCATGTCCTTGAGTACAGTCACTGAAGGGCAGCTTTATACCGCGCTTTCACAATGTTCCTCTATCGATGTGTAGTGCATGCTGGTTAAGTGAAGACAGGTGTGTACGAAGGAGATAGAGGGAACCACTGTCTCCGTCTTTGTGCACAATACGCTAAATTGTCAGTCGCTGCAGTGTTGAGTGGCATGTACAAGCCTCCAGCAGAATCCAGAGTGCTGAAAGCAAAGCAGTGAATGGTGACGGGTTTGCAGCTCATCTCAAACTGAGGCTGAGTGTCTGTCTATCTGAGCATTAGCACCTCTGTCTACTCTGCTACACTCCACTTTGCCACAGACAGAACCGATGACAGGTTGCCTGCAGCAAAGCATGTCTACACACATTCAACAATTAACCAAGAGTGCACAAATATCTATTGTTGGCTGCGTTTTACAGCTGAAGGACTCATCTGGTCATTGTTGTTTTTCTCAAGACAAAACCAAAAGATGCGAGTAATGTTCACGGTGACAGGAAGGGTTGCTATAGTTTGCAAAAGTACAATTTTTTTATATATATATATGTAGGAAAATGTGAATAAGACACATCTACAAGCAAGTTAAAAATAATAATACAAGATTTTTTTTTTTTTGGTTGAATTAAGCGGGAAAGAAATTGCCAATAGAACAAGTGGGCAATGATCAGATTTTCCAGATGTATTGTGTAAAAGTCAGTTCTTATACCTCATTGAAAAGTTACTCTTTAGGTGATTATGCCTTATGTTAAGTGTGATTAGATATTTACCCTGCCCCCCTGAAGGACAGAAGGGTATTGTTTTTGAGTTGGTTTGTGTGTATGTCTGTCTGTTGATTTTATTTTTAAACCACTAGACTGATTTTCATGAAATTTTCAGAAAAGGTGCAAGGTGGTTCACAATAGATCCCATTAAATTTGGGGGAATGTAGGTCAAAGGTCACCGTCATCAAAAATGTGTTTTAAAAATGATAAGTGAGGGGAGAGAGGGGGGGGGGGGGGGGTTGTTGTGCCTGGCATAACTTATGGGACTAGAAATGAGAAGAATACACTTAGTAAAATTTTGATATTTTCCCAGTGTAATTTAGTTATTATCATTTACATCCTTCCAAACCTGACTTTGAGGTTATAGTAGTAAACCTGAAATTATTCACCCTTAATTTAGTCATCGATAAGACTAAAATGGTGTAAGAGCATATCAAAATTAAATAATGTACACTTTAAACAGACACTGTCAGATACCGATGTCCTGTACATTAGTCATATTTTACAACATGACACTGTAAGGCAGGGGTCTCAAACTCATTTTCTTCAGGGGCCACATTCAGCCTGATTCAACTTCTATTGGGCCAGACCAGTAAAATGAAAACATAATAATCTATAAATAATGACAATTCCAAATTTTTGTCATTGTTTTAGTACACGAAAAAAAACACAGGAAATTTTAAAAATACAAAAAAAGTACCAAAACAAGGACAATTTTCACAATATTCTGCCTCAATTTATCATTAGTCCGTGTGTTTTATTATGGATCAGTTTTACAAAGACACTAAACTCTAAACACTCACTAAACAGAAGCAGAAGATGGTTCAAATTGTGTCGAATTTTCTTTGGACATTTCAGGTTGTTCCTATTTGTTGAAGTTATTGACATTTTATTGTTATAGGATAGTTTGTGAATGTAAATATTTTCACAATTTTATATTATTTTTTGCAGTAAAACAATGACAAAATTGAAAATTGTCATCATTTATAGGCAAAGAACAAACGAAGAAGAAACTATGGAGTCATAGGTTATTATTCTCTTCATCCCAATGGGCCACATTGGAACCATTGGCGGGCCACATTTGGGCCCCGGGCCACATGTTTGAGACCCCTGCTGTAAGGTTTGATGTTTTTACATTAGTGAACAGGGCCGGACTGAAAGGAAAAAAAATGGGGAAAAAACTCACTAGGAATCAGGGTGTTTTTTGTTTTGTGGATCTTTACCATCCACATTTTTTAATAAGAGTAAAAGAATTTACAGTGGAAGTAATATCCAGTTTTCAAAGCTGAAGGTTTAATAAGTCACAGTGTGAATTAGGTGTCGACTGATTTGTTTTCATTAGGTTTACAACTATGAGTAATCAAGAAGACGGATGGCTCATATTTGGAACCGACACACATATAAAATATGAAATAACATGAAAATCTTAGTGTTAGCACATATGTAACACAAAATCCAGCAGTGCTGGAAGCTCCCTGTAGCAGTTCTTATGATGTTAGCTGGAAATTTTACAAAGAAATTAACTACAGGTTCTTGTAAAAATAAATAAAAACCGCTAATGGTTTGGAGTCCTTCAGTAGATTAAGGTGCAGAGCTGCAGAACTGCTCATGCATGGCACAGAGTAGTAACCATAGAGATGTATTTTGTTGGATACTGGATAAAATAATTGGAAAAACAAGTCCAGTAATCTCCCAGACTAGTAATCAGTTAACCCTCAGTAGAAACGTATGTCCCTACTGGTACTGCAGCCAGTTTTTTTTTTTTTTACCCCTTTATTATCCACTCTATAGGACTAACAGTGGACTTTATTAACATTAGGGTTGACAGTGAAGATGATGTACACAACAGTATTTCTGTGGTTACTGGCCTCACACATCACACACGTATGGAGTGTGTCCGGTGTGTTTGTCGCTCCCCTGTGACTCCAGAGGTCATGAATCATGCTCGTTGGATGGATGTGTGGATGCCTGAATGCGAGTGTGTGTGTGTGTGTGTGTGTGTGTGTGTGTGTGTGTGTGCGTGTAACACAACCCGCCATCTGTTGTCTTTCTGTTACTCTTGTCTGTGAAAGGCTTTAAGGTCGGCGGACGTTACTTGGCAGATGAGTCTTCACTCTGTCCATCTTCTGAGGTGGAGACATGTGCGTTAGGACTACAGGGGAATTTTCTGTTTAATGTGGCGGTGTCATCTTCACCATGAAAATCTGGCTTTTGCATGAGTGTTAGGGTTACTATGACGGTGCATCCCAGTCTGAATCCAGGGTCAGAGGTCACTGTCATACTTTTAAAGGGACAGTTTTGTTTTTTGGAGTATTTCTTGGTTGGGCCAGTGAACATTTAAGAACAGAAAACTATGGTCATAACAATAATAATAAGTGCGATCATGGTACTGAACACGTCATAGCTGTTTGTATGACTGTTCACCTGTGTAATATATTTATTTATTTCATATATTTATATTTATGCTACTGCTGTCATGCCCTCTCTACTGTGTTTTTCTCAAGTTTACTACATTTTCTATATTTTAATAGTTTTTAGTAATAATATATTTTATCTATGTCTTTACCGAGTACTTGAATTTTTAGCTTGTCTTTTTACATTTGTGTGTTTTTGCACTGTTGGAAGTTGTCTTTTAAATCTTGTTGTACACTGTGTTGTGTATGATGACAGTAAAGGTCATTCTATTCTATAATAATAATAACAATGATGATGATAATGATAATTTTATTTATAAAGACAACTTTCATACCAACCAAACAACTGAAAACACATAATAAACAATTAAAGATAAAATAAACCACATTAAGTGTTTTTTGTAAAGCACCTAGAATCAGTTGTAGTTGAGTTTTATTTCAAATGTTATGTTACGAGTTTTATTTTTAGAGATGGTTTAACAGCAGTTGATACTCCCATATGACAATTATTTTAAGTTGATAATGTTAACGCACATGATTTAATAGATAGCTAATTCATGGTTTTTAGTTACAGTAAGTGGAATAGGCCTGTGATGAACTGGTGACATGTCCAGGGTGCACGTTGACTCTGTTGAGAGATAGTTGGCCTAGGCTCTGGCACCCCCATGGCCTTCACAGAGAATCAGTCATCGTCAGATATTTTACTACAAATGACAAATAATAATTGATGGTTCCACAGAACATCGCTCCTGCTCTGGGTGACTTTACTTGCTATGCCTTTTTCCTGTCTCCTCTCTACTTGCTATTACAAAATAATGGCAATAATGTGCCCAAAGCAGGTTAACTGGTCATTTTGAAGCTCCCATTGCTGTGAATATTAGATGTGAGAATGTAGTTTGTCTGTATATGTCGTCCCTGTAGTGGTCCCAGGGTGTACCCCAAATCACAGAGACTAAACTGTCAGGGAAAAAAAGGATGGATGGATGAAATACACCCAAAGCAGACCTAATCTAATTCAACTATAATTCACACTTTGAACTGTATAACATACTGCATCTTTTATGACTTTATCGATGCTGCGAAGGCTCCGAAAAATAAAGATTTAGAAAAAAGAAGTAAAAATGCAGGTTTTTCACTGTGTAGTATTTGTGTACTACTTCCATTACATACTCAGTGCATATGCAGCAGGTGGTGCCAGGCACAACACTGAGCCCCTCACATGTACAATATTATAGGTTATTTTGGCATCGATCCAGCTGATGTCATCATACCTATGCATCTGCTGATGTCATCATATCAATTACCTCTGTGTATGTGCTGAGTTTAAAGTGAATTCAAACAAAATGAATGTTCTTATAGACTTCTGAATTATTGCCTGATTATAAGAAAATGGGGGGTGAAAAAAAGATTTTAAAAATTAGAATTAAAATTTTAACTTTGACCTACTTTTCCAAAAATGTAACCATATCTATTCTGAGTTTCTGGTGATCCATAACATCAATTTGGTATGAATTTAACCTATAGTTTTGCTGATAATGTTAACAAACAAACCAAACCAAAACCATTACCCCCTGGGGGATGGAGTAATAATAATTCCAAAAAATAAAAACACCCCCACCACGTAAAGGCCTTGAGACTTAATTCCAAGTGAGCTTAATCTTAAACAGATTTCTGTGATAATACCTAGAATGTATGATGCTGCTGATTCTACAAACATATACAATGCTGTTCTTACAAACAGCGGTTCCTGTGAAACTCATTAACTGACAATTTATCTCAAACACATAACCAGACATTACAGACATTGCATTCACAACACAGTAACAGGAAATATAGACATGACTGTAACTTCATACAAAGTAGAAAAGTCCTACAGTATGGCTCAAACACATTTAGCATAAAGTGCTCATAAAATAATTTACTGTCGCTTAGACATTCTGATGTTTTGAGTAGGACACAGGCATGAATATTTGCTCATTAAATACAGTGTGTAATGGTGTTTTTGCTGCAGTACTTATTCTATCTCAGTGTACTGACTGAGAGATTTATTGAGATTCAAGTAGCAGGAATCCACAATGGTATGCAAATATTCTAGTCAGAATTAACAGGAATCTTTCTTCCTCCAACTATCATACCCACATAGAATCGCCAGCAAAAATACTCACAGTCAGTCTCCCATATCAAATGGTTTTGGCCCGTCCAGTGGATTTTTGCATATGCAGCCCTGCCTTGGCAGCACCTTGTAAAAAGGCCACACTGAGAGGAAAGTTTGATGAAGGGGTTACACATGCTGATCAAACACGCACAGAGACTGACACCATTTGTAAAGTGATTTTTCACAGCTGGTCAGGGACAGGTGTGTGCATGTGTCTGTGTGTGTGTGAGTGATGTTAGCAACAGGATCTCTGGCCAGGGGTCGGGGTCATAAATCACAGCCAGTAATCTCCATAGCGATGGACTTGGTGCCAGGGTCGCGAGGGTGGTATCAGCCTTGAAGAGTAATGTTTCTCTGAACTGGCTGTTGATTAACATTCTTACACATGATACACACACAGCAGCAACGGGTAATCTAATGCAACATGTTATATGAGATACGGGCAGGGAGAAAATTCCTTACACAGGTGGGAGAGAAAAGAGATAGTGGTCGTCTCTCCTTCTTGACTTTGAGGATAGATAGGCAGAAGGTCCTGAGATGAGGCGTAATGGATTGGTAATATGTAATAGAACTTACTCTTTGAAGTAACATGCTTAGCACATGCTGTGGGTATAAAAAAAAGGAGGGTGAGTTCATGGCGGTGATGGCAGCCGTCTGCTGTTTGGTGATTTGTGGTCACGTCTGGTCAGATGGTGTTTGGAGGGATTCTCGCTGCTCTTGTAAATCATCTCCAGCTCTCCTCCTTAAAATGGAACAACATACCATTCTCTCTTTTGTTAATTTGTCTTCCATTTTCTCCCTGACCTCCCTCTCTTCTTCACCACCCTCCTCTCTGTTCTCGCCGTCACATTGTGTTGGATGTGCCGCTCGTTCCCGCTCCAGTCTGTCAGTGTACCCTCTTCTTGCAGACTTCTGTCAGTGCTGTAGCCTCACACTCGGTGACAGACAAAGAGGCCATAAGAGCCACCCTGTCACGGGCCCCGGACGCTCACAGTGGCCCCGGCTAACCACATCGATGATCTGACAAATGGCTTTAATGAGCTTTCGTCCCTTCTTAACCCACTGAAACATGCTTCTTTTCTTCTGTGTTTCAGTGTTTCTGCAGTTTCTTTCAGTTCACACCTGAAAGTCTAAATCTAAAATCCCAACCAAGTCTCCATGGTGTAAATATAAACTGGTTAGTTTTGGTTTCACAGAATAGATTTACAAGATCACTAAAGAGCTTTGGATAACAATACCTGTCCTGTTGTCATCACTTTCAAGGCTGACCTGATCACTCCAATGCATTGCTTATTTTCTTGCAAATTTGGAGAAACAAATGAACATCCAGTTTTGTCACTGTGCTGTTATTACTCTCCCATTCTCATACCCCCCCCCCCACACACACACACCAAAAAATACTACCAATGTTTAACTTTTTCATGTTGGTTTTTTTATGACTTCTTTAGAGATTGTTCTGTTAAAACCCCACCTCCTCTTCTCCCTGTTTTCTTTTTTTATTATTTAATGGCAATGTTTTGCTGTAACTTCCTTTTATTGTGCTGGAAATCTGTACTCCAGACTAAACGAAGCCATAAAGACTCGAGGCCACTTTCGTGGAAGTTCCCAAATTAATTATTCTCTCTATAATTTTTTTAAGTGATTTATTCTTCTGTCTTTATTTTGCATTTTTCCACTGCACTCATAGACCATGTAGAGTTTAACTAAAAATTCAGAGGAAATTCCAAAGTGAAAAAAAGTGAAGAAAAAGTAACTTTTTTCAGCACATCTATCAATAACTAAATATAAAATAAGTATCTCCATCAACTGTCATTTGTTAAACTCTATAGGTTTTAGTGGTGAGTCAATATTGTAGAAGAAGACGGTGTTTCTGTATTTACTACGGCACCTGTAAACCCTCAAATAGGTCATGTCTGTTGACCATGAAAAGATGTATTGATAAGATTAGTGTTAGCTTTTTGGTTCCTGGGTGTTTGGCTCTTTTTGGGTCAAATGTTTTTGAGGTTGGATCAGTTGTTTACAATTGCAAAAACCTCTTAGTTTTACTTGGAACAATATCTCATATATTAAAAGTAGGAGAGACACAAATGATTGACAACATAGTAATGGTTGTTGGTTGGATGTTACATGGCAAATTTGCAGCTTTTGACAAGTCATAACTTGTTTATATAATCTGTCCAGGGTCACGGTAATCCGTCAAAGAAAGTTTGTACAATCATAACATTGTTTTCTTACTGTATGTTCCTCATCCACATAATGCAAAGTACATAAGGGGCTCTATTCATCTGTTAAATAAGTAGACATGTTGGCAGCAGAGGTCCATCCAAGCAGTCAATGCTATAGATATATACTGCACAAGTAAATGTCCATGCTTATCTATCTCACTCTTAACATGCAACCTTTTCAATCAGAAATTTGCATTGATTTAATTAATTAGGTGAATTAATTATTTCTGCGTACTTTGAATCACATGGGATGTGCACAGAAAAAAACCAAAAAAAAGTGCGTAATTAACAAAAAGTAAACAAACACTTTTCAACTGTTCAACAAAAAGTAAATGAAGTCGAGTGCGCAGAATGTTAATTTTCATCATCACTGATTGTTGTTATAAGGCCTTCTAAAAGAAAACGGCAAGAAAAACTAGATAGAAATGCATTAATTAATAAGTAAAAAAACAGCATGGAAAATTGTATTCTACTGTAATTGATTATTCTAACTGATTAGTGATGTGAATTATTGTGGGTTTTTTTTGTTTTTTTAACTAGTTAGACACCGTAGTGGTCCCCGACATCCACGTCCATATAAACTAATGGATCTTTCAACCTTTGAAATATATCTGTGCAGAAACTAATTCAAACTCAGGTGTTAACCTCGCCTCTCCCCTTGTTTTCATTTGTTTTCGCTCCCTGTACCTTTCCCCCTCATCCCCTTCACCACCACACTCGCGCTTTTTTTTTTGCCTCTTTCCGCCCTCCCCCTGTCTTCTTTAAACTATATTTATGTACATCCCCCTTCTCATGTCTGTGATGGATTTAGTTCTGACATGCTCAATTTCACCGGCCGTCCTAACCCCATAGCTCAGAACCCGTCTTTATGGCCCTGCTTCACCGTTGTGGTGCGCTGCTAAACCGGCTCCTCCTGAAACCCGGGTCTGGGAGAAGAAAGGGCCTGCTGTATGAGCAGGAAGCTGTGAGGAGGAGGAGGTGGAGGGGGAGGAGCAGGAGGGGGAGCAAAGGGAAGGGGAGGGGAGGGGATGGGAGGGGAGAAGGGAACGACCTGGGTGTTCCATGAGAGTGGACCTCTCGGCTGTTATGCTTTCTAATTCCCCTCAGCACCGAACATCAGGGGGGACGAGAGAAGAGAAGGAGCTGGGGGGGTGGGGGGGGACATGATGATGAGGGTGAAGGAATCATGTTTTCACACCAAAGTGCTGGAGGGCGGGTGGGCCGACGGAGAGTCTCTATATCAGTGTATGTTGACGCCAGAGGGGAAAATAATAAAGTAATTCAGGTAGTTCATCTTTAGATCCGTCTTGCTTCAAAAGGGTTAAAAACCAATTTAAATTCACACACCTTCACTCCACATTTTTCAGGTTCCCGATTTCCTTTCATTCATATCTGACGTTGCCAGATAAATCTTTTGTGACAGTTTATTTCCTCTCGACTCAGCAGATCCCTGAGTCCCCAGACTTGATTGGACTAGATCTGATAAGTTCTAGTGATAAACTGGTTGAAAACTGCATCCAGTTGGAAACCTATTGCAAGTCGTTTAATTTATATGGATGGTATTGTCAATCAAAGTATGAAACAGAACAAGAAAGAAACGGGGAAATGCAATTCAGGTAAAATTGTGGCATCAAGAAAAACATTAAAGTGATGTTTTAACCTGTAGACTATCTGTGTATAAAACTGCAGCTTGTTCACGATAACACACATGAGCCTAAAATGAAACTTGCTCTAATTCACACAAACATACTTGAACTAAAGCTTGACCTACACAAGTCACACATCTTTATAGGTTTATTTTACTGTTTCAAGATATGTTAAGTGTTATAGGTTATGTTTGCTTCAGTATAAACATCAAGTCTGTTCAGGACAACTTAATTCTCACCTAGAAAAGGAATAAACTAGAGTAATTAGCCGGAATATGTTGAAATATTTGGATTAAATAAAACTGCACCAATACATGAGTAGTTGATTGATATGCAAAATATTAGATGATGTGAAATCAGGTTATCGGTGTGTCCCTGAAACCAACAATGACAAGCTCAAATGTTTGTTTATATATTTATTTATTTAGTTGTTTTGTTTTTATGACGGACTCCAAATATATTTACATTTGTCATAGCAAGAATAATAACAAAAAAGTCAGACACCTGGACTTTTTGTTTTTTATTTTTAATTTTTTTTTTTTTTTTTTTTTTGGTTTTTAAATCATAAAATCATTACTTGTCAGTCAGTTTGATAACTGATTGAGTTCAACAAGTTTGCTACCAGTGAAACATTATAAATTGCAGCACGTCATGATACTCAAATGGTCCTCATCTATCCACATCCATGTGCTGACTTTTTAGATACGGATCTCCTCCTGCAGCCTCCTCCTCATGTCTGGATCCAATACACCCATTTATCTCTGGATCTGGAACAGATTCACATGAATGGCTCAGGTCCTCTCCTTCACCCCCTCCTTCCTCGGCCTCGTCTTGTAATACCGGGTGTGGCTCTGCACCCCCACCCGGACCTTTCACCCTTTGACTTTTCCTCCCCGATGGCCACTACACTCAGGGCTGTACCCCCACCTTCACTGCTCTGATGCAAACTCCAAACACCCCATCATCTGGTTCTGCTTGCCCATCCCGCACCCTCCCCAAGGCCACAGGAAATAGCTGGAGAGTTTGTGGGCCCATTTCCCTGGGGGTGGAATTAACAGGTGCACCAGTATTTGTTTCAACTTTTACCCATTACCACTGGATAATGATAATAATAAACATGGTAAGGCCAGGTGGAGTCACTCAGATTCTTATGGAGTCTTGTTTCTCATTTTGCTCTTTTAACAAGAGCCCTATTCACTTCTTTATTGAGTGTCCAATCAAGCTAATAGCACTTATTGTGTTTGATTGTTGATGATTTTGCTGAAAAATATCTACTTCCTGAAGGTGTATTTATTAATGACTATGGCAAAAAATAACCTACTTTGTTTCAAGGGAGTTTCCTCTCTTTGAAAATCTTTCTCCACTTGCTCACATCAGTATCATACACTGAACTGCGTATTTACAAGTAATGTTGAAAGCCAAAACGCAAAACAAAAATACTTCTATTGAGAAATGAGCAGAAAATACAAAAGAGCTGTTTCATCTTTTCATAGCAAAGGCTCTATTTTTTTCATCATCTCCTATTTAATTTATATTGATTTGTACCAGGAATCACTTTCTTTGGGCTCATGATGAAAAACGAATAGGTACTGTAATAAAGTTTTAATGAACACAGTGGGGAAAAACTCACCAAACAGTAACTCTGTGATGAATAAGGGTCAAAAGGTCACAAAAAGCATCATGGGTAGTTCCCTCGTAGCCAATGGGATGCTATGGACAGTATGTACATGGTGTATTTACATACATTAAGTAGTTACGTACAGTAATGTACATATTTACGTCTCGGGGGTTTTGGTTTCATAAATAGAATTTAGTTTTGTATTCAAACACAAAATATTTAGGTAAAAGTTTTTTGTTACTTGGATTATTCGTTGGCTGGGCCTTTTGTAAGTATATATATATATATATATATATATATATATATATATATATATATATATATATATATATATATATACATATATGGTTTAAAATAATCTAAGCTGGTGTCTACTAAACCACCAGGTTTACACAGACAAAAATTGACAGTGTGGAGCCACTAACCTGTGAAAATCAATCTACATTTTGCACAGTGATTGAATGGGGCATTTTGGGGCAAGCATTTCCCCCATCACTTTTTTCAAACTTTAAGATAAATTGGTCTTGTAGAAATAGAACAAAGTTTTTTTTTGTCATTTTCATGAATGTGATTCAGACTAATTTAGTGGTGGTTTTACATATCTTGCCTCAGTGTAGGGGATAATTTAATTTCCTGTTGTGTAGTGCACAGAGACAGTTTTCTCAACTCAGAAGGGATTTGATATAGAGACGTAAAGTATTTAAAATTGAAAACAAATTCTGTGAGTAAATAATTCAGTCCTGCACATGTTGTTTGAGGTTTTACCATTTGGCAAACCACAGTGATGTCAAATGAGCCCCTGATGTCTGAAGGTTTAGTCAGTTGAAGCCACTCTGTACTAAATGGCAGCCATTTCTCCTGAGCTCACGTTACAGCAGGTAGATCTGGATCTTGTTCTCGTATTACTTGGGAGCCCCCGTTAAGTGAGTCATCAGATTGGGTAAGAGGCAGTTTAATGGTGCACAGGGTCATTTTAGAGGGGCGAAGGTGGGAGGTCAAATGTTGCTATAATCCCAGGTTCCAGGTTCAGCCTGTAAATAAGAGCACAGCAGCTGGAAGGGAGGGGGAGGTAATTGATTTGGTGGTGGTGGTGGGGGGTGAGGCATATTTCACCTGTAGAGGAAACAGAGCTGACAACCACCCAACCAGTTTATAGGCACCGCTGGATTAGCACCTAGTGTGGGAGTCGAAGGGATACAATAATGCAAGAGAAATCAAGACATTAGAGATGTTAGAAGAGGATAAAATGATTCCCACCAGAGATGTTACAGTGGGCTGCGTCTTTCTGTTCTTTACACATCATTTCTTTTTCACAGAGACTCGAGCACCGGGTGCTGATTGTTTGCAGAAGGCAGGAGTAGAGTTTATTGTTAGCGCTCCATTTCATTTTAACATCAGCTTGCATGTTGTTGTTTTTTTTTTTCTTTTTTTTTCTCTTAAACGGGAACATGAGACTTTGTCCTTCTGGAGAAATGTTTCAGTTTGATAGAGGAAAAGAAAAATGTATACTCCAGAAAAAGAGAAGCTACAAAGACAGACTCGCTGACTCTGTGACCGTGTGGGAGGAAAACGACATCTGATGTGAACTTTGATGCAGCCACATTTCGCATCCAGTCAGCTCCCTTTGCGCTGACCTGTCTGCAATTGGACAGTTTCATTGGCTTTTATTGCTTTACACTACATTCATCACGCAGAATCTTTCAATCTAAGCACTCGCTCTTAGGCAACAAATGACGTACTGATAAGGTCACATTCCTGCGCTTGTTTTCATTGATAAACATGTTTTGATTGGCACAACAATCTCACAGACAGACTGAGACCTGCAGGATATCAGGAGCAGGAGAGTGACTGACTGTTTCCTGTATAGACAGGAAGTGAGGGCTTTTATGAGGGCAGTGCATTGATTTCCTAGCATGCCAGGTCTGGGAGCGCAGAGAAAAAGGCCGCTTCCTGTTGAGAAGAATGCCATGCCAGCTATCTGACTCGCAACAATCTCACAACTGTTGGTGTGAGAGGTAGTGAAATGAACCTTTGGACTGTTGCCCCATGAGCTGATTTCTCATTGACCTGCACCCTAAGGCAGAAAATAGAGGCCATTTGTTCAGTTCTGTTCAGTTGGAAGGAAAATGTCCCAGGGCTACTTAAGTCAACTAGGTACCTCGGTAACAGGACGATAAAACGTAATCAAATAACACAGACTCATTCACTCACTTTTTTTTTTTTGCATATTCTTTACTGGTCCGGCAGGATGAATATAACGAGTAAGAGCAAGAATCTAAGTGGCCAGTTTTCGAAAGACACTGAGCCTCCAAGGCAAATAATTTAGCAAAATAAAATGGGAAAAGTATACAGTAAAGATGACAAAACTGAGAGTATGTATTCAAACCTTACGTAAAGGTGTAAAACCCTCTGCAAAACATCCCACTACTATTCAGTTCATTCTCGCCAAGGATGTTATGTTTTTACTGGCGTTCGTTAGTAGGTTGGTTGGTTGGTTTGGAAGTTTTGTTTGTGTAAAAGATAACTGAAAAACTTCTGGACGAATTTTGATGAAATTTTCAGAGGAGGTTGTGAATGGGAAGATCTGGAAATTATTAGATTTTGTTGGTGATTCAGGGGGTGGGGGGTCTAACTTTGCAGAGGTCTGCTTTTCTAGTTTAATTTTTTCTTTTTTTTTTTACTATTGTTTTTTGCTTGTTTGGTTTTTCATCTTATCAAGTCCATGCTTTAAACGTCTGTGCTTGATGTCATTTTTATGTGATAAACCATATTGCAATATATTTTTTTAATTATACGAATTTTTGCCACATTATTTGAGGCTTATTTGGAGACTGTTTCCTACAGTGTCAGACTGACGAGTGCATTAAAGGTTTGTTCGGGTTCTTTTGGGGGGAGGGGGGGGTTCCAGATCTGTTTTGCACTCATCTCTTTTTGCACTTTAGGGAGTCTTTGTAGCCCGTTTCCAAGAATGTCACTCTTCCTGCAGCTGAAGTCAACTCATAGAGCAGATCTTGGTGTTTGTTATAGACACCCTTTCTTTATGTGAAGGGACAAATCCTTGATCATTTGAGGAACTGCATGTTTCTGAAAAGTCTTAGATTTGAATAAATCATTTTATATTAAACTGACTTCTCTTGTATATTAGTCACAAAATGAAAACCATGTATCTTCCTTTTGCATTGCAAAGCAAAACGTTAGTCTTCATGATTTTTTTTACACGCCCTACAATGTGACAGGTTTTTCTGCTTTCATATGTGTAATTTTATGTGGTATGTACACAGTTTACTTCTTGTACTGCAGGAAAATAAAGCAAAGACATATCAATGATCTAATGCAAATAAACACTGAAATCAGTCAGACAATATTGTACATTTCAAATCTCCATAATTGAGTAGTTATTTCTATGAAGATAAGGCCATTTTTATGAATGCATGGGCTTCGTTATTATGTACCATAATACACATACTTTGCATAAATGTTTCTTCATAAGACGCTAAACTCTTATTGTTGCTAGGTTACAGTTGATATACAGGGAGGTTGTTAAGGAAGGGAAATGTAAAGGGAGCAAAGTAGCATTCCACCACATTAGGACGTCCTGTACTAAGTTTGCTCCCTGGAGGCCTCCTCCATCCTTCCTTTCCTCCTTTCTCCTCCTCCTTGCTCTCTTTACCTCATACTCCCTCACTCTGTTTCTTCACACCTCACCCCCCCCTTCCCTCTCTCCTCCCCTTTTCCATCCTCTCCCTCACCTTCTTATCTCCTCACATCTTTCCCTCCCTCCACCTCTCACTTTCTCCACCCCTGTTTCAGGGCTCGAACCTGTGTCCTCCCTCTCCTCCTTTCCAGTTGCTTCTCCCTGTTAGCCGGTGGTCTCTCACAAAATCCCAAAAGGATTGATGGTATTCTCCTCCTTGGTGTCCAAAAGGCTGGAATAGATGACTGACGCAATTCTCTCAATTACTTTGGCAAACAAGGAAAGTTGAATAAGAAGATAGTCCCATATGCAAACCTATAGTTCATATATGTTTGCATATGCATAGATACAATGAAAGTATCTGTATCATATGTTGGGCTTCACTCCAGGAAGGTCATAAAAATTAATGGGGAAATTCTGGCTATATGTTAGCTGTTTACATTCTCTGAGCTCTTGAGAGTCTCCCCTCCCCATCCCTCAGGTCAGGGGTGAAGGGTCAAAGGTGGAAGGCGAGGTTTTGGGCTGCCTATCCTGGAGGAGAGGAGCTGGTGTTGGAGGTCCCCTCGCCCAGCCCCTCAGTTTAGTCTGAGAGGAGAAGAGCCTCCTCCTCCTCCCCTCTTGCACATCTGGCTGCCCCCAGAACGCTCATTTGGAGGGAAAACAAGAATGTTTTTATTTCCCAGGAGAGAAGAAGAACTCTAGAGTGAAACCACAGAGTTAAAACACAGAGAGGCATCCTGGGCCCACATATAGCCTCCTGCTCCACTCTGATGGCGTAGACTTTCTCTTTTCTCTCTCATACCATGCCCTTTTTTTTGAGTCTTTGCTGCTTTATTTGTTTTCTTTCATTATATACTCATGTTCCCGTCTGTCTGTAATATGTAAACCACCTGACACATTTCAACGACAAAACCCCTAAAATTAGGCTCATATACAACTACTTTGCTGTAACATATAGGTTTTGTGGGTCATAATACAGTCAAAGCTACATAGCATGGAAACCTTCACATTCATACCATATTCAGACCAACATATTTATACAGATCTTATCTCTCAATGTCAGCCCTGTTTATTGTTTATTGAGCTGGTTTGATACCAGTTGGATTGTAGCTCATTTCAAAGCACAATGCTTCATTCGGAACTATGTGGAATGTGTCAAAAGATGGAGTCGATCTATTAAAAGCATGGTCAGTAGCAAATTTTATGTCACCTGATGAAATATGAAGTGTGATGATGATGCTGAAACGTACTGTAATTGTTCTGGCCTGAGTCTTTTTGTAAAAACATTCCAATATGGTAGCCATATAAATTTGACCATAAGAGGTTACGCCCCATTTAAGGGTCATCTAAGATATTACCAAACAAAACAAAAAGACCAATAATGCAGTTGTTTGTATCGTACACAAAGTTTGATATCAGTATTCACTCTACACATTGTTGATGATGTTTGGCTTTTATTGGGATTAAATTTTTCTATAATAAAAGTTTCAGGTAGCTTGGTCTAATTTGTGGCAACATTAGTAAAACAAACAAACAAAAATGGTCCAGACAATGTTTTAAAATATACAGACTACATACATCACATACATATATGTAGGTGGTATTTTCAAAGTCTAACAAAGCAAAACAATATCAAATGCAAGTACTGTACAAGAAGCATAGATTCATTCATAAATGCCCCATATTTATATTCCTGTCAAGCAAACATTATCATTTCATTGAAATATTTATTGCTGTAATAGGTATGACACAATTCCTGGACTGGAAAAAATATTGCAAATAGATGTGATGATAAAGCATCGTGTTTCCTCCCAAAAATAGCAGTATCGGTAATATAAATTATTTTGTATGACGAGCATCAGGGTTGACAAATAGAACAGATATACAGTTACATCAAAACATGAATTCCTTTGTTTCAACATCAGCCAAATGCTATCAAAAACCAATTTCTTAAATTTACAAGCAATGCGCCAACTTTCTCCCACCCTCAACAACACGTTTGTGTGCGAACCCCCTCTGATGTTCTTAACACACACACACATGCATACAACACACATACAAGTACACACACAGCTGTGCTCTATTACAGCAATGTACAGTAGCCATCTCTCCACCCCTCGCCTCGAGCCCTCTCTGTGACTGTTATTGGAAATGTAGCACTGCTTCGGGAGCAAGCTCATGGCGGATTTATATGACACAGGTGCACGCTCTGGAACGCACACACGTACACAGATACACACACATACACATATATCAGGAGCCACGCGAATGGACCAACCCGCAAAGACTGGATCTAATGTCAGCCACTTAATGTCTACACCACTCACAAGACACAACACACTTCAGAGTTACACACATACGCACACTCTTATGTGTCTGAACCGCTTAGAGTTGTATCCAAACCAGGTTGAAAGTATCACCCAGCGCCTCTTGTTTCTCGGTCCGGATAACCTCATCTGATTCTGATTTTTGACTTTGCGGATTGAATATGACAAAAATGTCTTTAATTTTAACTTAATATATTTTCCTCTTTGCCCTCGATGTCTAGATTGCTCCTTTTGTTCTGGGAATATGCCAGGCATTTCCTCCGTGTGCTATCCGAGTTTTCCAATAAGAAGGAGGCCGGAGGTATGCACTGGGCGGGCTGGGTTCTGGCGTTCCTCGATGGCCTAACACAGGCAGGAATATCATGGATATGGTTTCCCTCTGGAAAACAGACAAAGACATTCCAGGAGGAACGGCTTGAGTGCCTACACAGCAATAATGTCTGCTTAAAATTTGAGCCACGTAGACCAAAGTATAGTACCTGTTGATCTCACTGTATTTAAGGTTTTACTGTGCAGATGCAGCTCCTAACATGCACCAGATTTCCTCACCAAAGCATCTAAAACAGACTTGATTAACACGACTAAATTCTTAGAATGTCAAATTTTGGAAGGCACTCTTTATTGCAATAAATCTTCCTCTCAGGGTATCAGTGTTTAGACATAATTTGGATCTCAAGCTGAAAAATTTGAGACCCTTGACCTGAGGAGATTGCTGCTGTACACCCACATGTGGTAATGTAGTGTTAGACATATGTATCTCGTCAGCCCATCCTTTCTGATGTTCATCCCACTATATTGAAGAGCAGAGGGCAGGGAGGCTTCATGTTCACCACATGGTCCGCATTTAGCCTGTTAGTGCCGATCACGTCTTTACTGAACAAGCAGGTTGTGCTGTTTTTCCTCGTGTAATGTCTGTGTGCGTCAGAGTGGTGGAGTTAATACTGCAAGAGTTTGTTGTAAGAATTAAGGACAATGTGAGTCAGGTTGGAATGTGTTCTTGTTCAACATAGAAACAGCAGCAGCACCTTGCTTTGTGGATGTTTTTATAAGTACAGGTGTGATAGTCAGGTCCCTCTTGTGACTGAAGCAATTACTTCTACCTGATTCAAGTAGAATCATCTACAGTAGATACAAAAGCAGTATATAGATGTCAAGTGCATCGAGAAAATAATAACTATGCACCAAAGTTACTGACGTACAGTAAAATGTCACTAGCTTAGAATTGCTTGATCAAAACCAGTGTCTTGAATATCAATTGTACAATGTACTTAAATTTCCTCTCCAGGTATGCTGGTTAATTTTTTTTGTGTTAAAATGAACGACGAAGTGTACATGTGTGGGCTGATTTTAACAGTTTAGTCTTCGTTGAACAAAATAAACTTCATAAAAATCCCTCTTAAACAAAAAAAAAATGCAGTATTGTTTTTTTTAAGCTCATAAAATATACAAATCTCACAGGACCACAGTAGTACAAACATGCAGTTATCTTATAGAACATAATCAATGTAGATTAAACTCCCACTTATAGAATGTGGAAGCGCCAGAGTAAGTTTTTGAAAGTGATTGGGGAAAAAGAAAAGAAAAGAACTGTTGGACTGTGACAATTTTTTTCCCCTTTTAATCAACAAATATCGACAAAATCAAACTTAAACCCACTCCATGCTATAATTTAATCAAACCTTTGCTAAACCAATATTGTTTGATGTTGAGCAACATGCATACATCAGGCACGAAATGTTGCCAACGGCACAACACAGCAGGAAGTTGTGATTGTGGTAGTAGACTTGAGTGTTTGCAGAGTCAAAAATGAAAAGGTAAAAAACGATTTTGGAATATTTTATGACCGATGCAGGCAGGGCCTTTAGGAAGTTTTATGAGTAAGTCATGGGTTACTTCTATTAGCACCGCCGAGTGCACTGCGACTTCTGTGTTGAATGTTCCTACACTGGTTTGGGTCTGATACAAGCAAGTTGTTTGAGTTAATATGAGGAGCTTTTGTTGTGGACTGATGGCTGTTTTAGCATTTTATTCTGCGTGGTCCTGTGCTCGTATGTTGTAGGCTGAAGTCATGACTGATGGATGAATTTCTGTATAGCATTCTATACTGTTTGCAGTGTTAGCATTTTACTCTGTGTAGTTCTGTGCTGACATATTGTGAACTAAAGCCATAAGATGCTGATGGGTTAGTACTGTTGGCTGCTCTGGCAGTTTATTCTGTGCGGTCCTGTCCTGGCGCTGCAGGCATATCCATACCTTCCTCTGACCAATCACCGCTGAGTGCACTTCTGTGTGTTCAATGTTTCTCTCTATATTACTTTAGTCCTGGTACAAGCATACAGTTTAAGTGTCCACCGAGATTATTTTCCTGTGCATTTTATTCTGCGTGGTGCTGTATTGGCTGTCATGACACGCATTATGTGCATGTCCTTTCTTTTCTTTTTTCATTATGTGCATGTCCGTGTATAATATAGCCTATATAAATGCATCGTGTCCACCTTAACATTTCGGTGACACCCCACCAGTTTGGCCCTCCCTTGTTCAAATACGTTCTGCAGTCGACTGTATGCTCCCAACGGATTATAAAGTAGTCAAATGAGCTCAATTATCAACATTTACAGCAGTAAAATGCAACATGTCCATTGATACAATAGTAAAATGAACCCAATAACACTGATATGTTATCAGTGCATTACTTTGGATTGCCAAACCTTTTTTTCTATTTAATAAATCTCCAGTTTCAAGCTCTCGTGGGTGTGGCTAAACTGTTCAAAGCATACTCTAAAGAGCAGTGATGAATCTAAAGATAAACTTGTACTGTACAATGACTGCTTTTACTTTCCATTCTAAGGACATCGTACTATAAATGCTTTTATTTAAGGTTTTGAAAGTATGACATATGCTTGTAGTTGAGCATTTTCCAATGTTTTAGTACTTTTACTTAAATTATCTCAATGGGAGTTTTTTTCACCATTGTTGCACCCTTCACTGACAGCAGTATAAATGACATCATTTGTGGCAATACTATCATGTTTTACTGACCTTTATTTTATCTCTTCCTTTTAAGTCTCATTGTTTCCTCCTCTCCTGTGTAAAATGAAAAACAAGTTGGCTTTGTCTGCATTAGAAAAGGGTGTTTTCTCTCTACAGGCCAGATGGGACAGCAATGAGTCCACTGAGGTTGCTCACATTTGAGATGAACAAGAGGCCAAGGTTAAACAAAACATACTTAGGAAACCACAAACATGTTCTTACTACTTACATATGATTACCTAAACTAGCACTGTTTTAGCATCTTTTAAATTGTCTAAGGAGCCTGTAGTTTTGAAATGGAATATGCTTTTATTTTACTGGGAAAGCAAGTAGACCACACAAGTAGTGCTTTTCAAATCAAATCTTACGATAAATGGTTTTATACCAAGTGTAGTGGGGTTTTTTTTTTTTTTACAAAATAAAAGTCTGAAACAACAACAATAAAAGTGGAATCTATGCATCTCTGTTTTTGTAAAAGTTCAAGACGAATATGTGAAATAATTTTTTTTGAATTAGGCTTCTGTTAATGCACAATACTATCCAAGGATAACTTGTTGTTTATTTGTGTTAATTGTTAACTGTAGTGTCCTGAGAATTGCAGTTAATCGGTGGGAAAGGAAGCACTAAACTATTTGGATTTCATGGTGGTTGAAATAAATCATTGAAACCATTAAATTCCTTTAAATGTGCACATTTTTTTCAAGGATCCCATATGATTTCAAATAATTTTAAAATACAACTTACAATAAACAGTAAACATGATCGAGTAAGAAAAAAAAATAACACCAGAAGCTTCTATAGCTGATAATCAGGGGTCCAGAAACACAAAAATAACAATATATCAATTACTATTTATAACCTATCATCTAACCTAACCCTAACTCTAAGGTGATTTCATAAGCCCAAAAAGTCTATGGTTCAACACAAACGACACATATATCCACATATCAGTCACAGGTACATGATACAAAAGAAGAGCTTTATTTAGACATAATTTAGCAGCAATTTTAGTTTTAATCTTTTTTAAAGGTACACAGTGATGCAGACTCTTTAATCGTATTTAAATGATTCAGTTTAGTATATTATAAGAATTCCTCTTCCTAATTATTTATATAAAATGCTTCTTCAACAGCACTTAACTCACACATTACCGTGTTGTTTTTTTTTTTTTTTTTTTATTAGGTATGTTCTGACATGTCATAAAAACTATTGTATCTGGGTGATCCAAGCTGTGAGACTTAATGTTTCTGCAGTGTATGTTTACATTAGGCCATGGTTCAGTGCCAAATGTAGGATTACATATCCAACTGCAGGAGCAGCAGCAGAAGTGTTATTCATTGGTAATTTGTTGCTGACATTGTCACTCACACTGAATAATTGTTTCAGCCGTAGGGTCTTACTGTGGTTGCACGTACGTTCAGCAACCATGTTGTTGACTAAGGCATAGACAGTTGTTTATCAAAGCTTTCTAGCAGGAAGACAACCGCATATTTAGCTGTTAGCTCTGACCACACCTGTATGATGTCATTTCTGCAGGTGTTTCTCAGGTCTTTTCAGGTTGTGTGTTTATTAGATGCTTATCTGTGGATGCCTGCTTTGCATCATTTTTTTCTTTTCTTTTTTTTTTTTAAATAGTTCCGTGGGTGTGCACTTAAGCAGAAGACAGAGAAACATAGTCGAGATGCTTATCACCGTGGCCTAATCACTACCATGTGCTTTTATAGCCACTCTTGCTTTATTCATTCAGGCTGTTGGAATCTGAGCAATTAGTCTCCTTTCACTTTCACACATGGACCCTCGTGTTCATCACATAAACTGTCCCACTGAAAGATGACCCGGTACGGTCCTGGACTCACCGCCCGTCTCTTTTACAGCGCCCCGGGCTTTTACTGCCTCTGAGCTCGGCCCGTTCACTCGGGTGGTCCACGAGCCTGGGAACCGGCCTCTTGGCTCTGAAACACACACACACACACACACACACACACACACACACACACACACACACACACACACACACACTGAGCGGCAAAATTTACTCGAGATCACATTTCCTTTGTTCAAAATGATCTCCTTTCATTTTTATTTTGGTAGAAGGGAGAGCTGCTGATTGTGAGATTCTGTTTAATTTGGCGGGGATTATTATTTTGCTTAATTGGCTTTTAACGAGGTTTTAACTTCAGTACGCAATAAAGCAGCCCTGGGTCTGTACCACCCACCCGCAAGGTCCGTGGAAGGTTAACCTCATCCAGATCTGCATGTTTGGTCCTGCTCTCCCTCCATTCTCCTTCATCTCTTTAAATCTTTTACTACCAGCTAATTACTAACGTCGTCTGCTGTTTGGGACTGTTAACTATAGTATGAGTCAGAGTTTCTTTCACTGAAAACAGGTGCTTTCTGTAGCTTTGCCATTGGATCCATTATGACTCTAAAGTATTGATTAGTTGTGCTTTGCTGACAATACATCATTGGAAAATGTATTTGTGTGTCATATAGGGTTGACAGTATTTACTTTAGACATTTGATAATAGCATTTGTACCTGATGATTGTGTAATTACAGTATATGCAACATTGCAAGGTGGTTTTGGAGCAGGATTACTCAGCATATCAAAGCTATGAATCTATTAAAACTAGAAAACATTGATTTCATCATAACTCTATAGTTTGTGTTGACACTGTTATAGAAATGGAAATGGAAATAAACATAGTTATCTAATGTGGTAAAGTAAACTATGCTCATGTCAAATTATTTAAAAGCTGTTCAAACATTTTTGCAGTATATTTCCAATAATACTGAAATTAGACTGGATCGTTTGTGACCCTGCTTGTTTTTCAGTTCCCTTGTAAGTTGTTGTTTATTAAGTTGGTTATTAATTATTTGGATAATTAATAAATCTTTTGAGTAACTTACCAATACACCATTGCTCATATTTATTTTAACAATAAAAGTGCCACAAATTGAGAAGGCCTCCGTCAGTGTATTATTTAGTCTGCGTTATTATAATATACTCCTGCATGTGCTGGTTTTTATGCTGTTGTGTATTTGTCTATGCTGTATCACATTTCTCCAGCAGTCACCACCAAAGCATTCTGGGCATAGTGACATAGTTGTATGGTTATTGTATTTCACAATTACTAATATCTCTCAAAATATGTGTCCTGTAAACTTGGCATTTTTACTACTATCTCTGTTGACTAAAAATACATAATTATGCCAAACTGCAACAGTCAGCCACTTCTGGGTTTTGTGTGATTCCTGAGACACACACGGCACACAAAAAGGCCACTTGGCTTTTATTATGAAGATTATAGTGAGAGAAGAAATCATTCAACAGCTGTGATTCATAAAATGCTAAATTATTACAGTATATTGTGTTGAGTATGATTCAATTTAAAGAGATGGACTTGTTACTTACAAAGGTACAGTCTAACTCTGATGTGCAGCTTAAAGTAAATAGAAGTCCAAGTCCAAAAAAAAAAAAAGGAAATGTACTATAACTAGTGTTGCAATGCTCCATATTTTCAGGAAATATTACCTAGCATTCTGAAACATGCTCTATGGGGAAGTGCATGTCATGGTCCTTCATCACATTATGCCAATAGCACTTGTCGTAAGCCTGCACTCTTGTGTCATCCTTCCAGTTTTACAAATGGCACAGGATCATTTCATTTACAGAAGGGCTGCATGTAAAGAACTCCCACGTTTTCAACAATCAGGATTGGAATTTTGGAATTCCATTAAATGTTGAGCATATTCTTAAGCAGGAGCTGCCATATAAGGTAGTGAATATAAACGGTGTAATGCATCGATGCATTCCACTCAAATTGACTCACTTATGCAATGGACCACCTCATTATTTTTTAGTAAGCTATGGATGTTTCCAACAGCAAATAATTTTTTTTCATCGCAGTATTAGTAATTTTCTCCTCTGACCGAAACAGTTCCACACTGGGCGGCAGTCTACACTCCATTAAACATTTTTAATGGACAGAATCAATTATTATCCCCATCCATGGAATTGGGCATTTGTTTTAACAAGCACAGCATCAGTTTGGCTTTTGGATTTGCATTAATAACTTCCAAATAACAACTAGGTGCCTCAAGAAGGTCACAGTTCTTTTTCTTCACCGCTTTTTATTTTCATAATAGTTTTGTTTTTGTCAGTAACAGTTAATGTCATGGAACACTTCTTTGACACTACACTACCTGCCTACTTTCATCTGTAAGTGGTAGATTTAAGTTAAATTGCCCAGAAATGATCATCAACAGTCTCTCTATTGTATACGGATTAGCAGAAATATGTGCCGTTTTAATGTGGCAGCATGCCAACAGCTATGGTTTGGAAACATTGACTTTAGTTGACAACGGTATCCTGATTACAAAGGTAATGAATGTTCAAAGTGCCAGTTATGGGATGTAATGGAAAAGTTGTAGTCGAGATTAATTTACGAGGGAAAAACTAAGCAAAACCTCAGTCTAATAAGTTGAGCTCTGGTGTTTTGTTTGTCTGTGTATATAATCAATGCAGTGCAACACGTACAGATGATGAGAGACGCTTTTATCATAGTTTACTGATACATAAAGAGCCATTGTTGTTGTTGCATTAGTGCCTCACTCATGCTGCTGCCTCCCTCTGAGTCTAAACTGTTATCTTATCAAAACAAAGGATTCTTTGAATATTTAGATTCAGGGAAACACCCTCAGGCAATTGTGTGTGATAGGAAGGAAAATATTTCCCACTAAGTCTTAGCGAGTGTGCCTGAGGGAAATTCAAAACACTCCTGACGTTTGTTCTGTATCGCACTCCCTGCCAACTGTCGCTAGCATACAGAAAGTGCTTTTGTTTTTTTGTGAATTTTGGTGCATGTTTGGATTCACAGGAGTGTTCCAGTTTGTGTGTGGATGCAGTTTTGTGTACGTGTGTGTGTGTGTGTGTGTGTGTGTGTGTGTGTGTGTTTGTGTTTGAGGTTTTTGCATGTGTTGCAGAGACAGAAAGAGTATGTGTTCTGTGTTTGGAGGGAAAGTGAATGAGAATGACAGATTTTTTTTTTCATCTTACATACCTCAGATCACACTGGTTCTATTGTTCAGAGGTTATAGCAGAGGAGATGAATTGTTTAACCCTATACCACTGCACAGCTACGATGAATTTATAGTCTGTGTTTTTTAATGTGTGCGTCTTTATGATGTACTGTGTGTGTGTGCGTGTGTGTGTGTGTGTGTGCAGGTGCAAGTCTTCATTACCCACAGTGTTTATGCATACTCATACAGCTCAATGTTGGAAATTCATGGCTGTAAACGCCAAGGCCTTTGGCCAGAAGCAGCAGATGAAATATTAAGTGGTTCCACTGATTTATGCTGCATAACTGAGAGTTTGACAGAAGTTGTACTCAACCATGATGAGGAAACAATGAGGTTCCTGGATAAAAATTTACTAGTATACACATACTAGCATGTATCAAACACATGACCACCCACCTGTTTACTGCCCAGATGCTGACATTAGTCTTACACTGATTTTCAATAAGGATTTACAGTGTTTGGAGTTTCCCAAGTCACCGTTTCTCTTGATGTACTACACATATAAGTATGTTTATCGTAGTGCACACCAAAGGTTTTGTATATTTACTTCAGAGCATATATGGTAAAGGCCACAGGTGTGTGAACTGGCCTGTCTCAGTTTATCAAACAGCTAGCAGCAGTCACCTGTGACTCTGTTTGTCAAATCTCTACCTTTATGAGCTGTAGTTGATCAGCCAATAGCATTATTCCTTCCTCTGGTGATATCTTGTCTCAATAGTACGTATAATCTTTGTTCATTAGAGATAATTCTACACAATGGACCTGTTGTTTGGTAGTACCTTCTCATTTATTATAGTTTTGCCATTTCCATAAATGGAACTTCACAGTCATGGGGTGTATGTCTTGGATTGTCCTACCTGCAGTTCACATCTGTGTTTGATTTGAGATGCTTTGAATTATACCATCTATAAAAAGTCCAAAGTACTGGATGTTTGAGTGCTGGTACAAGAGCCAGTGCACCATCGTGTGTGGTCATAGTTGAAGATCATTCAGAATGTTAAATTAAATGGAATTGTATGAATCCAAATTATTAATCAGGACACCGTTTTTGTTTTTTGTTTTATATAAATGTTAGTTTTGCTGCGAAATGAAGCTCCTTCTGAGGCTACACTGCGGAGACCTGAAACAAGTTAGTCATGGGGAGATGAAGTCACATCCCAAATGGACTTAATTTGGATCTAGACTGGAAACACCAGCAATATTAACTGATAAAAACCCAGTGCTGCTTTTGTAGCCATTCCTATTTTTTTTCTGTCAATTTAATGTGATTATCACTATTAATTATACTATTGTCTGTTGTATTTTGTGCTTTTTCAATGGAAATGAGGTATCTCCCCATAGTTAATGTATAGTTAATAGATGTTCATAAAAGTTCAGCTTAAAGTTTGTCATAAAATCACAAAAAAGAGACTTTTTGTCATTAACTGGGCTTAAACACAGCGTGTCCATCCACTGTCATTTGTCAAACTCCATGGGTTTTACTGTTGAATCACTGTTGTAGAAGATGACTGTTTCTATGGTACTGGAACCTTTGAACATCCAAACTATATGACCATGAAAAAAAAATGCAAATTATTTAAATTTATTGATTGGATTAGTGGATGAACGGATATTAAACATTTCACATGAGTAAATGATTTGGGTTAGCAGTTGCTGTTTGGTTCTTTTTGTATTAAATCCTAGTGGACCTACTTTTTTCCACCCAGAAAACTCATCAGGAATCCTGGATATGTTGAACATCCAAAACATTCCTGAGGGATTGTTCGAGGCCAACTCTTCATGTGGCAATAGTGTTGTAAAACCTAGCTTGTCGTTTGGTTTTACTTTGCAAAAGGAAAAAAAAAAAAAAGTATTTACCAGTCAAACACTGTAACTTTTGCTCTCTCAAACATCTCTGTTTCTCTGGAGGAAGTGGGCTGCCCGTTGAGATGAAAACATCCTTCAGTGACTCCCACTGCAGCTCCACAGGAAGAGCTGGAGCAGAAGTGAAGGGGCAGAGTTAGTGCACCCTCAGGCACCATCACTGGAATGGATCCTTCAGTGGTGGAGGGAGGAGAGTGGGGATGATGGGAAGGGATATGTCGAATGAAAGCAACTCAGAGGGAGAGAATTAAGATAGACAGGGAGGATTGAGACTGCAGTATCCAGTTTTAATATGCAGTATTATATATATCTAAACTGGACTACAACCTTCAGTATGTAATTGAATTAATAGGTGCTAATGGTGGCTTTTCTTTAGCTATATGCTCCAGGGGTATTTACCCAACAAACATTATAATTAATCCTGGATCTTTTATTTTTTCTCTCTTTATATTAAGTTTAAAACAGGAACACGTTTAAGCAATGAACTTGTAGTATTTTAAGTTTCAGTTCACCCATAGTCCTTAAGCCTTCTTGCAACTTCTTATATATATATATATATATATATATATATATATATATATATATATATGTGTGTGTGTGTGTGTGTGTGTGTGTGTGTTTTTCTTTATATAAATGTGAGTAGTATTAACTGGATTGGACTGAGACGCAATTGTTCACAAAATGTGTGGGTTTAAATTAAATGTCATTGCTCTGCTTCATTTCCTACACACACACATATTTTTTTTCACCTCTGTTTCACATAATTTTATATGTTTTTGTTTCTGCGCATTTTACTATAATAAAAAGTCTTAAACCAAAATGAGAAATATTATACTCAATTTTATTTTAATAGGGGACCATGTACAATTTTGATGTATTGTACCAGACTGTAGCCACTGGTTAATTTGCATCTGCAGTCCCTGGGAGGAGGGTACAATAATACATACTGTATTACAGTGGTTATTATAAATGTGACAGTGCTAGTATTTGTATGTTGAATAATGTCATGATTTTTTGCCTTATTTTTATAATAAAAAATAGCTGCTCCAGCTACAAATAATAGCACAAAGGAGTTTTTTCCAGGTTTGCTTTTGACATGAAGCCTCTGTTTTTTTTTTTTACTGTATTTTATGATAAATAATATAACAAACTGACAGTTTTTTTTTTATCAGAACCAAATGCAACTCCTACTCATTTTATAACCAGAGCATGATGTATTAATTTATTGTAAAAATGCTTGTGTTATTATATAACACATTATGGTTTAGCTGGTCATTTTGATAACTTGCAGAACTATGGGGCTTTGGTGGAGGTATGTGCAGAAAGTGAAGCCAGTCGGGTCATTTCATCTACAAATGGACATTCATCTATAGCTTGTCCGTCCATGGGAGTGGATCTCTCCTTCAGTGTGGTTCTCCCCAAGATGTCGTCTTTCCCACTGGGTTTATTTCTTGCCGAGAAGGAGGGTCTAAGGACGGGGGATGCTTGGAACTTTATCTATTGTGATTGATTGTTCTCTCCAATCAACACTGTAAAGCTCTGTGAGATTATGTTGTTGTCATTTGGGGCTCTACTGTATAAATGAAATGAAACTGAATCTTTAATTTTAAAATATGTAGTTTAATTTGTGAATCATTGTGTGTTGATTCAGATATTAGTACTTTTATGACCAGTATTATGACAGTTACAGTCCTGAGTCTTTGTTGACACTGAGAGACAGAGGGATTGTACATAATCCTTTTGGAATTTCAGTTTTTTTGGTTGTTTTTAAATTGCAATAATTCAGTAATTCATCCTTTGTCAACACTATTGATTCTACTGAGTCAACTTAACAAAAACTGAATACAGTAATATTATATTGATGTGTGTTTTCATAGACTTTTTTTTCTACTGGGTTTGATAGGTGTCTTTCATAACTTGTCCAGTAAATTCACACATCTTTCTTAGTGTTATTGATAGAGTGATGTCCAAGTGTACAACTCCCTACTGTACAGTTTCACCTTTACTTTTGCTGCAGCTTTCATAAGAATTGACTGCAGACTATATGAACATCCCATGAGAAACTTTAACACACAAATCGCCACATGTGAAGAATTTGAAAAGGTCAGCATGAAGGACTGTAAATGGCTGGAGTTCAGCGCTGCTTTATTATCCGTATACCCCTCTGGGTGTCAGAGCGTGGAACAAGAGCCACAAGGCTACAGAGTCCCTGCTGCAAAGCTCCAATACAAACACAACCTCAGTCTCTTTTTCTCTCTTCTCCCTGTCATAGCCAGGGGTGAGGCATCTGTTTCCTATGCTCGACATGTGGAGGCTCTACATTCAATACGCACTCACACTCCTGAATGTTTACACTGCTCTTGTCTTATCTTATGCACTGGACACATTACAGGAACATTTAAAAAAAACACACACCTCTGATGAGCCGACAATCATTTGTATCAGCGTAAGATGTGTGCGCACTGATGTTATGACTGTGTGGAAAGTTTTGATGACACTGACCAGGGATCACTTGTCATTTTTCAGTGTCATTTGGCCCTGAGCTGTTGTGTAAATGGCCTGATGTTATCGCTTCAGTATCAGCAGGGACACTGCTCTCATCTGATCTGGTCTCCCTGCTGATAACACGAGTTCTGTGTGTGTCGCTTTGAACACCTGTGTGTGTATGAAACATCGGCGCATGAATAAAAGGAACGATGAAGGTCTGTTTATTAAGCTTTTTGTTTGAGGCCACAGCCTTATCACTGTCTACGTCTGTATCCATCTAGTTTGTAGTCTGTCAACAACATGATGTATTACATCAGAAGTAGAGTCGGACCTGAATGTTTTGACATATTTCTACTACATGGAACCAGCTCGACTCGTGCACCAGGTATTATTTCTGGAGACTGTTTCTATTACAGGATACTACTAATAGCTTTGGAGTACCTGGATGTTATAGCGACACAGTATGATAAACACGACTGATAACTTGTCAAGCTCATGCTGAATTTTTTTTTTTTTTTTTTGCTGGTCACCAAAGACAGAAATGTCTTAACTTCCTGGACCAACCACAGTGTAGTCCTGCCAGCTGCCATCATGTGGATTAGTCTATATTTACTGTAAACTACTGCATCCGTTTTTTGTAAATGGCAGATCACCACACATTGGTGTTGAAACTCTCTGACCAATTAATTGTAAAAGTATAAGTCAGACCTTATATGAGTTGTATAGTTCTGTACAGTAGATAAAGCTGTGAGAAAGTGAAAGTGAGCTCCACTCACTTTATCATTGACTACCTGCTGCCCCCAAAAAACAATTTCCAACCAGGGAGGTGTTGGATGATATGTGCTCCCAATCCCACTGACAGATCTCAATTCATGGGTGGGAGGAGAGTGTGTGCTGAGTGATTTATACTGTTGTGATGTACAACAGTAATCGTTAACGCACCTGCATGCACGACAATATCACTCGTGACCCCCGGGAGACTGTCATCACCAATGTAATGTAATGTAATAATTAAGTGTCACATGAACCTACTGAGTGTTGGACATTCTGCTTGTGTTCAGTTGCAGATGAACTATTGAGGTGTGTAGTGAGTCTGGGGCCCACTGGTACCAAAGTCCCAGTTTCTGTATATATAACTTAAGGACATTATTTTACTATTTACAAATGCAGATATAGAGAGAAATATACATTTTTAATTAACATACTATTGTAGGGGGGCCTAGATTGAGAATTAAATTGTGACTGAAGAGTCGCCATTTTGATTTCCCACACTGGTGGAGTGTTATTGGCTAATGTGCCCTTGAGCAAGGCACTTAACTTCTCTCTGAACCTGATTTGGTGAGCCTACTGCTCCTAGTATGTAGTGTGTGATTCATGCATGCATGAATGATCTAAGTCAGGGGTGTCAAACTGCGGTCCTCGAGGGCCGGTGTCCTGCATGTTTTAGATGTTTCTCTCTTCCATTATACCTGGAGGCCATTGCATCATTATCAGTCTGATGAGGAGCTGATTATTAAGTCTTTAAGTGTCAGTGTTGATGCGTTCTGAATGGATGATTTAGTTTAAATATTCAGAAAAATTCAACCATTTTCCTTCTAGTTTTGTGCATGGACAAGGTGCCAAAAAGCAAGAGGTTTTTTTAAAAAAAATTATTTTATTTAAACATTTTTTAAAGGCTGCTGGGACCAAATTTCAATAGTAGTTTTCTCTATTATTTTGTCATTTTGTAAATATTTATTAGTTTTTCTTGCTCATTTTGTTTATTTTTCTAAAAAAAAATTTTTTATTGTAGTATTTTTCTTTGATTTTCTGCCATTTGTGTCTAACTTTGCTCATGTTACCAATTATTTTGTTAGTTCTCAGGAGTTAAAGGGTTAAACTGAATCACATGGAAGAGGGAAATATCTAAAACATGCAGGACACCGGCCCTCGAGGACTGGAGTTTGACACCTGTGATCTAAGTGATGGGTTAAATGCAGAATGGTGCATGTTTCTTTCTCTACTGACAAATAAATGTTCTATATTATTCTTAATTCTTCATACAAGGAATTAGAAAATGAATCATTGGACTGAAGTGTTGCAGAGTGATAACAGTGGGCAAGGAGGGTCTTTTATCTCAACTCCACATCTAATAAGATGAGTCACCCACTGCAACTGCTCTTTTGGTTTGTTAGAATAAAATGAGGAAGAAGATCTGGAGTTTTTTGTGACAGTCATTCAGGCAAATCCATCTGACAGAACCTCCCTTATGACATAATTTCTGGAGGAATCGACGGTTAATGTGTCGACAACTCTGCTGAACAATGTTTATGTCTGTCGTGTCATTTTTTCCCGCATAAATCATGTTAATTGAAACTTAGTGGTGAATGGCTGCCAAAAAATACAGGTGTGTTTACAATACATCACAGTCTTACAAATAAAGTGTAACAGTCAGTAGGATATTCAAATGAGGCTTCAGCACATAACTGAAAAAGGTCCCGAAAATGATCCTTTTGTTGGAGTTGTACTCCAGATCTCTTCCTGGTTTCAAGTTTATTATGACTAATTAAATTTTCTGTATTTCCTCAACTGCACCTCTGCCTTGAACTCACGGATATCACCAGAAGTCACCGTATCCTCTTATCCAGCTCCTTTTAATCCAACGTCATTAACTTTATCTGTAAATTCTTTATTTAGGAGTTGCATGTTAAAATGTTATAAAAGCCAGACCATGAGGCTGGCAGCAGCAGCAGGTGAAAGCAGATAGCAGATTTGAAAATACGTTCCCAGGAAGCTCAGTGTATGTGTTTCAGGAAATGGTGAGTGTGTGTTTGTGTTTGTCTGTGCATTTCATGGCTCCCTTTGCTAATGCTGCGGTGGCCAGATAACGTCCATGAATCACTCTGAAGGGACACAAAGAGGATGGAAGGGGATTTTATCTGTTTTTAAAAATATTATGCTGTGCCCATTTCGTGTTTTGTGAAAGTGATGAATGTGCACTTTCCCAGCTGTCCCCATGGACCCTGAACACCTCACAAACCTCACCTTTCTCTCGGTCACCCAAGTTCTTTTATCGTTGTTGTCACAGCACGTAAAGATAAAGCAAACCAGCCACTAGATATTGTCGAACTATTACACTCGATGATGACCTGTTTGAAAAATCACTGCCAACATTTTTTTTTTATCATTTATCACAATTTCAGCGTATGGCACCTGATGTTTGATAATGGTTTACAGTAAGTGGCTGGTTTTTGTCTAAGGCTTTGAATTAATTTTACCCTTTTACCTCGGTCATTTTGGAGTATGTATGGCCAATAGTATGTCGTAGGGGGATAAAAATACAGATTTCCTCGCTCCAAATGTCAATATTTTGACTCATCAATCGCTGCTTTTTGAAATAATAGTTCACATTAACTCAGAAGTGCACATTTATATGTCACATTATGAGGAGATTTTTGTAGTATGTATCGTTTGTAGCATCACAGTCGTGCAAAAAAAACTATGGGACCATCAAAAGTCATCAGTAACAATGGTTATGTGATCAAGTACTAACTCCTATGTGTATCATGTGACTAAAAACAGACAGATGGTTATATGATGAAATTCTACTCTCCTTCAGCTCTTATCCCCATTCTTGGAGGAACATTATGTCCACGTTGATGCCGCAGTCAAAATAGCCTTATGTGCATCCTGAACACATGAAATACAATTGCGGAAAAAATTATTAGACCATCAGAATTCATCACAAACAATGGTTATTCAATCAAATTCTAACTCCCATGTGTGTCATGTGACTAAAACAGACATGGAATGAATAAAAGCACTGTTTTTTGTCAGTACAATGACATAGATGTTGATGTGATTTTGGTTATTCACAAGAAAACTATTGAAAATGGATAGATATCAGCTCAGAAATTAAAGTAATATGAGCTATTTCTGTTGTCATCATTATATTTCTCCAAACAAATATACCTTTAGTTGTATCTGGTATTAAAATGAACAAGAAAGTGAAGAAAACAAGGGGTGGTTTAATAATTTTTTACACAACTGTAGGTTATGAAGTGTACGGAAGTCAAGTTACTGTGAACTTTTATGGACCGTCAGTGCTACAAGTTGATGTAATAACCCAAACTACAGTTGAGCTATGTGTCAAAGAAGAATACAGTCATTAAGGAAACCATACTTTAAATGCAAGGAAGTGACAGAGCTGTCATTCAAACCTGTCAATGCAAACAGACACACACACTCTTCTATGTGCCTTGTAAATCTGATTAAAAGAACAAAATTTTACTGGCAGATCACTTTACATAGTCCAGGTGAAACAGGAATGAAGTCTATAAAATAAAAAAATAAAAAGTTGGAAATAATACACTTTGTAGTTTTAGAAAGAAATCTAACATAAATTTATGGGACCTATTACTTGTTGGAACAAACCCCAGCACACTTACATTTACTTATATGGGTAAAAGTCAGAAATCAGTTTGGTCTGTGCTCTTAAAATATTCTTCAGTTGTTTGGGCAAAACAAGTAAGAAATACACTGTCCCTGGTTTATAGAATGACCTGAAGCTATCAGAGCTGGAAACTGATGTCAGTGTAACTTCATGAAAATCTTTATTATAACCTTATCTGTTTTATACTTTATATTTACATGTTATTAGAGTATTATCGTTGTGAAAGTAAGATAAGATATTCTTTTATTAGTCCCACTAGGGGAAACTCCAGATTTACAGCAGCACAGCAACAAAAATTCTATTAAAAAAACTATCAATTCCTATGCACATGATAAACACTATTTACACTATTGCACATGGGATTAATTAATTGCACTGTTTATTACTGTTAATTGTACATTGTATATTTATTCTGAACAGCAGGTTAAGCTTTGCTATGTTTCCCATTTGCCGAGTGGAGAAACCAACACCAACTGCCTTCATGTGTTCATCAGTTGTTGCTGTCAGTCAACTTCCAGGTTCTATCAAAGTGTACAACCATGATTTTAGACAATAGATATTAAAAATCATATTTTAGGAGAACTTGCCAAAATAATTTTCACTTTTTCCATTGGCAGAATTTTTCCTTGAATTAAAATAAATAAATAAAAAATCTTGAATTACGCAAAAAAAAAAAAAAAAATGTGTCAATGGAACAGGTAAAAATGATCTTAAGAATTCTTAAAATAATATTTTCCAGATTTCAAATGTAAGTTCTTTATATGTCACTGAAAAGTTACTCTTTAGATAATTATATCATATTTTAAGTTTGACATATTTTAATTAGAAATGGCAAAATTTAGATTTTTTTCAGTGCTCTCACTCAGAATTAATCATTTTAATCACAATCGGATTTTTACCTGGTTAAATTATAGGTTATATTCAGTTGGTTATTGAGATTAAAACAGATGCCACCATGTGCCACCTACCAGCTGGGCTTATATGCCCTTCTAGTCTTGTCTGCCCAACAGTTCCAGCCAGTGTGTTCCTGTCATTGTATTATTACTCTATATTTTTGACAATCAAATAAAACAGTAAAAAAAAAAAAAGTCCTGTTATTGCAGTCTTGTTATTGCGGTGCAGGAGCTGCCATCTGAAGTCACGGTGTTGGATGATTACAGCTCTTAAATCCCTCTCCGGCTGCTTAATCAATTCAACATGGTCCCAGTTTCCACAGCAGCCCACAGCGGGCCGTGACCCCCGCACTTCCATAAATACACTAACAGCTTTCTTAAATATGTGACAAAATACCATTAAAGTTTACAGGCTGGGCCTCTGGGGAGGAGTTAGTCTTCCACCTGCACTGGAGACACGAAGAGGAAGGAGAGAGGAAGAGGATCTACTGTCATAAAAGCTCAAACCGGGCTACTTTAGTCTGTCACACGTGCGTCCATATCACACACACACCTGCTCTTGATTGTCCAATTTGTAAAAGCTGTATTGGCCGCAGGGGAGCAGAGAAACAGTAAACAGGTCGATAGCATCTGATATGAGATCACTGCAGCTGGAAACATATTCTAAGCAGAGGCTCTGACAGCAGTGAAGAGGAAAGCAGGCATTGTTCTGACTGACACACAAAAAGCTTTTAGGCTTGGCCTGCAGCCTTAACCGAATCCACTTCCCAAAGATAGGTTTGACTGACGCTGTATTGTTCGCTTTACTGGCCGTCCATTTAACTGTCGCCGTCTCTGGCTTCTGACAAAAACTATTGAGGAAGGAACAGGGACAGCACTGCTCCCCTTTCTATAACTGCTGATTCTTTGACAGCATTCTTACTTTTTTTTTTTTTTTTTTTTTTTTTTTTACACTTTTGTTCTATAAACAAACAAACAAACAAACAATCATGCATTCATCTGGTTTGTCTGAGCCACACTTCCCATGGGGTTCTCTGTTTTCGTGGAAAGACTAAAAATACTACAACTCCCACAGCTCGGTCTGCGTCTGTCTGCTGGTATCTGGCTGCGTTACACCCAATCACAATCCACCATCACTGATAAGAGGACACACATAAAATTTACTTCCTGTTGTGAATGATGTTATCGACTCGTCACAGGTTGATTTCAGATGAAATGAATATAATGTCAGAGTGAAAAGTGCAGTTTGGTGTAAGACCAGACAATGTTCTGATAACAGCTTAAAACTGAAAGATTAGGACTCTGCTTTCTGTTTTTTCTGTCTTTCTGTTTCTTTTTTTCTTTCTTTTTCTTTCTGTCTTTCCTTCTTTGTTGCTTTCTTTCTGTTTTTCTTTCTTTCTTTCGGTCTTTGTCTTTTTTCTGTCTTTCCATCCATCTTTCTATCTGTCTTTCTTTCCATCTTTTTCAGTTTTTCTTTTATCTTTCTTTCTCTGTCCGTCTTTCTTTCTTTCTTTCTTTCTGTCTTTGTCTTTTTTCTGTCTTTCTATCTGTCTTTCTTTCTATCTTTTTCTGTTTTTCTTTTATCTTTCTTTCTGTGTCTTTCTTTCTGTCTTTTTTTCTGTCTTTTTTTCTGTCTTTCTATCTGTCTTTCTTTCTGTGTCTTTCTTTCCATCTTTTTCTGTTTTTCTTTTATCCTTCTTTCGGTCTTTCTTTCTTTGTTTTTTTTCTGTCTTTCTATCTCTTCCTTTTTGTCTTTGTTTTTCTTTCTTTCTTTACACATATTTAAAAAGTATTTTAAAGGTTTTGTTCGTCCACTTCATGCAGCCACATAACAGTTACTACAGTAAGTTGTCCATAACATTTTGACTGCATCCCACTGTAGTTTATTTCACTCTGTACACGTCTGTAATGACTCTGTTCTAGATTGATTTCTCACATTTAGAGGCAAGATGAAGAGAGTCCATTCCATTGAAGCGAGGAAGTCTGTCTCCTGCTTGAATTACAGAAATATATAACTGCACTAATCTTCATGAAATACGACAGAGGGGGAGGGCATCAGCCAAAGACACATCAAAGACTGAGCAGTTAAAATAAATGGTGTAGAATTAGTTTAGCTCCACTGCTGAACACTTTAGCTCCAGGCTAACTTGCTAAGTGGCATGCAGCAAAAAGGACAAATATTTACATAATAATTTGTGATTTCATTGTGATTTAATAATTTATAATGAGAAGATGAGTGGAATTGTTATCTTGATTTTGGTTTGTCTTCTCTCTGTAACTTTAGATTAGATTTGAATTGATTCAAATTTATTGATCCCATAATGGGTAAATTCAACTGAATAAAGTGGAAAAACAAAAGTGTACATGCATAAGGATACTGAAAAGGGAAAAAAATACAACTTTATACAACTGTATAAAGTGTAAAAAAAATAGTATTATATAATTTACATCAGAGTGGAAATTGCAAAGCATCATACAGTGTGACATTGGCGGGATGAAAGTCCTAGTGTAGAATTGCTTTGATTTCCAGATTTATTATATCAAATAATCATTTTGTTGATTAAATGAACATTTCCATATCAAAATATCAAATTATTACTAAGCCTATGGTTGTGTGTGTTTGTCTTGTGTGCTTTATGGTGCTGTTGGTATTTCACCAAAATGACATAACATGATTAGAACCACTTAACAGTTCATGAATAACATTTTGAAACATGACTGTAGATGACAGAATATTAGATGTTAAGTTGTTACCATCAATAAACATGATCACATCAGATACGTTTCATCAGTAAAAGTAATTTGTCATCATTTGATTGATAGACCCCCCCCCCTAGTATAAGAAGATACTTTACTGTGAATTTAATCTATGAAATGTTTTCACATAGTAAAAAGTGTTCCAACACACTACACCTTTTCTAGAAATATAAAACAGAAATCATCTTAACTTTCCTGAAATGTAAATGTAATTACTGTAATTAATTTAAAATCATCAGTGTATTGAAATAATTTTTTCTGCCTAAATTGACAAGTTGATACCACTTTTCCAACTCCGCTGAGCTCTACCATGCCTGCCCCCTTGGAACGTTTTCACTTTTTTTTTTTTTTATTGTCCACTACACATTCTGCATCATTGTTCACATTTTTTCATCTGTAGGGAGTAAGTGCCGCGATATGAAGTCCTACAGGCAAAGTGTGGTGTATGGTGAGAGATATATAAGTAAATCTAAACACTGAGTGGGTCGGTTAAGTTAAGAGGCAGCGTTCCCTCTGCCCACCTCCCTCTCCTCATGTTTGCTTTTCTTCCTGCTCCTTCAAAGAGGGCAAAATAAATAAAGTGCTTTTCTGGTCCAGCATCACTCATTCATCTGCTATTGATACCCTCTCTGACAGTTGAGGATGTGTGTATATGCGGTGCCGGGTTACACTGTGGTAAATATAGTCAAGAACATCCATAAGAAACTATTTTAAACACCTTTCACATCCTCTTGAGTCCCCGGACGCTGCCTATTCATAATCTAGCATGGACAGATTAGGCAAGTAGCCACCACATTTAACGTTACTTAACTGGTGTCTGTGGCCATGTATGTGTGTGTGTGTGTGTGTTCTGACCCCTGTTTCCCCCTAAAATTGTAACACACCCACACCAAATGAGAGGGCTCCTTTGAGAAATGTGTTTCTCATGTTCTCACGGTGTAAAAATGACGCTATCGCAGAGCTCCAAGAATCAGCAGCTCTGTCCACAGAACATGGAGCTGAGCCCAACCTGTGTGTGTGTGTGTGTGTGTGGGTGGGTGGGTGATTGGGTGCATGGGCGATTTAGTTTTCAGTGTGTGTTTTAGTCTTAAATAGTGAATGACAGTCTTTATAGGACCCATGGAAAGATTGTTTATTGAGGACTCACTGTTCATACAGTTAGAGGTCACAGTCAAGTTCATGTGTGTGTGCTTTCTAGACATATAATCATCATATATGAGGAATAGTTCACAAGCGGGTTGATAAAATGAGGAATTGCAGTTTTTGGAATGCCCATTCTATACTTAGGGATAACTATGAATAATGAATCCATTATTTTATTGATTCCTCGCCTGTGCTTTCAGCTTCTACATATTATTTATTGCCTGAAAACAGTGGAGAAACAGAATACTTAAAATATAGACATGTATATGACCCCTCCTTGTTGCAGGATTCCAGCAGTGTAAGCTCTGAGCGCATGGGACGACTATAACCTGCAGACCTACCATGATTTTAAAGTTAAGTACCGTGTCTGCAAAGTATGTTTTCACTCAAATGTTCTGACATTATTCCCTGGTTCTGATGTCAAGGGCAGGTTCACCACTTAGAGATAAATGATGAGAAATGGTAAAAAAAAGTTCCTTATTGTAGCTGACGTCTGTGTCATCCATCCCATCATCTTAGTTAAGTTCACTCTTAGGGAATATTCACACTTCAGCACATGAAGGAAACAGGATAAATGTGCAATAGGAAGAAAATCTGTTTCAAATCTCACCAAATCACATCTTTTTTTTTTTTTTTTTTTTTTTTTACTTTATGAACAGGTCATAGACTGTTATGATGTAGAAACACAGAACTAGTTCCATTAAATTCAAGGCTGAAGTCATTGATTTATAACACTGTTGGGTTGCCTAGAATTGTGAAATTTTACACAGAAATATTTTGTCAGTTAAAAAGTATTGGTTCTAAACTAAAAAAAAAAGAAAAAAAGACAAGTATGTGCATCACACACGTCACACAAGGTGTAGGAATACACAAAAAACTATCCAACTTAAAAGAACTAAAATTCTATACAGAAATGTGTTTCTTTTTACAATTATCCCATTAGTTTCCATACTCGAGCACAGTTCAGCCTTTACTATGTCTTGATGTGACTAAATTGTTAAACTGTTAAACACTTCTGTATAAACACAGCTCAGCTGACAGCTGAATGCTCACACAAAGAGATTTTGTGCTGTTGACAGAGGATTTAAGCAGTGCATCCTCTGTGTTTGTTTTACCAATCCTCTAAACAAGACTCTAATGTAGATGTGTGTCAATAAAAGGAGAAGAAAGGTCTGGCTACATGTCACCAAATCTCACTTAAGTGTTTCCTCTTATGTCTTTTTAGACTCATTATGACAGTGGTTTCCAAACTTTTCTGGTTCATGACCTCATTTTGACGTCACACATTTCCTGCAACCCCAGACATTCTAATTGAATATATATATATTTCGTTAACCGTAATTTGTTTTTAATTATGTAATCGTTTGCTATACTACAGTGAAAATAAACCTACATTTCAGCTGACATGTAGTCTATATAATGTATATTTTTTGTAGACAGAGGCAGAAACAATTAATACTGAACAAACAATAATTCAAACTGAATTTTGAAAGAGCTGCAGCATTTGAAACTGACCACAATGAACATTTGACAAATAAACAGCATCATTTGATGAGCATAAAAAGATATGAATCTTGAAATAATGCTTTGGCCTTTAGAGTCACCAGGTCTTAACTCAATTAGAAACATATGGACCCACATAGGCCTTTTTTAAATGTTCTTTTCATCAAACTTCTATTTAAGCAGGAAAGTTTCCCTTATTATTAGTGCCCTGGCTAAGGAAGCAGAGTAATACAAGGCTTCAGACAGGATTACAGGCATATGTAATTGAATTTACAGATTAAAAAAGCTAAATAAAAAACAGTAAATCATGAAATATCAAAAGTAAATATTCATACATCAATATGTTAGGTGTAAAATGTAACAAGCCTAATCTAATATGACCAGCTCTCTTAATTAGAAGTGTTCTTGAAATTGGTTTTTGCAGCTGAATATGCGCTTTAGAGACCAAAAACAGGAACCGAACATGTTTTTTTGACAGCTACAGATCTGTAGATAAGATGGAAGTGTTCAGACGCACTTTTGACAGACTTATACAGACTTGTCCAAGGTGTTATGAAGCCATAAAGTCTTTAGATTTTTACATTTTATTTATTTATTTTTGCTTCAGTTTGACACCTGTCTGTATAATTTCTAGCTTGTCTTGGTGTTGGTCACAGACTCAGGGTTGATTTAAATACTTTGGGGACCCACCACTGTGTGAATAAAATGTTTTCGACTGTGATTGACTGGAATCTCCCTCCATCTGTCAGACTCTGTGACCTCTTCAGGATAACTTTTTGTCGTGTGTGAAAGAGCATCCTCTGAGGTTGACCACTGTAGTGAGTGTCAGCCAGCAGAACATGGTCACAGAGGAACAGACAACACCGAGGTGCGGTCTTCTCTGCGTCATCTCCGACCATGTTACAGCAGCGTGAGCCTGTGTCCGTGCGCGTTAAGGGTGAAGTCAGGCTGTAAATATAGCCTTGTCTGTCTTTGACTCCACATCCAGACAGTCTGACGAGGAAAAACGGAGCAGTCTCTGACTTTTTTGGTCAAAACACAACAGGAGAAGGGGAGGAAAATAAAGAGTGTGTGTGTGTGGGTGAAGGGGAGGGGAGGGGAGGGGGTTTTAATAATTTCAGCCATCTCTAAAAATAGGGGTCTCTGTAGAAAAAAAAAAAAAAAGCTGTTCTGCTAAAAATCACAGCTCCAAAGCAGCCATTTGGATGATGTGTGTTCCCTGAGGTGGAGCCTGGGAAAGTTAGCTGTGCGTACTAGCATGTCGCTGTGTCTGTGTGTATGTGTGTGTGTGTGTGTGTGTGTGTGTGTGTGTAAATGCAGGTTTAAATTGAATACTTGGACTCCTTACGTGCATTCATGCAGACAAAAATGGGAAATCGGCACAGGTTCCGTTTTGTCTGGTCTGCTTTGAGTCCACTCGTTTAACTGGACCTGGTCTGGTTTGGTTTCGGTTTAGTTTCTGGGTATATGGTCTGGTTTGTTCTGGATCTGGTTTATGGCTGTGTAATGCACCCCTGCCCTGTACTGACTCACTGCATGGCCATCAGGGATTTTTGGATGCAGACAGTAATTTAAAAAAAAAAAAAAAAAAAGCGTAGGCCTATGAGAAGACAGACAGCACTAAAACATAACTGAGTCACATAAAATATGTTGGAGGGGAAAACTCATTCGCTGAAACTCAGGAACTCCTGGAATGTAAGCCCACCAGTCTCTGTTTTAGTGCTTTTAATCAGATTTCTGGCTTTCATATCTCTGGCTTCCTACAGAAAAAAAAGCTTTTATGGTGCTAAATGGAGATGATTTGAAGGCTATTCTGGCCTGCTGGTTTATCTTTACTAGTTCTAATGGGTGGCAGGACTTAGTCACTGAGTCTGAGACAGAGTGTCTCTGCAGACCCAATATGAAAAATGTAATGTTTGTGTTGTTTCGTTGTTATGGACTACTGCGTTCTGTTTCATTCTTACCATTTATGAGCAAAGCGGCATACAGTCTGTTTTTTAAAAGAGAAAAATAAATGGGATCACTTCAAAATATGTTTGTCAGTGGCAACAAAACACACATTTTATGTTTTTTCTTTTTTTGGGTGAAGGGGGGGGTTAAAGTCAACATTTTAACTTGAACAAAATAATAATTTGCTGTTTAAGATTCATATAATGATGTTTTTGATTACATTGCTCACCTTTAAGTGTAAACTGTCAGACTTGATTCATTCAGATTTTATAATAAATAATAATAATAATAATAATCTTTATTTGTATAGCACCTTTCATACAAACACTGTAGCCTAAAGTGCTTCACATTGATAAAAAATTAAAGTACAATTTTAAGACGGGGTGAAAAATGCATTATACAAAATAAACTGATTATAAAATTTCAATAAATAACAAATAAAATTACAAGAGTACAGATACAAAATAAACTGATTATAAAATTTCAATAAATAAATAAAATTACAGATAAAATTACAAAAGTATAAGAGGAACTTATTATACATGTATTATAAAATTTCAATAATTAAGAATACAATTGCAAGAGTAAACTGATTGTACATACATTATACAATTTCAATCGAGTAAATCAGAAATATATTAAGATTTGATTACACTATCTAAAGAGTATAGAGAATTTAAAGAAAAGGGTCACAGGATTGTGACTCTATTCTTTATCTCCCTTCAAAGGCTTATGAAAATAAAAATGTTTTTAATTTAGCTTTAAATATACTCAGTGAACTGGCTTCCCTGATGTCTTTTGGAATTGTATTCCATAATATAATAATATAATATAATAGCTGGTTCAACATCACAATGACTCCATTAGTGATGGATGATCATTCATCTGTAAACATGTGGTGCCAGGCACAACAAACCGCACCCCTCCCAATCACTTTTCCTGATTCGCCCTCTCTCTTATCATTGTCAAAACACATTTTTGATGATCTTGCCCTTGACCCTTGACCTATATTCACCAAAATTTAATGGGATCTATTCTGGACCACTTCACATCTTGTAATGTAAAATAGAATGTTAATTAGTCCAGTAGTTTTTGCATAAAGTTGTTGACATACAGACAGACAGAGACAGCAGACCTCCACCAAGGCTTGATTTTTTTTTCCATTCACACGTGACGTGACGGAGCCATAGGTGTTGACCCATCTGATGTCTGAAGGTGAGACCATGTGAATGCAAAAAAACCCACCAGATTCTATCTTGTCTGAATCCTGAGATATTACCACTGATGTGTTTTAAATGTTGACCTTTAGTGTGACCTTGACCTTTGACCTTCATTGTTCAAAATCTACTGTGTTCTTCCTTGTCCCATTATCTGTCCTTCCTGAAATTTTCATCAAAATCAGTTCAGAACTTTTTTCATAATCCTGCTGACAGACAGACAGACAGACCCAAATATAATACCTCCCCGGCATAGTTAATAAGCAACCACTCCCACATTCACACCTATGGGCAATTTAGATTAATCAATTACCCTATCGGTACTAGTCTTTGGATGGTGAGATGTCCCTCATCTGATCATTTTTCTTTTCAATCAACTAAAATGAGTGATTAAAAAAAAGAAGATGGACATGTAGTGAAGTATTTACACAGGTACAAGCCAGTAAATGGATGTTAAAATAGTTGAACAGATAGACTTGTAGTAATTACAAGTCTATCTTCAAAGGGTCTGAGAGTAAATATGAGATGAGAGATGGAAGCAAATGTGTGTTACCAAAAGCTAAAAAAAAAAAAGAAGTGAAAAGAAGATGCATTTAATTTAAGGGGGTTCAGTTGTGGAACAGTGCTGATCTCAAACTAAAGCAATGTACTTCCTTTATTATGTTCAAGAAATTGTTATGTGCATTATTATTTAGGAGTTATGGCTGTAATTGAGGGGAGTGGGGGGGGTGAGAGAGAAAACAAAAAAAGAGGGGGGGGGGGTAATGTATGTGCATGAGTACGTATGTATGTGTATATACATTTATGTATTTTTTTTTTCTTTCCTCTCCCTGTTTGATAGCATGAATTGTGTATCTTCAGATGTAGGGTAGGTGGACATTAATAAGCTTTGCTTCTGCCTGAGCCTTTTTTAGTCAAATTCTGTATTGTTCTCTCTTTTTTGCTGCTTTGAAGTGAATATATGACTGAAATAAACTAAAAACTAAACTAAAAAACGAATTTAAATGAAGCTGCTGTACAAAATGTAGACAAATGCCATCATCATAACCTTTATTTAACCAGGTTTGTCCCATTGAGATCAATGATCTATTTTTCAACAGAGCCCTATATGTACATACAGTACATGCATGAATATATATTTATCTATCACATGCATTTACATGATCAAATATAGAAAATACTGTCTATGCTACATCACACTAAATGTCAACTGGATGAAGAAACAAAAACAGAACTGTGTGCAATTGTTTTTTTTGTGGCGTAGCATAAGCCAAAAAAAGAGAAACAGTGATTGTGCAGACTGTAAAAAGGGTCACCTGTGTGTCATAATGTTTGTACTGGTGTGGATTGTGTGTCAGGGTGGTGCTGACAGCATTATTTATTTATGTGATATGTCATTTAGCGAGTCAGGACGGGCATGCATCACCCGGTTTATGAGATGGTGCTTTGCATATTGATAGAGTCTTACTTCTAACACCTTAACAGAGACTGACACAGGAAGTGTGTTTATGAAAAGGAGTGTGTTGCATGTTTTACAGAGAAGATGGTGCAAGAACAAAGAGTTTCTTTGAGTGCAGCGCCTCAGAGGAAGCTGTCAGACATGTCTATTCTTCTCTAATCCGGTGTTTGGGATTATCCTGTACTGTTGTGGAATGCTGCTGCGCACAAAGACACAATGTGTTGTCAGTCACTTAATGTAACTTCATACACTGTCTGTTCATTCAGGTGGTAAACATAACATACACACTTGTCTGATGGTCCTGAAGGTAAACTGGGCCACAGACATAAACACAGATAGTCCTCAAACAGGTGAGCAGTCTGCAAGTCTAAAGTTACACAGGCTTACACTGACTACACTACTACTAATACTGCATTCTACTACTACTAATACTGCATTCTACTACTACAAATACTGAAGCCTACTACTACTAATACTACATTCTACTACTACTACTAATACTGCATTCTACTACTACAAATACTGCATTCTACTACTACTGCATTGTAGCCTTCTACACTACTACAAATTCTGCAGCCTACTACTACAAATACTGTATCTTACTATACTGAGTGCACAAGTACAAATACTGTATCCACCCCACTGATTATTCATAATACACTGAATACACTTGTACAACTACTGTATTCTACTACAATGAGCACACAAATACTGTATCGTACTACACAAAGTGCACAAATACAAATATTGCATCCTTCTACACTGAGTGCACAAGTACAAATACTGTATCCAATACACTGAGTATTCATAATACACGAGTACCAATACTGTATCCAACTACACAGAGTACACAAATACTGTATCCAACTACACAGAGTATAGTTGTATAGTAGTACTGTGTCCTACTACACTGAGTACACAGTGTGTGGTTATGGATGCCTCAGTCAAACAAAGGTGAAAAATAAATAACCTTGTATTTTTCGATCCAAACAGTGAAATCCTTTAAATCCCTTAAGGGTGTGATGCTGTGAAACATCTTGTTGCTTAACAGCAATTCTGGCTGAGAACAAGTCACTGCCAAAAAAATGATGATTACGATGATGGATAAGACTGAATCAGAACTTGTTTTCTGGCATCAGGCTACACTCTGTGGATTTTGCCAAAGAAATTTAGGTGGTACACTTAAAAAAAAAAAAAAAAAAAGGCAGAAGTATTCCTTCTTGCAGACATCAGCATATATTTAATCCAGTGTTGTGTCTAGAATGGCCAAACATAACATATGTTTCACCAGTAGCAACAGAACAGTTAAAATGATTGCACAAACTACTAAAGAAACTTGGGCTTTTATAGACTTTAATTTTATTCAGTCATATCAGATTTGGCTGCTCTTGTTATTTTTTTTTTTTTTATGTATTTTGTTGCTTATATCCATAGATTATCATGTAGAAAAAATGGGTTGATTGTAATTTCAGTGACTATTTTGTCTCCATTAGCATTATCAAATGCAAAATGTGAGAATATGACTATTTTTGAATATTTATTAAATGATTTCAAAGCAGCTGCATTTATACACATTTGTACACACTCCCTGTCATGGCCACTTCTCGTCAAAGACTGAAAATGTTTATGGTAGTATAACATCCAGACATGTTCAGCTCCACAGGTAGATTTATTTCCTGCCTGATTCAGCCTTAGGTGTACTGTCTCAGTTAAACATCTCACCTTCTACTGTCTCTGGTGGGGGTCCTGGACACTCTGCATATGAACTAAAAACCCACTCAGGGTCCACATTCCCACTTCACTGTATAAATTAAGATCCATGTTTGTTCCGCCACTTCTTGTCACCTTGATTTTTGTTCGTCTCTCGTCTCGTCATCTGAACCCGCTTTATCTTCACTAGGGTCGTGGGGGTCACTGGGGGTCTAATCCAGCTACAATGGGTGAAGGCGTGGTACATCCTGTATGAGTCTCCAGTTCATCTCAGGGCTGAACATATATAGACAAACAATCATTCTCACATTCACACCAATGGACAATTTAGATTAACCAATTAACCTATCAGTGCATGTGTTTGGAAGGTGGGAGGTGGAGAAAACCCACATAGATAGGGGGGGAGAACATGCAAACTCCACACAGAAAGGTCTGGTGTGGGATTCGAACCAGGGACCTACTTGCTGTGAGGCACAAACGCTAACCTGGTTCAGTATTATTTAATAAAAATGGTTTATGTCAAGAAACCTTTATTTTTCCAATGTATGGAGACTTATGGGACACCCTGTAGTGATAAAGCAGATACTTTGGGAATATAACGGAAGAAATTATCAAAATTTTTATTTTGCTTATAGTATATTCATATGTAATATATAAACAACTAACAACTAGACCTCAAATGACAACTTCAGAAGATCCTTCATCCCCTCGAACAAGGTCCTTCTGTCTGTGAGGCACAAGTGCTAACCACCCAATGATTTTTGTTTTTTATTATTTTGTCTTCTAGAAAGCTCTGTCAGAGTTCTATATTTCTAACATTTGTTGTCTTATTTCCAATTGTTCTTGCATAATCTGTGTCCTCTGAGGGACTCAACACATGATTGGAGTCCTCATCTTTCAGAAGGCAGCCCCACTACTAATAGTCCTGAAAAACTTTTCTCAACATGCATGTGTCTATTCTGCTTTTATAGATTTCAGCTGCAGAATATTTGTCTCCATGAAGGATCCAAAATGTGCTCAGTTTTATGTATTCATCCCACATTACTACACTGGACATGTTCCTTTTTATCCACGCTGTGTAATTTTGTATTTTGGATGTGAAAGTGCTAGTTTCCCAAGGACCACCGTGGCAGAAAGAGTTGTTTTCAGTTTAAATCTACATAGGAAAAACTTCATAGCACTGCTACTTAGTATCAGTCTGCACTAATTTATACGTACACTGCCCGGCTAAAAAAAAAAATAGTCGCACATGCAATATTTAACTGCACCACCTTTGGTTTTGATTACACGAAACAATTACTTTGACCTCTTTTTTGCCACATGCTTATGTTGTGTCACAATAAGGTTATTCATATTTTTTCCCATCCATAGTTGCATTCATTATTGATGATGATGATGATGATCGGAGCACTGCATCAACTCTTCATCATCCCAGATTAGAGTCTGGACTGAAAATGATATTTCATACTCCCTGAAGTGTTCTGTCACAAGCCTGATGACCCTGATCAATCCTAGTGGTGTCCAATCTGTTAGACATTAAAGACATGACAGAACACTTACTGCGTCAGTTAGATTAAATAACGTGTTCCAACTGAAACATTATTAACCACTGCAGTATTTACCGATGGAAGGATCTGAACTATTTTCTTAGTTAAATCTAATGTAAATCTCCTGTAATCGAAACCAAAGGTGATGAAGTGAAATATTACATGTGCAATTTCTTTATTTTTTTGGCCAGGCAGACAAAATATTTGCTTTAAGTTCAGAAGGTTAAGGACCGACATTTAACTAAATGCCAGTTTGTTAAAGTCACAACAGCAGCCAAGATGTATAAATATCAATAAATGAGAATGTGGGGAGAAAACAACCCCCGGTCCTTGTCATTCGTTGAATTATTGTGATGCAAAACATGGTTTTAATTAGAAACAGGATGAATTTAAAGTTAAATATAGCGCTCTGTAAACAGAATGTGTCTAACAGTAGAAGGTTATCTGACCTCAGTTCGGTATCGGTCCTGGGCCCTAGGTCGTTCTGGAGTCGTAATTTCAATACCATTTGCCTAATCTCAGTACAAGATGGCTGCAGATGATTGCAGGAGTATCCGGGAAGTAGCAAACTTGATGAATGTGGCTCTGAAAAGACCAGCTGATAACACCAGCTCATGACGTACAAGGGCAAGAGTGTTTGCAAGCTGAAACGTGACGTCTAATTCCCATTTTGCACATGAATGTCTTGTATCATAACTGTGATTGCAGGTCATTAATCCCATTATCAGTGGTATGTATGGAGTGGGGCTGTCAGACTGGAGCTGCGTCTGCTCCAATTCAAGGCTTTCCTCTCACCCTGGCCATTATAAGATCACTTTTCTTCTTATTTTTCAAGCTTTAACATTCTTGTCTGGCAGCTGTGTGAGCGTATTGTGGAACAGAGCTGAGAACCTCTTAAGCTACAAATGAGCTGGAAAAGCCCGCAGTTGTGAACACATGAACTTGCAGCTTCTCCTAAACCCTCTGCAGCACTGACGAGGCTGATTCTCTATGAAAATTCTGGCCGCAAAGATCCGCATACACTCAAGTGGTGTTAGGAGATTAGAAACGTAAGGCAGGCCTTCCATTTAATCTTCGTGATGTTTGTTGGGAACGCCAAACTGAAAGCACTTCCCCTTTAAGTGGTGTTCTGTGCATATCCCTGCGTATTTGCGATTTTATGCAAAAGAGACTGTGCCATTCAGAGTTGGAAAATGTGTTTTTGCTCCTTGCGTTTACCCACATGTGGGATCTGTGTGTGTGTGTGTGTGTGTGTGTGTGTGTGTGTGTGAACCCAGAGGTTAATGGCATTAGCAGGCTGTGATTGGAGCTGATGGCTTTCTGTGGCCATAATAGCGGTGACATTAAGTGTTTACTGTGAGCCATTCCACATGTCAGCGGCAGTCAAGCAGCCAGAGATGGAGGACTGAAGGGCTAAGGGATGCTGGGAGGGAGGTGAGATAGAAGGGGCTATGGAGGAGGGAGGCCCTGATAAGCTGCCATTTGAGCAGCAGTTTGGAAGTGTTTGCTCTAAACCTTTAATAGCTTTAGCTGTGTTCACATGCTTCCTAGATCCCCTTAAGAATCATAATAAAAGAACAATAATGACTCATATAATCGCCACCACTGAAAGAGACTATAAAAAGAAACTTTTAAATGTTAGATTCCAAAATAATGTATCTAAGCACCGTCAATTAATTATTTTGTCACATTTACTTCATTTTCTTGTGAAGACTCTATTACATCCTTTCCAAAAACAAATGAAGTATTTATTCCAGATGATCTACCTACATAAGGGCTCAGATGTAGTATAGATTTACCCTGAAGTTAAAAGACTGAACAACCCACCAAACAAAACTGATGCTATGACACATCAACTATTAGATGCAAGGTGTAACTACTGCCTCAAACAGGAACAACACATCAATACAATGATGGCTCATTAACACAACTCCAGTATTGAACATTTAAGGCTGTGAAATAAAAATACATTTTGGAAGGAGCCTTCAGTCTGGTTGATAATACATTTAATTGGAAAATATTAACACCTAATAATAAAATTCCACCCACCATTTATTTTATGAACCCCTTTGTTCTTGTGACTATCTAAATAATAAAAGATACTGTATACATAATCTGATTGTTTCTCTTTTGTTGAATCTGTCCTCAACATCAGAGTAACATTAGGTGACATGATGGGTTTTTTTTCCAGCAGAGGCATCATTATGGCAATAACAAAATAAAACCCATCTGTGGCTGACAGTACCAGTGTGTCTGTTTTCAACTGTGAGGCCACATCTGGTCACTTCCAGTTGTTGTCCCGTAGGTCTGTTTCTACATGTTTAATATTTACAACTGACATCAGTGGTCAATGATATCACTGCTGCCCGACCGACCAAAGGCTTAGTAAAAGTGGTTTGAGCTCAGATGGTTTTGAGTTTTACAGTCATATACAATTTTGAGAGTTTGAATAATTTACAGCAAGTAGAACTGCTTTGAACATCCCACAATAAAATTATATTCTGATTAGGTGATTTGGGACATGTACATCATCTGTTCAGTTTTCAGTGGAATCTCTTATCAGTATTAAAACTATGACATTAATACAACAGTGTTGTACCTGAACAAGTTCATTGAACGATCGTTCACAAATGATAACCTATTTTTGACGAACGTGAACGACTCGTTCACTTTTACCAAATGAACGGGAAGTTGTGAACGCGGTTATTCTGGCATTTATTGAACTGCGCTCTTATGTAGTTCACATTTCGTTCTTATCACATTGCAAACAACCAATACCGGATACTGCGAAAAATAAATAAATATTTTGCATGAAAAAGTGGTTGAGTCCCATCATGCCTCTCGTCTTTGTCATCTTTATTTACCTGAGCTAGCCCTAATTCAACTTACACTCTGGAGTTACTTGTAATCCGGAAACTACGGATAATGTTTAATTTTGCAGGATTGCAATTCTGTCTGAGTTAATTGTAATTCAGTCTTAAGTTAATTGTAGACTGTGAAAACTGTTCAAATGTTTTGAATTATAAATATGGGAACATTAAACATTTTGCTCTCTAAATATTTTTAAGTAGTATTTTTAAGTAGTTTAAAAAAATTTTCTTGCATGGTTATGGTATATTATTGAGTCCTATAAGGCATAAAATGGCATCAAAACACAGCATTATCATAGATGTCATTTTTGTATTATTCTGAACAAATTTTGGCAGCATAAGTTTACAATAATAACATGAAAAAGAACGAAAAAGTTCATTTTCTAGTTCATAATTTGGAAAAATTAACAATGAACTGAACTAATTCATATTTAGTAACTTGAACTGAACTTTGAACTAGTTCCTAATCAAGGTGAACTTTCCCAACACTGGACCTTTGTAGTATATGCAGCTATTGCTTCTTTTTAGTATTGTTTATTATTTTTAGCAAAAACAATATCCCATGACAAATACTGTCCTGCTGCCGATGTCCAACTAACTCTCACCTCGACCCACAGGATCAAACACATGTGATTCTGTTTGAATGTGAACTAGTTAACACCTGAACTGTCCCCTTCAGTGTTTTCTCTCTTTAGTATCACAGTGGTGCGAGTGCACTGTCTGACCTTTTACAGGAGTTTTCTGAGTCAGCAGGCTCACTTTGGTTTCCAATGGGGATTTTCCCGCAGCCCTGTGCTCTATCTGTGCTCTATCTGACAGGGGCATATGGAAAGGATTAAATATAATACTCTCTCTTTAAAAAGTGGCAGTCACCACTGCTGAAGTCTTCAAATCTGTTGAAGTGGCTGTAGAAGTACCACACTTTTCTTGTTGATTTATTTATGACTCTTTAGGAATGTAAGAAAATATCAATATACTTGAGTATAGCCATGCTTGTTGACGTGATTCATAGAAACTTTATAGTGCTTTATAATACTAGTTAAGTTCCAGGTAGCTGTGTCAGAATATTTCTTTTAGGTTTTTTTTGTTTTTTTCTCGTTAGAAACTTGTTTTTTTTTTGCTGTGATTGATTTAAATAACAATTAATAGGTTAATGTTGTACATTAAGAGGACTGTTATAAATCCCACTACAGATCCAACTGAATTCTGCATGAAAAAGTAACAGTATATGTTTATGTTCTTCACAGTCCTCCTAAAAGCAAATTATTGATACTCTTAATCTATTCCAATATGTTGGATCTAAGCCCCTGTATCTTATAAATGATATATAAAGTATGTTCCATTTGTATCTCTAGGATACAGATTTTCATTGTGTAATTATGATTTTTGCACCATTTTAAACCAAAGTGACTCATGGTTACACACAAGGCAACAGATTAAAATAATATTTTCATGATGTTAATGGATGTACATTCATTTCAGTGAAGTATATAATTTAAATCTAATTAAAGTTTAGCATGTGAAGTGAAACATTGTTAGTTAAAGGAAGTATGCCACCTCTGATGACTGACAAAATGGAATTAACTATTGCATTTAATGAATATATATATATATATATATATATATATATATATATATATATATATAAATTTTAATATGTTGATTGATGTATCGATGATTGTGTGTGCTCGAAATGAATTTAATTGAACTGAAGTGAAAATGACGGATATATCTAAATTTGAACACTGGAGGAACTTTTGTGGGGGGAAAATACAACAGGTGTTTTAATGTGGAAATCCTTCACAACTTCAGACTGATTATGATGTAAAAGTGTGATAAACAAGGCTATTGGAAAAACTCACATACAGTAGAGTGTGTTTATCTGTTATTGTCTGTTAGTTGCACCGATACAGATCTGACCTTTACAGCAACTTTTAACAGACACTTCTCACATGTTTTTCTCACCTATGAACAAACCACAGCAGTTGAACTTTGGCCACCAGGTTTTCCCCTTGTGTGTTTCAGCATATGATTCAGGTAAAAGGGGTTCAGGGTGGCTGCAGGGGTCAGTATCAGTCTCTGAGGTAGAGTGGAGTGCAGAGTGTGTGATGGGGGTCATCCTGTGGCCATGTGAACAGGAAGGTGTGGGTTCAGAGTGAAGGGCTGAACCTCTGGGCTGTTTATCAGATCGCTAATGAAGCAGAGCCGTCCTGAGAGACCCAGAGAAGGGAGGAGGAGAGGCGACAGAGGGGGGGAACGCGAGAGAAAAGGTGGACGAAGGAAGCAAAGGAAGGGTGGGGTGATGTAAAAGAGTTTAAGTAAAGGATGGACTAAAGTTAAACGTGGGAATACCCGAAATGAAGCCAATACACAGAGAAGAATGTCTCCTATGATTCAGCGAGCTTTATTCCCACTACAATAAGCAGAAAAACACACATCATATTATTTATTACATTTCCTGGTTAAACATCAGCAGAGGCCATATCACTCAGCTCCTGCCGTAAACATTTTCTCTGGCTACAAGAGAAACCGAGACGTGTTCCCAACTCCCATCATCACAGCCATCCAGTTTACTACCGGCTACACATCCATCAGTACAGTCTGCAGGAAAAGGGAACAGGCCTGCTTCATTACAAGTTCAAATAATCAGACAGTCAGATCGTCAAAACAGTATTACGGGGTAGATGTCGGTGTTTGATATTCCACTGTTCACTGTGATAATTAATCCATCTCACATAGAAAAGGGAGAATTATTTAGAATTATTCAATCTTCAGGCAAGATTGAACCTCAGTTCCATTACACGTATTTATTTTTTAAGAAATGTAGCTATTTATTATATTCATGGTGACATAAGTATTAAATGAATTAAATGTTCATTGTGTCAAATTGTGAAAAATACTCATCACATACGATCACTATCCACACCCAGACTGGATTGAAGTGATTTATTTCATACAGGATGGATAAAGTATTGGAATACTAAAGTAAGACATTCACAGCCTATCAGTGTTTTACTGTTATATATGATGTTTTGTTCCATTGTCTCTGGTTATGTCCAAAAATCAAGGAATTTTGGGAAGAAGTCAGAGATATGTTCAGAAGATTTTATCAGTGAAACTAGTACTGGAACCCAAGTTTAGTTTTTTTTTTTTATTAGAATTATACCCTGAAGAAATTCACATAAATTGCTATGAAAAAATCCTTATCAACCTGGGAATGTTACAAGCAAAGTGAGGGATCGCTCTGTCATGGAATAAAATGGACAAAGTGAGTATTGCAAAATGGCTCAAAGAATTGCCTTTTATGTGGAAAAGATTAAATACACTTTAAAAGGCAAACAAGAAACTTTTGAAAAAGCGTGGGGTTGTTTCATTTACTATATTAAGAATAAATGATTGTCTGATTTGTTGCGTGTATCTATGACATAATAATTCCTCCCTGTACATTGAATGCTGTATTCTGAAAATATTACTTTTCATCTGTTTTTCCACTTCCTTTAACTTAAGACCCCCAGGCTAAATTCTACCTTTAAATGATAACTGTTATAAAACTAATCAACTCCCAATTGAAAAATGTGTACAAAAAAACCCACACACAGTATTAAATCAGCTCTAAGTGTTAAATCAACACTTAGAGCTGCTTTAATACTTTCTATAGTGTGTTTGGGTCCATCGTCTTCAAATTAATATTATGACATTTACAGTGCATCAGTCACAATAAACAGTAAAATGGGGAAAAAAATAGTCAGAATTTGTGATTTAAATAATATTTTGGCCAAGAAAAGTGCACTTTTGGCCTTGATTAAGTTGTTTGTATTCTGAATATAGATTTTTTTTAAATTATTATTCATACTAAGACAGAGAACTCACCCTACATTTTGTCAAACAGGTAGATTTTATGTGACCCATCTGAGATATGTAGAGAATTTTCAGTTTCCTTGTGATTTTACCTATTAATTGTCTTAATTTACCCTATACCCTGTCTGTCACCTGCTTCACACTGTAAGTGCTTAATTTACTCTGTGACTGTGTTTTTTTTGTTTGTTTGTTTGTTTTTGTTTTTTTTTTAGGGGGGGGGTTGTTTTATGCAGCTGTTTCAGATAATCTTTGTGCTTCATAGCAAGAAGGTCATGGGTTCGATTCCGACACCAGTCAATGGGGGCGGGACCTTTCTGTGTGGAGTTTGCATCTCCATATACTCATCTTCCTCCCATCATCCAAACACGTGCACTTCTAGGTTAATGGTTTAATCTAAACTGCCCATAGGTGTGAATGTGAGAGAATGTGTATGTCAGTCTTATGATGAACTGGTGACATGTCCAGGGTGTGCCCTACCTTCACCCATAAGTAGCTGGGATAGGTTCCAGAAACCCCTGTGACCCTAGCGAGGATAAAATGAGTTCAGAAAATGAATGAATGTTTCAGGTGCCCTGCCTGAACACACCTTTTTGAGATCGTCCAATCTGCTTGATCAACTTGTGGGCAGCGATGAGATTAATCAAGTTAACTTTTGTGAACCTAATATAAGCTTACCCTAATTACCATGCCTGAAAAACTGTAACCCAGCAGCGTTTTCTCACTTTATTTGGCCCAAGACAGTAAAGATAAATGAGTCTTGGTTTCATTTTTCTCATTTAATCAGTATTTTGTTCGATATTTTTTTTTATAAACTGTACAGTTGTAAAAGCTCCTCACTGTTTAAATGGTGTCTATCTTTATTTGGTTGGAATTTCTCATGTTACAATTATTGAATTTGATTTAATTGTCAGTCAACACTGATTCACACATTTTTTTTTTATTTTTTTTGTAACATACTGTTTTTGTAGATTTGTTGAAACGTTGCCTTGGTCTAAGTTACATTTTTCCCTCTGTGTTGTTTTGGCAGCAAGTTGACAGGAAGACAAACTTGGTTTCGTGACATGATTTAGTTTTCCTGTCAGCCTAACAAGCATAAAATGTGGAAACAATTGGAAACACAGATTCTGAACATACTGCTCTCAATTGGTTTGTTCCTCTGTCACTCATACACAGAGGTGCCATTTTTGTCCTGTGTTGCAGTGTGAGAATCTGGTTTGTTCATCAGGGGTGAGAGGTCAGAGGTCAGACTCAGGGGAGCGATCAGCGTTGAGCGGTCAGGCGACCCCGAACGATCCTAAGATAGGACGGCCTCTCCTCCCCAAGGACGCGCATTCAATCACTGAGTGTGTATATGTGTGTACAAGTGGGTTCTACATGTGATACATAATTCAATAACGTCTTTGCAACTAAAAGGACACGGATGATGTCAGGATAAGGTTGTTCATTCAAAGACTGTCAAATAATAAAAGTTAAGCTTTTTTTAATTAGCAGCTAATGGTGATAATTCTCCATTCAAATGGCATTAAACCAAAGGGGCAAAGACCTCAGCAGCAAAAAGAATCCAAGACACAATATTAAATATATTAATGTGTAGTACCATTAACAGCCACTGGGTGCTCGCTCAGAAAAGCTCTGGATCATATGCACTTTCACTGAAAGTCTCTACAACAGCAGTCATTTATTTTTGCTTAAAGGAGGAATATTTAGGCTTTTTTTTAATGGAATTATGGATTTTAAAACATTTCCTTGTGGTCTATACTTAGGTCTGAATTATTCATTAATTAAACTCCACAGGTCCATCATCAACTCTGTTTCTGAATAATGACATGAGAAAGGTTGTTTTGAAGCACTGGCCTTTTTAAATACAACTGAGCCACTTCAGGCCCCTCCCCCTCTAAGTTGTCTACTATGCTGCTCTGTCCTGTTCAGTCACTTGTGTTTGTTCATACAACCAACAAGTGAACATTTTACGTATTCGACTTGAAATTTGGACATGGTTTCAGTGTGGACCTGACAAACAGTTACATCATACTCTGAGAATTATTCATAATAACAGTCTGAACCTTGAATGTTTAAATGTTTAATGTCATGAAGTAACTGGTTATAATGACAACGTTCAGGAGGAATTAAAACAGGTTGTAGAAATCCACTTGATTTTTGCCTAAATGTTATGTTGGTTTCATCCATGTGTGTTTATGTAGATGAATTGAACCAGTTCTAAGTCAATGATAGTTGTCATATCAGGCTTTAATGTTCTTAATGGAAACACTCTTGCTCATCAGATGGCCTTAATAAACAAGTTAAATTTCAGGCAGTGTCGGTCCATACCAAAGCCCAAGACCATCAGAGGAATAACTGAAGAAGTCTTGAGTGCTCTGCTAATATTCCAAACACTTAGACATGAATGTTGAATCTTTTTAGGTAATAAAGTAAAAACTAAATCTTATGTATCAGGCAACAACACAAAAAAATAATTGTGGTATTAATTCACGAACTCACTACTTCATCATTCAAACTGACTCAGTTTTTAAAGTCCACTATATGTTTAAGATAAGATAAGATAATCTTTTATTAGTCTCACAGTTGGGAAATTCACATAGTTACAGCAGCCAAGGACAGTGGGAATAGAACAATATAATTTTTTGTAACAGAATATTTTTCAGTGACATCCATCAACTCGTCGATGAGAAGAAACCATTTTTGGCAAAGCATTAGCGTGCAAAAGGACTCTTCTACTCACCGTCTTTCCCCTTGATTTAAATATTCCGTGCATCTAAGTGCATATTTGTCTTTCATTCTGTCTGTTGTTGCCCTCTTCAGTCTCATTTAATCAGGCTGGACGTGGCAGGGGTCAGCAGTTCTGACCTGCTGGCTCCAGTTCTCCATAAATATGGGCCCACGCACAGACGCCCTCGCTGGCTGTTTAATATAGTGCTGCTCCATTAATGGACCTAGACTATCTGCTTTCACTGGGGTATACGGGCTAATAATACTGCTGCCTATGTTGTGGAGTTAAAAATTGTTACAAGTCAAGACCGGTACTACTTTTGCGCTGATACTTTTAACTTTTAGTCTGTCTGACAGGGGGAGTTTTGAGCTGGATTCAAGCCGTTAGTTGTGCATAAAGCTTTGTGTGTGTGTGTGTGTGTGTGTGTCATGGCCACGTGTGTGTATTCGTGTGTGCCAGCAGCACAGTGGGCCTCTGGGAGTGCTCTGTCCTCCTTTCCCACAGTATGTGTCCCATGAGCCTTAGTGGTGACGTCAGGACAGAGGTACAGGCGAAGGGGTCGCAGGTTCACTTCCTGTCTGTCAGGATAGAACTGGGCAGCGTCCAGTGTGGAGCAGCGAGCTGTCTTTATTGTCTTTATGATCTGTCAGCAGTTTAACCTCTCTTTCTCTGTCTGTTTTAGGCCATGTGGCTGATGCTGCAACAGGAGGAGCCAGAGGATTTCGTCATAGCCACTGGGGAGGTGCACAGTGTGAGGGAGTTTGTGGAGAAGGCCTTCAAACATGTCGGGAAGACCATTGTGTAAGTACACATCCATTTACTAAAGAGTATTTAGACCCCCACTGGCCACACTAATTGGTTGCTTTTTGACATTTCTGCTAACCAGATACATATAATTTCAGTATTTTTAACCAAGAATACATTGCATATGTAGTGTTTTAACTGCTCATTGTAATTTTGGCATGAGGGAAAATTAAAATTTTTCACATGCAACATATTTTCTTAGTTTTTTTTCCCAAAAGAACTGCCAACTCAATATACAGTAATATGTTGGTTGTGGTGAAACCAGTATATTTTCTTTGCAGCTAAGAATGTGGGTTTAATTTAATCCAAGGAAAATTCACGATGAATTGAAAAAAAAAAAACATGGTATGCCACACTTTTTATTCATATTTAACCAAAATTCTCCTTAATATAAGCATGCTTTGTACCAAAACCTACCTACAGTAGTTCAGATACAGGTTCCAGTATCTATTGAAAAAAGTATTGAATATGTGGAGAGAAAAAAAGCAACATTAATATTTCATTGACAAATGAAGTCGTCGTTATGTATATTCATGCTTAGCAGAAACATACTATGGTCACCTAAATTCCATCAAATTAACAAGTCTAAATAAACTGATAAATTCAATATTGACCACAGTCAAAATGAACTTGGGAGGTAAATCAGATGAGAAAACCCTCGGCTATATTTCAACATGTTTCCCTGTCAGTTGTTCATGCTATGAATATCTAGTAAAATGTTTAATTTATTCACAAGAATCAATATGATAAAGGTTGTGAAAAAAGCAACCCCACTCTGTCTTTTTCTTTCTACACTTTTTATCATAAAAAATGTAACAGGATACTATTTTGTATTGTATTAGTAGAGACACAGTTATATTCCAAAGTTATTAGATTATAGTAAGATATGGTTATCACTAAAGCTCAGTAGTTCTAAGTAGTATCAACACTCCCTATTATGCATCTGATGCCAATTGTGCAAACATTGCTGCTCGTGTCATGTCTGCAGAGAGTCATAACAGAAAATTTATAGACAAATTAATCCGACTATATGACAGTTGGATGTGAAAGGAGAGCCTTTATTCATTATGAAACTTCCATGATAGGTTCATTGCTACAAGTCGGCGCCCATCTTCCTTCTCATTGCTTATTTGCCCTCTTCTTGTTCACTGGATGACATTCAAATGTTTGTAAATGTGTGTGAGTCTGCATGCTTATTCGCCTATTTTGTCAATTTAAGGAGGGGGGGGGGAGACAATAAGTGACATGTTTTGTCTTTATAAGGTGCTAAATAACCAAACTGCAGCAGACGAAAAAGGAAAGGATGGTTCATCCTTTGCGCTTTGAGCTTTTGTGGTGAAAAAATGTCCTTCCTTCCTGATTTGTGTCTTTCCAGGTGGCAGGGTAAAGATGAGAAGGAGGTCGGTGTTTGCCAAGAGACAGGCGTGGTGCATGTGAAGGTGGATCCCAAATACTTCCGTCCTACTGAAGTGGTAAGTCAGGTTTCTCCTTGTGTCATTTGCTGTCTGGGTTTTAAGCTTCAATACTGTGCAACAGTAATTGACCAATGTTAGGTTTGCTCGTATAGTAAAGTTATGATGACCTTCCTCTATCAAGATACAATCTGGATATATGGGAAGTGTATACAGCAGTAAAAACAAATGTTTCAAGGAAGGAACAGCTTCTATAAACCAAAGTGGTAGTGATTTCTGTGACCTCCCTTTGCGCTGAACATGTCTTTGACTCTGATTCAGACTGTATCAGATTTATTGCATTAATTTTCTGAAGTTTTATGCCAGGTTTCATTCAACACACTGTCAGATGTTTCTAACTGTGCTGCTTCTTGTCATACGGACAGGGTTCATGATAAATAATGGCTTGAACTTTTACAACCCGCTTATTTCAGTTTTGTGTGTGTGTGTGTGTGTTTTAAGGTTGTGCACGATATATTCCCTTTATTATCTGAAGAACATATATATGTACAGTGTGCTCATTTCACTGCAAAAAGTACAAAACTTGGAAGTGACAAAAACTTTAGCACACAACTATACATTTAAATATCACTCTGAATTCAATGATAGATAAACCTAATGTAACTTAACCAGTAAAATTTGGCTCTGGGTGATTAGTTTAAATATTTTGATCATGAACAATAATGATAGAATCAGTAGTCTTAAAAATATCAGTTTTCTTTTTTTTTTTTTTTCAGTTTCTGCCTTCATTTTGTTTCTAAATTGACTGACCAGATGCTGTTTAGCCTGTGCTTTCTTCCTTTCTTTGCCGTTACATTCACATGAATATAGAAAAGTACATTTCCTGCCTCAAAATGAACCATACCACAATAATGTATGATTGATAGTCCCATACTGAGCATATTTCCTTTTCTATACACCTGACCTTACTGTGAATGTAACATGTTTTCTCTGCATGTATCTGATTGCCGGTCATTGTGTCTGAGACCTTACACTTATCAGACATAGTGGGTCCCGTTGACAGCCTCGGCTTCTTTATTGTATGCCTTTAAACTGCTGGAAACGTGCCCGTCCACCTCGGTAAGACTAATGTCGGCTGCATCCTGGTGCTGAATGGGTGCTCAGAGTGGTATTGAAATGCTCTGGTGGTTGGTGGTGAATCCATTCTCACAGTCAATCATGCCGCGGAGCTGTTTCAGTGCGTGTCAGTGGCTTCTTTCATAACAACCGTGTGTGTCAAATCCAGGAAATATGTCAATAGGTTCTTTAGGTGAGAAGTGTCTGACATTTGGGAGGTCTTTCTCTCATCACTGTAGCACTGAGGTATTGTGGCTTCTCCCCGGGGAGAGTGTAAGGTTACCCTCGGGTGTTGTGGCCGAGATTAGCTGTCGGGTTTTTAGTTTAAAGCCCGAAGCGCCCCTCTGCTGAGCTTTGGCCTGGCAAGATTAGAGCTGAGATCCAGTTGAGTGATGGTGGCGGATTAGCTTGGAGGCCCTGCTGACTGACTGCTGCTGCAGGGATTGAAGCACCAGCCACACACCTGGGCCTGTATGCTTTGTGCATGTCGACCCATTCATTCAGGATCCTAACCCTGAATCCAAACTGAAGCCCGCTCCAGAATCTGTTCAACAGGTGAACTCAGTCGACTGACAGTGAGCTGCCAGCAACGAAAACAATTAGGGGTCTTTTCAAGAGCTTTTGCAATACATCAAATATTCCCAGTAGTGTTTGACACCTAATGTGTTGACATGCGGATGCAGATGGAAATATCGCACAACCAAGTCCATCTGTAAATCAGAAACGTATTGAACATGTGATAGATTGCAGGTAAACATCCACTTCTAAATTTCATCAGGCAGTGACGTTTGTGAAGACAGCTTTGCAATGTAGCAAGACAACAGCAGCAGCAGCAGCGAGGCTTCGGTGCGAAATAGAAACCTGTGTGTACTTCACACTTTGGTAAGCGCTGCTTAGACGTTTAGGTATTTTCTGAGGTTGACATTTGACTGGATTGAATTGGATTTTCGTCTTTGTTCGGTCAGTTTCATAATTTTAAAATATTAAAAAAATAAATAAAAAATAGAAAAGCTGAACAACATTACTTTTACATTTACATTTCTTTTTTTTAGCTTATAGAAAAAAGCTGAAAAGTCCGACTTTAATTTAAGAAGGTGACTGAAGTTATTTGCAGATCAGTTTGTCCAGTAGAAACTACAGGAAACACTTCATACAATCAAAATAACTCAATAGCTTCTGCCTTGAATGTCTCTTATATCCTCACTGGCTTTGTCTTGACTTTGCCTAAATGCCACCTCTGCTTTTTTATGACCATTTAATTGCAAGGAAAATTACATGTAAATCCAGCACAACTTCATATAAACTTGACCACTGCTACTGTTGGTTTGCTGGTTAAACTCGTTGGTTAAGAGCTGCAAATCAAACTGCTCCTCGAACAAAGAAGCTTTGTATGATTTTTAGGTTGAGCATGCCAGACAAATGAAACACTAATGGACTATTTCAAGGGACTAAAACAAGGGAGATCTATATTTGGGATCTCTTCCAGTCATGTGAGTAAATGCAAAATTTATAGGATAGAGTAACTCCAGTTTGGGCAAACCTTCTGGAAGGTTAAATCGCAATATGGCCATGTGTAAAACTTTAATTCAACTGAAAATCATTGGAGCAGGTGGATTTTTATAATGAAAACTTAAATCTATCAAAATGAAAATCCAATATTCTATTGTGATATGTGTTATACAGGGTGTCTCAAAACGTTTGACATCATCACGTTTGACATCATCTAACAATTGGTTAGAAATGTGTTTGCACTTTTTACTAAAAAAAAAAAATTAGTATAATTTTTATCATTCTGCTTTCAGAAATAGACATGCCATTTACTCAAACCGAAATGGTGTGTATTGAAGAATGCCCAGACATAAACATGTCATAAACATGTGCCAACAGGAAAGCAGATTTTGACGTGGCATAAGAAGCGAGTGCGGCAGGAACTCCACTACCGACTTGTTGTGTGCCGTGGCACAAGCACCGCACACATTAAACACTTGTAATAACTTTGAAATATTATAAAATTATCATCAACCAGAATTTTTCATTTAAAATTTGGAGAATAAAGCCCAAAATGTATCCTATTAAGTATCATTTCTCCTGACCATGTAGTCACTCCTGTATTTATATCTCAAAGAAGGGTGACACCAAATTGGTTACTGAAATGCTTGTATTTTGACTTGTAGGCATCATGATATGTTTGGTTTGGTTCATATGAATAGAATTTTAGTAACTGTCTACCTGCCAATCTGTCAATGCACTTACTATTGAGTCACACACCCATTATGCTGTTGTGTCTGATTGTCTGATACAGTTTGTAAATGTGTCTGACTTGTATGTTCAGCAACTAGAGCTGACTTTATTGACTTTAGTTGAATAAGTGTGCGGTTTTCAGAGCACGTACAGTAACATGGAGGGAAATGCAGTAAAGATGTCACGTATAACAAGAAAAGACGGTTGGGATACAGCACACCGTTTTTCTGCTCTCTCTCACTGTCTCTACGTTTCAATAGTAAGGCTTAAAGAGACTGAAGAGTGTTTAACCTCTGACCCCTGCAGACAGGAAGTGAGTGACACCGGGCTCACAGCTCAGCACTGTGGCTCTCCTCAAGTGGAAATACCTGTCATCAAGTGTGTGTGTGTGTGTGTGTGTGTGTATTACAAATCCAGCTGACTCAGAGTCTTTCAGTGCCATGTTTGCTGTTTAAGTGCAAGAAAATTTGAGCATGTGGAGCCTGTGTGCTTATATATATTTTTATATATATATGTGTGTGTGTGTGTGTGTGTGTGCTACACATGAGTGGAGTGTGTCCTCAGGCTCTGTGCTAATATATATGTGTAATTCATCATTATCCTTGTCAGTGTGTATGTCTGACATGAGCTCATTTATCTCCCGAGCCTCTTGGGAAAGGAGGGCGCAACCGGGGAGGGTTGTTGGGGGTTCAGTACGCAGGTGTGCTTCACATGTGGTGTAAGTCTGTGTGTGTGTGTGTGTGTGTGTGAGTGTGTTTCTTTGTGTAAATGTGTGAACTTGTCTGTGTTTATTTGGGATAAACTGCCCAGCCTGCAGAGGTGATAGTCTATTTGTCCTAGGTTGTGAAGACCATTTACTGGATTAACACACTGGTTTATAAAAACATAAAGCTACCAACATTTTCACAAATGAAAGTGAATGTATGTGGTTAGAGGCTGTCGGGGTTGTTTTGAATTGAGTTTAACTGTCATTGCTGCTGTTTGTTTCCAGTGTGTTTCGGTTGCAGAGCTGTCAGTCATGCCTGTCACCTCATGGGTTAGTGCCAGTGCTGAGGTTTGGCTCAGGTGAGCAGAGTTTGCCTGAACATATGCAAAGGTGTGCAACTGTGGTCTAATGGTTATGATTAGTTTTGGTATGGAATAAAAATTAAAAAGAAAAAAGATCAGACCACCCTTGTTTTCTTTAGTGTCTGGTTCATTTTAATACCGAGTACAACTAACGTACATTTGTTTGGACAAATATAATGGCAATTTAATTTCAGAACTGATATTAATCTATATTAATCTATTTCTGAATAACCAAAATCACTTCAGTTCTTGCATCAATAGCTATGGCGTTATAGTGATAAAAACAGTGCTTTTATTCATTTCATGTTTTCTTTTCTGTCTGTTTTAGTCACATGATACACACAGGAAGTAGGACTTCATTGAAATACCTTTTTTTTTTTTTTTTTTTTTTAAATTTTGATGGTCTAATAATTTTTTTCCACAGCTGTATCTCATGTGTCCAGTATGCACTTAATGACATGTTGACTGTGGCATCAACATGGACATAATGTTCCTCCAACAATAGGGATAAGAGCCTAAGGAGTAAAGTTTCATCACGTAACCACCTCAGTTAGAACAGATTGAGAAGGGATTGAGAAACCCATATCTTGACTGTGTGAAATATGGTTTTGCTTACATACTAAAGATTACACGATTAAGTGAATAAAAAAAGGAGCTTAAACCATCACACTAAGAGCACAGGTGGCAAAATCTAAATTGGTGGATTAATGCAGTAGAATAGATAAATGATATGGAGTAATCTACAGCTTTAGGGTGTGTTCATGTATTTCACTCCCATCAGATGCCCTGCTCAACATGAGGAATTTGTGAAGTTTCTGGTTTCTAGAAGAGGTATTTTATTTCACTCAAGATAAATGAATGCAAAGACCACAGGAAGTATTTAAAGTTAGTACTGTATTATGTGTTTATATCATAGTCTGTCATCTTTAACACGTCAGTGACTAACAACATATATGTTTAATTCTTCATTGAAGCAAAACCCAGTTTTATCATTAACTGCCATTGCTCCTGTTTGTTTTAATGATAACATTGGGATTTGGTTCAATGGAGGATAAAATTCTTATGTTCTAGATCACTGGAGAAATAAATAAATAAATGAATTGCAGCATTTTCAAGGCAAGCGCTTACAGTATAGTCTCACTAAAGTGTGTATGTAAAGGAGAAGGCCACAATAGGACATTTGGGGGAAAAAAATCCTATTTATTTAGTTTTATTTCTCACATTTATATTATTGTGTATGTAATTCCATATTTTTAGACACCCAGACTCAACACCAGCAGTCCCATTTCACAGATGTGGGTAAGTATTGTGTCTGATGGTGTACTGGTTGGCATTGAGTTTGAGCCTGGTCTGAGGATTTTCTGTGTGAAGTTTACACATTGTCTTAGAATGGATAGATGGGTGGATGTAATCCACTTAGTAACAGCAGGGTGTGAATATCAAATTTGGCCAAAGAAAAAAGAATGAAGTAAAATGTACAACTGAAGTGTAAACTGAATTAGTTATTGTAGACTGCCTTCAAGTTAAATGCTATTGTCTTCTGATTGATGGCAGCTTTGGACTGGGATTACTTATGATTACTTGTCTGCCTGTAAGCATGTGCATCATCCTGGAGCTGAGTTGGTGTATGTATGTGTGTGTATGTATATGTCTATGTGCATGTATATGCCTGTGGTGACAGTACTAATGTAGGCGACCTGTCATACTTCCAAGTTCACTTGTCGCTGGAAGGTGAAACTGCTGAGTTGAGTGACAGCTCAGTGGTTTTCGTCCAACCTCTCATGCAGAGCGGGAGGCTGAGTGGTGATAAATGGGAAGCTGTCTCTCAGTTTGTCTTTATCTCTCTCTGTCCTGTCCATGTCACTAAACTCTTCCGCTGTCATTTTTTTCACTGCACCTTCTCACCTTTGCTGCCCTTTTGCACATATATCTGTGACTGAATAACAGTGATGCAACAACTGTCAGTGGAGGACAGAGGAATGCCCTTCCAGGCAAATTCCTCTGATTTTGTTTGTTTCTTTGTTGTTTCCATATTAACCAAACTGGTATATAGAATACGGTAGCACATAACAGTTATTTACCCCAATGAACTCACAAAACAAGACTTTAACGGTAAGGTTTCAGCGTGAATCTCAAGCAATGTTTGAATTTTTAGCACAACGGGATGCATTCGATATCTACAAAATCTTGTGTGACGGTTTAGAAAGCAGTTGTCATTGATGAGCTGTTTGTGTCCTAGTAGCTGAAACAGATCCAGACGTAGCCACCTTGTGATTCATGTGTTTTAAACTGGTTCAACCTCTGAATAAGAAGCAACTGAAGGGTGGAATCTCCAAAGTAAAATCCCTGTTACTAAAGTCTTAGAGACGCAAAGCTGACTTCATCAAAACAAAATGAAAAAGAAAAAAATAAACAAATATTGGACAAAGTTAAAGTTTATTTTGATTTGATATATTATTTCATTCTTTAACAAATAACTGTGATACCAGGTACTCAACATGATCATGATACTACTGTGATGTTGGAATCATATTTCCATGAGTGTGAGGCAGTTTATCTCTGCGTCATAATTTGATTGACAGAAAGGAATCACCACCTAGGTTCCCATGTATAAAGAGGTGCACTTGTATATTGGCCTTTGTTAGTGTCACGTACTAGCATTCCTTACGGTGCAGTCACATACTGTCAGTACTGTCAGTACATGACTGATCGCCCTTTTGTTTCAAATATGCAAGTTTATTCCTGCGCAGCCTTAACAAGTGTTCAATTCAGCTACATACCGCAGCTTCTGCAAAGAATTCAGTCAGGTTTGAGCTACAAACAAGTGAAAAGCCACTTAAATATATGGCTTGTGATTCGATGTCAAGGTTTATCTTTGTGTTTATGCAAAAAGAAGACACACAATGATCAAATAAATCCTGTTCTTATCTTTTCTCTGACCCTGGGTAACATCCTGGTGCTGGATCAGATGTCAGTCTAGCTGGTAGTTAGCACAAATTTAGCTTTTATTGACTCTGAGTAGCAGCGATAATTCAAATGCATGTTCATAGTTTGAGAAAAGGAACCAGAGTTTGAATTACAGGGAGGCATCAGGGAGTCCGACTCCCCAGTCAAGACATGGATCCTCCCGTAAACATTAATAAATCCTCTCTTACCTGAAATTGTAAACACTGCAATAGCTTGCCTAGATTTATACCCAGTATACAAATGTTTTTAATAGATTTGAAGGTACCTCTGAAGTAGAGCATACACCTTATTTGAAGTTCGTTTGGTCAAGACAACTAACCAATGAAGAATGAAAGCTTAAAATCACTGACAGTATAGATATTTCCTCCAAAATAAAATATGATTTAAAAAAATCTAATTAAAACCTATGTTAACTGACAAAACAGAGCTTCCATTGCATGTTGGCCAATGAATGTTTCAATCTCCACATCTATGTTTAAAAATAAATCTGCCCACACAGCTTTTGTGTTCCAAAGGTCATCCCTGTAACGCAAAAAATGAGTCCAGACCGGTACAGATGTTCAGCTCAACCATTAATTTTGGTGGCCTTAAAACTGTCAGTACCACAGATAACATTTGCCAAATCAGGTGTGGACGTTGAGGTTCGTAATGATGATGAGCAGAAACAACAAACTAAGCCATGAGCTTAAGTGACTTTGTTCTCTTTGGGTGTGTAATTCTAAATAAAAGTTTCACCACAACAATAGTGCATGTGAGGTCAAATATGTCCATGCTGACCTAGATTTCATACAAAGTAATCCACTGACTTGTATATCTATAGTATATCACCTGTATTTGACATTTAAGGTGCAGGTTCATTACAAAAAACAATAATGGATGTGAATAAAAAGAAATAAATCACAAAAATGTCATCTTTTGCCGTCTAAAGCACTGACTACAGGTATACAACAGGCCCAAACATGGAGAAAACCATCTAGATTTCAAATATCTACTTTACTGTGGGCAGAGTATGTGTTTTGGAATGTTGATAATTTTATTTATTGATGTATTTATCTATTCCCTATTATTTTAACATCTGAAAATCTTCAGATTAGCATGTGTTCCATCTATTTAATGCTATACAAGTAGGTGGTGAGGTGGTGTATGAGAGCACCACGTCTGTCTACATCTGATACATATGTAAATAGTGTGTTCAGCTTTATGCAGAAATGCTGATCTTCTATTATGTCTACTTTTTTTGTAGCCAGCTTTGCACAAGAATAAAATATATGCTATAGAATAGAATTTAACATCATTGTCTGGTCATATGAGGTGGTGCTTGGATTGATTTCATATCTATTTTATTGTGTTTATTATTTAATTTCAACAAGCAATATATATTAGGAACAGGGATCTACATTATAATTGCCAAAAAACTGTCGCAGGAGGATGAAAATAGGTGGTGTAGTGGTACAATAGACAGTAAACAAATGACCAAACTAATGCTGTTAAACAAACAATAAGATAAACACAAAGCAGAATGATTACGGATGAGCAGGTTCTTCAAAACACATCATCTACAGACTGCAGACATGGCGTTATAAAAGGAAAATGCAAAGTGACACCACCCCATTAATTATGTCATTGTATAAATTGCTCAGAATGCAACAGTGGAAGTTATTCTGCTGTGAACAAAACTCCCCTGTTGTTCTTATGCGGAAACAGGTGCTTTACTGTATGTGAAGACCTGTAGGAGTAGTTGCCCTGCCAGTTGTAGTGAATAAAAACATACAGGTAGGAATCAAAAACTCCCACATCAACCCCTAAAAATAGACCCATCAAAACACCACACCTTGGTATTTTGTCAGCTGCCTGTCTGCGTGGACGCGTGCATGTGCAAAGGTTTCATTTCTAAACTTCCTTCATGTTCGGGTGGCTGTCATTCCAGCAATGAAATGCACATAGCAGGTTTACCAGAAACACACACTGCTGCAAATTCTCATACGTCACCGCTCCTGTCGTCACTCAAAGAGACGCTGAAACAATGGCTCTAGTGATCCGAGCGAATAAAGACGGCCGGTGTTATGGGAACGTTTTATGACTGTTGGCAGGGAGAGTCAACCCACCTGCTGAGGTCGTCAACATCACAGACACACCTGACTGATCGGGTTACTAAATAATGTTTTGCATTGTCAGGCTTTATTGAACTTAAAGGACAATTTGAGCGTAGGATACTCTGACACACTTAGATATTATCGTGTTTGTGCCTGAATACATTCTTCGTGGCTTTGTGCTGAATTGTTGTGACCTGTCTTGGCTATTTCGTTAAGTCATTGTATATCGGAGCATCTTTTTGAGGATTACCACAAGAAAACTCCATTGGGTGTCAGGACATCATTTGTTGCACATCATCACAACCTTGGTGGATCACACTGAATGCACTTACCTGCTTTTGCAAAACATTACAATTTCGGACAACAGTCGTCAAATATAGCTTACAGAAAACAGTGCACACCCTGTAAAAATGTCACATGCTTTCAGAACAGGAAGCACACCTAAAAGAACATGTGAACCTCAAGCAACAATGCTCACATTGTCTTCACTTAATGCTTTCCAAGCCAAAAATCTGCTAAAATTAAATTTAGTGCCATGTTTTAATGAGTAGAAGAGGCTGCATTAACGAAACTCCATCTAATTATATTTCATAAAATCAGGGCATGTTATACGCTCTGTCCTGAGGCCTTTATGTTTGTAGGCATTGCCAACTATAATAGTAATCTGATATCTACTTCAACATGACTTTTGGTTCATCAAATTACTTCATATGAATAGGGTTTTATGTTGCTCCCCTAAAGCAACTTGAAATCCAAATTTGTGATGACTATGTAAGTCAGTTTTGTACATGATAGCAGACATGTAAAAGGCATTTAGGTCTGTGTAAACTCTCTGATATTGGGCTTTAGTCAGCAGTTTCACACCCAGATTTTTTTTCAATGGAGATAAAACATGTAAAATCTAATGTCTATTTAAACACAAGGTTGTCGTCTACAAGTCAGCATTTGAAGCACCTTATTCACCCCAACACTTTTTCTGTAATGATATCCCCCGATGTCGATGAATAAATAATATATGGAGAGTAACAACTGATTCCATTTTGGACAAATGAGCATTTATAGATAGATTGCCCACAAGGGGGGGCGTTCAAAAGTTTAAAATCACTAAACACTCCTTTATTCATATCTCTGGAACTATTTGTCTGATTGACTTCAAATCGGTACAAATGAAAGATCGTGACTTGGGGATGCCTCGTCATAACATCGTAACTGTCTGGTTAAGGTTTGAGGGCAATTGGGGACATACCCTTAGTCGTCCCTTCCAAATGTGTAAGCCTAGTTTCATGAGAGCTGTGCCCCACATGTCACATGTCCCTGCTCATCAAAACACACACACTAATAATGTCAGTTACTCGTCATAGGTAGTGTTAATCTATACATCAGCCTATTTTTGGACAGCATCTAACATCATTAGTTTTAGTCGTGTAAAGCTAAAGAAAGATGAAGACAAACAGAACATGCTCTGCTTCCTCCCATTAAAAGGTCAATTTTGATGGGAATGTGATTCACTGGCAGATTGCTTCTTTATTTTGCACACAATATTGAACACAACTGTATCCTAACAGCACTGGTACTGTTTGTGCATACTGTGATTTAAATGTCCTTCTATATACAATGTACATTCACTTGAAAAGGAGGCCAGGGGTAGTGTTTTTGATTCAGTTTGTTTGTTTAACGCAAGCAGCACACCTATTGTTTACCATACCATATTCGGTTTATTGATTACCGGTACTAGTGATCCACCATAGATGCAATTACATTTTGGTAAAAATCAGTCAAAGTTTAATGTTTTAAATGGATTTTTAAATCTTGTTTTTTATCCACCCTTTTACTTAATAGGTGAAATAATAGGTATCTGTAGCAGAACAACTTGGTTTAATTCAGACTAAATTGGGTCTGTAGATCACCACTGACCCAGAATAGATGTGATTAGTAGATCACGTTAGCTTGGCTCTGCAGCAGGTTAATTGGTATCCTGATATCAGGACACACATAGACATGATGTCAGTTGGATCAGTGCCAAGATAAGATAAAATATGTGTGAGGGACAGGGTTTGTTGTGCCTGGAACCACTTGTTTTTCCTGTGTTTGTATACTCATGTAGAAAGTCTTGAATGTTTATATTTTTTTATTTTTATTTTTCATCTAGCCGTGAACTACCTTTCTATGTGCACATAATGACAACAAACTTTCTTGGATCTAATTGGAAACACACTAAACTCACCCTCCTCATGCCTCCCTTATCTAAAAGAATCTTCCATCCAGTCGTATTATGTAACTCAGTGGTTTTATTTCTGTATGATTGAATGTTGAATGTCGATAGCAATATGATGAAAATGACACAAAAGGCCCTTGCTCTGTTATTCACAAGGACAGATTTCACCAAAACACAATGAATCAGCACATAGCAATGTATTAACTTGTAAAGTAAAAAGTTTCTCCAGATGGGAATATTCCTTGGACACAGCTCTGCAGTTTGTTGTATTCAACAAAAGAAACTTGGCGCAAGCATTTGTAGGCATGCGACATTAAAAACAATAAACTAAACAGGACAACAAATCTCTAGGTGTCCTTGCTCAAGTGTTTCTGTTACAGATTCTGATTCTACATTGAACACAGTTCTCTTTATAGTATTATGGACGCAAGATATTGTTCAAACCCACATAACTTTATTTTGACTCCTACAATATAGTCAAGGCTTTGAATAATCAGTAGATAAACAACATGTCAAGTAAAACTGTGGGAAAATGAGTATAAGATGACAAGTGTGTATAGAAAGATCTTGAACATTTCCATCCAATGATACCACGCAGCCTTGAAAACACGTTGGTTTGAATGTTTCATTAAGTTGAAGCATCATATAGTTCCAATGAAGTGTTGGAACAACAAGCACAGATGTAATATATAAGTGATGGTGTCATGCAAAGTGGAAAATTACTTTTTTTTTTATAACTTAAAGATGGCTTTAGACAGAATTCAAACAGGAAAAACAGGGTTCAAGAGTTTAAAGGAAGATGATATATTTAGCTGATCTGTTAAATGTTGCCAGAATAAATGGGAAACACTGTACAACCCGCTATCTTTTACCTCTGAATGCACAATATACGAGCAGTTTATTATCAGAATTTCAGATATCTCTTCCATTTTATCACTCTCGTTTCTGGAATAAAATCGTACGTTGTAGGTGAAGGATTATGCAGATACTGTCATTGCTCAATAGGGTTGGGAATAGCATGTGTTGGACTGTTTTTTTTTTTGTTTTTTTTTTTGTCATGTTCTGCAAAATAGGTGTGACAGGCTGACACATCGGTGAAAAGGTGAGATGGAAAATGAGAAATATTACGAAATCTTAAGCCTGGACTGAATTTTAGGAGAAAGTATCAGGAGTGAAATGCTTAATGAAAGGGAGAAGAAACACAATTAAGAAAATAGTTACAGCAGAAGTTACAAGGTCTAAGGTAAACGCATGCATCCTTTGTCATTAGCAGAAGAATAAGAAAGTAAAAGTATGATCAGAATCAAAGTAATATTGATCATATTATGTTAACAGAATAATTGTAGTCTAGATAATGTGGAGTCATGATAGTGAGTACACCAGGCAGATTACCAACATGGTCCTGCATCATATAAGTGTATTTTATCACATCTTTATTAATCCTAATTTTCAAAATAAATAATCACTAATTCAACTTATAAAACACTTAAAATAGACTCCCATAACAAAGCTCTAAAAATAATTTGAAACATGATTATCCATAAAATATATTTGGCCACTTCTTAAAGTAAAATTTGTGGGTTTTTTTAAATTTTATTTTATTTTATTGAACCTTTATTTAACCGGGAAAAATCCCATTGATATGAAGAACCTCTTTTACAACAAAGTCCTGGCCAAAGTAGGCAAAAAAAGTTTGACAATTGTAATGTATTTAATATTTTCACATTCTGAGCATGTTTATTTTTTTTCTCTTTCTTATTTTTCCTTTATATTGTCACACTTGTGATTTTCTTTTCTGTCTACCTGTATATTTGTGTGCTCTATGTTGCTGCTGTAAACTGTGAAATGTTTATCTCATCTTATCTTATCACAAAGTAAAATTATTGGTCATGTCAAGTACGAATAACTCACATTTTACTCACGTTTAGTATAAATTACTTCAACAAACCACTGAATTCACACACTTATTAGATTAGACTGAGCAACATGAGTGCAGTGATCTACACAAAGAATGACTTTTGTTTTGGGAGTCAGGATGGGGTCTTTTTTGCGAAGTTCTCAGGCTCCGTTAAAGAAGCAGAGGTGGTGTTGGGTTTCATTTTAGTCCATGCAGGCGGTCCAGACCTCATAAATCCACTCCCAGGATCCTCATCGTGCTGTCTCCATATAGAGAATGAGTATTTTGCTTTCTCTGATTGGAAGGCGACCAGGCGAGCTCCCACCTTACTTGAACACCAGTTAGTGCTTTTTTTTTTTTTTTTTTTTGAGGGAGGGGGGGGTCACATGCAAGCTTATAGAGAATCCATGCATGGATGTACAGAGAGAGACTGAGGGATGGCAGAAAGCACTGTGTCACATCCCGCTATGGAGTGAATTCTTCATCCCAACAATGAGAAAAACAGGTATAGCCCCCACATGTATTTGTCGACACTGCTGACATAATGGCTCCTGGCAAGCACTAACTCATACACTTCTGCTCCTGTGCCCCAGAGAAGATTTTAACAGTTGGTCTGTTTTGTTGCGTAATATCTGCTATTTAATGAAGCTTGAAATATGGTGGCTATTTCAGAGTTTCCCAGTATTAGATTGGAATTCTGTTCAGACGTCCAGTTGAGAGGCCTTTCAAAACACAAGAGGCTCCTCAACCCGTCAGCTGCTTCAGTTTTTGGAGAAAAAAAAAAGCAAAAAAAAAAAAAGCTGTACTTTAATAATGTAGCTCTTTTTTTATTATTCTTGTGGCCGTCGTTCCTCTGGGTTATTAAATTCTGTAATGGAGAATGCTTGGGTTTCCACCTTAAGGTTGATGATAAGAATTATCAGTCAGTGAACCCTCAATTTACAGCTTATGTTGTCAGCTAAAGTGCCATTTGTTCACAGGGTAATGCAGTACAAATCTATCTTGTATGAAATTACATACCTGTCAGCCTCACTGTAAAGGGGAACATGGAAAAGAGTGATGAAGAAGCTGTAGAAATTAGTTTAATGACACACTTGCTCTGACCTTTCTTCACCTATGTTGATTTTCGCTGATTCCTGCAGCGTCAATGCAGGGAAAAAAAGTTTTATGACAGACCTCTTCAATCACGCCTGGCTCTAGTACTGTTCACTGCAATAGTTCCAATGTGATCATCACTTAGACTGTCATCACCAGAGGTAATCTCCTTACTTCTGGAATATATATATTTATTTTAATATTATTTCTTTTGATTATTTCTTTTTATGAAGAGCTACATTCACACAGGTAGCTGCTTTTATTTTTCTTAATACAAATGGCTTCTTCTTCTAGTTAATTTAGTTAACTGAAACTCTGTATCTAATAATTATTACAGCTGGTTAAAGGTGATTAATGATGTGTATAATTTGTTTAGTTTGAATATGCAACAAAACACAGCAACCCCACCTAGTACCAGCAAATACAACAAACAAGAAAAAAAAAGCATATATACGAGAACAAAATATGACTTAATTCAAAAAGGAGTGGGACGAAGACTTATTTAATCCCACTCCTTCTCCACTAAACAGTCTATGGTTTAGAAATAATAAATACATTTAAAGAAAATACATTAGAAATAAAAAGTGAAATCTGATTTTTCCACTTTTTGGTCAACAGTGTAATATAATTTCAAACTTGTGTAACTGATGAGACTGAAAGTGACTGAAGTAACTGAAAGTGAAAACCTTGATATTATATTTAAAGCCCTAACATCTGCAGCAGCTCTTTCTTTTCTAAATATTGTTAATATGGATGATACAACATTTAAAAAAGGAACCAAGAGAAGGTGCATAAATGTATAGTTCTTATAGACCACTGTAATAATATACTGACAGGTTATTAATAATTTTCTCCTGGTGGCACCAAAGAATACCAACATCTGAACCTGTCTTTCAGTAGCTCCAAACACCTACTGAAACTTTAACCAGAAATGCAGTTATGTCGCAATAGGTCTGACTCGTCACCACCACAACCAACCTGACTGTTGTCATGATTGAAGAAAAAGTTATCCTAAATTATGAAACCACAAACTATCATCCATGCACTGATTACTTATGTCAATATAAGTGTATTACATGGGTTAATGAGACTCAGTTGTTAACAGGTTAATTGCACTGTTATTCTAGAACTAAAATAGAATATTGCATTAATAAAAGTCCCCACCTGGTTTTAAACTCAACAATTATGCAGGAGATTCCATTGGATAATTACTGCGATGACTCATATGTTTCAGTGTGAACAAGATCTTTAACTCTTAACTTGTGCAGTGAGCAGCTTTTACAGGTAATTTCTTAAACAACTGTCAGTTTGAGAGGGAGCATAAAGATTGGGCTGCATTTCAGTGGAAGAGGTCATGTGGTCTGATGAGTCCAGATTGACCCTGTTCCAGAATGATGGACGCATCAAGGTGAGAAAAGGTGAAGGTGAGGAGATTACCCATCATGCCTAGTGCCTACAGTAGAAGCCTGTGGGTGTGGTGTTAAGATCAGTTGGTCAGGTTGAGGTAAAAAAAAAAAAAAAATGTAATGTCCGAATTAATATCATCACTGTGCATATGTTTATCAAAATGTACCAAGACAAATGTGTGTAAAATTCAAAGCAAAAGTCAGTGAAATGGAAGATTAGAGTGTGGGACGTTTTTTTGGCCAGGTTGTGTACATTACAACAGAGGGAAACTTCAAAGAGCCAACCTTATCTCCCAGACGTTATGTTCACATTGCAACACTTGGCTTTTTCTTTTTACTTCAGTGAAATATTGAAGTGTTTTTCTTTGTGGTGATTTTCAATGTGCATAAATCCTAAATGTGAAGATAACTTCAAATCAAAGTGAAAGCATTTTTGTTTTGTTTTCTTGCGACAGAAATTGATTTAGTGTTTATTTGTCATGATGACAGCACATTTTAGCTTCACTGTCAACATTGCATCACTTACAGAAATTTTAGACCTAAATTCAAGCGTGTGGGTCAATGCGGAAAAAAGTTCATACGTTCAAATTAGAATAGAAAACTGCTTCAGTAATATATATATATATATTTCTTTTAATTATTTTATTCTATTTCGTTCTATTTGGACAGTTGTTTTTGGGTTTGACTTTTGCATTGTGGGTTTTTTTTTTTTGTTTTGTTTGTTTGTTCTTGTTTAACATATAGCGGTGAGGTATTGATAAGGGTGGGCTAAATAAGCTTCAGCTTCAGCCCTAAACCTTTTCAGTCAAGCAGTGTATTTATCATGTGTGAAAATGTGTCTTACTTGCCTTGTGCCTTTTTTGTATTTTGACCGAAATAAAATAATTAAAAGAAGAAAAAAAAAAATAATAATAATTATATATATATATATATATATATATATATATATATATATATATATATATATATATATATATATATATATATATATATCCATCAATTTATAAAGTTAATGATTTGAGCGATAAAAACACCAGTTAATTTGTTATTTAGTCATCAGGTAAATGTTGGTATTGTAAAAATGCATTATTTAATCAAGTACAATGTGCATCTTCTAAAAAGAAAAACAACTTGTGTTTGAATAAATAAAGCAGCAGGTACTCACTGTGTGAAGTCCTGCAGAAACCATGACCTTGTCCCAAATGCAACTAAATGGATTTTATTGCCTGAATAACTTTGACATCAGTATGAAAACTCACTTTTTAGTGTTAAAAGATTTTGTTAATTTAAAATCTGCACCATCCGTGTCCTGCCTGTTGGGGAAAGGCAAAAAGGTGTCAGGCTTCACTGAGAAATGGTGTTTTCTGCAAGAAAATGAAATCCATAATGAATTTTGAAACATGTCAAACAAACCCCGCCCCTCACAAACGTTTTACCTGATTTGCCTTATCTCTGGTCTTTGCAAACACACATTTTTGGTGACCTTAACATTGACCTTTGACCTCACAGTTTCACCGAGAGTTGTTGGAATCTATTCTAGACCATTTCACACCTTTTCTGAAAATTTCCTGGAAACGGGTTCAGTAGTTTTTGCATAAAGTTTCTGACAAACAAACAAAACAAAAACAGCGCCCTTTCCCTCCCCTTCAGGGGGTTAGGGTGATAACTGGAGTTACAATATACTGTCACTGAATGAACTCACGTCAATCACCTGCCAGAATAGAGCTGTTGACTCTGCTGAGCTGAACTCACAGATCTGATTCTGGTAAAGCTGTTCACCTTCATTTGTCAGTTATCATTCAGTTAAATATGGTTTTGGACACCACGGGCCTGTCTGCTCGGTTGGGATCGGAATGAGCAGCTATTATTATCCTGCTTTATGTCTCTGGCAGAGCAGCGGTGTCAGTCAGAGGCCGGCGGTGGAAGCCAGGGGGCCGGTTCAGATTGCTGGCTCTCTGAGGTGCTTCATCTCGGGGCCGAGGCAGCGAGACCTTTAGCTGAACCGCAGCCGTTTGGATGGAGAAGTGCTGAGCCAGCAAACTAAGCCCATTTCACAGGGTGGAGTTCCTATACTGTACTATAGGTCTTTAAACAGCGACTCGGTGTGTGATAGTATGACTTTACTATCGTGCAAACATTGTCCCGCTGCTCGGATTCACACATCATTGTCAATTACTTTGTTTTATTCCGCCCTTGCTTCTCCTTAACAGTAGTTAGCGCCAACATCTGTGATCGATTTGTGTAATCCATGTGTCAGAAATTAGTGAGTGTTTTAAAACCAGCATGTGTCTGTGTTTCACCCTGTCGTATCCGAGCTCCAGGATTCCTCAGATTCCTCTCAGCAGAAGCCAGTGATAAGGGGATATGTGAGGTAAGCAGGCCTTAGTGTTCTGACAGCAGTTTGCCTCGCTGATAGATTGAGGTGAATGTTTGAACACCAGACAGACATAAAGAAGCAAATGGCTTTTATGAGCGGCGAGATTTATCCATCGAACAAGCTTTGTTGAGCTCCGCTGGCTGAATTTATGGCACCTGACACACGAAACGGGCTATAAGTGCTGAGTTTGGATGTCTGGCAGAGGCCCACGGTACTTTCACACAAAGGAAGCATGAAATATTAGCATTATTTTAAAAGGTTTCCGTATATTATGGAGGAATTGGGTGTCCTTTCCAAGATGGTTCACAGTAAAGCCATTCACTTTTCCCTTACCTGGAAATGCTGTCTGGAAAGATAGCTGACAGCAAGCCCCTGTGCTTCCCTGGATGGAAAATGATAGAGAGCGATAAAAGACAGGACTGCAGAAGCGGTCTCACATTTTAACTTGCGGTTAAAATTTGTCTCAATATATTAAAGCTTGTCAACCTGTCGGATTCCACAGATACTTTTCAACGTGAAGACTCAGGAACATTTCAAAATGATATTAAGCTAGCAGAAGTAGATAAGAACTTTGTAATTTAATTAATTTTAGACTTCAGCTCGGTCCAAACTGTAATAAAGTGCGCTGTGCCGGAGTTTGTCCATATACAGCCGGCAAAAAAAAAGTGTGTCTGACAAATTGCTTCATTGTACTTTTAGAGAGTACGCTTTGTATCCCAGGTTTCCTTTAATGGTCTACATGGTTGGCAGTTCATACAGCTTAGTCTTCTGTACTGTTTTGCACAACTGGCAGTAATACATTTATTGATGTAGTATGACCATATCCAGCTCATTTGTACTGCAGGTTGCCATTGATTTGCCATTTACTTGTGTTTTTATATATATAGTTTACATATACTGATACATATACTTACATATACTTGATATATACAGCACTATTTTTATACTGGTTAATATTATGCAGCAGGGCATTAACGACCCCAGTTTTTTTTTTCAAGTCGACTTATCCGTCAATAAAGTCTAAGTTGAGTCGACTTGTCATGATGACGTCATCACATTGTCAGTGGAGAAACAACACAGATACACGGCGAAAAAAAAACAAAAAACATGGACACCCGTTTGTCGAGCAATGAGCAACTTGTATTAAAGTTCACTGCAATGTAATGATGTCCACCGACAAGACACACGCATCATTATTTTAACTCCAAGAAAACAAAGGCTAACGTTAGCAAAGAGTTTTCTGTTAAATTTAACTGCACAACATCCGTAGGTGAATATATGTCTGCATTTGGTCTGGACCCACGGCTCTAAAACCGGACTGTCCACACGTCTGTCACATGTCCTCACTTTATATTCAGTGTAAAAAGTTTAAGTCAGCGGCCGACAAGATGAACCCCACATGGTCCACATCATGTTTTTGGGGAAAAAAGAGCGTGTTGTCTTAATGCGGGATGTCTGGACTGTTTATCACACAGGTTAGCTAGCGGATGCTGCTCGTATCACTCAGGTTAACAGATACCTCTTCAGATGGCCGGCGGGTTGTTTTTTTTTTATCTAAAATGAAGTATTTCCACACATGCGATGTGTATTTTGTCAGGCCACCACAGCTGTCTTACCTGCAGGTGTCTTGTTTAGGTCTGATCTGTGTTTACGCGCTGAGAGAGAGAAAGAATAACTTGCGACTTCTCGACAAGTTGACTTGTGCTACGAAGTCGACATTTTAGTTTAATGCCCTATTATGCAGTAATGTAAATCAATATCCAGCAGCATTATCGCTCATTACATTCAGTTACATTTGTTTCCAGCCCTTTATCATTTTATAACAGGGATGTTGGTTCAGTATCCATTGACTTAATTAGTCAAATCCATTAAATAGTTCTACAGTATGTTCAAGACACAATATCCAATTTCATGGATTCAAGACAAGGCAGCCAACTATGGCCACTGACTCACAGACACAACTACAAATATTTTGATAGTGTAATAAAAGTACTCACAATAGCCTCACACGTGCTGTATAACTTTACACCTTATTTTACTGAATTTACTTTACATATTTTCTCCGATTGATGCATGTCGAGTCCAACTTTTCTACCAACTGTAACCATGATAGTGAAATGGTAAAAATCCACTCCTTTCATATTGTATGGGGTGAATGCTTTCTAAATTACACATTTGGATTGCAGACCAGTGCGAACAAAAGTGTCATTGAAACATTGAAACAACCTAGTATTTAGTGGTAAAGTAGAAACAGCACAACATTCTGGAAAACAAAAGAGAAAAAACATCTGTAGCAGAAAATTAATAATCAATATACAGACACAAATCTAATCTTCTGATACAAAATTAAGGGTGTATTCAGACCTACTTCATTTAGTCCATTTAACATGGACCAGATGGTCTCCATCCACATTCAAATGGACTCTAGGCCAGTTCACTTCTGATGTCAATATAATCAGCCTTGAGCCAAAACAAACCAAAGAACCATGTGCCTTTTTGCACTTGACAAACTATAGTCGCATGGCATTGGGTTTTTGGGAGGTTTTTTTTAATCAGTAAACTGGAAGGAGTCAAGCCACATAAGTAGCCAGAGCTAATATAGCATCAGCCATGAGTAGTGGACAGATGTGGAGGAGACTGAATGTCCCTGAATGTCCCATCTTTGGTTCACGCTGCCCCTGACTGTCCTGCCTAATGCCAGTTCCCTTCATTACATGTCTGCTTCTGTTAACACATTTTAGTCCATTAGCAAAAAGTGCAATGAGAATGCGATCTGATCCAAACGATGAGTAAAGTCTGCCTTCAATCTGAACCAAATAAGCAGATGAAAGGACTTTCCAGGTGTGAATACACCCTATGAATCCTGTATCAGCTACAGGGACTGCGTCACCAACATGTCTGGACTGCACACAGTCCTCATAAGGGCATCAACAGCAGCACCAGAGTACAGTCAAACTAACAATAATGTTGTATTGTGCACATTCATATTGTGTTTACTGACCCAGTAAAGTCGCTACTATTTTATGTTTCCCGTTGTCATATTTGTGAATATATTTTGTTTTTCATGTTGAGTCTGGAATACTATGTGCAATATATCCCAAAGGGCTTTTTTTCCCCTTGCTGAACAACTATTTTTGCTCAAGGACATCTCTGAAAATGGAAAGAATTGAACCATTAACATTGTGATTTGTGGATGACTTGCTTTATCTTCTGAGACAAGTCACTAGGGGTCTTAACTGTCCATCAATGTGTCTCCAACCCCCGTGATCCCCCTGCATTTCACACCCAGCACTACATGTGTTGATTTAATATCAGTTTCACAATCCTCTGATATGTCATGATGGAAACAGCAGTGCCTCATACTGTCAGGCAGTGTGTTCATCAGCTCCTTACTGACATTTCCATACAGGCCTGTTTATCTGATCATGGCCATAAAGTCACTAACTTCCTTTGTGGTCTTTGACACCAACTATCCATGTCTGCCTCTGTGTCTACTTCATTTTATTTATGATACAGTCAGATATCCTACAACAAAATCATATCTACTGACGAGTAAACTAGTGTGTATTAAAGTATGCATTGTAAAAATAGATCTGCGGAGTTTAAAAAAAAAAAAGGAAAAAAAAGAGCACATTACTTTTGAACCGATATCAAGCTAAACATCCAAACATGCCAAAATTGTGTGTGTGTGTAAGTATGTGAAAAAATAATCACTTGTCAGTTTCAGTGACATTAAGCTCAGGCTGCTGTCTTTGATTGTGATAAAAGTTGTAATTAAAAGGGATTATGTACTTGAGGAACTGCAACATGATCTACTGTAACACACATTTGTATTCCAGTAGAACACTCATGCACTGTTAACCCACATGCACAAGTTAGGTTTGGGTGCGGTTTTCTTTAGTATAGAAGCTATGAATTAAGGCACTGCTCTGCTGTCAGATATGCGTACATCATACTAAGTAGCTTGTTTGGCTCTTTTTAGTTTTTCTTGTAGTGGCCACAATTATAGAGCTGAAAAATGTAAAAAATGAAAAAAAAAAAAAAAAAAAAAGTTGTTGGTTTCTTCACCGGTGTCCTCAGCATCCGGCAGCACAGAAACATAAAAGTATATAATTATAATATACACTTACATTCTGGGCATCACTTTGAATCATTTCATCTGGGAATAAGAGGCTGAAATGAAAGCCACAGTGTTTTGAATGTTGTCACTGCATCAACTCATTCAATAGGTTTTCCAACTTTCACTCTTTTTTTTTTTTTTACCAAAATATTTCCTCATTTGTCTTCCTAACATTGTCCACCTGCTGTTGATATTTTACCAGGAAACCATACATATTTTAACATCATTTTATTATTTATACTATTTATTCAGCCAACAGAGTTTGATGTTCTAGTTAACTCCGACTGAGTCAGCTAATATTTACCCTTTTCTGCTTCAAGAACTTAAAAAAACTATGATCTAAGTGTTTCAGAATTTTTTATTGGTTCCATTTTGAATTGATTTGTCAGAAAAATAAAGATCATAATCATATTGACAATTCAAAGTCAAAAGTCAAAGTATCTTTATTTGTCTCCGTAGGGAGAAATTAGTTTTGCACAGAGGGTTCTACTGCAGACAGAACATTCCACTCACCCTCCCACTCATTACATTCATTCCCACAATAAATACATTAATTAAGATACATTAATAAATACATATACACTTGATAAAAGCCTAAAAACATTAAAAAAAATATATAATAAAATAAAAACAATCATGCTAACAATAATAACAATTCAACAGCCACATAAAACATAACACATGTAGTCAAGGTTCCACCACGTCTCTAATGTTCCTGTCCCTTCTGTGTCTTTTGTTTATTAATCTGTGTGATTGACAGTGGGATGAACGAGTGCTTATATCTATTCGTTTTGCAGAGTGGGACCCTATACCTCCTTCCCCGAATTCAATAAAACATATTTTGTACATTTGTGTAATTCGAAATCATAAACTAATATAGACAGGAAATGACAAGAAAATGTTCAGTAAAAATTGAAGGTGGATTTATAAACTACAAAACCTAAAGACTAATTGAAGGAATTGCAAGGATTTAAGTGAAACTTTGATGATAAAAAAAAAACAGTAATTGGATAAACTAATGAAAGTATGCAAACATTAAGATTGATTAAAAATAAAGACAGAGAGGTAATTAAATCCAGAATGACAACAGTTAGAAGTAAAGGAAAGTAAAATGAATAAATGTGAACTTTTCTATGTGCCAATCAAGATGTGATGGACACAGCAAATGAACCAGATTTACTAATATCAGAAGAAATAGTCACAATCTGCAATGGAATGAAATCACTTGAGGATATTCTGTTTACTGTTGTAACATTTGGTTTTTAATAAATCAATACGTATACAATGGAGGATACCACAGAGTTATTTAGATAACTGATGCCAGGCCATGTGACCTACTTCTCTTTTAGGTTCCAACTTTTCATTTCACAAAATCACAGCAGTCAATCCCATTTTTTTTCCATTTTGATTAAATCATTTAGGTATAAGATACAAATGACAAACCAATATATTGACCCATTGATATATCAGGACGTGATGTACTTTTTTTTTTTCTTACATTAGTATTAGCCTGTTGGGTTGGTGGATAAGCTCTATTTTTTCCTGCCATAATTTACTGACAGGTGAAGTTCACAGCACCTCCATGTTCTTGGAGACACTGGAGATACACTGTTTGGAGTAGTAATATTTATTAGGTTAACTGTCAAAATTGTGTTTTCTTCTACGTAAAGAAGATTTTTTTTGCCATTTGTGCAATTTGACACAAATGGCTCCAAATATCTAACCTGGCTGCGTTTCGCTGCGCTCACACAACCATCAGAGTACTGTGAGGGTTCAGGTTTTCTTCAAAACCAGGGAGCCAATTGGTGTCACTAGGTGGGACTACCCCATGACTGGGCGGTGCTGTGGCTGGCTTGACGTAAAGTGTCACAGCTTGAGTTCAACGTGAGTGGCTGAAGCGGCGTGTCAGTCAAGATGACGAACAGATTCTTCATCAAATCACATACGAGGATTTTAGAAAAGGCTCCTCCAGATTAGTTACAGAAGGGTCCAAGATGTGATCGTGAAATAACATCTGGTGACAGTCAGGTTACCAAATATCAGCTTGGAAATATCAGTGGCCAGTATTGGTCATTGGCTAAAACTGGTGTAAAAATAAATAAATACCCCCCAAAAAACCATTACGACCGATCACTATACTGCCTTGTGAAATATTGAGATGCATAATATAGTTTCATATATGAAGTAAGTTTTGTTTAAAGTGCACTTTTCACTAACAGGGAGACACAAAGTGCTTTACGGTTCAAGATATATTTAAAAGCAATTAAAATTCTAAAATAAAATTCAGTATTACAATGAAATTAAAATGCATACATATATAAAGTGCCGTCAATTTGTATCAGCCCTTAGTCAGTTGGATTTTTAAACGCCTGCTTGAACAATAGTAGAGTAGAACATGTAACAAATGTCATGCTCACAAAAGTTAAGTCATGAGAAATTTAATGTAACAAAATAAATTAATTCAAAGAAGACAAAAAAAAATCCACTTTCATATCTGTCGCTTTCCTTTGCAAAGACTTTTCACTCCGTCCACTCTCCTCCATGTAACCTGAACCCATGCAGGACTTACAGGCTATAATTGGTGTCTAATGTGGACCCAACAATACAATGAGACAAAGAAAGCAGCAGTGTTTTAAACATGTTTTTACCCATGTCCGATTCTTTGTCCGAGTGTTCCTGGAGATCTGAGAACTGAGTCTGACACAGGGGAAACTAAAACGTGTGAATAGATGAGTGAGTGGGATTGAAGACTTTTACATTTCTGATGGATACCACTCCTTCGCCACGCGTGAACTGATGTGAATTTAGGTGACAGGGAGCTTTAACCCCCTAAGAAAAGATCTGTAATGGGAAGAGGGAACAGAGAGTACTGAAAAATGGGATTGACCCTTAACCTTTGGAGTCAGTAATGTGATCTTGTATCTCTATTGTGGAGGGAAAGAGGTGGGGAGGAGGTCACCAGGGGTAGGGGAAGGTAGCACCTCCACCACACTACTGATTAGAACTTCCTGTGGTCAGCGACAGTCCTGCAGCTCGTGCACAAATGTTAATGTTTGTGGACACATGAATTTTACACAAAAATTCCCCCCAAATACAACAACAGCAGGGTCTGCTTTTTCAAAACTATTAGCGCTTCATGATACACTTCCTGAAAACCAAGAAAAATATTGTGCAAAGGAGAGAAAATACTTTTATTCAAGAAAGTATCCAAGTCAAATGGTTTGATAAGATAATGCGAAATTCTACTGATAGGAATAAACTTCACCCAAGGTTGTAGCAAAAGGTTCATTTCCTTTTTGTGCAGTTCAGAGACTAAGACAAATGATTATAGTTAAGTACTTGGACTCATGAAATACTTCAGAAACTGTTTTGGGGTTTCAAACTATACATTTATACTATTGCATCTCAGAATCAAAGACTGTAGTTTTACTCATACTTGTGTTTGACAGTATAAGATTGCCTTAGATACAGTTTTTCATCTCCTTCATTTCCACAGAAAACCACAAAACCTCAAATATGATGATTTTAAATGTTTGTTGTAAACAGAAGGATAGCCAGAAAATCCATCTGTTCAACAAATCCCTTAAAATCCTTTTTTGTATTCAGTGGAAATTGCTTTATTGCAAAGGTGAAAACAAGCCGATGCAAAGCTTCGTAGAGATAAACAGATGATTTACACACTCTTGATCTTATGGAATAAGTGCTTTATTGTTGCACTTCAGTGGAGCTCAACCTTAAACACAGATTAATGCAGCTGGAATATGAATCCAAAGACATCACAGGGACCGTATTAAACAAAAAAAATGACTATCTTTTCATCCATATGTACATTTAACGGATATATTTACATGCTTCTAAAGCTAAAGAGCTTGTTGTTGAGTATTTTCACAGTGTGGTGCATTAATATTTCTGCAGCTGTGCTTGGCTGTAAATCTGAAAACATTCCATTCACTCTAAAAATAAAGCTTACTCAACTTGTGAAATTTCAGTTTCATATTTTCGAATACTGGTGCACTAATTTGTCAAACTACAAACATGAAGTTGTCTATCCTTTAAATATCATTGTAATATACGGTATTTGTCTGTAATTTTGCATTAAGTCTTTTCATATAAAGATGAAAAATATGTACAGTCATGACTTCCACTTTCCATTTTACGCATAAATTACTCCAAAGTTTTATAAATTTTTTTATAAATCCTTTTGTTAAATACTGTCCATAAATTAGGATTTAAGGACAACACAGATATACTTTTCCTTTTGAACAGAGGCCAACAGGCTCATCGTATCAAACTCCACAATCAGAAAGATCATGACAAAAATGCAAAGATTCGTAGTGGAATAATTATGCATAATTGTGCCTGTTAGTTTTATTTAATTCTAAACTCTAATTGATGTATTTTATGTCTTTATTGTGTTGATGTCACACCCACGTTCTGCTATTCAAATGAATGAGAGGCCTCAGATTTCGAAAGATACCACAATAGGAATCCCCTGTTTTAATTTCCATGTGGATAGTTTATTTTTTTGCTTGACCTTTTAGGGTGTTTGCTCATTAACATTTCAAGAAAATATGAAAATTAGAAGGAGCTTATCTAGTCAAAAAAAACCACGTCAGTGAAATCACCAGTTTAAAAAGAAACATGTAAAACAGGCAGAGCTGATGCGTCATCGCTAACCTATAAGGATTTGAATAATGTCTGTGGAAGTGAGGATGGTTTATCTTTATGTCTCTCCACTTTAAAATATTGTTTAACTGTGGCTCTGTCCTCAGTCTTTGATTTCTGATGGTTTGAACATTTATTGAAATGAAAACAAAGAGAAATCCAAATGGAAAAAGTTACATCTGAAATATAAGCCTGAGTATGCAGTGCTTTTTTGTAAGAAAAACAACGGGAATACATAGGTTTAAGCTTTAAATTGTGTTTTAAAAGCTTTTTATATATTCACCTACAAAATAGTTAAAGCTGTCAGACAAACAAAACCAAGAAAAAGCACAATATTTCCAGATAAAATATTAAAATGTAAAAGTATAAAGCTGAATAACATGTAAATACTCATGCAATATACGTCAAATCTGTTATACTTAGTTAATTGACTTTTACTACAACTGTACTTATTGCAGTCGAGTGTAGAATGTTCATTATGACTTACTGTTAAATTAAGTTAGTATTTTCTTTTATCTCACACATATGTGTAGGTATTTCAGGTGAGAAATACCTACACATATGTCTGAGATAAAAGAAAGTAATAACTTAATTTATTGCAGTCCAGTATAACTTGTTTGGTCTCTGTAAAATCCAAGTTGGCACGATAATTCAAACTATATTACAACCCAGCAGCTATCGTTCTTTTATGACAAAAGTTGTGTTGCGTGCTAAAGTAGCTTGTTTTGCATACATTTGGACTAGACTGAGTGGAGAGGCTTTACACTTATTTATTGTTTAATGAGGCTACGTCATTAAAGTTAGCTGTAATTGACTCCATAAAAGGCATGGCTGTCAGCCAAACTCTGGGTTGTGTAACAGCACAGGTTCAGCCTACAAACCGCCATACCTGAGATATTAAACTATGCCGAACCGAAGCGTGTTTTCTGCCGGCGTCTTTTTCCTGAAAGTTTAGTCTGACGGGTCTGAAAGTGTGTGAAAGAGGAGCTCTGAGCTTTTTGACCTGAGCCATTTGTGCAGGAGTTTTTAGTGTGCTTGTAGGAGAAAGAAGAGAGATTGTGGATTTTTTGTGTGTGTGTGTGTGTGTGTGTCTGGCAGTCTGGTATTTCCTGAAGGAGTTTCCTCCTACCGTCAGAGCGGAACCACCCTGGGCCCCTCGGCAGTCCAACCCACAGACTGACCCGGTACTGCTCCCTCAGAGAAACACAGAGACATGGCTGCAGGCTTTGGAACCACACTGGACATGAGTGTGTGCGAATATAAAGACGCATTGATAAAAACAGTGACAAACAGTGAAGTAGGTTGTTATTGAAGCAGGAACGCTTGGTCGATCCAAGCCAAGGTAGTGTCTCCATTCCTGCTCCAGGCTGTCGGCAGCGGTCCAACACTGAGAGTCTGGTACTTTCTCTGTTGCTGATATTAGCATGCTTTGTCTTTATTTGTACTGTGATGTCAGCAGTATGATGGATAGGTGTATCTTCAGCACATTACAGTAATTCACTGGCTGTGCACAGTAGATAGAGAGGGAGCTCAAAGAATTGTGGGCCAGGATTCCAACACAATCAGCCAACCTTAGTCGGTGCCGGGTCTGACGAGAGAAACCTGCCAGACTGGGAGGGAGGAAAGAAAGGGGGAGACAGAAGGGAGAGGCCTGTTGACAAGGTGAGGGAGAGAGGGGTGAGTTATGTCAGCTTGTGTCTTTGCCCCCTGGTCCCAGCTGGGCTTGATTACCCAGAGTTCTCTGCTCAGCGGTAACAGGGAACATGGCTGCCGGACTGTCGGAGTCAGAGGTTCGTTTGGAGAGGAGGGGAGTATTTGGACAAGTTTTCAGACCTCAACCCCCAGACTGAACTGGGATCAGTGCTCCCCTGACCTGCTGCAACATCAGTTTTATAAGTGGGGCTATTTTCTGTTGTGAGTGTTCAGGGTTTTGGGGACATTTTGAACTTAATTATTAATCACTTTTATTATTGTGTTCCATTTGTAACATCAAATGGACTACACTTCCCATGAGGCCTGTGTTTTTTTCCCGGTTTGAACAAGGGTATTGGAATATTTTCCTCTTTATTTACAACTGAACATACAGTATATGAAGGAATTGTCAGGTAGTCCATTTCTAATCTACAGATTGTATGTAGTTTAACCCTTTAACTCCTGAGACTTTAACAGTTCCAGTCAAAAATGAATAAAATAAGTAACAAAATGGACAATAGCAGCCGAAAATGTATAATAAACCAACAAAATAATAAGTAACATTAACACAATAAGACACAAATGGCACAAAAGTGAAGGAAAATAATAAAATACAATATTAAATGTAGAAATATAAAACAAAATGAGGAACACAATTAAAAATAAATAATAAATATTTACAAAATAATGACTTAACTTAGTTAAAATGAACTAAAATGATGTATAAATAAATAAATACTATTTTAATTTAGCTCCTGTAGTTTTAGTTTTGGCTTCTTTTTTTCAAAATCAGTTGCTTTTTGACACCTGTTTATTTCCGTATATCCGATCCATGAACAAAACTCAGTAAAATCATAGTAAAAAAAAAAAAAAAAAACAGTATTTTTTTTCTGAATATTGAAACTAAACCATCCTTTCAGAAAACGTCATCACTGATGCATCAGGGGTTAAAAAAAGAAAGAAAAAAAAAAGGCTAATTTCTTTGACTGTCTTGGTTATCCTTATCCATGATAACAGACTGTACACTGATTTATACTCTATGTAAAGGGTTGTTTTTCAATCCTGAGTTTTTTAGTGCCTCCCCTCTGCTCCTTCATAGCAACATCAGTATAAAATAATAACCACAGGCAGCTTAGAAATACAGTCCAACAATGTGAACGAATGACTATTCCCCATAAACACAAAGAAACATATCAACGTCATGTTACTACATATGATTTTTTTTATGGGTTTCTTGGCAAAGTGAATCATTTAGCTGATTTTAACAAATCCCACACTACTTTTTCTGAATGTCAATTATCGCTTTTCCATTGGACGTGTGCACAAAACTTTACCCACTTAACTAAATGTAAAAAAAAAAAAAAAATGACATAATATCATTTTCCTGTTAAATCACAAATGCAATGATTTGTTTATTTATTATTGTGAGATGACACCAAACGTCATTCCATAAACATGAATGAACATAAATATAATGTTGGTTTAAAGATATCTTCATTAATCATCATCATTATTCATTATTATATATTACTCCTCTCACACTAAAACCACCACTTGCTAGTCCAAAAACTTGCAACTGAAAGACAAGTCATTTTTTCCATTAGATAAATGGACAAGTTATGTTCCCACAATTTGAGGATTCAATAGAATAGAATATTGTCAGGTGTAAACTTTAACATTGGACACTCCCAAGTTAGTTGTATGCCTTTTACTGCAGCAGTTTTCCTTTCTGTAAATGTTTTTTTAATGCTTCTATATCAGGATGACATAGGATAGGATGACAAGAAAAAGAGTTTGAGAGCCTTGATATAAAAGCTTTTAAAATGACTACATTAATGCAGATTAATCCATCACCATGATTAATCTAATTAAACATGTTAATTTAATTAAATGGAACAGTTGAAGCTGATTGTTAAAGCTGTTGAACATGTTAATTAAATAATAATGTGATATTTTATCACATTTTTGGTGTTTTTTTTCCCTGCATTTTAGAAAATGCAGAAACCACACATTAGGTTTGGTATTTGCCTCCTTATCTTCACATGTAACAGTTATGATAAATGAATATGTGTCAGTGTTATAAACTGTGACTCCTGCTCACCTCATAATTACTGCTCGCTTGAGATGATGCCACACACTGCACAAACACCCTTCTGTTGTCTTTTTGATGGGGAGGAAAAATAACAAAAACAAAAAAAAACCAGAAGCGAAGCTAAGAGTGGAGCCTGAGAATGACAGGAAAAGCAGGAAGGAAGGAAAGGAGGAAAGTGAGCGAGGGATGGAGGTGCAAGCGCTGCCTCGGAGAGAGTCGCTGAGATTTTAATGCGTGTCTCTGAGTGTGTGTGTGTGTGTGTGTGTGTGTGTGTGTGTGTGTGTGTGTGTGTGTGTCCCGTAGAGCCGTGTGTTTATAAATCAGCGAGTCAGGCAGTGTGTGTCTTGCAGGGCCGGTGTTTCCTGCAGTGTAATCTGAGTCTCTGGTGGAATGTGTGAACCACATCCGACTCCACTCCACTCGAGCCCCCGACTCACTCAATATCCCACTGTAAACAACTCTACTCTGCCAGGGTTTCTGGAACGGGACAGGTAGAGCGACTATACACCCCCACCCCCCCACCCTCCCTTTCACCCCCCCAAAAAAAACAAAAAACAAAAACAACAGAAGACAGGAAATGCTTCAAAATAAAAGCACACATTTACCCAGTCAGCAAAAAGCAGTGGTAGTAATGTAGGTGAGTGTGACATATTCATGGTGGTGGTTTGTGCAGTGAACCTCCTCGTCTCCCACTTTTTCTTTGTGCGTATGTGTGTGAGCTTTGGACTCAGAGGTTAATTGTGCTGTGACCTCTCTAATGTCTTTCCCTGGCTTGTTATCTTGATTGGGTAATTAATTCTGGGGCTGCTCCTCAGTTGCCTCGTTGTTCACACACTCATATGTCTCTGGCTTTTGCACATACACACACATTATCAAACTCCTGAACTCAGGATCCCCCACATTCCTGTAACCCTGAGGCTTCTCTGTCACATTACTTTTCCTCTTGTCTGTTTTTTCTGTTGCTCAAAAAAAAAAAAAAAAAAAACTATCCAGTCCATCTTTAAGCTCATTTGTCCAACATTTAATGGTTTTATTTACTTAATCTGAATGCTCATAAATTCACATGTTTACTTAATCCGCTTAACACTGCAATGGTGAAATGGATTATAGTAAAAAATTAAAAAAATAAAAATTATAATAATAATTGAGCTCAATGGTAAATGTTCTCACTGTACTTTTGTGGACAGTCTAACATTGCAGTTTGGAGTCGGATGAAGTTATGTTCACACATACTAACGAAAACCCACTTCAGTCACCCCATTCCAAAAGCAAATCAGCATAGTACAGCCACCCCCCACCTCCCCACCCCCCCACCCCCCTCCATCCAGGTCAGTAATTTCCACCCGAAAATAACGACATTTGCAAAACAGCAATGCCTTGCAGCTGGTGTTTTACCCTCTTTTCCTTCAATTCAGCCTCTTCCTTTCCAGACATTACATATTCCTGAAGTCTGAACATGGAAATTGATAGTGCACCACACTAGTTATAGATAAAGTTAAATTATACATTCCATACAACTGACATATTGGCAAACTATTTGACTATATTTAAGGCCATCTACCTTTTGGACATTGGTCACGTTAATCTTTTGGTAACTATATAGTCAAGGGAATGAGTCTATAAAGCAAAACCAGGTTTTCTTAATTGTTGTAAACATTTATTTTTAAGTTTTTATAAATGTTTAACCCATTGGTCACTCCAGTGGACAGTTCTTCTACAGTTGTTCTCTTGTATATTCCTGAGTTTTATTGTTTTAGTTCATATCAGTCAGTTCATATCATTACTGTAACTGGTCTGTTCTTAATACCTGATCTGCACTAACATGTCTATGTGTAAATCCAATTGCCTGTTGTTATTAAACTATAATTAACCGTCTCTTCTTAACCCCTGATGCATCAGCAATAACGTGTTCTGAAAGAATGGTTTAGTTTCAATATTCAGAAAAATGTACAGTTTTGTTCATGTATCTGATATATGGAAATAAACAGGTGTCAAAAAGCAACTGATTTAGGAAAAATAAAAAAAATAAAACTACTAGAACCAAATTACAATTGTATTTATTTATACTTCATTTTCGTATTTATTTATACTTCAGTTTAGTTTATTTTAATTAAGTTATTAATTTGTAAATATTTATTATTTTTTGTTCAGTTTCTTCCTTATTTTTGTTTTATATTTCTACATTTAATATTGCATTTCATTATTTTTCTTCACTTGTGTGCCATTTGTGTCTTATTTTGTTGATTTATTATACATTTTTGGCTTTTATTGTCCATTTTGTTGCTTATTTTATTACTTTTTGACCAGAACTGTTAACGTCTCAGGAGTTTAAAGGGTTAAACAAAAACTGCATTAAAATGTTTTATTTCATAGTGTTCAGATATTGTGTTTTAAATACATGTTTCTTTGCTTCAAAGCTTAAAAGCATATTGTGCAACTGAGTGGAAATTTTTGTAACTCCATAATAAATAGGTTCATTAAAAAGATTTCAATCTCATTGGGGTTTTTTCATGCCAAAAGAGGAATAAAAACATTTAAAAACACACTTAAGAAAAAAAAAAACCTTTACTAAGGTTCTCATAATTCATGCATCAAAGGGTTAACGTGACACCTTTGATATCATATGTGCATTTTTACCTTTTTAAACCACATTTCTTAAGCCTTCAATAAGGTGCATCCCAGTAGAGTATATACCAGCACAGTGATCCAGGTCAGACTATTTAATGCATGTCATTCTTTCTCTCCTCTGACTTTCTCTTCACTCTCCCTAACACTATCATCATAAATCAAAGATAACAGTGCACTTACTAAATAAAGGTCCTGCACTCATAAGTGTTCAAAGAAGCAAAGCAGGTTATATATTTGTTGTTTTGTTATTGTTATTGCTCTTGTAATCTCACACTCTTGTTTGCTTTTATTGCATTTGGATATCTAAGCAAACACATACAGTCAGACAGACAGGTTTTAAAGGAGGGTGAATCCTCTACAGTTAATACCAGTCCTATAAAAGTTATTGCCTCAGCATTTGGCCACTAATAATCTGCCTTCCCTCAATATATAATAAGTGTGTTTGGAGAAAAATAAGGTGATATAACAAGGAAATCCATCTGTACACGGAAAAAAGAACAGTTTCTGTGGTTACCTTATCATGTGACACCTCCCTAGCTGTCTTTCCACCCTTAAATATTACAAAGTTAAAAAAAAAAATAAAAAATTTGTGGCTTAGAATGTCGTGCGCACAACCCCGTTGATTTCGGAGCATGCTCAGTGCGCAGGACGGAGTAGCAGCGTCCTCTTAAGCAGCAGACAACTGGCTGTTTTTGTCCAGGCCTTATCACTTCTATCACCAGGCAACAGATATAGAAAGAGAGAGTCAGTGTGAGAGAGAGCGAGTGAAGGAGTGACTTTTCGCTCTCTCGGGTTCTAGCTCTCCCTGTTTGGGCACGATGAGAACGGCAGATTATTGAGGCTGATAAGAAGAGGAATGTTGCTCAGAGAGGAAACGCCGTTCTGGAGGAGATGTAGCCTATAGAAGACTGCTCCCTCGTCCTCTCCATATGTCATCCAACCACCCCCTCCCCAAAAACACCAGCTTCCCCCTGCCTTTGCCTTTTCCTCCCCTTCTGTTTCCCTCCACACCAGGGTGGCAACATGGAAACAAGAAGGGAAGAAAGGTGATTTTTTTTTTTTTTTTTTTAAGTGTGTTGACCCAGGACCAGTGGGCATGCCCATTCAAGCCTGCCTATCTCTCCACTCAGCACCTCCCCCCACCCTTTATTATCCCTGGCTTCTGTCTGTTTACTCATTTGTGTTCAATAATCCAGTGAAAAGGTTGTAATAACTGTTATAAATAAGTACAATTTCAACATATCTGTCTTTATTTTACGTACTTCACTATATGTCATAGGCAAATATTGTTCTTTTTTTTCTTCTTTTTTTTTTTTATCCCACTACATTTTATTACCTGTGTAAAAATGATGCGACTTTGCAGCGTGTCTGAAGTCGCACATGTGATCGTCAGAAATAAAATCACAATAGTGTACATTTCTATATAGCAAAAGGACCCAATCTAATCCATTAGAACTATTTACTCTGTATATATTCACATTACTAACCGTTTTAATGCAGGTTATTTAGTTTTAATGGAATGTCTTTGCACTCTCATTGTTATACTTAATACTTTATTACTTTAATATTTTATATTTAAGTAAAAAATTGGTGTACTAGGCAAGGTAAATGTATTTCTTGTACAGGACAATTCTATGTGCTTTACATAAGACGTCTCAGAAAATTAAAATGATTAAAATGCACTTAACAACAATTAAAATAAGAGACATAAAAACAATTAAGAATCTAAGTAAAAGCTCCAGTAAATAATAATGTTTTCAGGCCTGATTTAAATGAACTGACAGTTTTCCTCAGACCTCAGGTAGTTTGTTCCACAGGTGACGAGCAGAACAACTGAATGATGCTTCACTTTGTTTGGTTCTGATTTGGGGAACACACAGTAAACCTGTTCCTGATGACCTATGACCTCAGGACTCTGGATGCTTCATATGGAACCAGCAGGTCTAGGATGTATTTGGGTCCAAGGCTGTTTAGTTCTTTATAGACCAGGAGGAAGATTTAGAATTCTAACCTTTGACCCACAGGAAGACAATGTAAGGATTTGAGGACCGGTGTGATGTGGTCCAGTTTCTTGGTACTGGTCAGGACTCTGGCAGCGGTGTTTTGGATCAGCTGTAGCTACCTGATTGATTTTTTGTTTAGACCAACTATCAGAATAAAATAATATACTGTAATTTTTCCTATAGTAGCTGGACTGTGAGTTTCACAGACATGTCAATGTGTTTGATGTAAATGTACTTACAGGTAGTTGGTAGTTTAAGTAACACAGAGCAGATAAAATTAAGAGAACAGAGGACTTAAATGGCAAATATAAGGAAAGTGGTTTTCTTAATGCAGTCTCCAGTCACTGAAATCTACTAAAAAATTTTAATTTTTCCATGTTTTGTTTAGTTTTTAAGTCCTGCGTGATTAAATTGATTTAAACTGCAGGGTCATTTGTTTTTGTTTGGTTTTTTTGTAATTTTATGTTCTCATTTATTCTCTTATTTACTAGTTTTCACAGGGTTAGTCTTTGCAAACTGTAGAAAAGCTAATTTAAAACTCCCAATCCTTAGTGTTTTTTTTCCTTGAACCCACATTGTTAGGTTCGACATCTGTGAGTTGTTTGCAGTTAAATGAATTAATAAGAATAATAATAATAATAATTTAAAAAAAATACATCAATGGAGATTAATGGCTTGACGTTATAGATTTGGAAACAGTAAATAGATTCAAAGTTTCCCAAATGTAGTTAGTTTGTCCAATTTGAACTGGATCCAGAGTGTCTATGAGAACTGAGCCAGACCAGCTCACAAATGAAAAATATGACATCCTTTAATAGCTTGAATAACATTGTTCTGCAGATCTCACACTCTTCTCCAAACAGTGTGTGTTGATCCAAACTGTTGTGTGAGGACGGGGGTACTCCGGGCATTGTGGTCATCCCTCTGAATGTGTGACGGTCTATATGAGGAAAGAGCGATGAGGCGGCGGCTGGACATGAGCGTGTTCAGAGAGCAGCTGAGGTGAAAAACACTCGAGCAGCAGACTAATAAATAGTGTGTTGGGAGCTGATTTTGTGTAGAACCACCTCACCTCACCCTGATACCGCAAAGACCTCAGCCAGCGCCGGATTACTTCACATATATCACATCCACAGAGTGTGTGTGTGTGTGTGTATTTCTATCTTTATGGGGACATTGATATGTTTACACAGTCACATCGTGGGGACCTCTGACACTATGGGGACCAAAATCCAGGTCCCCACAAGGGTTAAATATAAATAAAGTAAAATCCCCACTAGTAAAATACTAATGATGTGGCTCTATACAGTAAATACATTCATTTGGGTTTTTTTTTTTACCAGAAGTCCCCATAAAGCATGAGGGGAAACAACTGCAAAGCAAAACATGTATATTTAGAGGTTTTAAAGATATCTTTACTTTTGTTTTTAATGTATTTGTTTTAAATTATTTATTTATTTAATTTATATATATATATATATATATATATATATATATATATATATAATTTATTTTTTTAATTGATATTCATTATTTATTTATTTTAATTTCATTACATTTTCAAATTTGTTATTAATATTTAGATTTATTTTATTTTTTATTGTTTTTTTAAAAAAGAAGAAGAAGCTGTGTTAACACTCACTACCCAATGGGTACTTGATTATAAACTTGGTCCTCATGAGACATATAAATGAGTGCCTGTGTGTGTGCGTGTATTCCTGTACATTACGTAACTCATCTCTGTATCTCACTCCCTCACAAATAACATTTACGTCGCCTTTACCAAAACATCTCTAAATATGTGGGTTGGTATGTATGATGTAGTGTGTGTGTGTGTGTGTGTGTGTGTGTGTGTGTGTGTGTGTGTGTGTGTTATGAAGGTTTAGTTGAAATTGTTGCATGGTAACGGTCGAAACAGTGATTTGAAAGTTTGGTCTGAGGCATTTAGCAAATTTTTTCAAAAAATAGCTTATTTGCAGTGCGCTCTGTAAAACAGGCTCATTGCGATGGTTCATGTTCACGGTAAATAATCTAATGACTTCACAGTTTTATATTTTAATGTTTGTGTGCCAGCGATTCAGTGACTATAGAGTAAAAGTCTGGATGAAAGGGTCACAGTCAGTTCAGGTTGGAGCACTTGTTGCTTATTTGTGTTTATTTATGTTAAATAAACCTTCAGCTGCTGCTTAGTTTATCTTAGAAAAGGACTGGATGAGGGGAAACCACTAGCCCCACCTCCCAACTGAAGCACATACATTAAAACATTACGTCTCTTTTGTTTATTCTGTGGATAAATGACAATTATTCATTTTAATTCATTGTGTTTGACTATTTCTTGGCCTGCTTTTCTTTAAAAAAAATTTTACCAGATTATTAGATACTTTTCAAACAATTATGACGTTCAGTCGGAATAGACTGATTATTAATGACAGAATTACACAAACTTTGTGTCTAGGCATTAATATAAATGTATACTTACCAACTTTTTCAACTCTGATAGTTTCATTTTGCATTAATGGATCATGTCTAGTTTTTACTCTGGATTAAATGTTTAAAACAAATATTTCATTTAGAGATGTTCTCCTCTCAGTTACTATGGTTATTTTGTTTAAGATAACATTAATTGTTAGTAGTAATGACATGAACTACAGGTATAAACCTGAGGTTATAACTTTGCTGATTATTATATATATATATATATATATATATATATATATATATATATATATATATATATATATTAGTAATAGAAATAGTCTAGTCTATATAATAATGTAGAACAATAATAATTATTCAACCAGAATAGCTTGTATAAATATAAAATCATATATAAGACACAATTCCTATTGGGCCACAGGGCAGCAGGGGGTACCATGTTTGTGATTGTTATTTGTAGATGTTGGGGTGTTCATATTAAAACAGTTATATAATAATTATTTTGACTTCTAAAAATCTGTGACCAATTTGAGTTGATAGAGAATATTCAGAGCTTTCATTTGGTATAATACAAGCTATAGTTTAATCTTTCTGTCTTGACATATTAGCTGGAAAAAAAAACATTGATCAGTGAAAAACTCCATTTACGGTACCATTAGTTGTTGGGCCATAACATGGATTACATCCCTACATTTTCAATATTATATAATGAACATGGAACCCCAGTAAGGGTTTATAGTGAAGCACTGTTTTGCCTTAAATATTGTCTAGAATTTGTTTTCAAGAATCATACTCTATCACAAAATCTGTGAATTCTTATTCTACCCTCAAACGAAGTGAATACAAAGTTGATTTAAAAAAAAAAAAAAGACTCCCAGTCTTGATTCCAGAGTGTCAACACACCTCTGGGTTTAGGTTTAGACAATCAAATCTCTACGGTTATGGTTTGGAAACGATTGTGGTTTGGTTGAAATATTAATAATTATGCTATGAGTCATTTTCTGCTTTAAACCAAACCCTAGTGTTTTTTCTATAACCCATAACCATCCACTGGTGGTGCCTAAACGTAACCACCACAAGTTTCATTATGAACCCGCTTCTGGTTCTATTGGCACAAAACAAATGAACGCAGGCATCAGCTCTACACATCCACATTTATTCCACATGGAAAGAATTTTAATTAACAGCAATTTTACTATTATATAAGAGCAGGTGGTACCATAGTGAAAAGACAATGTGCTAATAACTTATAACTGAATGATAATATTATATTACAATTACAATTCTGAAACTACAAGTCAACATCTGTGAGGTTCTGTGCAAAAAATGAGGAGATTATTATTTTATTTTTTTTTTTATTCAAATGTATTAAAGAAAATAACTTTTTTAAATCATTGTTAAATACTGTGATAAAGTCACATCCATAGGACATGTACAAACTATTAATTTCCTTTAAATAACCAGGTGATTTCCAGGAGTCACCTGATGAAAAGAGCAGCAGCGTAGACATTGACACAACAAATCAACACACAACAAACACAAGAACGAAAACAAAAACACAGTGACTAGTTATAAACGATAAGACAAATATCACTAAAGGCATTTCAGGAACTATTTCAGTGCATTTTTCTGGTTATTTAGGATGAATATAAGTTCCTCCAAAGTAACAAGTTTTTTTTTATTGATTTTATGTGACTTTTTCTCCACATCATCAGGTCAAAGAACACAAATTTTATCCCTTAAATGTATTTATTTTATTTTATATTTTGTGGTTCCCTGTGCTACTTTTTCTGACACATCTGTCAAGTAAACTGTTTCACTGTCGACTGAAATATTATTTTAATCTACTAGACCCATGGCCAGAGTTACAACAATTAGATTTTTTTATTTTTTTTTGCAGCATTGAAAGCTGTTCAACACTTGTGCTTGTATGTGAAGGCTGGGTGTCAAGGCCCAGACAGGCCCCTTAGTGCTTAACTGAGATTACACAACAATTAAGATAAGACTGGATGACATTTTCCTCTCCCTCTCCCTCCGACCCCCTCAGTCTCCGTCTGTCTCTCTCTCTTTTTGTAGTATGATTGTAAAGAATGTTGTTTAAAGATTGTTTAAAGAAGGGAAATTATGTTGAGCTTTGATGTCTGCTGAAATATGAAACACCCAGAGGCTGATAGAAATGCTAAACACACACACACATGCATGCTAACACACACACACACACACATACATACATACAGACGCTGTGTTGCACAAAGCACTAGTTCAACCAAACTATATTATACAAATGCACAAACAGACTAAACACTCATTTCACTTTTCACTGGATATGACTTTACTGCTCAGTTTCAGTTTGACCTCAGTGGAAGTGAACAGTCACCTGAACCCCCTCCTCCACCCACTCCACTCTCTTTTTCCCCTCCCTCCCTCCCTCCCTCCCTCCCTCCTTCTCTCTCTCTCTCTCTCTCTCTCTCAGTCTGCAGCTTTCTGCTGACTCCAGGAATTATGATCTGTTTCCCGTCCGCAGGAATAATAGAATACAGGAGGAGGGGGGTCTGCAGCAGCCCTGTGGAACAGTAGTGAGGAGTCCAGCTCCACTGTGGTTACTCTGTGTGTGTGTGTGTGTGTGTGTGTGTGTGTGTGTGTGTGTGTGTGTGTGTGTGCGTTTCTACATTTTTCGTTTATATCCAGATGTGCAAATGTGCGATATTTTCCTCCTCATTTCCATAAACTTCACACATTAAAAGATCACATTTGGACATGAACCCACCCACCCACACACACACACACACACACACACACACACACACAATAAGAAACACAAGTTAGCAGCATCAATTAGATGCTATAAATCGACAACCCCCCTCTGCTATCTTGACAGTGAACGCCTCGCGTATACAACCACGTGTCAGGATCTCTCTCTCTCTCCGAAATGCTGCCAGAGCCTCTGGGCACTTAACACTATCGACAGTTAGATCCAGCTACTCGAGTGTGTTTGGAGTGTGTGTGGAGTGTGTCCTCAGCCGCGTAAATATTTATCACATGGCTCCCCCAGGAATTTTAATGAGCACTGATGGAGAGTAATCAACACAGCAGTGCAGAGGGGAAGGGGTGGGAGTGGTGGTGGTGGTTGGGGGGGGGTGATGTTAAATGACAGCTTGGGATGTTTGTGATGTTTTAGCTTTTTAATGTCACAAGTGATTTTTACTGATTTCCTGTGGAGATTCACACGTTACTGCTTTTTTTTACTAATCGTTTCCTGTTGGGGGTGTTTCCTTATATGCGAGTTCCGTTCCTTTAGTCCAAATCAAGATGCTTACTCATAATGTTTGAGATGGATATCAAGAGTATCACCAATGAAACACACAAATCCATCACAGGTTAGATGGCAGCCTATTAAAAAAAATGCAGTAAATATTTTATTAGTATTTTACATTTGATTAAACAGATGAATTTACAGCAGGCTGTGAACTGTTCAACACTGAATACAGTTCTTCAGTGGGACTTGTGCAAAAATGTAACTTACAAATATGTAGATCAAACACAATAAAGTCTAACTGCAGTAAAAAAAGGGGAAAAAATATAACCATAACCTCAAACCAAGTCTACATTCAGGTCAACTCCCTGCTGAGTGGTGGTGATAGAACTATCAGTACTGTTTACAGTTTTTTGATACTGGCTCCCACATGGCTCTTTTTTTTCAATACCTCATTTTTATTTACGTACAGTGAGGCGAGAGGCGTTTTCGGATTCCATAAGGAAAATACTGTTGACTTTGTAGCTCTGGGTGATATTTTTATTCAACAATATGGCCACTCGTCTTGGCTTAGAGCGATGTGCATTTGATGTGATTGACATCAGAGAAGTGGTGCAAATTCAGAGAAGAAAACCCCATGAAAAACTCCAAATCTGAACTCGTACCTGCCAAGTGAATAGAGTCTGTCTAGACAGAAAGAGCTCCTGGAAAGCCATCCAACCTTTGATAGGGTCATACTGACATGTGGTCCTTTCTCTTTCTGAAATTCTGCCCAAAATAGATGAAAAGACAAAATAAATGTTGTTTAGAACACATAAGCTCTTCACATAAAATCACGTGCAGCTCTTGGTACTAATATTCACATTTCTTTTCTAAAATTACATAATGCTTTTTGATGCAGCCAGCAACTCTCCAACACCACGTTTATGTCTGAGTGTGTGGTTTTGTGCACATACTCGTCAGGGTGACAGGGCCACCCTTTAGAGGTCACTTAACACATTGTGCGCAGGCCAAGTTGCATGGGGAGTCGGGGAAGGAAACCTGAGCTATAACTCTCTCCCTCCCTCTCTCTCTTTCTTTTTCTCTCTCTCTCCCACTCATACATACTGGACCTGACCTTTGACCTCAGGCTGAGAGTGACTAATATTGTCTCAGATTCCTAGAGATCAACACCTCACAATTCATTAAAATAGATTTCTACCTTTTTTTAGTGTTGTTTAAATAGTAGTAAATTTACTTTGTGTTGTTCAAATTGCCTCACAGGAACAGGAACATTTAGTTGAACATCTGACCTCCGTCTTCTAAAATTCACTGATCTTTGGGTTGCAGGACTTTATACTTGATATTAGATATTTCAGATATTTCCTAAAGTATTCCTTGATGTTGTATTTTTATAGGCTGTTGAAAGAGGTGCAGCCCAATGACATTCTGTCTTCAGAACATTCAAGATGTAAAACAAACAAACAAAATAATAATAATAATAATAATAATAATAATAATAATAATAATAATAATAATAATAATAATAATAATATTAATAATATGCCCTGGTGGGAATATGTTTTCCATTTAATGTATTTGTACTCATAAGTTTATGTGAAATTTAGAGTGAAAATAGATAATGACCACTTTTTCTTAATTAATTATTACATTGTATTTATTTAACACATTCAACAGTTTCAACAAAACAACTTGACACAACAGTACCTTTTTTGGGTGGAGGGGGGGGCTCATATTTCCATCCAGAGGCCAACATGCTGTTTAGCATCTTCCATCTTTATTGGTTGGTTCTGCTGCCTGTTACTAGTGAATCAACTGCCCCTTTGCATAAATGTGATGCTAACTCTACTGGGACAAACTGCCCAAAATGTGTGATTCTGTCATTCTGTGCTGTAGATGGGCTCATCATGTTAAACATTTTAATCACATTAATCATAATGATGGATTCATCTATGAAGAGCTGAAGGTGAAGAGCTCACAGCCCGACCTAAAATGAAATAAATTTGACCAAAAACAATCTAGAAAATTCTCAATAGTCTTATATTCTGTTCTGAATGAACATAAATAACCAGCTACTCATAGATATATAGTCCCTTCAACTAAGTACTGTATTGAATGAATATAATTTCCAGTTACATTAATATCGTGATTATAACCATAAATGACAATAATACAGCCAAGGCATTGCATTTGTAGAGTTCAAGACATGAACAAAAAAAGCAAAAATATGGTGAAATTTATGCTCCTATTCAAAGTTGATTTTGCCACTTGAAAATCAACTTATTAGGTTGAAGTAAAATATAATGCCCACTGCTGCAAGTAAGAGGGTGCGTGTCAAACAATATCACTGCATGGTTAAAACACTGTATTAATATATATTATTGTATTGGTACAGACAGACTTATGCATAACTATTGATCTTGAATGTAGTGGTTCAGAGGAATTCAGATTAGACATAGATTTACATTTACATAAATATCCAATGGCAACATTTTCCTCAATAATGTTGTAAATATGGAACCACTTCTTGATACTGAATACTTATTGTAAATATAATAATTTGCACTCTTGTTTTTTTTTTTTTTTTTTTAAATAACCCCACTATTGCTTTGTGCTTTGCCATAAAAGTCTCTGGTTTCCTCACCCCCTCCCTCCTCACTTCCCCTCACTCAAACTGGGGGTCTTTTGTGCTTTAAAGGAAGCGATATGTCGAGGCAATGCTGGCGGAGGTGTGTTAGAAACTGACCAGTGACAGATTTGTGATTTTTGCGTCTGAAAAGCCTGGAATGACGGAGCTCCCTCTGTGCTGGAAGTGTGTCCCCACCTGTTCACACACCTGGTCGCACAGGGAGGACGGCCTCCATGGACCCGCAAACATGGATGACAGCAGCGTCAAAGCTTCAGGATCAAACTGATCTTTGTGTGTGTGTATGTGTGTGTGTGTGTGCTTTTGATGTCTTCATTTTTTTCCCTTCTCTTTGCTGCTGTCGTAACAGAACTTCATCCTGGTATAAAAAGCCCAGGATCCGGGTTGAGATCTTCCATCCAAAAACCCCAGTGAGGTCAAAGGTTGGAGCATCTGGGTCTGGTCAGAACATCTGGGGACATGGAGACCGTGGGCTCCAGACTCTCACAGGGTTCTCGGCCGCTTTATCTGATTTTCTTTGAAGTCTCTGTATTCGCAGCCTTATGTCCACTACTGTACAAATACCAGAGACGCTACTGGACTTCCAAAACCACATCATAGTGTCCCAGCATGTAGCTCTCAAAAGAGAGAAGGGAGAAATGAGAGTTGTTTTCTTGGGAACGTTTGATCTGTCTCCCGTAAGTGGGCGGGTTTTCAGTTGGAAGAAAAATAAATGTAGTTTAAGGACACTTTTTTTTTTTTTTTTTTTTTTTTAAAACCCATCCTTTCATACAAATGTTGAAGGTGTTTGTGTGTCAACCGGCTGCTGTTGCGTGTTTGTGTGCAGTGCCCTGATGTGTTCGGGGGTCAGCCTCGGTGTGTAGTGTGATTTATTGAAAGGCCTCGCAGTGATACTAGAATTCCTTTGCGTTAAATGCCTGCTCTGAGTGCCTTTTATTGCCTGTGTGCTTTATGGACCATGATCACACTCTATTTGTCTCTCACTTTAACATTTTGAGGGATTATTTTTTACGGTTCCTCATCTTTATTATAGTGGAGACGCAAGGGAAAAGCAGAGATGGGGAGTGTTGTAAGGACATGTCGTTTGCCAGTTTCACAATGAACATTTTTTATTAAATTTTTTTTTTTTTTTTTTTTTTACTTTTGTGAGTTCAAGGTTATGGAAAGAACATGATTTGTTTAAAAAATAAATATAAGAAACATGGTGGATTTTCCTTTTTTTTTCTGAATTCCACTCATTTTAACCATTAGTTCAGAGCATTTATTGGCAGCTGTTTAACATATCAATCCAACATCTCCCTGTATTCAACTGATTAGAGTTGTGTTAACTCTGACGGTCATACATATGATTCACTTCATCTTTATATTCAGTCATTTCAGTTAACCCTCCTGTCCTGCAGATGACACATGTTCACCATGGAAAACAAGAGTCCCATTAGAGTTTAACTTTAAATTGTGTAGTTAGCTCGTTTCAGTAAACCCAATATTAATCTGATAAATATCTGATGATTTGAAGATGAAGTGCAAATAGTTTTTTTTTAATCTCTGAAATGTCTTTTCCTTCTTAGGTTAAGGACACATCATGTCATGGCTAATTTTTTTTTTTTTTTTGCTTTCATATACCAGTTATCATCACTGTTGCATATTTTCAGACATGGGCAGTGAGCTGCATTAAACAGGATGTACCAAAATGTTGGGTTTGGTTCCAAATAGGATCCATATGAAGATTATATTGTTCCCCCATCTGTTAGTAGTTCATGTTGAATTATTCGCTACATGCTCTGTTTGGGGTGAGTTCACTCGGCCGCAGAGCGCTCTTGTTAGCAGTTTGGAAGCAGCTTTTCTTCCAGTGAGCGGCACTCCGCAGATGGATCTGCGAGGGTGAAATTGTCTGTCACCTGCAGAAAGCTGGGTTGAGAAAAACCAGGCACCGGATTAACTTCCTGGATGCTGAACTGTGTGGTTGTGTGCTAAGACGGCAGACTTTAGGAGACTGGAATCTGATTTCAGCAGATGTTCATCTGCCACACTGAGGTGGATTTTTACAGACGCGGAGTGACGTTGATGATGATGATGAAGACGATGATGATGATACAAGGCAATGCTCTGTATGTCTGGGTTATCTTACAGCCACTCAATAATTCAATGAGTATTTTGTGATCATTTTATCATATTGTGTTAGATAATGATAGAGGGAGAAACTACAGGAGGAAAGTCAGGTCACGGAATGTCATTTCACCTCTTTGTATTTTGCTCCAATGTTTATTGTTCATACCAGCCATGATTTTACAGTTTAAAAAGAACGGTTTGATGCTCAATAAATGTGATTCTACAAGCATGTTTTTGGTAGGAATCAAATTATGCATCAATGAACATCCTGTTTGTGTTGAAATGTTTTTTTCACAGGATCTGTGCACGCCATGTAACACAAGAGATATTGATTATGTATGGATTATGTGTCATTAACTAAGGTTTAGATCAAATACGAACATCTTTATCACAAACCTTAATCCATGTTGTCAGTGAGACACATTGCAGTTGATAGTCAGTAACAAAAATCCAACATAAAAGCTTGTTTATGCTGCCACAGTTTGATGAAGTGATCAGTTTCTGTGTCTGTTTTGATGCAGATTGTTGTGGGTTTTTCTGCTTGTGCTTTGGAATGCCTCCAGTCAAACACATCAAGTGAGTTCAGTGCCAAAACAAAGGATATGGTGTCATGTCTCATAAACAAATAAATGCTGACTGATCGATTCGTGACTGTAAACAGTAGTTTTATCTTTTATTTGGCACCAACACGATCTGGACTGAAATCTGGTCATGTTGACTTTAGTGATAATAGTCACAGCTTTTAATTAAAACATGAATGACATATTGTCTTATTTGACTCCATTTACTTTGTACATTTTAAATATGCAGATAATGATCTTACCTGAGGCCAGTGGTGGAGGTGTTTTTTAGATCCTTTACCTCAATAAAAGTACTAGTGCCACAGTAAAATATGTTCAATGTGTGTTTTATAATGTTTTTGGTTGTTTTGTTCTTGCAAAGACAGACATATATATGTTAGATTTTACTGCAGTAGATACTTCTGGTTGACTTAGTTTGAAATATTTTCTACACTGTACATGAAGAAGCATTTTATATAAGATGGTCATATTTTGTCGCATCATTGTCCTGTAAGATCCAAAAACTTTTCAGCGACTTTTCAGCTTTGTGGCAATACATTTTCCAGTTAATCCAAGGCATCCAAGTTTTATACAAAGTGTTATTTAGTTTTAGCTCATTTCTACACAAACCATTAAAATCAACACATCTGGAGATATGTGGCTTTTACTGGACAAGAATACAAACTGTAATCTGAAAGCTTAAAGACGTCACACAAATGTAAGCGACTAAAAAGTATGATATATAGAATAGAAGAGAATACTTTATTTGTCATTGTGGAACACAGTGAAACTACAATTTAATCGTTAATATATAATATAATATATATGTGTGGGTGGATGAAGTAAAGTACACATACCTCAACTTTTCAGGATAATATTTTTTTAAGTACTTGCATACTGTAGAAGTACTTTACTTTCCACCCCTGCCTCAGTTTCAGGGGGCTGGGATCTTCTGCTGAGGTGTTGCTTCAGTCGTCTTGGCATCAGGTCACAACATACAGTTGTTTCAGTCCATTTAATTTTGCAAATGCTTGCAGCCAGAGTCTCAAACTTTATTTATATTTTATGCTCTGCAGCGTGCACACTTACATACATTTCTATTGCCTTGAGTCCTTTCAGCCTCATATCATATTAGACCCACCCTCTCGGTGTGAAACGGCCAATCAGTAAAGGTCAATGAGACCATGTGACTGCCACATTTTTTAATCCCAACTGAAGAAATACCACTTTCACAGTCGGAGATTCGGTGTTCGTGACAAGGCTGGTTGATGTTTCTTTTATGCCAGCTACAAAATGAACATTCTCCATTACAAACCCTAATCAATATAATTATGAAGCAAGTGGATTATTTAATGTAATTGTGGAGCAAGTCACCCTATAATAATTACATTCAGCCCCATGATAAATTATGTCTCATTGCTGTAGATAATTAGTCTGAAAATGTTTCCAGTTACGACTTCAGAGCCAAAAATGGATGTGAGTAATGTACAGTGGTGCTCACATGAGAAAGAGCTGTTTGTCCTGCTGTTACAGAGGGAGGAGAAAACGGGCCCGAGCTTTCATCTGCTGGGCTGTATGTAAACCATGTGAAGTTAAAAATAAAAACGACTGCTCACCCGAAACTGAACCAGGTTTTCAGCTGCGGCCCAATAATATCAGACCCAGCGTGTGTCGGAGGCAGAATCAGCCTGTACTTGTTCACGTTGTGTGTGTTCAGTGTTTTTGCCTTTGTGTGTAATCAGAAGAGTGTGATTAAGCGCCACGGAGCCTCTCGGAGATGTGGGTCCCTGCTCTGTAAAAGGCTGAACTATGCCAGGGCTGCTGGGAGCGTTCTTCTGTAATAAGATCACCCAGAAAAGACATTTTCAAGAGGCTCAGTGTCAGATAAAAACACCAATTTTTTTTTTTTTTTTTTTTAACACTATGTGGTCCTTTGTCAAGTTTGGTTTTTGCCCACCCTCCCACTCCAACCCCACCCGCTACAGAAATGTGTTGCAGAGAAGGAGCTTGTATTTAACAGTAGGGGAATTTTTATACTCTCATATCTGTTTTTTTGCTAAATGAAGCCTATGTTTTTGCTGTAAGGTCATTTAACAAAGGGTTTATAGTTACGTTTCAGCCACAGTAAAAAGATATAACAGGTTTTAAAACACAAAATGTAGCAGTACGTGCACTTTAACTTTTTAACCTCGTCAGCGCTGACACATTCTGAATGGAGGGTTTAGGTAAAAAAATTCAGAAAAATACAAAAAAGTTTTGGGGTTTTTTGATTATTTTACTGATAATTTTGTCAAAAAGTAACTGATTTAGAAAAGGAAAAAGCCCACAATAAAACTACTGGAACTAAATTAAAACACTAGTCATTTATTGCTTTTTTTTTAACTTAATTTTGTTAGTTTTTTTTTTTTTTTTTTTTTTACACTTTTTTTCAAGTTATTTATTAGTTTCTGTTGATGCTGTTGCTTATTTTCGTTTATTTTTTCTACGTTTTGTTTATTTTATTATTTTTCTTCAATCATGTTCTGGTAATGTCTTACTTAAACTCATGTTACATATTATTTTGTTAGTTTCTTATTATTTTTTGTTCATTTTATTGATCACTTTGGCATTTTTTTGTTCATTTGATTGCTTTTATTGCATCTTATTTTATTGTAGACTTTGGAATTGCTTAAGTCCCAGGAGTTAAAGTGTTAAGTAGAAAGAGTCCACAAAACTGCAACACAGTCACAAGAATAAAATATTGCCCTTGTAGAAACTTTTATCATTTCAGCATAAATTATCATTGATACATTTTTTTTTTTTTTTTTTTGCTTTCCCTCAGTGTTCAGGAAGTGACTTCAAGAGCTTAATTCTCGTCCCATTTCACAATTTCAAGGTTGAGGTCATAAAGACCTGCCAGTATCTGATAGATGTAAACTTCAAACTAATACCTGTTTTGTTTTCATCCCCTTTATGTGATGCCAATACCTAAAATTAATAAAATAACAATAATAAATAATACATGTAATAATAATTTTCTCACATCTCTCTGATACTGTAAATGGAATCTGTGGTTCTTTTTCTACAAGACGAAGGAAATCCTTTGAAACCAATTTATTTTTACACTCAGACTCAGGATTGTTAAGTTATCAACCTTTACTTAATGGAGGAAAAAAAACAGAATAGAAACAGCACTAACCGAGTCTAAATGAAGTTGTAGTTTTATCACACATGACAAAAAGAAGAAAAACTGAAATTATGGGGAGAAAATATGACTCATTCAGTGCTTAATGATAATTAAAAGAAATATAAATATTGTCTAAATGGAACTGACGTCCAACTTGCGACTCAAAGAGGCGTTGTAATCAAAACTTATGTCAGGTCAGAAAGTCAGAATCATTTTGCATTCCTTTACCGAATGCAGTTTAATTTCTATGATGCAGAATGAAAACATAATTAATTTTCCCATTTTGACGTGGATTTGCACCAGAGCCCTGACCTCAGTCCCATCCCAACACCTTCGGAATAGCGTGCCACACCCCTATCACCACCACCCTGAGGCCAAATGCAAATAGAGTTGTTCTGCCAGATCCCCAAATTGGTTGGAAAGCCTGAAAAACCAAAAGTGTGGATGTTGTTATTACAGGAACTGAATGCCTATGGTTTCAGAATAATGATCACAAATGTCTGGAACGTTCACATGTCTGCATACCTTCGACTGTGTTTATTCTTCTGTTCTAAGCACAAACAACAACAAAAAAAAAAAACAGAGGACGACCAACACGTTTATGGCAGCTGCGATTGTGTCAAAGATACAGAAGGAAAGAAAAAAAAACAAAAATCATGAAAACCTAAAGTCTTTTGTTTTCTGTCCTGCAATGGATTTAAGAGGATTAGTCGTTCATTTTGGAATTTGCCGCAGGATTTAGGAACATCTAGCATCGGTTAATTGGAAAAGGAGATTCTTCAGTGTTAAATTTCACCACATTGTTTCAATAGATCTTTTGGCCGACATGTTTCTGACACCAGCACGAGGTGGAACTAGAATTTAGAGAAAGGCAAGAGCAAGAGGGGAAGCTTTGAAAAACACAGAACGAACAGGGAAAGGATTTTTCTGTCTCTTTGGTGGTCCTTAGCCGGGTCTCACTGGATCTTGAACCCAGAGCAAAACACAACAGGAGGGAAAATGAGTAAGGGGTTTAAAGTGGAGGGTGTGTGTGTGTGTTGTGTGTGTTGTGTGTGTGTGTGTGGGGGGGTTACACCACCAGAGTCCCACAATTCATCATGTTCTGGCACCGACGGGGGCTGTCTGGACAGATCGGTGGTGGGGAGCCGAGAGAGGGGATTGATGGCCAGCGAGACTCGGTGACCTCCCTTTTCCCCCAAGAGAGAAGATACTGAGCGTGTGTGTGGGAGAAACAGAGTTAAAGTTGGAGGAATCATCACACTTCATCCCCTGCATCCTGTTTAAGAGTTGGAATACTTCATCCAACCCTGTACATCTTTATATGAGGATGATACTAAACCCCCTTTTTTTTTTTTTTTTTTTTGCTACCAGGCTTTTCTGCATGTCACTTATACATATATATAATCTGAAAGTTTCTGGAGAAAAAAAAAATACATGTAGGAATACATGTCTGTCAGCACTAGTCAACTTTAACCAAAAGGAATGTGCGTAACATGTTTTTGCTGAAATGGAATCATATGTTAGTAATGCAGATTATAGGACATCAGTGATCAACCCCACTTCCTTTAATACACATTAGTGTCACAAATAGCACGTATGAAGCCAAAAAAAATTGTTTCCCAGAATTAATTTATCTGTTTAACCCTCATACGATTGCAATTATACGATTCTGCCTAAGTGTCTTCATGTTTTCTTTGGAATGAAAGTGATAAAAAAAAATGTCTTTTTTGCCAATTCTTTTAGACGTTTGTTTCCAGGGAGAACTTCATTTTCAATATATGTCTATTAATTATCATTATTGTAAATAATAAATGCTGAAAACGGTGTATTTTAGGAAGAAAAAAACCCAGACTTGACATTTTTAGCATATTTATTATCAGAAACATCTGTAAATATCCAAGATTAAATGTTTTGAGATCGCAAAGTAAACTTTCAACTATTTTAAATTTATTAAAATGGGCTTATTTTCATCTTGAACATTTAGTATTTGTAGTTTTTGTTATTTCCAGGCATTTCTTAGCCTGTGTGGAAGTCTTAGAAACAGTCTTATGGTGCCATAAAGTGTCATATAGTGTTGCAAAGGATCTCAACTTTCTAATTCCATTTGAATTTTATGGATCACAAACTGTTCAGGACTAACAGTAATTTGAATTCTGTGCAAAATGCAGCACTGGAGATATTACAGTTGTTAAAGGGTTAATGTTTGTATATTTGTCGCCTAATCTCTGCATTTCTGAAGCAAAATCAGTTTTATAGCAATATTTGTAGATAAGGCAACATCAGTATTATAGTGTTTGATGCTGTTTTGGTGTTTTTCCCTTTAAAGGAACTAGAATAATGATATCATCTATGTCATCTATACATTAAATCATATAACATCCACATTATGTGAGTTTAAACATGTGACTTTCAGGCTTTTTAAGGTCATTTCCAAGTGGCTGAAATGTTGACTCTGAATATAAAGTGTTCAACATAAACACATCCATCCTGTCAATATGTGCTGCTTTAACGACAGTGTGAGGTGTAGCTGTTGCTACTGACGACACGTAGGTTAGAAATGATACAAGGCCTTGGTTGAACACAGAAAAAGTCGCCCACATCATGTATCTGTGGTTTTACACACGTACAGTTGTAGCATTTTCTTGTGGTGGCTGAGCTGTGACACGTCCACCCACTGCAGGACTCACCTCCTAATAGACACATGAATAATGATGTGTTTTTCTTCTCTTTCTCTTTCCATCAACTTTTCTTGATGTCTTTTTCTCCTTTCTCTCTCTCTCTGTCTCCTCCTCTCACTCTCTCTCTCTCTCTCTCTCTCTCTCTCTATTGCTCTCTCTGTCTCCTCTGTCTCTCGCTCTTTCTCGCACTGTCTCTCTTTCTCTCTCTCTCCATTGCTCTCTCTATTGCTCTCTCTCTCTTGCACTCTCTGCCTCTGTATTGCTCTCTTGCTCTTTCTCTATCTCTCTCTCTGTTGCTCTCTGTGTGTGTGTGTGTGTGTGTGTGTGTATGTATCTCTCTCTCTCTCTATGGCTGTGTGTGTGTGTGTGTGTCTCTCTCTCTCTCTCTCTCTCTCTCTCTCTCTCTCTCTCTCTCTCTCTCTCTTTCGCTATTGCTCTGTGTGTGTGTCTCTCTCTCTCTCTCTCTCTGTCTGTCTGTCTCTCTCTCTGTCTCTCTCTCTCTGTCTCTCTCTCTCTCGCTCTCTCTCTGCCTGCCTGCCTGTCTCTCTGTCTCTCTCTCTCTCTCTCTCTCTCTCTCTCTCTCTGCCTGCCTGCCTGTCTCTCTGTCTCTCTCTCTGTCTCTCTGTCTGTCTGTCTCTCTCTGTGTACAGGACTACCTACAAGGTGACAGCACCAAAGCGTATCAGAAGTTGGGTTGGAAGCCAAAGGTGACCTTTGAGGTATGTGTCACGTTGCTTTAAAAACACCTGGTTACAGCATTTTTCCACCTTGGAAAATAACAGGAGATGTTCTATATGAAGGTTCTAATGAAAAATAATAACAAAATAACAGAAGGTTGAAAATGATTAATGACATCCTATTAAATCTTTGTGTTTATATGGATGTACGTATTTCGGGTCTGGGTTTGGTTTGGAAACATGACATATTATTTGTGTCATATGTAATTGGGCTGATTCCTAAGGTCAGACAAATTGGGGGAAAAAATGCTTCCTTGAGTTTGTGATGAGGTTTTGAGATCATGAGCATCAGATGATTATTTCATGAGTCCAGTAAACAAACATGAATGTGCACATGTGCAGTGCAGCTACAGCCTTATTAGCAAAACTACTGTTGGATCATGTTAGTGCTTCCCAGGGTTGTTTCTTTTATTATTATTTATCTCAAAATTAACAGTATAAAATATATATGTTGAAGCAAAAAGAAACACTGACATGTCACTGTTAAATAAATGTTGATTTACTGTCAGAAATTATACATTTACTTTGTTGTTATTTAGTATGCGTATTGCATTAGATACCAAAAATAAAAACCATACTATCAATACACTGTTGCCCATCAAATTTTTTATTTTTTTTCAGATATATTCCTCTTTTTCATCCTATGTTTAAACATCAGTAATCATCTTTGACCAGGTACAATGATTACATACCGAGTCCCACTTACATTATATATATCAAGAATAAATAACATTAATTTATATTCATTTTATTCCAACTTTATGGAGAACAATACATACCAGCAGCCTCTTTTCTCTCTAAATAATAAGTGTCAGTCACTGAAAACCCTGTGTTGGTTGACTACAGCTCATGGTCCCAGGCTGCATGATGGAAGACATACATTTGTATAGTTTTTTATTTTAAATGTATTAGTGCATATACAATAATGCTAAAGGTGATGGAGAAAAAGAGGATTGTGATTTTAAGTAGGTGTTTAATTCAGGCTCTACAGTATATGTTAATGTTATTGTATATTTTTTATTGCTGCTAAAACAAATTTTAAATGAAAAGGCCAAAATAATCACAGTGATGACACATACACTGTTCTTTACTCATTTATCACATTGTTCAACACAACCTGTTTAGTGACGTGTTGTTTATTAGAGACACTTCAGTTCATATGTTTACGTTATAATATGATTAAATGTCACACATGGAATCAAAACTGGAAAATCCCGACTGCTTTCCTGTCTGTCACCTCGTCTCCTTATTTTTATATTATTAAAACAGTTCAGTTTTTTTTTGTATAAAACCTTTTTTTTTTCACTTCACAAAAATCTCAAGCTTTCCAAATGTGAATATTATCTGAAGAATCTTACAGAAGTAAGAAGTAAGTACAACTGAAGTAGCAAAGAAACAATGTTATGAAATTGTCTCCACAGTTGATGCCTGATTTCAATTTTCATTTTTTATTTTTTTTAAAAAGGGGGTGGGGAGTTTGTACATTTCAATTTCCCAAGTGAAAGAGGATAAAAGGCCTCATATTGTATGTCAAATAAATATGTGAAATATAAGTATTCTGTCCTCTTTGACTTGGAAAAGTGAGATATGTTGTGTGTTTTTTTAAGAATATTAACCTCTTGGTTTTGATCTGAATGTAACTTCCTCTAATACATTTCTCAGTGCTATAAATGCATATCTGTTGATGCCAAAAAATTTAACAAATGCTTCAAAAACCTATGACAAATTTTAATTATCATCTCTGATTTTTTTTTATACTACATTTTGTTTAAGGTTGATATATGATAACGGTTAATTTCCACACTCTCCTGATGCTTATTAACATTTTATTATTTTATTTACACTACAGAAGTCACTCTTCCTTTTACATAAATGAAAGATGTTCCAGTGTTTCACTATAAACCATGAAGATGAAGCATTTTACTTGCGCTTGGTCTGTGTTTGTGTGTGTTTGGTGGTGACTTTGTGTTCTGTGTTGACTCTGCAGGAGCTGGTGAAGGAGATGGTGGACGCAGACGTCAAGCTAATGAAGGAAAACCCAAACGCCTGAGTCCACGTCAGTCCAGATCAGGATGGAAATATTTTAGCACTCCGCTGTTCTGCCACTGAGACCAACAGTGGGAGGACCATGTTGTATTTTTTTACCCTTTTAACTTGTCCAAATGAAGTACATAAGTGCGTCCTCTCTCCTTTGTTAAGACGGTTGAACTGAACCATCGGTTGCCTTTCAGTCTTGTGTCTTTTCCTGCTTTCATGTCACTTTGATTTGTTTATTCATCGCATAGATGAGATGCCTTTTACATTTCAACAATGATCGTCGTGTCATAATTTATAGCTGTAATGCAAAGGGTGTATTTTTACGGTTTGTTTATTTTGATTGTTGTGGAATTTAAATGTCACTTTGGTTTCAGAGGATTAAATGATAGATTATATAAATAATGATGAATAGGAATCAATGAAGTAATTAACGGTTCTGACATTTCAGTCTAAAACTGAGCCATTTGGTACAATAAAGGATCATCTTTTTACATGTTTTTATTGTTTGTCTTTGAATTTTGATGATATGAAATATTAACATAATTCTGTGTCTGATAAATTGATGTTGGGGTTTTTTTTGCGTTTTACAGGTTTGCATATTCAGAAAAATTACAGCAGTAAAAACAGTCCAATGTTCCTGCCTCGAGAAAAAAAAACAGATAAGGAGTTTGGTTTTGTGCGCGTGCGTGTATGCGCGCGCACACCATGGTGCCCAGGTTGTGCAGAGGTCGTTTGGCTCCTGTCGTTCCTTTCCTTACCCTCTACTTGCTTCTTTTTTCTTCTTTGCAGTTTTTTTTTTTTTTTATTTGAGAGCACACTGTGCCCTTTTATTCGACAGGAAGTGCCTCTTTCCCCGGACCAGGAGTCCCTGAGCCCCCGCTCTCAAACACTTTTTGTCTCCAAACTGAAAGAAAATTTGAGGGCGCACTCATCACACAGACTCTGCAAATGAGTCATGTCTCCCACAAGTCATTTTCTACGTGTCTTGTATTTAATGTAATATTTAATCTGCGTGGAAATGTGTTTATCTGTTATGAAGTCGGATTTATTTTGATTATTAATCTTAATTGGAGATAATTCTGATTTAAAGCTGTAGTTGGTATTAAAATATGTAAATATTTTAGTTAAAATAAAGATTAATAACCCCTCGGGAAGATTTGTTGTGGGGAAAATAAAGTTTTGAACACATTTAGGATTATATTAATTGCAAATAAATACATGGTTTATTATCCTGCCGTGCGTAAAACGTCACTCAGTTTAATTCTAGGCGTCTCTTGTTCCTATTATATTATGAAAGCGGTTTTAACATTCAACTTGCCGGAGCCTTGAAGGTCTCAGTGAGCGGTCTGGGCTCAGAGGAGGGTGGGATCGCCTCCGTGTGTTTTTGGGACAACACCTAGAGGACATTTAAAGTCGCTCCCTCTCTGTGATCGTCCTGGACAGCGCTGCGTCTGTGCGCGCTCCAGATTAGAACCAGATGTGGCTCTGAGGTTGTTTGGCCCCTGAAACCGACTGAGAGCAGAAAACACACACTGAGCCTGGGCCTGCAGCCTCACACAGGTGCACAGCCTGGCCTCAACAACAATTAGCCAAGTCTTCTGATCAGGTTTACTGTTGGCACACAAATAAAGTGAAACACATCAAGATTTGGCCCAAAACTGCAAAGAAGTAAAAACATTTCATGCAGCTTTACAAACATTTAAGAGATTGAGCAGCTTTAACGGTCAATTTAAAGTCATGGGATGACCGCAGTGTCTGTAAAATAAGGAAACATGGCCATTTTTCTTCAGAAAATGAGTATTATGTGGGAAATAATATGTGAAATCTAAATGGAAAAGCAGGGAGAAGAAAAGCTTTCGGTGCTTTTAGAACACTTACTGTAGAGAAGAGAAAATAAAAATGTACTTAAGATTATATTTTCTTTAGGCTCGTTTTGTCAAGACGTAAAATAATTCAGGGTAAACCACATTAAAGTAGTTTTATATTTAAAGTGTTGAATTTGTCCAGTTGTAGAAACACTTCCATAAGAAAATAAGCATTAAACAATTCATATATAATCAATTTATAACATTTAATTAAATCAGTAGATGTTTTAATCCTCTTTAATAGATGAGAATGGCTGCCTTGGAGGCTTTATTTGGGTATGACTGGAATAAGGTTTGGTGCTTGAGGATATTAATACTGATACTGATGAAGCAGAAAAATATAAAGAGTGAAGTCTTTGTCGGTGCCAGAATCTTCCAGGATTAAAGACGGAGCAGAGCGATCTCAATCATCGCTTCTGCTTGGAGGGATTTAGTTCTTTTCCCCTGAGACACAACAGGCCGAGTTCAGCTGAACACACACACACACACACACACACACACACACACATATTTGGTTAGAACCTGACACACACAATATTACAGAGATGAGCTTCGAGGCTGTAACGTGATATTCTGATGTGGTTTGTGATGTCAAATGAATAACAAGTTTAATTTATTAGGATTTATGAAACAGTGAGTTCTTTATACTGATTATTATTATTATTTTATTTCCAGTGTGGGTGTATAAGGCCTATATGCATTTTTTAAAATACAAAAGTAGTAATGCACAATGTGAAAACACTCCATTCCAAAAACTGTATAGATATTATAGGGAGAAAATAATGTGGAAAGTAAAACTAAAGGAAGCAAAATGGCTCATGTCAGTGTTTTGCTATAATATGTGATTTTCTATTATTATTATTATTATTATTATTATTATTAAGTTACATTTTTCCTGCCCCACATATTCACGCTGAGCTCATTTAAACTTTACGCACTGTAAAATGGGTTCATCTACAGTAACGTATCATATTCTATAAAATAATCGTGTTGGCTACGTCTGTTAAAAGCCAGAAAAGCTCAGAAAATAACTATATTGTGGGGTTTGTGGCAAATCAATTTCCAGCGAATCCAGATTTACTTTGCGTAGGAAGAACGTGAATATTACGCATCCTTCAATTTTATCACAAAAAAGTCAAACCCTTTGGAGATAGTTGTTTTTTTTTACAGGATATGGAACAGATGGATAGTTGTAATGTGAAAGGGGGGTAAAGTGTGCAGAGAAATGGTGGAGCAAGAAGTGTTAGATTTGGCTTTGATATACATTAAAGCAAAATGGAAATGAATAAATTCCTTAAATGTGTCGCGAAGGCGTAAACACCGCTACTTATAATCTATCAATAATCAATGCGTAATGGAGTCACGGTTGTATATATATATTTTTTTAAATCCTAGTAAACGCCTTCTGTTCTCCTTCACTAATGAAAAATAGCTCCAGTGAATCCCTGCGTCTCCCAAACCTATTCAGACACTCTTCAAACTAATGTGTTTCCGTTAAATCTTCCGGTATCTGCCAAATATTTGAATTGCAAGTGCGCTTGGGTTGTTTTATGTGCAGCTGTACGTTCATAAGAGTGTGGAGTAAAATGTCCGTCATGGACAGAGACATCATGTGCACACACCTGGTGCCTGAACAGGAACAAAAACAAGTTCCAATTCAACTGAAGGTGACGCGTGTTTTACACTCATGTCACTTGGTACTGATACACTGTAGATTTTGCAGTGTTAATTTGGAGACAATGGGACCAAATACACTCTAGAAGAAGTTAAATAAACTCTCTAAGTGTTGATTTAACACTGCAAAATGTACTGTGTACTGGATCTGAAAGAAGCTCAAACCAAACATGACACAATAACCTAATAGTTGTTTAATTGGGCTTTTTGGATGTGTTGTAAAAACGCCTTCGCTCCTCCTCTGGGAGTCTTTTTGGTTTTTATGCTTCAGGCCTATAAACTGCCACAACAGTCCGCTCCTCCACGGGCCAGTGTTGCGCACGCATGCCCAGGAAAGGTGCGTCACATACGGCTGAGACAGTCTCTACCGCAGCCTGTCCTGTTCCTAAAGTGCATTGTTGACATCCTCTCCATTGACCTCCATCACCTCATCCTGTCTTGTCCTTATAATGAAAAATGATTCGCAGCTCGGCTTAGATTTTCCTTCCTGCCTCTTGAGTGTCTCATCAATCACCTGGAGACTTTTGTTAAAAAAAAAAAAAAAAAAAAAGCTTTAACCTTTAACGCTTTTAAATTTTACGCAGATTTCTGTGCGCAAAGAGGAGTTTTTATGTTTGACAACAAGTAGTAAAACTGTACATTTAGACCTCCTGCAGAGACACATGGTTGACCTTATCATTTTAATGCACTTGACTCATGGCGTGTGTGTGTGTGTGTGTGTGTGTGTGTGTGTGTGTGTGTGTGTGTGTGTGTGTGTGTGTGTGTGTTGTGCTGTCACTGACTCATTAAAACCTCATTTAGACAAAACGAAATGACAGGTTTAAGTCTGCTTGGCTGCGCAAAAACATAAACAATGAACTGGAAAATGTCAAACCAACTAATTATTGTTATTGTTATTATCATTAGTATTATTGTAGTAGTAGAACTGGGTGGTTAAGGCAGTTTCCAAAATATGTTGTTATTATTATTATTATTATTATTATTATTATTATTATTATTATTATTATTATTATTTATTGATATTATTGATATATTATATTATGTATTACTCTAATAATATTAATATATATTACATCCCAAAGGTTGTTACTGTATTTATTTTACTTCGCCTAAAATAACCAATTAAAGATAATTAATCAGGTGTAAAAAATAAGCATTGTAGTAAAATTGCCACCGTCTTAATGTTAATTTCCTCCATTTTTTCTGCTCTATATAAAATAAAATGATGCAAAGCTTTGCGCTTCATAACTGCAGCTTGTTTTTCTTTTCTCTGGCTCTGCGTCATTTAGAAATTACTGAAATAAATAAACATCTGACAGAAGCAATAATTCAACCACTCAAACGATTTAGTATTAGGTTCTTCAAGCGCACCGTGCGTCATTCTGTGCAACCTGTCTGTCTGTCTGTCTTTCTGTCTGTCCACTCGTGACTGTCTCCCTCCGCGTCACGGATCATATCCACCAGGCCGTCCTGTTCACGCATGGACAGTTCTTAGCAGAATGCTCTGCACACACATCCAACACAAATGCAGCTGCAGCTTTTTGCATCCAAACCCTCCCATCCTACACATGCAGCAGTGTGTGTGTGTGTGTGTGTGTGTGTGTGTGGAGGCAGACGGAAGCCTGTTCAGTTTGTAATGACTGATTTGTTCTGCTGACAAGGCCTTTAGTGAGCTCAAACCGCACTGCTGAACGCATGCCACGCGTGTATTTATTTACTGCCTGCATTTACACGTGAAGACAGAAAATATACAACAGACACTGAAGCCTGTTTACTGGAATATTTTTTTTTAAAATCCCTTTTATTTCTAAATTTAACTCACTATCTGTTCATATCTTTGACTGTGATGCGTAAAGCAGGGCCGCACACAGATAATATTATTATTATGTTAATCTGATAAAAATGTTCTATTTTAATATGAATGGGCCATAATTATTATTGTTTATTTTTTTAACTGTTTTCCACGAAAAAAAAAAAATGAATTGAAAGCATGAACCCAAAGCTGCACACTTCCCGTGTATTTTCTACTTTTCAATCACCTCCATCTTCACAACAGATGGGAATTATTATACACCTTAAAAACACCTTGGCCTCTTATTGTTGTTTTATCTCTTACTTTTTTCCCCCCCATTTGTACAGAAACCTTCTCATTTTCTTAGCTTTATCCATGCTAATAAATCACTCCAATTAAAATCAAATAGACGGCACTTTATTAAACAAACAAAATGTAATTAATGCCTTCAAAATAGCTTTTAACAAATAAGACAAAATGAATAAAATAAGTCAGTATAGGCTACACGTTTCCCTCTATTTCTATACAAGGACAATTAAAGGCAGCATAAGAAAACTGGAAAACATTAAGTGTTTGGTCCTCAATATCCAACCACTCCCTTTTTTTTTCTCTAAAAAATAAATTACTATATTAGGCTATAATTTACAGTCTAAAGTCATAAAAGCTGGTATATAAGCCAACTTTATAAACTATTCTCCAAGCGAGGGGGGAATAAAACTTACGTGTTTTTGATGTTACACACGCCTCGACAAAAAGAAAAAAAAAATATCTCTGAATCTCTTTTGTCCATTCGGGGTGTGAATAAAAGACCATAAAGAGGAAAAGTACAAAAAATATAGGAAATATATATTAAAGTTATTAATTTAAAAGGCAGATGGTGGCTTTCAGAACTTGCTGCAGTCATAAACAAAAGCTCCTGAGGTGCGGTAGATGGACTGTCCGGAGGGGAAGGCCATCTGACAGCTATTATTCCCGTTGACCGGGGAACCGTTGAGCCCGATCCTCTGGGACTCAAACATCTCCCTCACCGTGTGGAAGTTCTGTTGCTGAGCCGGGTAACCTGGGCTCAAGTGGCTCAGGTCCCCGTACCAGGACGCGAGCCGGCCCTGGTGCGCGTGGTGGCCGTCCTGTCCCGCCTGGCTCAGGTTGCCGTGGCCGAGGGGGGACGCGGTGGTCGTGGTGATGCAATAGTCGGGCAGGGATTCATCCACGGTGGTGGACGGGGTCAGGTGGCCCCCGGACGACCGGTCCCCCGCGTACAGGCTCATGGCTTGCATATTGCAGTGATAGGTGGCGTTGGAGTTCGTGGAGATGACGTTCTGGTTGCAGGGCGTCGAACCGTACGCAGATGTTTGGTTTGGAGAATAGTTGAGCGACAGTGAAGAGGTGATACCTGTCCGAGAGGAAGCGATGAGAGGCGGGGAGAGCTCGGCCTGCGGAGACCCCCGCAGGGAGGTCATAATGTTATCCACGCTGAAGCCCTGCACCGCGGCCTGGCCGTGGTGGTGGTGGTGCTCGGCTCCATCCATGCTCAGGGAGCGCGTGGAGGGCACACTGTGGGGGCTCCCGGTGGACATGCTGCTGCTGCTGTCGGGACTTTCGATTTTCGGCACGGTGTTCAGGGTCGGAGACTCGGCCTGGGGCGGCGTGGAGGTTCCGTTCTCCGTCTTGATGTCCTGGATCCGCACCGGCTGCGAACCCACCGGCGCGTCCTGGTCCCGGCCTGGGGTGCGAGAAGAGGGGTCCTTGGGTTGTCTGTCCCGGTCCTCTTTGTCCTTCTGGACATCCTTCTTTTTGAACCTCCTCCGGCGCCGTAGGAAGCTGCCGTTCTCAAACATGTTGTATGAGTCCGGGTCCAGGGTCCAGTAGCTGCCCTTCCCAGGCTTCTTGTCGTCCCGGGGCACTTTGACAAAACACTCGTTGAGGGACAGATTGTGCCGGATGCTGTTCTGCCAGCCCTGTTTGTTGTCCCGGTAGAAGGGGAACCTCTCCATGATAAACTGATAAATCCCGTTCAGGGTGATCTTTTTCTCCGGTGAGTTTTGGATCGCCATGGTGATGAGGGCGATGTAGCTGTAAGGAGGTTTAACCATGTCCTTGGGCTGGTGCTGGGGGGTGTACGGTCCGTACGCGCGGGCCATGCTTGCCGGGTACTGGTCGTGGGCCGCGTGGGAGTACATACTCATAGGGGCAGGCATCCCGGTATATCCACCGCCGGCCCGGTAGTAGCTCTGGTCACTGCTGATGTACGGTACAACTCCCAAAGAGTTGGGGCTGGAGACGGAGTAACGCGCCTGCATCCTGCGCAATGCGTAAAAACCTCCCCAAGCTGCTTCCCCCTGGAAACACTCACGACTTGGGCTCCGACTGTTTTTAAAGTTCTCTGCTCTTTATCTTGTGTACTGGGACGCGTTTCTAAGCCGCAGCTCGCCACGGTGAAGCAGAGAGAGAGCGCACAGCTGCAGTGAACATATGGACAAAGCTAAAAGGGAGACTGGAGGAGCATGACTCTACAGCAAGGAACTTTTTTTACGCTTCACATTTTTTCCTTCCTTTTGGCTGCTCGGTCTGCTCCTCCCCGAATGAGTGCTCCATCATCCAATTGGAGGATGAAATGAACCTGTGGAAAAGCTGCATGGCAATAAAAGTCACCCCCTCTCCCCCCTACACCCCCCTCCTCCTCCTCCTTCTCTTCTTCTTCTTCTTCTTCTTCTTCCTCACCTCCTCCTTTTCTCTCTCCTCTCTTTCTTTACTTCAGACATAGTTATTAAACTGCTGTTAAGGGTGTGCCCATAAGCCTGAATATTTTACCTAATGACCCAAATTGCGACAGATTTATTAATTCAATCCACTAATTAAAAAATTATATATATATACTAATAATATGCATGTAATTTGGGACATTTAATTTCTCGAAATATTAAAACTGACTAAAATGCAGTCACTAAAACTTTAATAAATTGCACTCCGAGTCATTTAACATTCCTACACGCACTCCAAAATCGTTTATTTATTCATTTATTTTTAATAGAAAATGTTTTTTTTTTTTTTTTTTTTGCACCTCTTAACAGGCCAGAGGTGTTCCAGATCAGGAAGACACAAAGAGCTTAAAGTTCGTCTTCACATCCTCAGCTGCTGAATAAACAGATGGACATGAAAGAGCCTCCCTCCTGGGCCGTTCGTGGAAACTCATTAAAGCTTAAATGAAGATCATTTGGCCCCAAAACGTGTGAGAAAAGTCTCCTTGATGCGAACGGCTGCTGGGCTAGAGGTGGAAACATCCCTCCAAATGTCATTCCCACTGACCAGGGTGTCAACAGGACCATCAGACCCCCCATCAGACCCCCACAGAGCCCAGAAAAGCACAGCCCCCTGTTATATGTTGATTGCAAAAACAACATGTGCCTTTTAGTCTCATTATTTAAAAGAATCTCTTTAATTATCACCAAAGGGAGGGTAATCCATGTGTTTTTATGGTGTTATCACTGCATAATCGGTCTGGGGGAGGAAAAAAAAACTAGAATAAACACAGAACGTTGATAAATAATTTTCTACTGTTGAATTTTTATTTTCAAACCGAGATGATGTTTTTTTTTATCACAACCGCTTGGTTAAAGATAAACACAAGCCTATTTCTTCAGATTTGTATTTTTCAAATACTTGTATATATTACTGGAAAATGTTTAAAATTATATAGAGTAGCCTTGATATATTTTTAAATGTCTGAATCAACTGCGTATAGAAAGTTTCTATTTAATGAACACCAATAAACACAATATACTTTATTACAGTTAAAATAAAAAAATAATGAATTAACCCTTAAATGTTAATATAAAATGAGGTATGCATACAGTAGAATATTTTCCGCTTGACGCATGGTTTAGTTTAGATTCTGACCATTTCAACTTTAATTCTTTGTACTTATGCCCATAATTCAGTCGAATCGTCTTTTATAAATTTCTCTTAATAAACCAGAACATTTCAATAAAACGTGCAAAACGAAAACTCTTTCTAACAGTGAATCTAATAAAACAAAAAGGCCTTTTAATGTGTTTCTATTCCTATTAGATATGAGATGAGGATTACATTTAATCTTTTAATTAAAAAAAATGTAAGAATATTCGTGTATATATTGATATTGTGATGTAAATATAATGCATATATATAATGCTTTAGAGGGGATATTATTGTTACTTCATGTATAATTGTAGGTACAGGCCTGTAACTCCAGTCAGTGGTGAGATGGAACCAGATACTTTTGCTTTTCATATTATTTTTTAATTGTTATTTTGTTTTCTAGTGAAACCTAACTCCAAAAGTAAATGCACTGACACAAAGTTGAGACCTGTTTTATAACACCATGAAAAGCTAACTTGTTACAGTATTTAGTTGTTGCATGGCAACTTGACAAAACATGATGATATTTTGGTAAATGATGGAATACTGCAATTAAATTAATTTAATATTTACAGTTTTAACCCATAAAGACCCACATCTACTTTTGTGACAAATTCTTCTTTTCGTATTAAACCTTATTTTTTTAAAATAATTTGACACAATTTATCACAATATTATAATCTCTTGCTTTTTTTTAAAATCAGGTATTTTCCGACATGTGTTTAACTAATCATCTATTTTTTTTTATCATCATGTGGAGATTACATTTGAATGTTCTTATACCAAAAATAAAGAAAACTTAATAAAAAGTTACTTTTTCTTTAAAATATATTATAGACTAAACATAAAGCAAGTACCTTCATCCACTGTCATTTATCAAACTGTGGGTTTTTACTGGTGAATCAATGTTGTAGAAGATGACGGTGTTTCCATGGCAACTACGGAGCCTTTGAACATCCAAATGGGTCATATCTGATGACCATTAAAATATGATAAAAATGTATTTTACACCAATTATTTACATGGATTAATAGGATTAGCATATCAACGGGTATTAACATTTTAGATCAGTAGATGTTTGGTATATATTTGAGTATTTATGCGTTAAAATCCACTATGCACTTTAATGCAGCAATAAATATAAATCTAAAACTATCACATAATTCACTAAAATGCTGACACGGGCCATTGTACTGCACAGTATAGCTCTGCCTATCTGATATTAAATGTTTTAATATTTAAATACAGTTTTATTGTAGGGCCTGGGCGTGTTTTTAATATATATATATATATATATATATATATATATATATATATATATATATATATATATATATATATATATATATATATATATATATATTCTTTTTTCCATAACTGACTTGCACCTTATTTTTATTTTGTAATAAAAAGTGTGTGATAACCTGTGACAGGCTTCATTTGTCACCACAGTTTTAATTGGCTCTCTGTGCTGCTGTCATTTGCATGTGTTGCTGCAGCTCTGCGGGTCCACGGGAGACAAATGCCACGGACCGTGACACCTGTGAGGTCCAGCAGTGTGGGAGTCTCCTGGACCGTCCATGACTGACCAGTGACCCCTGCAGATGAGTGGACACACTGACACTGTGTGCAGGAGCATGGGTCAGACCCAGGGGGCAACTGGAACCATGACTCAACCTTCTGGACTGTCCGTGGGTACAGGTCGGGGGGTGGGGGTAAAGAAAACATTTATGCCGTTTTTTTACATTTTTATATTTATTTGGAATTTGGAGTTAATTTTTAAACAAAAAGTGGATGCCGAGAAAGTGAGTTTTGTGTTATTTTGTGTGGTTCACTCCTGCCTCCTACTGGACTGATGGAGAACTGCGTTTGAGGTGAGTCACACTTTTTATTTATTTATTTTTTTTACACCACATGTGAATAGATGTTGTTACAAATGAACACACACACACACACACACACACACACACACACACACACACACACACACACACACACACACACACACACACACACACACACACACACACACACACACACACACACACACACACACACACAGGTTACACACACAGGTTACATACATACAATATGACATATAGTCATTTTATGTGTTTTACTTATTTTTATCCATTATATTGAGCTGTTGAGCTCAATATAATGTATGATATTGATTATATAATTAATGTCTGAGTGGTTTTAAAAATGTTTCTTACAGAAGTGACAAAAAAAGGAATTTATCTTTTCACTTGGACTCTATCTATCTATCTATCTATCTATCTATCTATCTATCTATCTATCTATCTATCTATCTATCTATCTATCTGTCTGTCTGTCTGTCTGTCTGAAGAGTTTTGACATACAATGTGAAATAAGGGGAAAAAAATACATAAATTAGAACAGCACTCAGAGAGTGAAGACTCCGCCAAGGCACAGCCCCCCCCCCTCCCCCGTCTGTAAGACACATTACAGCCAAATCGTCCATAACTGTTTGAGTTATCCTACTAAACAACCAACAAACCCACAAACAAGCAAAACCTCGTTAGTGGAGGTAATTAGTAAATGTGTGTGTGTGTGTGTGTGTGTGTATGTGTGTGTGTGTGTGTGTGTGCACTTGCAGATAGGGGAACTATGAGGAATTGTGTAGTGTGATGGCTGAGAGGATGAAGGATCTTCTAAAGTTGTGATTTGAGGTCTAGTTGTTAGTTCTTTATATATTACCTATTATATATATATATGGTTTGGTGCTGAGGAGACCTGTCCCCTGTGCAACACCATCAACGCAAGTCTCCAGCACATCCTGTCAGGCTGCACAACAGCGCTGTCCCAAGGCCGCTACAGGTGGCGGCACGACCAAGTGCTGAAAAAGCTGGCAGAGGTGTCAGAGGCGTGCCGTAAGGAGGCCAACAGCAGACCTTCCACTCCAGGACGCCCTTCCATCCAGTTTGCAAGGGCTGGAGAGGGCGTCAGACCATTCCATCAGCGAGATCCAGCAAGACTCCTCTCACCGGGGAACGGGTGGACCATGAGAGTCGACCTGGGAAAGCAGCTCCAGTTCCCCAGGGAGATTGTGGCAACATCTCTGCGGCCAGACCTCGTCATGTGGTCAGAGGCGTGCAAGACGGTCCTCCTGGTCGAGCTCACTGTCCCCTGGGAGGAAGGGGTAGAGGCAGCTTACGAGCGGAAGCGAGCGAAGTACTCCGAGCTGGCAGCGGAGTGCAGGGAGGCTGGCTGGAAAGCGGTCATCTGCCCCGTGGAGGTTGGCTGTAGGGGCTTCGTGGGTTCATCAACGGTGCGGCTTCTCCGTGATCTGGGATGCACAGGAGCAGAACATCGGAGAGCCATGAGAGAGCTGGCTGAGGAGGCGGAGAAGGGCAGCTTTTGGCTGTGGCTGAGGAGGAAGCAGAAGAACTGGGGGGCGAACACCTAGGGCATCAGCAGGGGGTGGCAGGGAGAGATCCCTGTCATCGCTCCGCCACCATGAGACGTACTGGGGTTAAAGGAGCGAAACGTTGATGAGTGGTGGTCCCCAGCTGATGACCCGGTATGGCCCAGAGAGGTGTTCTGCGAGGTGTCACTGTACACCTGTCCAACGGCACTGGAGGAGGTGCGACAGGCAGCAATGCCCAGCAGGTATACCAACACCTGTATCTAGAATTGTTCAATCTGGAGGAATCCAGTGACTACTGCGAAAGGGCAGTTGGCATCCAGGGAAGTCTGGAAGACGATCAGGAAAGACTGGTTGACGGCAGGAAAGTCTGCACCGGGAGTGGAAGGCTAGTTACCTCACCCACTAGTCCCCAAAAAAAAAGGGACACCCTTAACCTACTACGAAGAAGAATAAGGAAGAACAACCCGATGGCCCTCCGAGAGGCGGGGTGGAAGATGGGCCACAGCAGACGGATTTCTTGGTAACGACTGGAACGGACACAAACAACGAGTTACGGATCATGAGAAGATGCAGGTGTGGGTGGCAGAAGGTGACCACCTTCAGAGGGCTGCGTATCCACCAGGGAAGGAAGAAGTGCATGGAGGGAGGCCAGCAGCAACATTGCACTGCAACCGCAGGTCAGACAAGAGGAACCCAAAGCCAGGTCGCAAACCACAGCGCTGAGGGATCCATCGTTGCTGAGGGGAGGCGGGAGGAGGACACAGGATGGCCCAAGGTGGATGACAATGCTTCTGAAGGTGGCACCAATGAAGACACACACAGAGCACAGAGCAACCCCAACAACCAGGAGCAGAGCCAGAGGACAGAAATGAAAGAACCGGGAAGGAGGCAACGGGTCAAATGGCCTAAGGCGAACGAAGTTGCGGTCTGGCGGAGGTTGGATGAAGACCTCAGCGTCATCCTGGAGCACTCACTACGGGGCCACGTTGAATCCAAGCTGAACCGCATCGGAGAAATCCTGTATGAGGAATGCAGAGGCAGATTTGGAGTAACTGCCGAAAAACGGAGACCTGGCCCACTGCAGAAGGGGAGGAGGGAGAGAGAGATTGAGCAGCTGGTGAAGAGGCGGCGCCAACTCCGAAAGCAGTGGAGGAAGGCAAGCAGCGAGGAGAGGGAGGGCCTGAAGCCACTGTGGGACGAGGTGAGGAGAAATCTTGCCGGCCTGAGGAGGGCAGAGCGCATCCGCAAACGAAGAAGGCGGAAGGAGAAAGAGAGGAGCAACTTCTTCAAAAATCCCTTCAACCACGCGAGACAGCTGCTAGAGGACAAGAGAAGCGGAAAGCTGGAGATTACCAAAACTGAGCTGGAGGATCACATCAAGGAGCAGTACAGTGACCCGGCGAGGTCAACGCCGCTGGGATCCCCTGGGTATGTTCCTCGCCCAGCTCCACCAGCCTTCCTTTTCAATGCTGCTCTCCCCAAACTTAGCGAGGTTTCAGAGGTGGTCCGGAAGGCAAGAGCGGCCTCAGCACCCGGCCCGAACGGGATCCCATACAAGCTGTACAAGCACTGCCCAGGGGTCCTGAGACATCTCTGGAACCTGCTAAGAGTGGCATGGAAGAACCAAGTCATCCCTTCGGAGTGGCAGAGAGCCGTCACAGTTTTCATCCCAAAGGAGCAGAATTCCAGTGCGATCAGCCAGTTTAGGAGCATTGCCCTCCTGAATGTTGAAGGGAAGATCTTCTTCTCCATCCTGGCCAAGAGACTGACCAGCTACCTCACAAGCAACGGCTTTATCGACACCAGCTGCCAGAAGGCCGGTGTGCCAGGTTTCCCAGGCTGTGTGGAGCACTCCGCAGTGATATGGGAGCAGATCCAAAGGGCGAAACGAGAGAGAGGTGACCTGCATGTGGTGTGGCTTGACCTCGCCAACGCATACGGGTCGGTCCCCCACCAACTCATCGAGTTCGCGTTGGATTTCTTCCATGTCCCGGCCTGCATCAGAGCCCTCGTAGCCAAGTACTTTGGAGACCTACAGTTGTGCTGCACCCACCAGGACTTTACAACAAGCTGGCAGCGGCTGGAGGTAGGCATTGCCATGGGATGTTCCATCTCACCCATCCTGTTTGTCACAGCCTTCGAGATCATCCTCATAGGGGCTAGGAAGATGGTCGGAGGAGTGAGACTGCCATCAGGGCAACGTCTACCAGCAGTGAGAGGCTTCATGGATGACATCACCACCATTCTCCAGACAGCAGCATGCACGAAACGACTGCTGAAGAGGGTAGACGAGCTGGTGAGCTGGGCGAGGATGAAGATCAAACCCCCCAAGTCACGCAGTCTCTCTATCAGGAAAGGAGTCAGAAGCGACAACACCATTTTTGTCGCGGGCGGCGAGAACATCCCTGTGCTGGCAGACCATCCTGTGCGCAGCCTGGGGCGTACATACACAGCAGAGCTCTCTGACAGGCAGATGGGGGAGACGGTGAGGAAGCAGCTCGCAGACGGCCTGGCTAAGATCAACCAAAGCCAACTGCCCGGGAAGTACAAGGTGTGGTGTTACCAGTTTGTGCTGTACCAAAGGGTGATGTGGCCGCTGAAGATGAGCGAAATCCCCTCCTCAGTGGTGAGCAAGATGGACGGGTTGGCTAACACGTTCATCAGGAAGTGGTTGGGACTGCCAAGATGCCTCTCCGACGTAGGGCTCTTCGGCAGGAACGCACTACAACTACCACTGCGATCCATCGGCGTGGGCTACAAGCAGGAGAAGGCCCGACTGGTGCTGGAGCTGAGGCAATCCACTGACCAGCTGGTGAGAGCAGCAGGCACCCAGATAAAAACTGGAAGAAAGTGGAAAGCCCAAGAAGAGGTCGACATGGCGATCAGCAGGCTGAAGCACCGGGAGCTGGTGGGCAGAGTGCAGGAGGGGCGAGCAGGCCTTGGGAGAGGCGATACTCCCGTGTTCTGGTCCAAGGCTTCCAAAGAGGAGCAAAGAGCTATGGTGGTGGCAGAGGTGGCAAGAACCGAGCAGGAACGCCTTAACGTGAAAGCGGTTTCCCAGGGCCAGCAAGGGCGTTGGGCGTCGTGGGAAGGTCTCGCAGACAGGTCTTTGTCCTGGTCCGACCTGTGGAAGATTCCCCAAGCTAGGCTCAGCTTCCTGATCAGAGCGACGTACGACACCTTGCCCTGTCCCCGAAACATCCACCAATGGTTTGGTGCTGAGGAGACCTGTCCCCTGTGCAACACCATCAACGCAAGTCTCCAGCACATCCTGTCAGGCTGCACAACAGCGCTGTCCCAAGGCCGCTACAGGTGGCGGCACGACCAAGTGCTGAAAAAGCTGGCAGAGGTGTCAGAGGCGTGCCGTAAGGAGGCCAACAGCAGACCTTCCACTCCAGGACGCCCTTCCATCCAGTTTGCAAGGGCTGGAGAGGGCGTCAGACCATTCCATCAGCGAGATCCAGCAAGACTCCTCTCACCGGGGAACGGGTGGACCATGAGAGTCGACCTGGGAAAGCAGCTCCAGTTCCCCAGGGAGATTGTGGCAACATCTCTGCGGCCAGACCTCGTCATGTGGTCAGAGGCGTGCAAGACGGTCCTCCTGGTCGAGCTCACTGTCCCCTGGGAGGAAGGGGTAGAGGCAGCTTACGAGCGGAAGCGAGCGAAGTACTCCGAGCTGGCAGCGGAGTGCAGGGAGGCTGGCTGGAAAGCGGTCATCTGCCCCGTGGAGGTTGGCTGTAGGGGCTTCGTGGGTTCATCAACGGTGCGGCTTCTCCGTGATCTGGGATGCACAGGAGCAGAACATCGGAGAGCCATGAGAGAGCTGGCTGAGGAGGCGGAGAAGGGCAGCTTTTGGCTGTGGCTGAGGAGGAAGCAGAAGAACTGGGGGGCGAACACCTAGGGCATCAGCAGGGGGTGGCAGGGAGAGATCCCTGTCATCGCTCCGCCACCATGAGACGTACTGGGGTTAAAGGAGCGAAACGTTGATGAGTGGTGGTCCCCAGCTGATGACCCGGTATGGCCCAGAGAGGTGTTCTGCGAGGTGTCACTGTACACCTGTCCAACGGCACTGGAGGAGGTGCGACAGGCAGCAATGCCCAGCAGGTATACCAACACCTGTATCTAGAATATACTATATAGATGGTTGTGACATGTCATAACCAATGTTTAGGGATTGCAAAATAGTCCCTACCAATATTTGTCATTTTAATTTAATATAGAAAAATCTACATTTCTTGAAAATTTTGAAATACTAAATCAATATACTACATATATGGTAGCATTAATAAAAACTATTTTACATTTGTTCATTTTGTTTTTGCAAATTCCAATATTGACTCGATGATATAATGAGTCTGCTGAATTTGTACATTGGCGAAAGTAAGGTGTTCTGCTCTGCTTTTTTGAGGGCGGGGGGGTAGCAATGTCCCTACTAAAGTTTAGTCCAAACCTATGCCCTTGTATATAACACAGGAATATATTATTAGCACCAAAAAAAGTTGAAAATTTCTTGCATTATCTTCCCTAAGTATCTGCTTTATCACTACAGGGTGTCCCATAAGTCTCCATACATAGGAAAAATAAAGGTTTCTTGACATAAACCATTTTTATTAAATAATACTGAACCAGGTGAGCACTTGTGTTTCACAGCAGGAAGGTCCCTGGTTCAATTCCCACCAGACCTTTCTGTGTGGAGTTTGCATGTTCTCCTCTGCGTGGGTTTTCTCCAGTTTCCTCCCACCATCCAAACACATGCACTGATAGGTTAATTAGTTAATCTAAATTGTCCATAGGTGTGAATGTGACAGTGATTGTTTGTCTATATATGTTCAGCCCTGAGAGGAACTGGAGACTCATACAGGGTGTACCCCGCCTTCACCCTTTGTAGCTGGATTAGACCCCCAGTGACCCCTATGACCCTCGTGAGGATAAAACGGGTTCAGATGACGAGATGAGATAACACTGAAGCAGCCATCAGGATGCATACTTTGGGTTATCTAAAATATCAATAAATACATGTTAGAACCATATATGTAAGGAATGTCTCCTAATGTCTCCTCCTATGTATGGAGACATATGGGACACCCTGTATAATAAACCTGTAGTTCAGGGGTGCTCAGTCCTGGTCCTCAAGAGCTACTATCCTGAATAATTTAAATGTATTTGCAAAAGTTTTTTGTTTTTACCTCATATGAAAGATGGAAACATGATTTTAAACTGTAAATGTGCATATCAGATATGTGTGGAATGCACAGGGTAATGAATTAAAAATGTGCAGTTCAATTAGGACATTTAAACATAGTATAAGATTAAACAAATAGAATCATATAAATCACAATTTTGAATATTGTTGTACTTAGTTGAAATGTGATCTATGTTAGTAGGAAAAAATGGGCCACGTTAATGGTGGGGATGGTGGTAGGGGTGGTGAATGATCGATTTGTTTGTCTTGTATTTGTTAAAAAAGGGGAAGAAAAATATATAAGAATTTTATTCTTCTATCTGGTCCCTTCTATTCATGTAAAAATGTTAAACACATTATGCATTGACAAGGTTTTCATGAATGGGATGAATGAATGAATGAATGAATGTCTCCCTCTTCCAACACACCTGGAAACCATTCCATCAGTATCAGTCTTCTGCAGAGATGATGATGAAGAGCTGATTATTAACGGTCATATCTTCTGAATGGATGGTTTAGTGTCAATATTCCTTTCCAGTGTTTTAAATGAGTTTTGTTCATGGAACAGGTGTCAAAAGTCAACTGATTTAGAAAAAGTTCAAATTAAAACTGCTAGTTCTCTTTTTTTTGGTACATTAAAAAAAAAAATGTTTCAATGCTATTTATAATTTTGTAAATATTTCTTAGGTTTTGGTTCATTTTGTTGCTCATTGTTTATTTTTCTACATTTTGCTTTTTATTTTATAATTTCTTCTTTAATTTTGCTCCATTTATGTCTTACTTTCTTAATATTAGTAATTATTTTGTCAGTTTATTATTCATTTCTGTTCATTTTATTGATGACTTTGGCCATTTTATTGCTTATTTTAATTCTTTTTACTGTAGAACTCCTAAACTTTCAGGAGTTAAAGGGTTAAACTGAATCATGTGGAAGAGACAAATATCTAAAACATGTAGGACACCAGCCCTCGAGGACTAGAGTTTGACACCTATGATCTAAAACATGCAGGTTAGTAGCTCTCAAGGACCAGGTTGAGCACCCTTGCTATAGTTCATGTCATTATGATAAACTGGAAATAAATAATAGCACAGTGCCATCTGCTGGTGTATCTGTGTACATACAATTTTTGGCACCAACAGAGAAATCCAAATATAGGAGCCCAGTTTTAGTTTGTTATTTCCACTGCACTGAAGATAGAACTTAAACCAGTTTTTTAATCACTAATTTCAAGTGTAATTTAGTGTCTTCATAATAAGTCTCACTGCTCTGGGACTAAGCATGAGGGTGTTTAGAGGTACCACACTGTGTCATCGCCCATGTTTGGATTAAGTGCCTAATTAGATACAGAAAGAATTCCTAAATATTCCCGGACCTCAAAAGCCTTTCGCCCAAAGAGCACATTGGAATTGGTTCTCAAATAAATAGCTGTCAATCATCCATGTGCAACCCATTAATCTCCTGTTTGCTGCTCCGCCTATGACTGGTTTGAGGAGGGCCAAGCTGTTCTCAAGGCCACATAAAGATCCACAACATGGCAGCTCTTCCCCCTTTTACCCCCGAATCGGACATTTAAGACCAGCCAGTCGAATGGGAAATGTTTCTGTGGAATCCCAAATAAGGACTGGAGAAATGTTGGAATAACAAAAAGGAAGATTGAGCTGTTTCTGATTTAGCTGCTGTGATGAGGCGTGGAAGTTTCTCACATGATGACACATGAACGCTCTTATCTGTGCTGGTGTGCACGCCATTTCCACTGAAATCAAACTGATCACAACAAACACATCAGTCCATTTGTTTCCATTAAGATGAAGTAAACAGCCTCCAAATGGCAGCCTGATCTCCATCCATAGAATAACACAAACGCAACACTACACTGAAAAAAAGGAAAACATCAAATCAACTTTAAAAAATCTTCTTCAATTTTGACTTTTTATCTCGTGGTTTTGACTTTTTATTTAATAATTTTGCCTTTTTATCTTAGAATTTTGACTTTATCTCATCATTTTGCCTTTTTATCTAATTAGATTGCCTTTTTATCTCACCGTTTCACCTTTTTATCTCATAATCTTTACTTTTTATCTCATAATTTTTACTTTTTTATCTCATAATTTTTACTTTTTATCTCATAATTTTTACTTTTTATCTCATAATTTTTACTTTTTATAGTCACACATTTAAAAAAAATCTAGAGTGAACCAAATTAAATTGCATAGGGTTAGGTCTTTTGTTTTTTTTTTTATTCACTTAAGTAGATGTTTTTATGTGTGACCTTTTGAAGAAGAATTTTTAAGTTGATTCAATATTTTCCTTCTTTACTGTAGCTGCACAAAAGGACAGTCTTCCATGTTTGGTTCAGAATCACTTCAATCATCTGTACAGTCCTGCGCTAATGTCCTTAATATAAGAATACTGCTGTCAAAATAATCAGATAAAAAATAACCTCAATTAATAAAACAATGAACAATAAACCATAAGTAAATACACACAATTTCTACTTTTCTAATTTTATGTTTTTATCCAGAGATTTTTTTATTATGGAGGATTTTCATTGTGGTTTATTGCATTTTCTTTTTATTTACCTTGATCTTATTTATTTATATTTTTAATTATCCATGCTGCTATATTGATGAATGAGCACTTTTTTTTCCCTCTTTGGTATTTTCTCTTGGCACTTGATCAAGTACCTGCTTAACATGTTTCGATGTGTGTTCTGTATTGTTTTGTTGCCAAATTAAATCATTCTTTCTGCAAAACAAATCTATAAATAAAGTAACACTGAACCTTGAACACCCTACCTCACTGTAATGTGCACTAACCACATATGGAACATATGCCTCATGTCTGTTTTACATAGTTTATACTGTTACATTTGCACATTTTTATATTCTTAAACTCTAACATTTCATACAGTATGTTTCTAATTTCTACATATTTAGAATATTATGTTATGTTTTCATAATATATGTCTATTTCATAATGTGTTGCTATTTAAATGTCAGTCACTGGCAAAGACCACCTGCAAATTTGTTCCACAACCGGTGTCATGACAATAAACCCTATTCTATTCTATTCTATTCTATTCTATTCTATTCTATTGATGTGTAAATGTATTTATGTATGCATGTTGCGCATTTTACAGTTTTTCTTGAACTCCATATAAATGAGGTACATTTATGTATTTTTTTTAAGAATTGTGCATTTCTGATGAGATAGATAGATAGATAGATAGATAGATAGATAGATAGATAGATAGATAGATAGATAGATAGATAGATAGATAGATAGATAGATAGATAGATAGATAGATAGATAGATAGATAGATAGATAGATAGATAGATAGATAAATAGATAGATAGATAAATAGATAGATAGATAATTTAAAACCAAATTAAAAAACATTTTTATTTTTATTAGCCTTTGGAGGGAGATAACCCTGAATGTCCTATTTTATTGACATTTTACAATTATGTATAATCACTTGTTGCATATGCTAATTTGTGAAACATTAATTTTCCTGCACTTCTATTTCTGATTTTACCTCTGTCTTAAACCCTTTTATGAGCTTGTATTTTATTTCTTTCAAATTTGTATCAATGTGAAACACTTTGACCTACAGTTATTGTATGAAAGATGCAAAAGGCATAAAGTTTATTATTATTAATAATATTAATATGAGGGACATTTAAGATAAATTCAAGATATATGAGTTACGTCTAAGATGAGTTTCTGTCACAAGAGGTAATAAAGCTTCTCTGATTCTGATGTATTTAAACATAGTCAACTTAAACTGAACAACATTCTGAATTATTTTAACCCTATAGTGAAGCTGTTTCAAACATATCCACAGTGATCCATAGTGTTTCATTTTTGATTTCAAGCAGATTCAGAATGTAAAGAATGTAAACACTATCACTGCTTAAATTGTGTTCCACATCCACAGGAAATGAATGATTTTTCAGGAAAGCAAACTCATAAAGAGGTGGTTCTGAACTTGTCTTCTATTTGGACCCATATTTTGTCATGTCATCAAATCATGACCCGTGTTTATATGATTCAGTCCAAGAATTCAACAAGAGGCTGATAAACACATGTTATTAACTTAACTCATTTATTATCATCATGTCACTTTTTGGCAAAATGTGCACATTGTTTCCTCATTGCTTATTACTTACCAAGGATCTATTAATTCAAATTAACATGTTATAATCCAGAATATTTATATCTGATGGTGCCTTGACTCAGATGTTCATTAATGTGCACTGGGTTTATCAAATACATGAATGAATACAGATATAAACATATAATAAATGGACAGAAATATTGTGACACGTCACCTACAGCTTGGATGACATCACATCTCTATTACTTTGAAATATTATAATGATAAAAATGTCTGACAATTTTCAACAGTTGTCACAACAAAGGTCAAATCATTATTTTCTTATATATTTAAAAGCGGTTTTGTTTGACTGAGTTAAAGAAACCAGACTTTGTTTAAAATAATTAAATGTGACAAATATTTCAGAAATGCAGTGGTAGGTTTTAGTTCCTCCTGCAGTCTCTGCTCGTACCAAAGTATCTTCAGTGTTTATTTCATCTTAGTTATGTTTTATAGTTTTTAATCTTTTTTTCTATCTTAGTATTTTTAGCTTTTATTATGTTTTATAGTGTTTTATCTTACTATTTTTTTTAGCTTTTATTATGTTTTATTTTAGTATTTTTTCATTACTTTTATTATGTTTGTGTTTTATCTTAGTATATATATATATTTTAGCTTTTATTGTGTTTTATCTTAGTTCTTTTATCACCCACATCATCATGCATCCTGCAGTCTTTGCTTGTAGCAAAGCATCTTTGGTGTTTATTTCATCCCAAAGGCTGTTTTGTTTGAGTGATTAAAAGAAACCAGACTGTTTAAAATGATTAAATGTGACAAATATTTTAAAAAATGTCGAGGTAGAACAATTAAAAATGATCGTAATAATGGGAAAACTTTGAGTAAAACTGTTGACAATTCCACCAATTTAAACCTGTAAGACAAAGGAAATATTTTTTGCAATGATGTTTATATTACAACAGAATTAAACCACAGCGTTTACTTTGTAGCCTGGCCTCATGTTCACAATGAAACACCTCAAGTCAATCTGTCACACATTTTTTTTTCTCTCCGTATAATGTATTTTCATCATATTTTCAACCAACTGCAGATGCCAACTGTGTTTTTCAGCTCTAAATGGTTTGAGTTCCGACACTTTACTCACTGATGACACTGTGCTGACCAGCCCTCTTCCAGGAGTGTGCAGACAGTTACTACGTTTACATGATGTTTTTTAATTCCAAATTATTTATTCGGAATTAAAGCTATTTCTTTCGTGTTTGCATGGACATGTTAATTCCAAATAAAGGTTTCCATGGAAACATGTATTCCACTTGAGTTAATTGGTCTTTTGGAGCTGGAGGTACAGAGGGTTCTGATTGGACAGAACGTCCGCTTAACATCTGGATGTCTACCGGAAGAAAACGATCACGTTCCCTTCCTGTTTTGTGTTCATTTCAATCATCAACATGTTAGATCACATACTACATGCGACGTTTGTATTTATTTTTGTGATAATTACCAAGCTGCAGCTCAACTGAATCAACAATAGGAATCAACAAACTAATGCTGGCAGTGGAATATGTGCGTCATCAACGCCAAATATGTGTGTTGTGATGAGAACAAGAACATGTGCAGAATGACAGGAATAATGTTAAAGTGGAATTACCTGTTTACATGTCAGAGGAATTATCAAATTCGGAATTAAGATCAGAATAATCCAGTGACTTCATTCAGAATTAAGTTGAATTCAGAATTATAATTTTCAGATGGAATTAGACGTTTACGTAGTTCATCTGAAAGTGGAATTAACATTTTCTTTTATTTCCTGGTTTGGACACGACGTGAAGGACAAAAAATGACATCACTAAAGTATGTTTTAAAACCACTGGTTTTTCTCCATCTGCAATTAGGTGTCTGTTAACTGTTGTGTGTTGTCAACATGTACAGGAATGATTATAAAATTAACTGCCCTTTGGATATTAGTAAAGTATTATCTACTCATTTTTCTTGTTAATGTTAGTGTTTGTAAATCAATATTTAATACACTCAGTCATATTTACATCTATATCAGATTGTATTTAAAATGATACAAAGCGTTAAGACTCATTTGGAACATTTGTGTCCAAATATCTTGTCATGACACTTCAGTTGAGAAATCTGGACATAAAAATAAAAGAGTGAACAAGTGGTTCGCTGTGTTGGAATATTTCATTGTTTACTTGAAAAGAAAAAAAGTGTTGAATACGTTTTGCTGATGCTTTGTTTAGAAGAATAATTACTATCGGATTTTTCAAGAAAAACATGGTATAAAGGTGCACCACATGGTGAGGAGGTGGGGACATGCCCCCCTTTCACAGTGCAAAGCCTTTTGAAAAATGTAAGGTACAATGGGGCATTCTGAAGTTATCTGAGAGGGAAAACATGAAATTGGGTCATTTCCCCCCCCACTTTCTGACAATGTATTTACTGTGATTAGAATGTTTTCGGAGTAATGGCATTTTTGATTATGTGACTAAGAGCTGTACCAATGTCTGCTTTATTTTGTCCAACTGTTCTGTGCTCCAGCACCGTGCCTGAGTGCACTTCAGAAGGTCTAGGCCATCTGTACTCCAGCACAGCATGGTGCTGTGTCAATGCATCCAGACCATTACTGTGTTCCAATATCCATAAGTACACTTACATATAGTACACTTTCCGTACATATTTCAGCAGGTAAATACTGTTCCAACTCCAATACTGTGTGGTGCACTTACCAGAAATGATGATCATGACTACAGTATGTCCTGCCAAAGGACATTCTAGAATGCAAAAAAAAAGCCTAAAAAGTTTAACTTTTCTGGTCTGCCCATTTGCCCTTCAATAAAAGATTCAATGCAATTATCTGTATCAGAAATGACAAAACTTAAAACTTTTTTTAATCAATTTTTAAAATTAGTGTTATTATTTACATTGTTTGAACAGGGAAACAGTAAAAACACAAAGAGAAAGAAAAAGGTAAACGACAGATGCAACAGCTATAAACTGAAAGATTGTTTCCCCTCCCCTCCCACCCACCCTTACCCACCCAGAACCAGCCCCACCCAGAACCAGCCCCATACACCCTGAAGGGACTAAACAGTTTCAAAATAAAATACAAAAAAAAGGAAAACTAACATTTGTAAAGTCTGGTGGGTGCAGAGGCTACTGACATTTCTATCACCATCTTTACTATTTGCGACCCGAGTTGATTCCACCTCTTCCATACGTAGCTAAGATGGCGGCTATTGAGTGCGAAAAGTGTACATGTTTCCAGACTCAGATATTTGACCGTCATGAATACGTATCCGGGTACTTTAAGTACACTTGTTTGTTACCAAACTGGTAATATAAACGGCCTGCGTACCCAAACTAGGTAAGATAAGTAGGGGTGTGTGGACATTGGAACACAGCAGAGGTCCTCTTCACACCATTCTGCCAACGGAAGTGGATAAATCACCATGACAACCACAAGCAGTGCTCTTCTCGTCTATAAAAAGCCTCGGATTAACACAGGTTCACTTTATCTACAAAATTACTGTGTGAAATATCAGGGACAACAAAGGTCGCACTTCTCTTTTCCTCAGACAGGTTAACAGATAGGACAGGGCTGGTCTTCTTCTGACTTGTGCATTTGTTGGACAGAGACAGAATGTCCTCCACACCGCCACCTACTGTTTTGGCCCTGGAACACCCATTCATACTCAGGCACATAGCACAGTTTTAGTGTCAACAACATCTGTCTGGATGAAGTTTAACCATTAAATTGGCAAGAAGGTGCTCGCCGGTTGCAAGAGGGTGTGGTGCATTATTAATTAAAAAAAAAAAAACCTGAGTATGATTTCATTTGATTACAAGATCAGTATCACTATTATGTATCTAAATAGAAAATACTGTTTATTATTATGTTTTCATGAAAATAAGAACCAGCCAACATTTCAATGGGCTTTTTTCCATTCTAAGTCTTAAGTTACATTACAGTAACTTATTGAGAGTCATTTTGCATTGAACTAAAAACAGATGAATCAAACACTTACCCTAAGAAGATCTTTTTATGATTTGAGGCTCGACTGTAGGGGAGAATGGATGTAATTCATCCACAGGTCAAGGTCAAATTTATTCATACAGCACATTTAAAACAAAGCAAGTGCTGAACAAATCTGCAGACACCAATACAAGTTGACTTGAAACATTCCACGATGAACCTTTAATATTTGTCAATGTTTCTATTTTGTAGTTATTGAGAAGCTTGGGCGCAAGTTAATCTATTGTTACTTCAAACTGTTTGAGGAATTCTTAGATTTTACCAGGACCAGATGCTGCATTTTCCCATTAATGTGAATTATGAAAATAATCTGCATGAAACTAAATCAGGAACAAGTGCATGATGTGTTACTCCAAAAGGGTATAAAGTGGACATTCAATCCCCCTGCTGGATCACACCATGGTGGAGTATGGGAAAGATTGATAAGATCGGTGAGGAAGGTTCTGAACTCTACCCTCAAAGTGCAATGCCTGGATGAGGAGGGGCTCCACACAGTTCTATGTGAAGTAGAAGCCATTGTCAACAGCAGGCCCATCACTAAAGCTTCCACAGATCTTAATGACCTGGAAGCACTGGCACCCAACCATCTATTATTGCTTAAAAACCAGCCTTCATTACCACCTGGAGAGTTCCAAGCAGCAGACTTGTATGCACGGAGACGATGGAGACAAGTCCAGTACAAATCTGATCTATTCTGGAAGCGCTAGATAAAGGAGTATCTGCCTCTGCTACAGGAACGACAGAAATGGACCGGAGTCAAAAGGAACCTTGTCCCAGGAGATCTAGTTTTGCTTATGGACAGTACTGCACCTTGTAATTCCTGGATGATGGGCCGTGTCTTGCAAACCTTTCCGGATCACAAGGGATTTGTGCGCCAAATTCGGATTAAGACAAAGACTAGTTGCTTGGACAGACCCATATCCAAGGTGTGTTTGTTGCTGGAAGAGGTGGCATGAGGATGTTGTTGACCTCTACAGGGACTTAATTTTTTTTATTTTTATTTTTTTTGGACTTATCTAAACTGTCCTCTATTGGTCGTGTAGATGACCAGAAGAAAGAATACTTTTCTACTGTTGCCGGACATTTTTTTGCATTGTTGAAATTGAAATGATTTGTCTCTCATGGTATCGTGTTTTGAAATGTGAATTATTATGTAAGCCCTAATAATTAGGGGCTGGTGTGTAGAAGCTAGGAATCACAAAGTTTGGTAAATAGGTGGTTTATGGGTGGTGTCCACAGAAGTGGGTGTGTACACATTAGTGTATAAAGGTGAGCCTTCAGCAGGGGGTCCGGTAAGGAGAGAATGAGGGTTGGCGGCTGCAATTTTTGTTGACCGCTTTAGCACTTTTATTTCAGTCAAGTCTCCTGGTTATCCATTCCGTCATATATCCACCCTGTAATTGCTCTGATCATGTTCAACAAAATAAAACCAAAGAAGCATCAAGAATCTCAGCCTTTGTTTCATCCACTAAAGCATTACAGCACGTCACAAATAGCCACAGAAAGAAACCAACCTCATACTCTCAGGCGGCAATAGGAACAAGTTGGAAGCCGCAATAACTTAAATATTACACATACGTAAAATACATTACCGAACACTATAGAAATTAGGACTCAATAATAATGTCTTCAAACATGATATTGGAAACATATAGACAAGCATGTGCTAATTGCACACTCAATCCAGTTTGTGAGGGACTGCTAATCTGAGTAGAAATAAGGCTCATTACTGCCTCAACTGTGGTGTGTGTTGTATTTGAACAGGAAATACATAATTTAATGGACTTACTATAAAAAACATTAAAACTTTTCGGAACCACGCAGAAATTACATTGAATTTCATTCATTTATCTTTTTTTTGTTTTACTTCTCATGATGACAAGTGGGTTGGCACTATGTAATCTACGGAATCAGGACGGAAGTAACAGAATCTAACATGGCGCCCGTCGATACACTTCAGAATGATTGCTAAAGTAAGGCTTAAGACAAAAACATAGCTGACTATTTTTTTTGTTAGATTTAATAAGCACGCATTTAGGAAGGAAAAACACCATAGACCACCTGACACAGACAGTGGGTACAGGTGGGGTTATCATTGATAAATTAATTCAAGCACTCATCTGTCAAACTAATTTTGTGCAGGTTTAGCGCAAGTACTCTCTTACCAAATTGTTTTTCTACTAGACAACACTACCAGGAAGTCATTGTTTGACCCTTGTAGACATGAAAACCATCGTAGGCTTCGGATATTGATCCCAGAGTGAACATTATTCCCCGTTGATCATGTTCATACGCGGGTACCGACTCGGTAGCCGCCATATTGGATTCTGTGCCCCGCCCCGATTCCTAATGCATTGCCAACCATGGTGTCGACCATGACAAGTGCGGCTTTGTCACGTGCCTCTCCTCCCGACCCTTCTGATAAATGGCTCATGGCAGTAAGACACGCCCCCAAAACAACAGACACGAGAGCCTTTGGACCATGCTTGGGACGCATATTTGCGCCCTGAAGAAGAAGGGTGTGAATATAATACACAGTAAGTAACACTACGATTTATGAATCCCAGTAGGACTACTAACATTTTTCCCAACATTTTCCATATTCAAACAGGGGGTGGGACACTGAGCACAACCGGTAGATAAAGCCACAAGCTAGTTATAGAAATGTTAGCTTAACTTGGCATTGCTGATCACAGGGATCATGCTAATGCTAACTAGCTTGTGTAAAGCAGGGTTAGAGTTGGCGACAGTGGGCTGTCTTCTGTCACCTTCACACACTGGCTGAACAGCAACAGAACATAAAACTTTACTGACATATTTTTAATTCCTCAAGGCAGGTGTGTGAAACTGGTCCTAGATGTTTCCCTCTTCCATCACACCTGGAAACCATTACATCATCATCTCGCTTCTGCATTAATTGAACCAGGTGTGTTGGAAGAGGGAGATATCTATCAGGGGTCTCAAACTCGTTTTCTTTCAGGGGCTACATTCAGCCCCAATTGATCTCCACAGGGGGCCATTCCAGTCAAATAGTATAATTAATAATCTATAAATAATAACTCTAAAAAACCTCATTTGTTTTAGTGCAAAAACCTATTTATTGCGAAAATACTTTTAAAAAATAAATTATCAAAATGAAAAAGTTGTCAATACACTGAAAAAACTGCAGTTAAGAAAATTATGTGCAATTTTGTCAATAATTATCATTTATATATGTGCAATATGTATGAGCTACAAATACGCTAAATACTTGGTAACAGAAAAAATTGTGCTTAATTTTCTTCGACATTTCAGGTTATTGTTCAGGTTATTCACATTGTGTTGTGTTAGTTTCTAAATGTAAACATTATCATATGTTTTTTTGCACTAAAACAAAGACACATTTTTTTAAACTGTAATTTTTATTGGTATAATGTACTGTAATAGTATTTTTTTTACATCAAACTGAGAAGAAAGTATGGAGTAATAGTTTTCTTTTTAGGTTTTTATGCTATTATTTGACTATAGATCCGTATTGGTCTGTATGTGGAACCGGAACTAAAATAACATGGAATTTTTGCTAACTTTATACCACGGGTCGCATTGGAACCTTTGGTGGACCACTTTTGGCATCCTGGCTGCATGTTTGAGACCCCTGATCTAAAACATCCAGGATACCAGTCTCATAGTCTTGCTATTTTCTTTTTTTCTTTTTGGCAGTTAAATTATGAACAAATGCGTGTTGTATTGTGAATACACAGAGTGGAAACACATGAGTTAATAATATTATTTTGCTAAATACTATTGTATAGTGAAAAATGGTAAGAAAACACATTATAAATGTAAATTTCCAAACATGGAAACGTTTGGAAACCCTTGCCTTACACTACTGCATTACAGCAAAAAGTAAACTGTTGCTGTAATGCGTAACTTTTATCACATGTTACTCACAAGACTGTTGGTAAACCTGTAACTACTTGATGGAGTCATGTTTCTGTCAGTTATGCAGATGTAATGTATATACACAGCCAGCAAGAAACTGAATTTAAGTTTTAATTAAGGAGATAGGTAGAGTAGTGTTCCATTGGATACTCAGTGCAGTGTTGAGTGCAGCTTATTTACAGTGAATACTAGTAAGAGGACTGACATGTCAGGATATGAAGAGACATTACTGTAATATTTTACCAAAAGGATATTTTTATCTATGTTCAAGTTCTCTTCCACATGTAAAGACTCTACAGTGCATCCATTGTCTGCATTGTGTGTGCATCCACTATTGATGACATCACACCTGATTTTGTGTAGGTTTGTTATGTATTGTGTTATGAAAATGCACCTGAAACATCAAATCCAGATGTATGAATCAAGGTATGATTGAGGTCAGCATGGATATCTTTGGAAGATCAGACCGCTGTTAAACCTTTTTTGGTCATTTCCACCAACATTAAATACAGGGCCAAATCTCAAAGTGAGATCAAAAAGCATTTTGGTTTTATGACACTATATTATGAATCAGAGCAAGTTTATGGGAAGTTGTAAATGGTCAATATGAGTGATTTTTTTTATGTCACTTTATGACCTTATAACAGTTGTTATAATATTGCTTGTGGTTAATTTTTAGCAAGTGCTGCTTGGACATTTTATGGCAAATGGAGGGAGACTGTTGTCATAGCAACTGATGAGAAGGTAGATGACAATGTCCAATAATATGCTATGGTTGGATTTTTGAATTTCCAGAGTATGTTCCAAATACACATCATGTAAAAACTACACTTCCACGACTCTAAAAAGCAGTTCAGGTAACTTTACCTTCTGACTAGTTATTGCTTCGCATTCACATTCATAATAGGTTAAACCCTCATCATGTGTTACATCTAATATTATCCACAGTTTCATGTTCAACAGAAACTCAAAAGTGTAACAGTTTTTAGACATATTTGTATTGTTGTTTGTGGACTTGGATGTTTTGTAAAATGTTTTTGTAAAAGGTTATGCTGACAGACGTATTCAATTCAGTTTGATATTATAATAATAATAATAATTTATTTTTTATTAAGCCTGTGGGGGAGTGTTATGATCTGTGGTTCAGGTCTAAGTGCAGCATAATATGTTTTGAGCTGAACCTGAATATACTAACCAGGTTTTTTTTCTGTCTGATGATACAGGTATATATGAGGGTTCTTCAGAATCGGGTCCTGAAAGAGTGGTTGAGGAGCATGACACATTTTACACATTTTAACACATGGATCAGCTGTCACAGAGTCCAGACCTGAACCCCACTGAGGATCTTTGTTATGTGATGGAGAAGACTTTATACAGCAGTCAGACTCTCCCATCATTGATACAAGGTGAAAATTTAATGTAACTCTAACAAAATACATAAATGATGCCACTGCAGATACATACCATCAGCAAGACTTAAGGGGCTCTAGTGTCGCAGACCTGACGCAGGCGAAGCGCAGATCAGCTGCGCCACGCCAATGGGGTGTGTCCCCCTTTCCATCTTCTTTCCTCCCACTGGCATAAGTGGAAATGAGGGACGAGAAAGGGTGTTCTATGTATTTAACACAGCTGATTCAGATCCCCACCAATCACATTAGTGCCTCTCCTCACCCTTAAATGCACTGCAGCGAGGCGCACTGCAAGTTTCATCATTTCGCCACGGACGGCGTAGAAGGGCCAAACAAAAATTAGCACAACAGAAGGACTATGGGGGAGCACATCAGAAGCCATGATGCGTGTCGCCATGTGGACCACCTCGGGGGTTAGATGTAATTTGTTCCTGTGTAATGATACATACTGACAATCTTTGTAGATCATGTTAAGGCTTGCCGGGCTAATATTCAGGTGTTTTATTGAGGAAAAAATTCAGGCAACAGACAAATTGTGTGTGTTCCAATCTAAAAGTGATTCTAACTATACTGTAAAAATATGTAGGGTATCAGCTTTAGAAAGAGACCAGCACCATGTACTCAAAGTGGTTGAAGAACAGCATTCAATTTACTTTATTAGGAAATTTAGGTGAAATGTAGGCAAAATTGAGTGGAAGTTTAAGTTCGAAGAGCCTGTTACTGTCTGTTTTGTGTATTCACTGTGTATCCACTGTGATCTGTAAGGTGTAATGTACCTATGGAAATGATAAACGCATGGAAATCATAATTATTTTACTGAAGACGTTTAATTTTCAAGAAAACTTTGTAGGTTAAATATTTTCATAATGTAATCTAACTCTTCACTATTATTATTTTACAGTTTTTTTTTTTTTTTTTTACATTTTAGATCATATTCAGCTGAATGTGGCCCCTGACCTTAAGTGTAATGCCCCAGCTATAGGAGAAAATGTTATTTACACACACACACACACACAAGGAACAGTGACTATGCTTTATCTCTGGTCTATAGAAGTAATTATATTTAAAGTGTTTTTCTATCACTGCTGCAAATGAATGAAATGTTATATTTGCTGTATGACAGTTTCTGCAGAAATCAGGATCAATTCCACAACATCAGTAAATGACATAGTCTTTCATCTCGCACTGTTATTTCTATATTATCTTGATGGAAGTTAACAGGAAATCGATTTTTTGTCTTTTTGAACTGTGCGGGGAAGCATACCCAAGGCTCTTCCCCTGTAAGTTATTGTTGCATTAGCCACTAGATGGAGCTCTACTCCACCATATTCAATACCCGTTATTCCTTTAAACGCTCTGTCCTGGGAAGCAGCAGCTGCAGAAACAGTTTGAGTGACTTTTCATACAATTAGGACAGGACCCTTTTTGTGTTATCCAAAAATATTTTTCTTTGTGATGTGTGACTTGATGTCTTTCTACACTCTAAATGTGCACACCATATGCAATTTCATTCTACCCAAAAGTGATCAAAGCAGCAGAGGGAGGCCACTTCAGTAAGACCAACCATGATTCCCCCTCGGTCTCGCACCCACTGTGTTTTTTTGATATTTAGTATAGATCTGAATTAGGGTTACCAATGTTTGTGAGAAAATGGGTTCACATACAGGTTTTTTTGTAATGACAAGTCATGGTTAGTGCAGCTAAAAGTGGATATATATGTATTTTTGTTCTTTGATTTTCCAAAAAGAATCTGTTACATATGACATAAGGCACACTGAGCCCCTGAAAAAAAGTGTAAAATCCCCTTTGTGTAGTTTAATTTTCCCAACATGCAATAATTCAGCCATAAAGAAGTGGCTCTTTCAAAAAACACTGCTGGTGTCCCTGGTTTAATATGGATTTCTTCCTGCTATATTGTGTCTACATGTGTGTAAAACTGTGATGGATGCTGCGTTTGATTCATGACCAAAAGCCATGTAGACAAAAACTGATGTAGTAACACAAGCACAAAGCCGCCCAAGTCTGCTTTCTGTTTGTGTGACGGGGCAGCTGTTTTGGAGTCTGATGTGTTTACCACACTCTAAAAATACCACGTTGTTGCATTTCCATAGACGCAGCCCTGTCGTTTCATTTGTTTATATGGCGTCTTCAAATGTTGGCAACCTTGGACATCCACATGGAAAGGAGCTGCCTCAGGACACAAAAGACTTTCAGCTGCGTTAGACACACAACACATGCAGAATGTGGACGCATTTGAAAGGCCAACAGTCAGGTCTTCTGAGAGAAGGCCCGGACATGATGTTTTAAAACTCACGCATCATATCATCAGTTTACCAACATTTAACTGACCCTTTGGCACTCTTATGCTCCATGTTTTGTTTTGTTTTTTTCCTCATTATTTTGACATTTTATTTTTTATGATGTTTAGTACAAGTAGACAGGAAATGCAGAAGAGATCATCCATTGAATGTTTGCTTGCTTGTTGCGTCATGCCAAAAATAATGGTCTATTTATATTAACAATAAGGTCAATCTGCTCTTCGTGCTCTTATCTCTCATCAGCTTTAACATAAACTTCATACCAAAGCCTTAGTCAGACTTTTAACTAAACGTGTCATGAAGATATTTGTATAATTAAAAACTGTTCTTAGCATGCACTTCTATTTGTTAATGAACATTTACAGTCGTTTGTTTAATTTAAAGAATAGACTGCTTATGACTATAGTTAAAATTTGTGTTTTTTTAAATAATGCTTTGAGATGCGTAACACAAACATTGCTTCCTTTTAATGATAATACAAGGAATGGATGATATACTCAGAATTTATACTTAATAAGAGTCGCAATAACATGGAAAAATACTTTTAACTAACAAATATCCATTTCAAATCACATTTAAGTAAATGTGCAAATGTCAAAAATTCGACTTAAAATGTTGACGTCAGAAATTATTTGCTACATATTTACATTATATTAAAAATACAAGCCTGAAAATCTACTAATGTAGCAGTAAATATTAGTCTCATAGATGTAGTAGAGAATACCTGTGTAATTGAATAAAAGTTGTACAGTCATATAGCTCATAATTGTGCTGATACTTATATAAATTAGGTTTAACCTCTGAAATGTAAACAATATTTCACCTAAAAAAAACATCTGAACGTGAATGGAAAGACAGAAGTCTGTAGGAATGTATAGCCTAAAATATATATCAGCTTTATTGAAACCTTTTACAAGACAAAAAGTTGGCAAAGGGTTATACAATAAGTGCAAGTTTTTTTTTTTGCAGTTCTTGTTAGCCGAAAGCATCGTGTGTAGTTACACTAATAGGATAGGACAAAGTTACAAAGAATATAATTTGTTTGCACATGTTACAAGAGCAAACACATTAAAAGTTGTGTTTCTGAAACTTCTTTTAAAGAGGAAAAAAAAAGGCTTGTCAGGGTTCATATAAGTAAAGTGGTTTTCTTTTAAGGCCTCTGGGGTTTCTTCATTCATTTCCTTCAATGCATAGTTTTGTCAAGTCCAACCAAAAATAAGTTGATTTGGCTGCAGGAGGCACGCAGGTGAAAAACCAACACTGCATACATCCTGGTTTACATCCTTCCACAAAAAAAAAAGTAATGTCCGCTTGTTTGTTATGTTGTGACGGAGCTGCAGTCACACTGTGTCCGTCTGTCCCGAGTCCACAGACACGCAGATCACATCACGCACGGTTTGATGTCCTGACACACGCTCTGGGGATGGTGATGGTGGTGATGGTGATAGTAAGACCCTCCAGCCGAGGGGTGGAAGGACGAGATGCCGTTAAAGTTCAACACAAAGTCCTTCCTGTCGCACACGGAGGAATGGCTCTGATAACGTGGAATCCCCACTGGAGACACAGAGAGTGCACGTTAATTCCACATCAATTTATATATATATATATATATATATATTTTTTTTTTTAAATGACCAGAAAGTGATATTTTTTTTACTTGTGTGTGTTTTAAAGAATGTTATTTAGTGAAATAAATTTATTAAAAATTAAATTAACACTTGAATCTTATTTATAATATGAATTTGTGTCCAAGAAAATACGTATTTTTACCATCTGAGGTAATTTTTGGATTAAATGAATTGCTTTAATTCAAATGAAAGCACCCTCATGCGCCCTGACCTTTTTGCGCATCATTAACATTTATGGAAGTTTTTATTTAGGCACAAGTCTAAATCATAAACACCTATGCATACATTTTCCTCTTCTTTCCTCGTTTTGTATATTATGTATAGGTCACTATAATAAATGCTGAGGTGGTACACTAATTAAAAAAGGAAGCTAGAACGTTATCATTTTATCAGAAGTAATTTCTCTGTATCCATCCAGCACAATCTGACCTTCACATATTTTTTTAAAATTATGCTGCAGATTTATTTTTTTAAATTTTTTTAATACATATTTTTTTTCTGACCCCGTGTGAAAACTAGTCCAGCGGTTTTGTTTCTGTATATTTTTAACCTATTAATAAAACTCTGCGTGCGTAATTTTTCCATGGAGCACAAGAAGAGGAATATTTCAATCAGATTCAGTGACCGTCATTTGTGTGTAAGTGAGCCTCTATTTCCAGAAACAGAAAAATAAATGGAGAGCAGCGCGCAGTTCTGCGGCTCCGTCAGGGTCATAAGGACTCCAGATGTGCGCGTGTTTTTCAGAGGAAGACAGCAGGCTTTATCCTCCGGGCCACAACTCGCTGCCCTCCCTGCGCCCGTTTTCTCTGACTGACAGAAGTGTTACAGGCCCCGCACTGCCTCTGCACACCCGCACCTTTTCTCCTTCGCTGCTCAGGCTCAATTAAGACGCTGCGTTAAGTTTAACAAGGCTGTGCGTCTCTGGTGCAGATCCTCTCCGGTGTGGTCCGACCTGCAGTCTTTGTTTAGTTAACCTCTGAGACCTTTTTCGGGTTCCAGCATGGGTTCCTCGCCTCGTTGAAATCCCCAGACTTTACTAAATCCTCACAGTGTTGTGTTAAACTAAATGGGCGTGTTGGCATGGTGAATTAATACGCAAAATAAACTAATGGCGTTTAACCTCATAATTAGACTTAATGTCGTGAACACATATAGATTATAGATGGCACATAGAGATGTTACATAGAAATGATTGTGGGAGGCGAGGACACTTTAAAGTTCACATAAACAGATTTACAGGGTTTCTATTGTCTCGTAATAGGTGTTTATTTATGCACTAAAATTATTCAGTGTTTGGTGTTAATTTGTGAAACAGTTTCACTGTTTTTTTTTCATTTGCAATAAGCATTTTTTTTTAAAAAATATTCCTAAAAACTGAGCGAGATTTTTTCTGAAAATATGGTGTCATTTACCAAAACCAGAAAGAAAGAGACTCATAAATGCAACATTATGACTTTAATTACATACAAAAAATATATTTCTTTATTTCTTGACTATTCCGTAAGTTGTCATCCTGCATTTAAATATTGTATTTAGAATTTCTATGAGTACTTTTTTCAGTAGACACATCTGATGCAGATGCAGTCAGGTGTGTGTTAGGCCTTTTTTTTGCAGATGGCTGGATGTGATGTGAGGATAATCAGAATATAGTTTCTATTATAACAAACCGCAGACATACAGGTTCAAATGACACTTTTATGACTTTGTGTACCTGAGATGTCAGTGGCGTGGCTGTCCCTGCCGTTCTGGTGAAGATAACTCTGCTCCAAGGAGTAAGGCGACATGCCGGAGTGTAAACCAGAGGATGCGGGGCTGCTGGAGGCGAGAGGCTGCTGTTTGATGTAGGGGGACCCGCCGGAGGACGCCCAGTGCGCCGATGATCCAGCGTACGGGGAGTGGCCGTCCAGCGCACTGGCCATGGCTGGAGAGGACGGTACGGGGCTGCTGCTGCTGTCCGGTCCGTAGTCCCCGTTCGGCGGCACGGGACAGCTTGCCATGTACGTGGACCCGGGGCTCGGGGACATGTGGGGTACGTGGTGACCTCCGCTCAGCCCGTCGTAACCCCCGGCCATTGAATTGCTCATCATGTCCAAGTTGTAGCTGTTACTGTGACAGGCCAGAGTAGCGGAGGGTGCCTGGAAGTCAAAGCTCTGCGGGAGGATGGAGGTGCCGAAGCCTATGCCGTTCATCATCCGATACATGGGTTTCAGAGCTTGACATTTTCTCCTGAAGCCTCTGGGTCTGCGTCGAAATGAGCCCTCCTCGAACATAAACTCGCTGCCCGGGTCGATGGTCCAGTAGTGGCCTTTTCCCGGCCGACCCAACCCTTTGGGCAGTTTGATGAAGCACTCATTAAGGGACAGATTGTGTCGGACTGAGTTTTTCCAGCCCTGATATGAGCCCCTGAAGAATGGGAAGCGAGCCTGCAGGAACTGGTAGATTTCACTGAGTGTCAGTCGTTTGGTCGGGGAGCTCTGTATTGCCATAACGATGAGAGCGATGTAGGAGTACGGTGGTTTTTCCGGTCGCCTCAAACCGGAGCTTGTCTTCTTTCCTTTGACGGGAGTGGACGAACTTTCTGAGGCGGCTTGTGGGCTCAGCATGGCGGGGTGCAGAACGCCAGACGCCGGGCTGGATCTCAGAGGAGGCGGAGGGTCCAGCTGCTGCTGAGGGGTCTCGGTCGTCATGTCAGCTCTGACGTACGACTGGCGTAAATGCTCCAAGAGGGGAAGGGAGGGGAAAAATACGGGCTGAGAGGTGTCCGAAAAGAGAAGTATGTCGGGATCCAGTGGTCAGTGTCCTTGCAAGTGAGTGTTGCACCGCCAGTGGTACTCAGAATCCCAGTGCAAAATGGAGTGGAATCTGTCTCCAGTTACGCACGACTCTCCCGTTACGCACGATTCTCCCTTGACGCACGGCGCTCTGACAGAGAGGAAGAGGAAGAGAGAGGGGGGGAGTTGGTTATCCACTGGAGACTGAGTGTCCAGGGCTTTAGCTTGACACAGTGGCTCCGCTGGATGTCACAGCGGCGCTAAGTGGAGCTCTGTGGCGCACCGGGTGGCCATGGACCTCCTGAATAATCCTTCAAGTGGAGGAAACACCAAAACTCCTCGACTTATTGCGCGCAGGAGTCCAGCTAAACAAAGCTCGACCACCTATCATTGCATAAATCTTTCTTCCCTTTGCAAGAGCCCCCCCCCCCCCACCTCTTCTCCTCATCCGCACTCTGCGCCTGCAATCTCCCAAAAATCAGTGACGAAGAAAGCCACCCCCTCCACCCTTTTAGCAAATCTGGCGCAAGTCCACTTACCGTTCTCAGCAGCATTAAAGCCCCTCATTCTCCCCTCTCCTCGTCTTCTTTCTTCCCCTCCCACCCACTCTCTCCAAATTCGGACTACACGCAATTAAGCCATCTATCAAACCTCCCCCAGACATCCCAATCAACAGCGCCACACGCCAGTTACAAAAACCACCCTTTCCCTCCTCAGTCCTGAAGCCTGAAGTGCCGCAGTACATATATTTTCTTGACACGACACAGTGGGAGAAACCAGAGCATTATGTGCAAAAGTCCAAGCTTGCATTTGAATGCACTGTGTCACAAACATGTGTTGTGTTGGGGCCTATATGATAATAGCTGAAGTACTCGAACGCATCGTGACCAAGCAATAAAACACACCAACTTGTCTTATTTGTATTATTTTGCTCATAATTTCCTCCAAAACTGGCCCAAAGGGTAACAAAAACAAACTGTCGCTGTGCCGGGCTGGGCCAAGGAGTGTGAGAGATGGAGAGGTGGTGGTCTTTACCATGCGTGTATAAGCGGGGGGTTGCTCTGAGTAAATGACTTTGACATGAGTGGAAGCAGGCTTTTTCCATCAAGCCCGGCCCTGGATACCACACACAGCGCGCCAGTGTCAGCTTACCGCCCCGGGCCGGACCCGTCCCATGGGCCCCACGTTCATTAGAGAGAGAAAAGCGAAATTAGGCGAGCGGGCGTCGACAGTTTCCTCCCCTATGGAGACATCACACACAGATTTGTCCAACATGATGGAGTTATATATCCCATAAAGGTAATATCAACATCCGTGCTGCGACGGAGCGGAGATCATAGAACCCTGGACACACACAAAAACATCAGTTTTTGTTATTGTCAGGATCCTTTAATCCTGTCTATGTTTATCAAACCTTTTAATTTTCCACGTATTTGTTTTTATATTGTTATTCATACATTTATAAAAATTTAAGTGTCATTGTTTTGTCTTTTCTTTCCCACGGACTCTATAATTTTAGGTCGTAAAATAAGGATAATAATAATAATATTAATAATAATAATGAGATTATTCATGATTTATGGATCTAATTTAAAAATCTTTATTTACAAACTTTAAATGACATTTAAATGTACAGTTTTCACACTAAATGCATTTTGGGTTTTTTTTAGGTTTACATACAGGCTGAAGGATTTTCTAAACAATAACCAGCTACAATAACCTTTGCACTTTACACAACAAAGGATGTGCGCATAAACTCATTTTCCAGCGTGACACACAGTGCAGTTCGGAGGACCTAACGGCCCCAGAAATTTCCTGCGACATCAAAACTTATGACCCCCACCGAGATCAGGATGCCTTGGCTTGCAGAGGGAATCTTTGTTCTGGGAGCGCTTTGAAGACGGTGCAGGGGCTGCTTTTGGTTTTCTTTTTTACGCATAGAGATTATACGAGCTCCCAATTTAGCCTTTTGGAAATAAGTGATCACAACGAGAGCTATTCAGGGGTGTTTTTGATAGAAAGGTTTGTCTGTGGGACACAGTCGCGGCTGGAGGCCTAAATGAGGCTGTTGGCGACACAATCAGGCCTTCTGTTTGTTTTTGTGTTTAGACTAAGATATAAAGTTTACCTCAGATTCTAAGATGATGAGAAAGAGAGGCCTGTGACCTGAGGTAACCTGCTACAGACACTGCTGTCTACACTTCATAGCATCTATATTTATATTCCATAACACTGAAAGATATTTTCTTCTTCCATTAAATCCTATTTTATCAGTTAAAACCAGTAGGTTTAATACAGTTCTGAAGAAGAGGGGGAAAAAAGGTAATTCTTGGCAATCCCCTTTTTTTAAATTTGTTTTTATCAGTTTTATCTTAACCATGGGATACTTTACTTGTTTGTTTTAGTTATTTATTAGGCGGTATTAAATTGTGTTTGTGATTTCGTGCTACTGTTGTTGCTGCACAACCAATTGCTTCTCCAATGACAAATAGAGTTATACTTGACTTAACTAAATGGTATAATTAAATATTTACCATGTTATTATTTTCTGATTATATAGCTATATCTAAACATGATGGCTGCTGCGTAAAAATGACACCGGAGAATTTTGGGCTTACATTTGATCATCTTTTTTTTTTTTTTTTGGTCTCATCTAAACGTGGTTGTGCAGTTCAACAGCATTAACAGCTGAGTCCAGGTCATTTTTAACTGTAATGTAATATTCTGTTGGCTGCTGTAGTTTTCTCCTGCGTGGCCGCTCCGCCTGTGTTTCCTGTGGCAGAGTCGGGAGCTTTAGAGCTGGGGACTCTGGGAGGTCAGGCGCGGTTCAGTCGGCCGGAGTGACAGACTGTTTGGACTTCCTAACATTGTGCCTGTCTGAGAGTTTGGTTTCATAACAGTAGGCCTTGTTGGAAGCCAGTCTACTCTGAGAACGGCCCGAGTTCCTTGTGCGTAAAAAGTGTAGACGGGAGGGGGGGGGGGGGTGTTAAAACCAAGCACCGGCTCTGATAAATTCCTGGTAAAGCAGTGCGTAAATATACACCACAACAGTGATGTTAGTATATCAGTGGAGGGACGAACCACGTGATCAGCGCCCAGACAGGTGTGCGGTTCCGACGTTTCACCTGCAGGTTGCAGCATTGTCCCTGAAAACACAGCATCGTCTCACCTGTCACCTGTCACCTTTGAACACGCACACCATCCCACGAACAGCAGGTTACGCATTAAGACACCTGGTGCGTGATAAAACAGCACGAGGACATGAGCCACAGGCCTTCTCAGTTCAGTGTGGCCTGAATATTATTGGACCAAATCATGACCAAGAGCTTATGAGCAACAGCAGTAAATGTGTCTTAAAATGAGAAGAAGACATAGAAGATTTCGATTTGTTTTTTTTTTCTTCTTCTTAGAGTCAAAGCAAATATTTGTTCAGCTGAGCTTATGTCCAAAGTGCTCCCATGAAATATCTTATGTTAAATATATTATAGATGACATAATATTCATGTTTTAACTGTTTTCCCCAGCCAGTTGTTTTTAATCTCTTATAGTTTCCTTACATTGGGGGAAAAAAATCAAAGTGTCAATTTTCAGTAGTAATTCTTTAGACGATTGTGACATTTAGTCATATTTATTTCACATCAATTATGAAAACATATACAGGTTACTGTGCATCGTAGATTTTTAACAGGCTCACGTTGTCCACATTTTTTGAAAACGTAGGTGGAAAAACTACGTGAATACATCATTAATTAAGAATATATTTACAGCACAAATAGCGTCTTTCATATACTGTAATGGGTGTATCTGTGTTTATGCTCTATATATTTGTAGCTGTATATTATCACTCCTAATGTTTGAGTTTTTGTTATCTACTCAGGTCTGCGAATGAGAAGTAGAATTTTTGCCAGAATTGTAAGTTTATATACTAAATTTTTTCTTCTGATGTCTATCAGCGTACATTACAAATATAAAATAAATAACGTGTAAAAGATGAATTATTTGAGTTGAGTCTGGGGTCTGTTTCAGGACCGTGGAGAGCATCGGAGCAGCAGACAGGCTGCTCTCTAACACACCCCCTGTGTGTTAGAGATAGGTGCGTTTACATGGGAATTTTGGCCTTTAGAATAAACAGGACTGATTTGGAAAAACCAAACATTAGAAAGTGCATCGTGGTACTGATGGAGAGGAGGTAGAGCTAAAGTATTATTATTATTATTTATTTATTTTTAATTTTATTATTACACTGGTCTACAAGTAAAATGTTTATATGAAACTAATGAAATTTCCACCATGTGTGTTAGTGATAAAGAAAACTCTAGTCTTAAATGCTGGTTGGCTCAAGTTTCCAAGATAAGTCTGGGGTCAAAATGTGGAAATTTTTAGAATTAACAAGAGAATATTTTTTAGCCCAAAGGAATATTTGTGTCAGATCTACTTCAAAACACTGTCTGCACAGTATGATCCATTCACTTTACAGGTTATTTCTAGTGGAATTCATTATATACATGTACATAAACCACTATATATGTGGAATAACACACCATCATGTATATTAAAAACATGAGCTAACCAGCACTTTTGTCATTTGTTTTCTGATTCATCTTATTAATGTATGTAAGATTTAGCACATTTAATGTCTGAAGAAGATACTTTCTAAAATATAAAGCAGTGTTATTATTATATTGTCATTATTTTTTTGTTATTTATCTTTTGTCTTTATTGCATCTCTTATAACCACGAATTTATTCTCATATTTAACAACTTGCTGTGACTTTTGTACGATTAAAAGTCACTTCAATCTAATTATTATTGCGTGCATTGTGTGTTCGTTGGGGAATCTGTTGTGAAGCATATATACCAGAAATGTTCTATAAATTATCATTCACTTCCATTATTTTAATACCATCAGTTAAAGAGGAAACCCATGTGATGATTTTCAAAGCATTATCAGACTAACGGTTCCCTTTTTTGCTGTGAACTCTACCGTTGGTCTCAGTTTCGTGTCTGCTGTTGAACAGGTGTAACCCCACCCCCACCCCCACTCCCACTCCCACTCCCATCCTTTCCTTTCCTTTCCCCACCCACCCCACACTTCTATCTCTGTTCACACCTGACTCTGATCTGACAACCGACCTTTTCACTTTATGTACATAAAAGAACAAGGCATTGAACATGCAAGTCCCATTGTTTCACGTTTTTATTCATAAAAATACCAGGCATGCATGAATCAATCTTGGGGACACAGGGTTTGTCCATGCGTTTAGTGCAGCCACGTGACTCTCAACGCAGCTCAGTCAATATTTATATACAGCAATATTTTATACAGCAGGTCATACAAAACATGAAAATATAAATAGATTAATAGAATATATTTCATCATACTGGCATTTGGTTGCCTTTAAACAGTAGAAATGAACAAGGAACCATGGATACATGCGCGCGCACACACACACACACACACACACACACACACACACACACACACACACACACACACACACACACACACACACACACACACACACACACACACAAACACACACACACAGGAATGTCCAAAAACAGCTTTTTTGCTTAGTCACCACACAGTTCTATCTACACAGACAACACGCCATGTTTGTTTGGGTTTTTTTTCTTTACAGAATGTCTTACAGTAGTTATGATGAGACAAACACAGTCCCAGACATCAATTAAAAACAGCTAAAGTACTGAAAGATAAGAGCGCCCACAAAAGTGCACATCATGGATCCAAAAACAAACAAACAAAACAAACAAGACAATGAACAGTTCGTGTCCTTTTATGACAGTAAGGAGTCTATATGGAAAGCCCGAGCCTTATTGGGCATCTTAAGCACGTGCAGAGCGGGCTCGGGTCCCATCATACCCGGCGCTGTCTGATGGATGTACGTTAACGCATCCCTGCCGGGCTCTGTGTATGCCGCCTCGGGCAGGTACGTGTGGTGTCCCGGGTAGTTCAGAGTGTAAGGCAGTATGTGGGCCCCCGGGGGCCAGTAGAGTCGGGATCCAGGGGTCTCAGCATCCACCTCTTCCCTCCTCGTGAAGGGTTTGCTCAGGATGCTGTCGATGGCGAAGGAGCTGGAGAACTTGGTCCCCACTCTGTCCTCTGGTGCGGACAGACGCATGTCTTCGCTCAGGATGTCCGCACTCTCCTGTTCCTTGTGCGCTCTCTTAGCGATGCGCTTCCTCCTGCGCCGGAACACCCCGTCAGCAAAGGTGTACTCACTGTGGGGGTTCAGCATCCAATAGTTGTCTTTACCCCACGGTCTGGACGGGTCCCGCAGCACTTTGAGGAAGCAGTCGTTGAGTGACAGGTTGTGGCGCACGGAGTTCCTCCATCCGGTGTAGCTGCCGCGGAAAAACGGGAACTTCTTCATCAGGTATTCGTTGATCTCAGCCAGGGTGAGGCGGCCACTGCTGGACTCCCTGATGGCCATGGCGATGAGGGCGATGTAAGAGTAGGGAGGCTTGGGTCTGCGAGTGTAGGGCTTCCCTTTGCTGCCGTCCCCGCTCTGGATGACAGGTGCCGGGCTGTTGGCCACGCAGTCCCCGTCTGACCCCAGCTCATCTCCGGACAGAGGAGACGGGACTCCCCCTTCCGCGTCCATGCACAACTCCAGCGGCTTCTGCACAAAGTGGTGCGCGGAGAAAACTTCAAGTTTCATGTCTTTTTTTTTGCCTCCAAATAATAATAACAATAAAAAAAAAAGATGATCTCAAGTGTCTCTCCTTGTGTCGGAGTGTCGTCTGAGCAGAACAGCTGAACAGGTGTCCTGTGCGTCTGGGTGTTAGACTCGTGTGGAGCGCTGGAGGCACCCTGAGCCTCAGTCTGGAGCTGCAGAGTTGTGATCTGTCTCCGGAGACACGCTTGTCTTGCTATAATATAATGCCTCTGCTAGGGACGGCCCACAGGCGGGGTTTGCAGCTCCAACTCATTGAGTGATATAGAAGGATATATGTGTGTTTACAATTGGACGCTACCGTGCCACGCCAGAGATATAAAACACACACACACACACACACACACACACACACACACACACACACACATACACTGAGACATACAGACACACACACACACACATATACGTACACACAGACACACACACACACACACACACACACACACACACACACACACACACACACACACACACACACAGACAGGTATTGGAGTGTGTGAAATGTGATGGAGCAGTTTTTTACGTCCTCATCTGCGTCTGTTCCATGCACTTGTCCCGCACTTAATAACCTGCAAAATCACGCAAACGTGTTTATTTATTTAAGAGCGAAAGTAAAGTTAACTTTGATGTTTTTTTCCAGTCCAGAATTACCTATTATATTTCCACTTAAATGTTTATTCTCTCGGGGATTTACTGATGCATTTCATTTCATAAAGACCCAGAACACATTTTTTGTGGTGATTTCAAAGTGTATTTTTTCCTCTACATTCAAGTATGATTAAGTGATTTATCGCCGTATTTTCTAACGTTATCCTTTACATTTTTACTGTCAAAATCAGCTCTTTTCCTATTGACTAAAGACGTGATAAATTCAAAGTTATTACATGAAAACATGACATTTTCAGCAACACATATCATTAATTCTACACAAAAACAAGCATTTACAACCACTGATTTTCCATTTTTTTACTTGATGCATCCAGAAAAGATGATGAAATTGCATTTTACCTGAGTTTTATCACTGCATTGAGTAGGATTAGTGGTTCAAAAGTTATTAAACATTTTAGATTAGCGAATGCCTTTGGTGTTTGAGAGCTGAGAGGATCGCCATTTTTTATTTTCTTTTACTTAATCACATAGTGAATTTTGTCAGGAATAAAAAAATAAATAAATATGGCTGCAATACCAGGATAAACAGACAGGGCTGAATGGTGTTGTATCAACCTGTTACTCCCTGCGCTCGCGCTCCGGTGGAACGGGGAAGTAACGCGGACGCACAAGTCAAATAGAAGAGTGGGTTTGGATGTGGTCCATATAACGAATGATATGCAAGCTCTCAGGTTAAGCAAGAGGAGGAAAAAAAAAACACTGCCTTAGAGGTCGTGTAAAGTTCAGAGTAGAGAAGACTGTTGCACCTGCACGCAGAGGAGAAACATGGAACAATGATGGAAAACAGGCGTTTAATGTGCGTTTGAAGAGATGATGCAAATAAACAGAGGAAGGCTGTGAATGTCTCTGCTGAACAAGAAGGGGGATCCGCTCCTAATAACAAGATGTAGGGCTTAAGGCTGAATAAATATGGATACACTGTAAACCTGAATGTTCAGAATAATTAAATATATTCAGTTGTGAATACTCAGTTTAATAAATACTACTACTAACTCAAATGTATTCAGTTGCTGTAACATGTTCTTCTTTTTAAGTACTTCGAACTAATATTTTTTTTTTATTAAGGGGAACTATTGTGGACATAAATGAACATAACTTAAAACATAGATGAGGTACAGCTTAGTGGAATTAAGTCATTAAATACTGAGAATGATATTGTACTGTTATTTCTATTGTTTCAAATAACGATGATTGAAAAAAATTAACTAAACTGATGTAGTAGATGATGAAATACAATTCCAGATCACTCCAAATAACCACTAATATCTATCACACCAAAAAAATTAGAATCACAAAACAGTAATTTTATTCTGGGGCGGCTGTGGTTCAGTTGTTAGAGCGGGTCGTCCAATGACTGAAGGGTTTGAGGTTCACGTCCCAGCTCTGTCTGTCCACATGTCCAAGTGTCCTTGGACAAAGACACTGAACCCTGACTTCGTCTCCCAGTAGGACTGACACAACCTTAGATTATTAAGTTAATAAGTAAGGTTTTAATTTAAGTATACTTTAATAAGCATCTACATTTTAAGTTCTGGAAACTTGTATTTTTTTAAGTTTCATCAACTTCAAATAATTGAGGCAATCGACTGCCTTAAATTTTTTTTTACTTCTGCTTACTTATTTGGGTTTACATTGTACCAAAGACATTTCACTGGTGAAGTATTTTTTTTTATCTTTGCAATTAAATAAATACATCAATCAGACTAAACATGTACAAACTTTGCTTTACTTAATCCATATCTTTTTTTTTTTTTTCCTGCACCAAAAATGCAACTCCTAAAACCTTCCTATCATCCTATTGAAGTATTATTTTCCATATTTACATCGGTGGTCATAGTCTGTTAGGCACAGCACTCAAACTTCCACCAACTAAAACCTTCATCTCCGCCTACATTGGACAAACCAAAGCTTCCTTTTGAATCTAAAGCAACTTAACACATGGTTTGTAATAAATGCTTTTTCACTGCAGGCATTTCAACATGTCATTCTGTAAAAGCGTACACTGCTCAAATGTGAATGCGTACAATGAAGTTGAAATATTCCAATACACATAGTCATAAATCACTGCATCATCTTTGTCACAACTCTTCGGGGTTCAGGTAAATACATTCTTCTGATACCTGTTAAACAAATATCTGTTTGTCTCCTCTCCTGTCAACACCTTTCAGTTGGTATTACACTGCAAAAACAGTCTGGAAAGTTAACATGAGTTATGAGTTTGGCCTCAGGCCCATAATAATCATTAAACTGCCTCAGACACTCCTGTCTCAGTTCGGACTAATGTGTACATCTGCAGAGTAAATCTGTGGTAAAAAATCTGGGAATGTTGTACAAAAATACTGCAAAGTGACCTGTTAGGACCTTTGGACCAATCAAAAAAAAAAAAAAACATGTATCTTTTTGTTTAATTTGTTGAAAAATTTTTAGTACAGGAAATAAATCGCCCACAGCTGACTGGTCCCAAACACAGAGCACTAAATGAAAAAAAACATGACGTTGCGATTATGAGACAAAATATCCTATGTTGTCCAGAGTGTATTCACTCTATTTTATGAGACATACCTTTGGAGTCTCTTTTTAAATGTTAGTAAGTTTCATCATGAATAAAACAAAGCCACTGTAAATTACATGTCTTTGTGACAGGCACAAATCTGTTTTACATCCAGAGGAGGTTTTGTGCCTCAGTGTTTAAATTTTATCACCTAATTATCACCTTGACTTGATTAAAGTCCTCAGAGCTATTTCTGTGTGTGGGTGTGTGAAAGCGACAGAATTCAGAGGGTAAATAGGTTAATTATGTGTACTTGTGCCTATATCCTCTCTCCAAACCTGATGATGGCTTCTTTTTAGGTAACAAAGTTTCCGTTTTTTTCATCAAATGTTCGACATTGAGCAGATTTGTGAACACGATTTTAAGGACTTGCATGAACCTGACTGAAAATATCCCTTTTCAGCTATTTCTATATTGATACTGTGACATTTTATAGATGTAGGTTGTAGTTTGACATTTTTACTTGCATCACATGGTCTTCCACAGACTTGATGATTGTAAGCCTGTCAACATGGGAAAGAGGTTTTTCCTTCTAATTCTTTAATTCTCTTTATTATCTCGGTCTTATTTTATGTGCTGTTTGACTCTTTACAATGAATGATATCTGATTATTATTAGTCTAAATGTTGAAACGTTCTGACTAAAGGAGGTAAAATGTTATGTTCTCGCCACCAAAAATGAATATTTGTTTAAAAAAGTACTCGTTTACCTATAGCAAAAATAAACTATTTAATTTAGCCCAATATTGTTTGGGATAGATTATTGTAATCTGTGTGTGTCCGCAGAGACATATCATGCTATAACTCAATTAATACTTGAGATATCACCATTAAATTACATGGGCATATACATATACCTAGTACACATCAGATGCAATGATCCGTTTGAGCAAAGGTCAAAGGTCAAGGTCACAATTAACTAAAAGGTCAAATTGGCATTATCAGTTATAACTCAAGAACGGAGGGTCACAGAACTTTCCGATTGGTACCAAACAATGTGGAATGAAGATTTCTACAATTCTCATGATTGGTGTTATCACCTACAATCAATAGTTTTTGAGATGCAATGATCCGTTTGAGCAAAGGTCAAAGGTGACATGTCACAAAATTAACTTCTGTGACACTGTTTGTGTGGGTCAAGAATGGACATATCACACTATAACTTAATCAATACTTGTGTTTTTTTATCATATTACATGCACTGAGGCATATATACATATAACAAAATTATCAACATATTGCAAAAGGTCAAAGGTCGAGGTCACATTTAGCAGAAAGGTCAACATCACATTATTGGCTCTAATTCAAGAATGGGTTGTCATACAAACTTGATATTGACAAAAACGAAGGGTGAGATTAGGCATTCTCTGTATACCTGTTCTCTAATAACTAAGTGGTTATCATACATTATAAGAATTTTAAAGTAAATTATTTTGTGAGATTTATGTTAAACTTATTTAAAAATACATAACTATTGTAACATCCAAGTAAAAAGGGAAATGTGTTTTATGTCACGGTTGTGAGACCAAGTTTATGAGCATTTTTATGAAGGACAGTCTCTAAATTTCAGTGCTGAGATGAACTCACTTATGGGACATTAAAGGATTACAATGAAAACATTAAGTCTTAAGCCTTAAATCCGTCCTTTGTTTTCTGTTAAAATTGTATTACAAGATAAACCCAGAGCTTAGATGAAAAATCTCCTGATATGATAAACTGTCAGAAGTGATGGGGCTAATAGGATCTGTGAGAAACCAAAGGTCACCAAATATCCTCTAATCAAATCTACATTTTGGAAACCATCCCTTCTGTCACTGAGCCACTGTTACAGCAGCTGCAGAGTTTAAACCAAAATGTTTTTGTTGAAACGTGGGAGGCCGACTGCTGTGAGCATAAAATCAGAGCTGAGGAAAGCAGCAGCGGCGTATGTGCTATCATTATCACCACCACTGCACAGCACTTTTCACAAGACACAAAGAGAATTTTACACCAGTTGGCTGTTGGTAGGTGTGTCTGTGTGTATTTTAGAAATGAGGCTGGATTTGATTTCAGGGCTTTTGCCAAAGCAGCTTCACACACCTGTGCTGAAGTGACTGGCTCTGAAAAGCAGCACACCTGTTTGCAGCTTTACTCCTCCTGCACACGGCAATTTGAAATCAGAAGTGCAAAGTCAATTTCCCACAGGGATCGATAAAGTATCACATTGTTCTCTCCAGGTATTTGGATTATGGCTTATTTAAGAGTGTCACATCACTTGAAAAGACCGGGATCATCTTTTAGCTTTAGGTTCTAAAGGAAGCTGATAGTTTTAAGGCATTAAAATATCTTTAATTGCCAGGTCATTGAGGTCAGAAGAGGAGAATCTACATATATAACCTGTTATCGTGTGTCTACTAAAATTGGCACCTTGTTGTTTTAGCACACAGATTTAGACTGTCTCCTTTGAGCGAGAGGTAAAATCTCTTTTAAGTGCTGACATGAGTGGAATTTGAGTCATGTAAATTCATTGGGTGAATCCTTCGCTGCTCCAAAAATAGCCACACCTCTGTAGAAGTCTGCACGCTAACCCATGTCTGTGGATGACTTCTTACCTGTATCTCCTCTCTGTTTTCTTTCTTCTCAGTGAGTGAAGGGTGTCCAACCCCCATGTCTTTGTGTAAACAAAGTACAGACTGTGTGTGAGCTGGGCAACAAGAGGCACTGCGTAGCTGAAATTCCCAAGATTCCCTGCAACAGATCTAGTTTGTGACAGGGGCCACTGATAGTAGACATGCTTCATTTTGTGTCTCACAGGTAGGTACAGCAGTGAGGCTATTCATAACCAAAGCCAAGGAGTCAGACATACCACACCAATTCCACTCATATTTTTTACTCAACACAGTAGGCAGCAGTTTGTGAATGTGGGTGTATGTTTGTCTGCAGCTGCGCGTCAGCTCAGGTGTGGGTGTGAAAGTGTGAGATTGCGCATGTGCTTCGGCGAAATAGAAGAGTAAGACGCACACATTCCATCTAGTTTATTCTTCGAACGCTGATTACTGTAATTACCCAACAATGCAGTCTTTTAAACGTTTGTTGCCTGCTTTGTTGCGCTTGTCGAATCATAGCTTTGTGTTTTAGGGAGATAAATGGTGGGGGGCAACCGGTCCATATAATCAGAGGAACACCTGAACACCTAGCAGCGACAAACAAAGAGTTGGTACCTATCTGCTGTGATACCAAGGACATTGAAAAGTAGTGGGGACAAAAGGGCTTTGATGAAAGGACATATTTAAGTTTGTTCAGTGTATGTGACTTTTGTCAGCAACATGCTCAGGAATTAACAGGGGGTCAGAGTACACAGCTACAACGGACAAAATAAAATAACAACAATGCGTTTAAAAAGATTAGATTCAATTACCTTAAGGGTTGACAACATGCATGTCACCTCAAAGAGTAACACGATTTCATATCTTATAATTCAATTATAATTCAATTCAATTTTTTTTATAAAGCCCCAAATCACAACAAAGGCGTCTCACAGGGCTTTACAGAAACACAATCAACAACAGAAATAGATAAAAAGTCCCAAGCACCCCCATATACTGTATATGTCTTTTACAACATGGCTGTCAGACAATACAAATGTATTAAAAAAAACATCAGCCAGTCCAACAATATCCAATACAAGCAAGGAAGTCATGAATTCTAGCACAATAGAAACAACGTTATAGCTGAGCTCAACATGTAAATAAAGTGTGACAATGGATTTATGTGTTATGTTAAGAAATGTACATTAATTTAATTTCTAACACCTGAGTGGGTTGTAGCATGCTTGGAAACAATATCACTTTTCTATCTGACACCAAATCCTAAAGCTAGGTCCTATGTTTATGCTCTCAAAAGTGCAAAAGTATACAATGCTAGCATCTGTTAGTTTACAATTGGAATGGTTTAACAAATGAATTAATGAATGTTTGGTCGTACCACTCACACTGGTGTATGAATGCGTATGAATGTTTGGTGGTGGTCAGAGGGGCAGTAGGCTCAAAATGGTAACCACGCTTCTGTCAGTCTGCCCCAGGGCAACTGTGACTACAAATGTAGTTTACCACCACCAGAGGGAGAATGTGAGAGTGAATGAATAATAGGTCACTAATGTAAAGTGCTTTGAGTGGCCAAAAAAGCACTATACACAGGTAAATCCAATCCGTTAACAACAGCTAATGATGTCATGTAATATATTGTACCTTTAAAATTAATTTTCTATGAAGGTACAGCATTACAGCAGTTTTTTTTTCTCTCTTATCTCAGGATTACAGTTGGGTGAATGCTGGTTTCTTTAGATTCATTAATTCTAGTTTTCAATCTTAATGGTCTGGTCTATGCTTTGTTGATGAAGGATGGAAATGAGACATTGTTGAGACAATAACAACAGGAACTTTATTTCCTCTGCAGCCCTGAATATAATACACAGCCTTCAACCTGAGATAATGTGGCCACTTTTTACACGATGAAAAGTATTGGCTGTATGTGGGCTGCAAGATTTATGTTGAATTGACAGAGAAAGATCCAGTATTTGTCTTATTATTTTTTAAGTTGTTGTTTTTTTTAAACTAATTATATGTTTAAAAAACTGCTATTCAATAAGTGTTTTGCACATGAGGGTGCAAAACACTTATAGAAGGGTTCATAGTGAAAATGACACCTTGTCTGTGATGCCTTTTGTCCAAATAGAATTGTGTAAACAAAAAGCTCTCATAGATCATTGCTGTCAGTAATATAAAAAATAGCATTTGATTCCCAGAGACAAATATATAGTGACTCAAAGTTTGCATAAGACTGGTTCCATGAGTGTAAATCTAGTGCTTTTGTGTCAGCGATTAATAAATGAAACCTGATCAAATCAAGCTGCATATCCTGCAGTCAGTTGGCAGTCATACGATGCTATTTTGGGTTCTGCTGCATTCTTACCTGAGGTGCTCACACCCTGCCAGACCAAAAGAGAGGAGAAAAAAAAAACATGCATATAAATAAACCATGCCAACAAAGGTATAATTAAAGTTATTAAGCTGAGAGGTGAAGTACAGGTGAAGCACAGGTGAAAGGCAGCCTGGCACTATGAGCACCTAAAGTACGTGTGATGTCATTCAGGGTGCCCCCAGTAATTTATTCACCTAGTGCATGGCATATATTTTAATACTGCCTTTAGTATTCAGATTTTCTCTGTTTTGTTCTTAACATTTTTCCAACTACCATGTCTTTTGTGTCATACGTCCAAGTATGTGTCTGCACTTCTGCCTCATATCTACAACAGTCCAGCTTCAATTCTCGGTTAGACTGGATCCTTTATGAGCATGTTCTCTGTGTACCATATAGAAAAATATATTTTTAGCCCCATTAAAATGCAAGGATCAAAATAATATGCTTGGATTGTATTTGGAAATATATTAAATTAATTGGTTTGGGGTTACCTTCATACTAAAGAGGGAAGCATTGGTCATTAGAGAATAAATCGTGGATGAATTCTGATCAACATAACACATTTGTTCAGTTACTGACTAAGTACACGTTTTCAGAAATTCATTGCCAACATTCAGTGGTGGTGGTGTCCACCTCTGGCTTCCAAAGAAACAGTGCAGCAACAACACATGGAACTAAGTCTCATGATCCTGTCCTGAGGATCCGATCACTCAGATGACTGATTGTACTGGGATGACAGTGCAGATGGTGAGCGACTTCACCATGGCTCAGATTTGCTCGTAACTTGCCAATGTCACTCAGATGACTGATTGTACTGGGATGACAGTGCAGATGGTGAGCGACTTCACCATGGCTCAGATTTGCTCGTAACTTGCCAATGGCACGTTCTCTCTGTATTGTAAGTTGTGGTATTTTGAGCTGCAAAAACATTTAAGCATTTTCTTTGCTGCCTTTATACGAGCTATTGACCACAGCTAAATTTACCAGTCAAGCATGACTCTGTACAAGAGATTTGACTTAATGTCCAACATTAAAGGATTAGTTCAAATGCCAATGTCATGTGTGTCAGGAATGGGGGACAAAAAAAGAAAACAAACAGCTCTTAACTGTTAGTCATATCGTGAGCAACCTATACAAATAGGCACCTGAGTAAATAATTTTCTTAAAATAACATCACATGTTTGGTCATGCATTTTTAATGGTGTTAAGTACAGGTTAATTGTCCTATAAGTACAGTTAACAACAGTAATAATGTAGAGTTGATCCCTGAGAGTCTTCAAAGGCTGCTCACTGCTTCTTATGTGTGCCATGCACTAAAGCTAATTGGTAATATACATTAGGGATGTTAACCAATGACCATTTGACCAATGGTTGACCGCATCAACATTTCCCAGTCATAACTTACTGTCACCCATGAAAAAACAAAAACCCAAAACAGCCTTTTGTACTATTTTGTATTGTTGTGTAGACTATAAAGAGGAAGCTTTGTGATCTCTCCATAGTATATCTTTAAAAATGATGAATTTGAACATTAGTAATACAAGATGGAATGTATTAATAGCAAATGCAGAACTCAATTAATCAATGTGGTACGACCATTTCACACCAGTTTAGAGTGTTTGCTCAAAATGTAAATAAAACACAAATCTGATGTGAGGTAATAGAACTTCTAGAGCTCGCAGCTAGAGACTGGGACAGCAAGTTGCCACCATGAAATCCCAAAGCATGGTGGATTAGTTGTGTTATCCATCTGACAGGCCTACTTAAAATGACATGATGGGTGGACTACGGCAAAAGGAGTTTGTGCAGAACTGACAGACTAGTGGACATCGCTATGGGTTTTTTTACACCATATTTAACAGCACAATTTCCTGTCGTGTCAAATGTTTTCTGTGTGTGATGGTTTAAAATGAACTTTTAACATAACATCACTCGACCTCGTAGTGTGACTCATGTTTATAAAGTGAAATGACTGAAGAAGCACGCTATGGTGTGTAAATGACTGTGCGTGTGACAGCTGATGAAGCAAGTGATTTTTCTCGTGACCGACTTCAACCGGTTAATGAGGCTCCATGATCGTCCAAGATTTCTTATGAATTTCGCCATCCCTAATATAGATACTAATGAAGTGTAAGAGCTTATTAGAAGTGAGTTAAACTTTAACCTTAAGTGGCAATGTGATCGATATAAGGCATCTTCTGTTTGACCTAGAGTTGCAACTTTGTTGGAATTTACAAAAACCTTTCATAAAACCAATGCATTTAACAGATGTTATAGTCATCTCTTTTGCCAATTTAGTCTAGAACTGGTTTCCAGATGGTGTAAACACTACAGTCACAGCCTCTTGTTGCATGGGTTTATTTTATGGGTCAGATGATGTAAATCTAATTTGCGTCAGTAGTGTGTCCTGGAAAGGTGAGTACCAGAGACTGACATGTTTTTGCTGCATTCGTCCAGTTAGAAATCCTTCACTTCTAGACTAAATACGTGCGTCATGGCAAGAGGTTATGGGGACATTTCTGGCATGTCAGAAAAGAATTTGACAAAAATGTGTTAACTGTGTCATGTTTGTTCAAAACAAATAGGACACAGTGGTTGATGCTATTCTACAAATTTTATTGAAGATGCTTGGTATTAATTTGACAGTTTTGCATGTTTAATCTGTGTAGTGATATATCAATTGTGCTCTGGATTATTATAGTTGAACAAGTGGGCTTTCTATTGTTGCTATTTTAACAAATGAAAACAAAAGAAATAAGGAAAAAAAGCGTATTGCACATGGGATAGGATGGAACACAATTTTTAATTCAAATATGGTCAAAGGAAGTAATAAAGTAATAAAGTACTTACAGTGATGTGTTCGTTACTGCTAATACTGCTAATACTAGTAGTAGTAGTAGTAGTAATAATCGTAAGATCATTGTCTATTTAGTATACATTTTAAATGGGTTTAAAGTTTCATTAGTCAAAAGTACAAAGGTTGAAAACAAACTCCCTCATCATACAGGCCAAACCTTTCTGTAAGAGGCCTAAATGTAAAGCTGGACAATGCAATGCAGTCTGCGAACATTTAAATTACAATATTCTGACAATGCAATGCACATTATTACAAACATAACATGGTGAAGCCATGACAAAACTTGTGGATACATAGGTTTATAGATAGATGGCTAATTTGCAATAGTTGGTTTTACTCATAACTAGTTACTTTTATAGTGGAGCAACTCAATTAGTACCTCAGGTACTTTTTGGGAGAAGAAACTATAACTAATTACCTTTTAAAAATAACGTGCCCAACACTGCCTGTGATTGAGTATAGGTGCTTGTGTGTAGTGTACAAGAACTCCAAACATAGGCCTATGGAGGAGTGCACCCCTTAAGCCTCCCTGTAAAATGTTACTGTTAGTGCGTGCCTGTCAATGAACCTCATGCAGGTAACACGGGTTCAGGACCTGCCCTATCAGCCACTATCGTCCATTTCATCCTTCACACGCTACCGTCCCCTCGCATGTCAAGCTGGGAGGCGTGGAGTTTGGGTGAGGGTTGTGAAGAAAAAGGAGCAATGATTGATCTGAGCCATAGACACCTCGCTTTATCGCTGCAGCTGATAGGACCTACCTCTATTCAGCGGCGCTGTAGGCTGTTTTTGTGTAAGCATAAACACAGGGCCAAATCAGTACCTGCGCTGCACTGTTTACCTGGCAGCCGTTCAGCCCTTTTCTGTCTAAACTTGAAATAGGATCCAAACACTCTACTCACGCATAGTGGTTTGCACGAGATGCTTCGCCTGCCTCTCAACCTACCGCGAGGCTCCCTAGCACTATTTTCGCACCGTCTGAACCCCATCCACCCCTCCTATGTCTTTGATTGAGAGCTGGAACATCTAGCTGGAGGGCTTTAACTGCGAACATATCTGTGAATTTAAGCAGTTACCAAGGAGCCTTCCCACTGACAACCCCAACAAACACTCTGCTGATTGATAACATTAGTCTGAGGGTTATATTTAGATCCCCATTTTCTCAAAGGTATGTATTACCACAATTAAGAGTTTTAAAAAAGGACTTTCTCAGGAATGAGCCTTTTTATTTATCATTTCATTTATGACATTTCTCTTGCGTGTTGTATAACTTTGAGCATGTAACGACAAAATTCCATGAAAAGTATCATAATAAATAAGAAAACAACCACATCAAAATGAATGCTATATGCAAAAGCACGCAAATTAGTGATTATTATTATTATTATTATTATTATTATTTTTAATCATGCAATTTAACTTTTTAAGGTTGTTGTTTTGTGACCTTTCAGCTTTTTTAAATAGCTACTTTGGTTGCTTTTAGATGACACTATAATACACAACACATATTTAACTATTAAGAAGCCTACATGAACTTCTGTATTTTTACTTGTATATTTTTATTTATCATTTTATTACCAGAGTAGCCAACCAGTAGCATTAAATCAACTGTCATATAGTCTACATAGCTTTACTAAAAAAAGTTTAATTAGAATAAAAATGCAATGTAAATATATAACTTGTCTTCATTCCTATACAACAGTGTGGTATTGTGTTGTATTTATACATGATATTTGAAAACGTAAAACATAATCCACAGTGTTAATCATATCACCAGTACAGAACTGTTATACTGAGGTTGTGATCATGCTAGCTCTAATACTTGGATCCGTCATTTATGTTCTAAAATAATCCGCAATAGGTGAAATCTCCAAAGTAGTCATCTTTATTTTGTACAATTATTCTATACGTTTTAAGGCTGTAAAACCCCTCACCACACACTTTATACACTGTTCCCAGACAGGCTTAAACATTTTCTCACATTTCTCTGTTGTATAAACACTCTCACAGTTCAAACCTTCATAGAATAAAAAAATAAATACAGTTTTATAGAACCAAAGATTCATTTATTCTGTAATGGTAACTTCTACTTTCATTTAGCATGTCCAGAAGTCCAACTTTATGTCCAATGGTCAGCATGTCCCTCTACCTCTACCTAAAAGCAGTCTATATCTTCAGTTTACAACAGACCACAAACACTGGACCCTTGTGTTGAAGGTGAAGAACTTTTTTGCTAGTTGAAAGAAGCAAAAAACAAATATCAGTAGACCACATGAACAGAATGGGAAACCAGGAATAATAAAAACTGGTCAACATTTTCTCACCTCCCTTTTTTTTACCAGTATCGTCTCTTGTGTGAAGAACAATATCACTACTTCGGCAAGTAAAAAAAAACAAACAAACAAAAAAACACCACCACCAATGGTCTCCTACTATGCCATTATCTAGAACTTCAACATGTATCACAGCTTTATGCCAGTGAATCTGGGTGTCATGTTTCCATCAGTGCAGATCAGGGCTGGAGCTTTGACCTGGGACGAAGAATGAAAGCAGATTGTACCCTTTCACACTACAGATAACAGACAGATGTCAGTGGGTGTTTTGTCTATCATGAAAGGTGTATTAGTCAGGTTTATTCCACCACTGGCCTCCAGAGTACTTTCACTACTGCTTGGAACTGACGCTGAAGTCAATGTGGGATAGGCACTAGTGAATGATGATAGTGTGGATTAATACTGAAATATTAATAATGCCAATACACTTTACACTGTAGAATCAATCCACAAATGATAATATTGATACATTTGATACTTCGTGCCATTGAGGTCACGTATCCAGAACATAGTGGAAAGTGACTATATCTTGTCCAAATTATACCTGTTTTGTACAATACAAACATATGGGACATATTTACAATAAAGTGACCATAAACAAATATTTGTGACTAACACCTGGTTTTAGTAATGTGACGTTGAAATGAAAATTGCCCATTTTCCTATTTCTCACGATACTATGTAAAGAACTCATTAGCCTTCTAGAATAAGAAAAAAACTGACTATATTATGAATGTAATAAGAGAGTTAAGTTTGTCACCTGTAACTAACTTTAACTGTGCAGACCTTTCAGGATTTCGCGATATTGTGATTTGCAACTTCAACGCAAATTCAGCCAATCCCTGTGAATTCAGCGCGATGTTGAAATTTTAACAAATCATGGCGACTTTCCCGCAAAATGTGACCAATCATTTGTGACGTCTTGAGCTGCTCCTTCCACCTTTTTCTGTTTACCTTACAGTACGAAGCAACATGTGCGTGGTCCGCAGTTCACATTTGCAGACTAAAATGATGCACTAGTACCAACAGGTGCGTTTGGAAGGGTACTTTTTTTGCTGCATTTTTGTCATCCAGGTAATATTTGATTTGTCTTAATATCTCAGTATCTTTGTTCTATTTTTGTCAGAAACTGCATCTACTACACAGTTTACAGTACTAGTAATAATGGGGTTTTTTGGACTGGCTGAGATATTTATGTTTTATAACTTCATGTAGTGTTGTGAGGTCATATGAACTTTAACCTTTGAACCAACAAGTACATTTGGAAAAAAAAAAATCAGTAAAATTTTTATTGGTCTTTGTAGAAGAGAAATGTATATCACATGTCTGTACAACAAATCAGAATAGGGGTTGCACATTTTCCCTTTTTTGTATAAAACAAAAGAGAAAAAAAATCCATTCCATCTTCATACCACTGTTTTAATTTTTTTTCTTCTTTTATATATTTCTCAACTTGTGTCCTTAACTGTCTGTCCAACTGTCTTTGAGAGAGAGAGAGAGAGAGAGAGAGAGAGAGAGAGAGAGAGAGAGAGAGAGAGAGAGAGAGAGAGAGAGAGAGAGAGAGAGAGAGAGAGAGAGAGAGAGAGAGAGAGAGAGAGAGAGAGAGAATCACAATGACTTTTAATTAATTTTCCAGTAACTAAATATTACTTAATTTTTATTACAAAAAGGGAAAATCGCAACTTTCACTTCTTCCCACAACAAAAGCCTAAAAAGCAACTTTTTGGAAAAGCTTATGAAACATCAGACATTTTAGGATGCAACAATCTCAAAAACGACCTGCGAATTCCTGGAGGGATTGGCTGTGGTTAAATTTCACTGGATCAAATAAAATGAATCTCAAACATCTAACATTACAGAGACTCAGTTCTGTCTTACAACCCAGCTTCAAAAAGTGAATGGAAAAAGGACAGTTGGAAAAATAGCTTAAGTTGTGATGTGTATTTTTCAACATATGTTCCATCCAGGTTAATACACTTCTACAAATACGACAAAGTCTGTGTGAAACTGAAGGTCCTGTGATTTCAACCATGTTATAAAACTATGTTCTTTATCATTAAACTTTTTGAGGTGACCGTCGTACAGTGTGAGCTAAGTTTCTCATTAATGGTTTTTTGTTAAATGTAGCATAAAACATTGCAGTAGAAGCCTGGGTTTATCCCTCACAAGTCTTTTTTTTTGTTGTTGCTGTAGACTTTACACAGCTCAGTGCAGGGGTAATTAGAAACCCACGCCTCTGCTCCTGACCAGATGTTACTGTTTGTGCTAACTGCTATTAGATATCGATCTGGTGATAATTCACAAATGAATAATATTAAGGATCGGAAGTTTGATTGGAAATAAGGTCTAATCTCCTCCAGCTGGCTGTGGGTTGTAATGTGTCCAGCATTGATCCACCGGCAGCAAACAGCAGCTGCTTGGCTGCATGACAAACCTCAGCACCCATCTGGTGTGAAAACCATCAGATAATACAGAAGGGAGGACAGGGTGACATACAATAAGCCATTACAGTTGTTATTTGGAGACATTAAGACACATTTACCAATAGATTTGTTGTGTGGATCATGTATGTATTACTTAAGGAATTTTGGAAGTCTGATCTGCAGTTTTTAATTTTCATTACATTAGACAGTCGCGCTAAGGTCAAACTTTGTTAAGAAAGATATGAATATGAAATGTAAATCCACCACAATGAAACAACACAACTGGGTGATTCTCATGAAACTAAGAAAAAAATCAATGGCCATGAGGTTTTAGTGGTTAAATACAAAATAAATCCTATATATAGCATTATTACTGTAGAATAAAATGTTTTTTTTTCTTTCACACTAAGTAATTTCAAAACATTCTATTTTTATTTTCCACTTTTTATATATTTTCTGAGCACATTCTCATTACCCAGATGTGGCCCGGCCAAAATTTCTGGTCTTTGAATTAGGGGAAAACATAACAATAAATACAACTACAAGTGCATTGTTATAGGTTTTTTTGTGGTTATTTTAATAATGAATATTCATAATATTTCAAGAAAAGATCATGTCCATAAGTCATTATTCTCATTACCACAATATGAATATTTGAGAACTGCATTTTCAGTGCTCTCTATTGTAATTTGAATAGGAGCTGAAACTACCCACAATGCATTTGTGCTAACAGAAGATTCAAGATGGCCACAAGGTGAGTCAGTATTGTAAAATTTTATGATTTGTCTCATAACTGCATGAACACGACCAGACTGATTCTCATTACTGAAATTAGTCAGCATTTCATAATGAAAATGTATTTTTAATTTTAAAAGTGTTTGGTAATAGGAGATTATTTTTCAGAATGTGCCAAAGGTCATTATTTAGCTAGGATATAATAGCTAATGTTACAGTTAGCATTATTGTGTTGAGTGATTGCATCACTGCAATGCACATTCTCATGACCGCAATAGTTTCACTTTAAGTGAGAATCACCCAACTATATATTGAACAAAGAATTAATAACAATAATAATAATAATAATAATAATGATGATGATAATCAAAAAGTAATATGGAAAACGGATTATAATGCTTTAAGATTTCTAAAGCATAGTACCTGAAACTACAAAAACACTAACAATACATATATTTAAAGTTTAGTATTTACTGGACTGACCACTGTTGTTCTAAATAATCATATATACAGTATATTAAGACTTTTCAGTGTTACCCAGAAAGTTACACAAACTGGCACATATCTTATCAGATATTTGTTTTCCTTTGTGCTACTAGACTTTCAGGATCTGTTAAAATACACATGTGGCATATATGTGAATATGTAATTACAGTAAAATTTTTGTTATTTTTTATGGTCAAAGTTCAGATGACCAAATCAGGGTCATTTGTTAAATAACAGCTTTATTAGAGCCTGATAATCAATACCTCCAGGAATTTTTGATGCTGCAGTCTCAACAATTAATGTCAAATAAGTGCAACTGTTAATTCCCTCTTTAATTCATATTCCTCTGCTTACCTATTACCCGTATAAGCAAAATTGATTTATGGATGATTTGCAATTATAGTTGAAAAAGCAGGAACACTTTTCTATCTGGGTGAATTTAACTCAGATGTCATGTATTGCTTGTGTTGTACAGGTATGTGCAGTTTTTGTGGCAGTCTCCAATTACCCTGGTTCAATTAGGAAATGGATCTGGCCAGTGAATGTACTGTGAGGTACTCCCCCTGCATACCAGAGAAACAGGTTTGGCCATTGGGACAGCCAGGTGGATGGAGAGGAGGAAAAACACCTGACTGCTGCCACTGAGTGATGAGAAAACATGAGAATACAGGATTAAGTGTTCAGAGATGTCTGAAGACATTTAAGCGAAACAAACGGAAAATTTCAGTTGATAAGGACAATAAACTTTTAGTGCGGCAGTGATTCTTTTATGTAACTCACTAAGACCCAGGGCTACATTTTTGACAGGTCCATTTTTTTCCCTTCTCTATATTTAACCTTTCTTAAGTCATTTATTAGCATTTGTCGTCATAATATTATCTGTCATATGTGACGGCCATAAAAAGGTGAATAGCTGTATTTTACACCAATTATTTATATGGATTGATAGCAGTGATGAATCAACAGGTATTAAACTGTTTATATCTGTAGATGCTTTTGGTTGGTTGTTTGGGTCTTTATGGATTAAAACTATAATGTGTATTATCACCACATTAAATTATGTAGAAAAATATTTTATACACTTTATTCCTTTCCTTTTTATTAGATGTCAAACCCATACATTTTATTCCATCTAAGGGCTCATTTAATTTTGGTGCCAGCACATTCTTTCATTTACATTAAGTAACATGCTGTTGGTTTTTAGATTAAAATGACAAAACTTGAGCCTGTATTACTGAATGTAATGTCAATAAAACTTTAATACGTGACACATACTATCATGAGTTGAATCTTGAGGCTATATTTTCAGTATTAGTGATGGTGAAAACATCCAGTACTTCACAACATCCTCTGGTTCGTGTGTTTAACTGACCAATAGAGGCCAAAGTTAGTTCCAGTGAATTAAAGTATGTTTATTTTGAGGTTTTTCATTAATGCCAAGTGGTCAAGAAGTGATGAATTGAATTGCAGTAACAAAAATGGAAACGGTGACCACAATGGAAAAATAATCCCCCTCAGATTCTGCTAAAACTGAATGTAAGGAAAATCCTCAGCCACAAAGAAAGGCATCAGCTTTAATGTAAGTGTCCATCAATAAAAAGTGGTGCGTTTGCTTCCGCTGATGTTTCTTCATAGAACCAATAAAAATACCATGTACTGGGTGGGTGCCAAACAAAGGCTACTAACTGCACGGATATGTTTCACACAGTCTTTTGTTTTTGTGATATGAGCTAACTTGTATAGCTGCTGTCACAACAGTGAAAGATGGACAACAATGGAGTTCAAAAGTGTGGCTCTACTTAAGAAAAGACATCAAGGTCGAGGCAAAATGCCAAGAATGTCACTAATTAGCTGTAGGTCATTTGTTTGTTTTGACAGTTGAAATCACCATGAAGGAGGTGCTGAAAGGGTCAATGTCTGAGGCACAGGAGAGGTGGGAGTATTATGGAGCACAATGTTTTATTACATGGATAGAAAAGGAATAATAATTTGGACATAAGTTTGATTATACCTGTGTAGCAAAGTGAGGAAATATGGGATAATGAAGCATGTATTTGTCACCAGAAAATCCAAATAGTGTTACAAAAGCCAGTTATTGTATACATTCTTAATGCACCAGTGGGTCATACTGTATGTTTAAGTGAATGCATAATGCCTGTAGGTTGTACTATTTACTTTTGGATTTGTACAATTAATACTTAAGAAGTATATATGTTGTTGCATAAACACTGTTGTCAACCATTCAGTTAAAAAAAAAATGTTAAGAACTGAATCAACACCCAGGTCTATTACAATTACATAATAGTAACGGGACCATTATTATTAGAGTGAAATATTTTATGATTCTCCACAGCTTGTGTCAGTGGTAGATGCTTGAGTGCTAAAGTGAGAGATTTATCAGTTCACTCAGGGGTTAGAAGAAGTATAAATAGATAAATATGTGAGTGGAATAAGGTGCACCCCTGCTTCACTCACTTAAAATTAAAACAATTATGCTGAAAAAGAATAAAACTATAATTGCTGCACTGTGAGGCTCGTTCATGTCAGGAGATGTGTCGCTGCCACACCACTCTAATTGAACTTTCTCTTAAAAGCGTTGTGAGAAAACAGGCAGTAACTATTTATACAGCTACACACCTGACCAGGCATCTATCCAAACAAAAGGTCTTGAACCCAACCCTTGCGTGCCTATTCAACCCAGACATCTGATTAATTATAGTGTTGCCGTTAAGGCAAAGAAAAACTAGCTGATGAAAAGTCAGGGAGTCTGCAGCCTCAACCTGCCTCAACAGTATCATGCGTGTTAGCTTGTAAAATCCTCTGTCCCACCCCCCCACGCTTCCCTCCTCTGCTCCAGGCCCGTTCGTGCAGACGAGGTAAAACATCTCTCTCGCTGTGTCAGAGCCCTGCAGGTGGGCCCCGCGTGCTCAGGTGGATAATATCACTGTTACTATAGACTGTGTTTGGGTTAGCTCGAAAACACTTTTCACAGCAGGAGCAAAACAAAGTGCTGCAGTGCGTGATAACAGCAGGAGCTGCTCCCTACAAATTAACCTGTGGAAACGCTTTGGCCTCGCACGAAACACACACACACACACACACACACACACACACACACACGTAATGGCTGCTCTGCCCCCGTTAAATCAGAGTTTACACGATGTTCCTCTTGTACAGTGATTGTCACCTGGAAGCCCGCCAAAAGATTCCCATCAGGTATGCAGAGTATTAATAAATGACAAAAAATTCTACTTAGGTTATGTGCAGTGTGGCCCGACCAGATCCAGAACAAAAAGTCAAGGAAAGACTGTTTGTTTGGAACAATAGGGATATGATACAAATGTTTAGACAATATATTTTCTATATGTAACACTTTGTTTTTTTATGGTGCTGTCAAATAGTTGATTTTTTTTCAGCAGATTGATCACAGGGTTGCTGCGGATTAATTTTGAGTAATCACAATTAAATATAATTTATTTTTAATCTATATTAATTGTTTCGTGGGGGCACAGTGGTGCAGTAGTTGGCATTCGTACCTCACAGCAAGAAGGACCCTGGTTCATTTCCCACATCTTTCTGTGTGGTTTGCATGTTCTCCTTGTGTCTGCGTGTCTCCCGTTTCCTCCCACCATCCAAACACATGCACTGATAGGTTAATTGGTTAATCTAAATCACCCATACAGGAGGTGTGAATGTGAGAGTGATTGTTTGTCTTTTTATGTTCAGCCTTCAGATGAACTGGAGACTCATACAGGGTGTACCCCACCTTCACCCATTGTAACTGGATTAGGCCCCCAGTGACCCCTGTGACCCTAGTGAGGATAATGCGGGTTCAGATAACGAGGTGAGATTGTTTCTTTTTCCATGAACAAAGGGACTCAAGAAAGAAGGAAATAAATATGCACTTAACATGTTAAACACCCTTAACAGTTTCAACAAAATAACTTAACTACTTTGTCTCTTTTTTTCAAATAAAAATGCATCCACATTAATGAGGCCTTGTTACTCATCTTTCAGTTAACTACTAAGTTTAACTAACTTGTTGACATTGTCTGGGAGGAAAGCTAAACACTTCTTATTTAAGATGTTGCCTGAAACTGAGAACAGTCTCTCACACTGAACAGTGCGTTGTTGATAGTCATAAGATATATGGTATTTTATACTGGAAGTGTTTTGGTGAAAAGAAAACTCCTTACTGCAGAGTGTGGATAATACCTTATCAATTATTCTGTCTTAATAATAAACTTTATTTGTATAGCACCTTTAAAGAGCATGAAAGTCCCACGGTGCTTTACAAAAGGAATAGAGGCATAACACATAAAACAACATAAAAGGCATAAAACATACAGTAAAAACAGGAAACAACATAAAAACAGACATAGACCTACAACAATAAAAACGATTCAAACAAAGGCCAGTCTAATCAGAAGAGTCTTTAGCTGTTTTTTAAAAGTGTCCACAGATCTTACATTTTGAGGGAGAGTCCACAGAGTTCTTGGGGTTTTTTGGGTTTTTTTTTTCAATTCAGAGGCCAACATTGTGTTTAGTGTCTTTCCATTTTTATTGGTTGGTTCTGCTGCCTGTCACTACTGGAACAACTGACCATTTGAGTATGTGGGACCCTACCTCTATTTGGACAAACTGACCCAAATGTGTTGGCAGAGACATTTTTAATCAGATTAATCATGATGATGGTTTAATCCACATTAATGCATTCATTTTGACATCCTAGTTTTTTACCCTCTCCCCCTAAATGGGAGATGAGGGTATATTTTAGGTTTTTGTTGTTTGTCTTTGTTTTTGTTTGTTGGCCCGTCTTTCACTTTTCCACAAATGTTAGCATAGATAGTGTCCCCCGCCCTAAGTGACAACAGCTTATAGATCTATGCATGTCCCCAGTTTGACATCTTTCTGGTTGTGTTGTTTATTTACTGTACACTATCCGGTTCATTTTTAAATCTCCCCTGGCACAGGGACTACATGTTCAAAATCACGTTTTGATTGATACCTCATCAAAACTTTTGTTCTGCACTTTGGATGCAGAATAAAAGTTCCTTTTACTTAGCGATCAGGAATTATGATTCCATCTTTATCAGGACTCTGTTATTATTTCCTGAGGTATTACAAATCTGTGACAGAGGCAGGACCAAATGATCTCAGTATTTTGTTTATTTTGGAATAAAGGTGAAATGTTTCCAGAAGAGAAGTGCTGTGTAAAAGGGGCTATAAACCAGAACACGCAGGTTGTACTAACACATTGCATTCACCACCGATTGTTTGACATAAGTTATGGTGTTATAGCTTTGTATAAGGTACAGTAGTTATACCATAAAAGTAATCCAAAGACTAACATCATAAAGATTCTTTTGTTCAAGTCATAAACACATCAGACCAACTGTTATCATTTTACAACTTCCAGATTCATCTGTAACTGAAAAAAAAAAAACAATAGAAAATACAAATTCACATGGACATTTGACTATATTTGACTATATATTGTTGTAAAACAAAATATTTACTGCCACCAGTGGAGGTTATGTGATCATCAGGGTTTGTTTGTCTGTCTGTTAGCAACAGAAGTCAAAAAGGTAAATTTTCCCAGAATGACAAAAGCAACAATTGATTAGATTTTGGGGTGATCCGGATCACTGCATTGATCCAGGATAATTTTTTTTTTTGAAGGATTCTTTATTATTAACTCAATACATATAATACTGGCAGAGGTCTGTGCTCTCAGTGCTTTTCTAGTTGTTAAACACATTAAGCTTGATATTTTCTGAAAATTCTGCGATTATATTGTGTGAACCTTTGTGCTCTAAGTTTGTACATTCAACCATTAACAACATTACACACTGTAGATGAGTGGAACAGTATAACAAGGTGACACCTCTCACTTTTTCTGTCTTCTACCCAAGACACAAAAATCAGGGATAAACACACACACACACACACACACACACACACACACACGCACACACACACACACACTAAGTTCAAACAGACCTTGTTTTTTAGATGTATATTGTTTTTAGGGAAGTATGAGTACATGCCTTAAGAATGTAACTGCTGTGACAGAAACAAGAACAAACATTTTATTTGACTTTTTGTGGCCTTTTCTTTGCACTATGCTGTTTCTATTCTCCATTCACTCTGTTATTCACTCCAGGAGCTAAGTCTAAACATTGTAATTACATTTTGATTTAATCATCAGAATTTTTTGTCGATTGGCCTAAACTTCCCCGGTGTCTATTCATCTGTATAGGTTTCAAATATTTTTTAGGAATCTGTGGGTAATAGGGCATTAATAGAAATGACTTCAATAGAATGTCGACTTCAATTTGAACGACAAGTCGCATGTTATTCTTTCTCTCCCTCGTCACGTAAACACAGAGCAGTCAGACCTAAACCAGAGGAGACATGGCTGCTGCAGGTAAAATGGGTGGTGACTCTGACAAAACAAAGAGAGTGACAGATACACATCACATGTGTGGAACTACTTCACCTCAGATGAGAAAAAAAATAAAAAATCGGCACAGCCATCTGAAGAGGCATCTGCTAGCTAACCTGAGTGATATGAGCAGCAGCACAGACAACGCACATTAAAACGATGCGATCTTTTTTTCCAAACATGATGTGGACAGTGTGGTGTGTGTTTTGGCGACGGCTGCCTTAAACTTTTTGCACTTTATGTAAAAACTGAGGATGCGTGACAGACGTCCAGACAGTCCGGTTATAGAGCCGTGGGTCCCGACAAAAAGCGGCCATATGTTCACCTACTGATGTGGTGCCGTTAAATGTAAAAGAAAAGTCGAGGCATTAGTTTTTGTTTTGTTGGGGTAAAAATGCTGATGCTTGTGTCTTGTCAGTGGACATTTTTACGTTGCAGTGAAGTTTAATACAAGTTGCTCATTGCTGGACAGACGTGTTTTTTTTTTTTTTTTTGGACAGCCGTATGTTGTTCCTCTAAGAATGTGATGATGTCATCATAACCCATCGATTCAACGTGAGGGATAAGTCAACTTGAAAAAAAACTGAGGTCGTTAATGCCCTAATAATAATAATAATAATGATAATAATGATATAGGCTACTAAACCAAATGCTAAATTGGTAAGAATGCAAAATTATTTGAAACAAAATGAAGTCTTGTAAAGAAAAAAAATCTAAATTATTGCCCACTTTCCTATGGTCGTATACGTAGATCATTCTGGCTCTTGGATAAATGTAGTTAAAGATTCCTCCTCTAGGAGCATGGAAGAATTTTCTGAGATTTCTAGAGATTTAGGAGGTTTCTCTTATATGTAATCCACCGAACGAGTGATGTTAATCCAAAACAGTGGAATAAACCTTTAATGGTTGTGTTATAGGAACGAGCTGGCCTGGGCTCAGATTGAAAGCACCGATCTCACTGGACAAGTCACTCTGTTTTTAATCTGCATACTGTTTGTGCAGTAGACTTTATAAATTGTCTTTCTTTAAACAAAGCAGGCATGAATAGCTGAAATGCGCTCAGGGCCAGAAGCAGGGATGGCTTCCATAAACAGATCACCCAGGTGGTCCATGTGTGAGTGAGCCGACCGAGCGCTGCTTCAAGAGCCTCGCCACTGCAATCACAACCTCCAATCTCCTCTTTATGTCTGAACTTTTACTACTCTGAGGATCTGATTTATGGTATTCTTGACTCTGGGGCATCAAATGATAAATGCATCAAAATATTAAAGTGTTAGTTTGGTCATAGTACCTGATTTAATTTCAATTTTAATTAATTAAATATGGCCACAACCTTTCAAAACTAGGATCAGATTAAAATGTTGCTATTGTACATTTCTGCAAACAAAGCATACATATTATTTCAATATAATTTTTCACAAAAGGATATATTACTTTTTCTTGTCTTTCCTCAGTAGGTGGGAGGTGCATGGAGGACTTTTCCACTAGTGAACAATTTGCATCCCATCTCCTGAAGGTGTTTAGATTAATACATTAAAGGTACTTTGGTTAGTGTTAGAAACAGACGTGATTTGTTTTAAATGTTAATACATCACATCAGTGGAGACTTCCACAGGATTAAGGCAAATCTTGGTATGTTTCGCAACATCTAAACCAAACCAAAAAAAAAAAAAAAAGTTGAACAATGAAATCTCCTCAACCACCAAATACAGTGTAAACTCAAGGGATGGTTTTTGGCAGAAAACAAAAGAAAATATGCAGTTGTGAACATTTGACAAATATGTTCATGCCATCAGTGCCATGAAAAGTTAAAACAGTATAATACTGACAAAACTTACATTTAGTTCAGAGATGCTGAGAGTATAACATGAAATGGCAGCAATTTGTTTGGCCTAAATTTATACATATTTAGAGGTAAATAAATAGCTAACTATGTGAAAAATAAGTATATTGAAAAAGCTTGAATCACATATTTATATATATATGTATATGTATATATATAATCTGCTGTCATTCATGTTGATCAAATGATTTAACCTTGCTTCAGTGTTAATGACTGTGCATGTGAAATGTTTACCAAAGTTGCAGCTTTTCAGGGTGTTCATGTTTTTTTTTCTCATAAAATATCTCATTACATTTAAAATAAGACCTAATTATGTAATCATCACTGATTTTTAGACAATAGATTTTGAAAATACTTGAATGTTCACTTCTCACTGACAGACGATATAATAATAATAATAATAATAATAATAATAATAATAATAATAATAATAATAATAATAATAATAATAATAAATTATTGCTTAATTCATTAGGGAGTGGGGGGTGGTGACTGCTAATATCTCTTTTTAAGTGTGAGAAGAGAAAATTATACTTTGTGAGATTTAGCTTTTTTTCCCAGTGTGACTTTACATCGTATTTCAGGTGTGCTATGTTTTATTAGAAATTAGACAGAAGATAACTTATAAGTGTATGGCACCGTATAAAAAAGCTGTGAAGAAAACAAATTGTGATTTCCTACCTTTTTGACAAAAAAAACATACTTAATTTCCAAACATTCATGACAAATTCGAGCCAAATGGCAGATGAAGAGCTAAAATGTGCTAATTAGTACAATTTTTAAATACTTTCCATTTGTTTTTGCTCTGGTAACTGTTGCTGCACTAGAGTCAACAGTTTAGCATCTTTTTCTCACTGGACACAAACAATACCTCTGTTATTCTGACTGAACAAACCAACTTCAGTAAAAGCACTTCCTTTCTATCTTACGTCTCTTTGCTATCAAGTCATGCATGTCATCTGTCCTTTCTATATACCTTAATTATAATTTTGAGTTAAGTCAGTCTCAAGTTTGCAGCTCAGTTTGAGAAAATACTTTTGACCCAGTCATTCATTTTGTCAATATACGTCACTCACTACTTTTCTCATAAATGCAAATGTCAAAACGTCATCTTCTGTGTACAGGGGTGTTTCCTCCTTGACAGCATTCTTTTTGCATTATTAGTTTCTATTTTAATACTACAATTGTTTGTATAACTTTTACTCCACCCCTACGAAGGAGAGGTGAGAGTATTGTTTTTGCTTTATGTATCAAGAAATGCTTAGGATGAGACTGAATACAAACACATTTGTCTTTCATCAGATATTATCTTTACTTTGATTTCATTCCAGGTTCCACATGAGCTAAAGCAATTCTTAACACAATGTTAAAGTCATTCACATCACAGATGTGTTAGTTCATTCGTTTTGTTTTTTTTTCATTATGTTGCAATTCAGGACACCAAGCAATGTTATGAAAATATTAGTGTAAATACTAACTTTTATCACTGTAAACTGACCACAAAACTGAATATATTTTTAAAACCTATACTTGTTATTGCTCCCTGCTCTAATGCTATTGTTTCATGTAAAGCACTTTGAATGGTGTTGTACATGAAATGTGCTACATAAATAAACCTGGTTTGCTCAAACAAAAACATAAAAATGAAAAAAGTTCAATTTGGAAAAATTATAACTTCAAGTTTTACAAAGTTAAGAGTTTCTTCTTCCAGCATTTCTGTCTTGGTCATAGCTTCTGTTATACTGAAGTCATGAAGTAATGTCACAATGTGTTTACATTGCGTTGTTCTACCACTAACTATGCCCAGACTATACATGTAATGGAAAAACAGTGTGAACCAAAATCAAACCACACTGGGTAAAAGCTGAGATGAGTTGAGCTGATACTGTCAGTGGAAAAGTGCTATAATAAGTCATCAAAAATGCTGTCTAGATTTATATTCATATCAAAGGGAAATGATCACTGTATTTGGTCACTAAGAAGTAAACTGTTGGACTAGGATTTACAGAATATGAGTGTGTGGAACCAAACATTATTCAGTTTTTTAAAGACCTTTTTTTTTTTTACATTAAACTGGGTAAGTTAATGAGACCTGATTCTCATTTGCAATACCAATCACCCTCACATTCACATCTATGGGCAGTTTAGATTAACCAATTAACCTTAGAGTGTACATCTTTGATTGGTGGGAGGAAGCCAGTATAGAACCCACACAAACAAGAACATGGAAACTCCACATGGAAAGGCTCCTGGTGTTGGAATCGGACTGAGGACCTTGTTACTGTGAGGCAACAATGCCCACCATTGTACCACTGTACTAATAAGCAAGGTGCAATTTGTCAAAAAAGAGAGGGGGTAGTGTGGGGTGGGGGCAGAACTTATATATGTAGGGGTGTGGCCCATTACTAACCATTACTAATGCTGGCATGAAATATCTGTTTCTCTATTATATAGTTGATTTTATGCGAAATTTTCACAACTTCTGAACACAAATGTTAGGCCCCATGGACGAGTCTGTCACATTTACCCCAGTGCAAAGGGACATTCACAAATCCTGAGACATTGGTGTCGGTAACGTAGGATATAGGAGTCAGAAAACTCAATGACAGCCTCTTATTTGCCTGACACCCCCCTAATTAGGATCCCACTAGTACTCGAAGCAACTCCATGATGGTGAATATGTTTTAGCTGTTTTAACTTCCTGATGACAGAAATGTCTGATTTAACTTAATCACTATTCTTAATCTTTTTTGTAGTTTACATTGTGAGCTGCTCCAGACAGATGCAGGTGTGTGAGCTCAGGTTCACACCAAAACTGTTCATGGAAAAACACATTCCTCACACCTACACATCACGTGACCAGTCTATCCCTTGTGTTACAGGCAGGTGAAGGATCATATCAACAATGCCAGACGCCTCTGCTTTATGCAATGTTTAGATAGTATTTTACATAACGATCATGCCTTTGTGGCCTTCTTTATCAGAGGTCAGGGGTGTTTTGTGAATGACCGTGACCCGGGCCTCCGATGCTGTCCTGTCACTTGGTGTAACGCAGACCCTATCTTTGTATCTTATCAGTCTGACCCACGTTATTGTGAAGGATCTGTGTGTATACCGATGGTTTACAGTGAGCGTGACAGATCACCTGTTACATGCAGCCTGGTCATTCACTCAACATGTCCAAACATACTTGTGCCATTAACTCTGCGCCTGTGTTTGTCTGAGAAAAGGATTAGCATGAAATATGAGGAAACAGTGTGTTACTCTGAGGGTAACCCTGCTAGTGTTTCACAATGCTTAGTAGTGTCAGGTAATAGCTGTGAGTCATTGTTGAGAGTATGCCATCGCGTGTATGTTGAACAGTTGAGGTTTGGTCTGTGTGTGTGTGTGTATGTGTGTGTGCTATTAAAAAAAAAACTGGTTCTTCTCAAATGTTGTTTTGACAGATATCAATAGCACAGGGATCACCAGATACAGGGGGTTCCCTTCTCCCTCATAAACAAAGCGAATTTTGATTTCCTGTCTTTTATTCAGTCTTAGGTTTGTTTTTTTGAGCTTAGGTCTGATGATTCAGGTCTGAATCTGCTCTTACACTTTGGACAGAAGCTAAGGACTACATGTTTGTCTGTGGCTTAAGTGCTGCAGGAGTTTCTGTTTTTGTTTTTGTTCTATTTGCTAGCTCTCTGACTGCAACCCTAAAAATAACACAAAGCCTATAATTATGGTTTTAACCTAAAGCCCCCTCCTTCTCCACTCCCTCCTTTTATTCTCCTGCTCAGCACCTGTGCTGATTTATGGTGTTAGTGTGTGTAGGTGAGATTTACAGTGTGGCTGCTGTCAATCGTTAAGGTTTTTCAGGAATGCAACTTGTGATGTCAGAAAACAATTGTTCAGAAAAATACAACTGTTTTACGTTTTGGCTGATGGCATGAAGTACTGGACGTCAGTACATATGATGATGAATGTATTTATAGCACTATTGTTGTGTTAACATGTGGGGTGTGGCACTGAAGATAAATTGTCACCTCATATTATTCTTCTCCCAAGCGCCTAAGGCCATACTGACAGAAAATTAAACAGCAAACACAAGCTTGTATATGTACACACTAACTGTTACCATGGACCTGAATATTCCACTGACTGTTGGAATAAATCAGCCTCCTGTAACCACTTCAGTTGGAAGAGATTGGCCAATTAGAAGGGAACATGGTTGAAACCTATATTTTACCTAATATATCTGACCTAATAGCCATGTAAATTCTTCCTTTGATTGTTTTTGTCTGGTTCAAGTTTTGAAAAAATACCAGAAAAAACAAACAAACTGTGACACGTGGAAAAAATATAATTAAGCAAAAAATTCTGCCAAATGCAACAAGTGAAAATGATATTGATAAGATTTCTTGAAATATGATTTTCCACATCTATTGTCTAAAAATGAGTTCTTATATCTCACTGAAAAGTTATTCTTTAAGTGATTGTGTCTTATTTTAAGAGTGAAGAGATGCAGTATTTGGACTGAAAAATTAAAAAAAAAATTACATTTGGTAAGATTTAGATTTTTACAGTGCAACCCTAGCAAAATGAACATGGTCTGTCTGTGGCTGATGCAATATTTTGTAATAGTTTAATAACTGTCGAACACCTTTGTGGTTGAAAGGCATAAATGTGATTTGTTTAACTTAATTTTTTGCTTTGGTGGATAGAAATTCCAGATGAGTTCAGCAAAGCCTGGCACCAAGTGTACGGTCAGTTGTGAAGGTTTTTGTTGTAGAACATGATGCTGATTCATCTTTGTTATAGTTTCTACGTATAAACTGAAATTTGTCAGTGAAGTTTGGAAAAAAAACAAGCTTTTTTCTCTTTTGCTGTTTGTTGATTAGATCATTTATAGCAGCAAAAAAAAAAGAAAAGCACCTTAGGCTTTGAATTACTGAATTAAGAATTAATGGTCCATGTAACCACAGCTAATGGGAAGATGCTGTAATCCAAGATGTCAATATAAATAAAAACCTATAAAATCAAGTTATTGTAATCTGAACATGTAAAATGAGACGGACAAAAAAAAATTGTAAAGTAAACAGAGCCAAACAAACAAACGAGTTTGACAGGTCATTTGGGTCAATGTCATATGTTCAAAATAACTTGGTCAATGGTTTACATCAGTTGACGGTGACACAGCAGACTGTGGTTATACACTCTAACCCTATGACAACTGGTCTGTATCATTTGACCATCACGCAGAAGTTGAAAGATGTCCTCCAAAGCTGGCTTCACACAACTCCAATAGTGTCTGAAATATAACTCCCCAGAGAAGTTTTTATGTGGCTAATTTGACGTAAAAGTTTTTTTCATCCTTAAATTTAGAATTAGTCATTTTAACTCAGGTGTTATAAAATAAATTTCTAAACAATACTATGATCCATGAACCCTATCTTCATAAAATTTGATTAAAAGGTGCTGATTTTACAGAAATGGAGTTCCTTTCACACCAGGTAAACATATAATGGTGGATCAGGTGAATTCTACATTGTGGGTATATGTGTAGAAGTTGAAGTAGTTGCGAGTGTGACATAGTGACAGCATTTTAAGAGTCAAGATGGTTCATCATCATCAAGTAAGAACTTTGGGCCTTGGGTGAGTTTTGTGCAGATGAAGAGAGTGGACTTCACAGCTGCATCTGTCACCATTCACTTGTCCATTTGTGGATGTAATTTTACTCCAGAGTGTTATCATCAAGATGGTTTGATGTAGACTACTCTACTAGCATTAGGTAAGACCATGACTGTGTCCTAAATCACTCCCCACCCCCTATATAGTGCACTATATAGGAACCACGCCATTTTGTAGGGGTGTCCGAATCTTTAGTGAACTATTTATAAGCACTAGATATTGCACTCAATGTATCCCACAATCTATTGCGAAATGTAGTGGACATAGATGGTCACTAACCAAAGCACGATATCCCATCATGCTTCGCGTGAGTCGAAAAATGGCCGAAGGACGGGAGATTTATGATTAAAAGAAACACAAACCGATTGAGATTGGACGACATATTGGCAGAGCTACAGGAGCTGTTAAGTAACGGTAAACGATAAGTCTGTCTGTTGGATGATAGACGCGAGACAAGAGTTGCTTAGCAGTTAATAACAGTTAAACAGTCGCGAGCCAAGTTTAATCTTTTTAAAATTTTATTGCACAGACAATAAAAAAATTAAAAAGCCTTTTAATTTTATGAGAGACGACATTGTTACATTGTAATTGTTGGACGGTGATGACGCAAATAAACAGCGATGTACTGTAGTACTGTTCGAAAAGTTTTCAATTGAGTTCACTATGTAGCCCATTACATATATATTTCCCTATGTAAGGAGCGGGGGCGTGAGTGAGTGAGTGATTTCAGACACAGCCTCTGTTTTCTTTTTGCTGTCATGGCTGCCATCACAGCCTATCACCATAGTAACAGAGCAGTTAACTATGTTTAAAGTATCTGTAAAGTAATGAGGGGTGTTACAGCATAGTATGAGTTAGATTGTTAAGCTATTGAGTGTATGTAGAAATTAACCATGTTTCGTTGTGTCAATCTGACTGCTAGAAACTGCGAAGCCCCGTCTGGAAGTAACATTAGCAATGGCTAAGTGCTGCAATAACTGTATGGGTGTCACGGCAACACAATGGTGCATTTTGCATTTAGTAAGAGAAAATGTTCCTAAAAAAAAGAACAGCTACATAAGTGTTTACTGCAAAAACCCATAAGTATTAACCATGACAGTATGTTTATTATGCTAAGAAGGTATTCGCCAATAATTATTAAGCTCTATCTCCCTCCTTTGTCCATTATTCCTGTATCTATCCCTCTCTCTATTGCCCTGGCCTCTCGCTCTCTGCTGTGTTTCATAAATATAGGGCTGTGGTCCATCATAAATACTATCTGCTTTTGTCTCCTCAATGTTGTCAGTATACAACCGTAGTTAGCTTGATCTGGCGGAACTCCCTGATGCTACGTAACTTTGAGCCACTCCCCGTTTTTTGACAAGGCCATTATTTCTTCACATTTTTGGTTACAAACTGTTTATTGCAATGTTGAATTGCAGTTTTTTTATCGACATCCTGATATTTTATCATTTATATACACTATGATTCATGGTAGTGTCAAACCCGCATGTTGCCTTTGAATAAGATTTGATCACATCCGAAGTTGTGCTGATGCTGTTATCTGACAGGAAATGTTACATGCAAATTAGGCAAACAAACAGAATATTTCAGGTGTTTGTGGCATCTGTGCTAAAGTATATAAGAGCTCCCAGCCCAATCACTTAAAATGCATTATTTATGCCATTTGGATCTTTTCCAATACATGACTTTTAGTTTATTTAATGTAGCAGGCAAAGAAGTCAAAGTTTAGAAGTCTGGATGAAACATCTTGTGCACTTATATTAAATTTGTGATGGTGCCTCTTTCATGCTGGGAGTTGGTCAATAATGTTGATGTTAGCCAAGTCATTTTCTCCATTTCTAAGCTGAGATAACAACTGTCTTGAATGTCTCCATGTATCATAACAGTTTGTTACCTTGTTTCTATGTAGTGCAACACTAGCTAAGGTTACACTGCAAAAAATTACTGTAGAATACAGAAACATTGTACATTTGCAAAATAAAAAAAACTGAGTGAAAATACAACACAAACTTGATTAAAATTTTTCGAACGATTAAATCAAATGTAGCTGTAGCTTTTACAGGAAGAGTAGGTGAACAATTTGTATGTAGAAATGTTCTATTTCTATTTTTTTGAGAAAATAAAACTAAATTGAAAAACAATTTGGTGCCATTTAAATTGCAAGAACACAATGTTAAAATAACAGTTTATTCACTTTTATTAAAAAAAAAAATTAAAAGTAAACTTTTAACAATTTAAGATTTTAAGTCTGTAAAATATTGAATGGCTGTGGTTTAGTTGGTAGAGCAGTAGAGCAGATCATCCACTGACCAAAGGGTTGACAGTTTGAATCCTACCTCCAACTGGTCACATGTCCATGTGTCCTTATAAAACTGAAGACAATGAACCCTAAATGTGTCCAGTTTTAGAGCCATCCATCCAGACAAAATGCAAACATATGTTCACCCTACTTATGTTGTGCAGCTAAATTTAAAAGAAAACTCAAGGTGTTAGCCGTTGTTTTGTTGATGCTGATGCTTGTGTCTTGTCTGTGGACATTTGAACTTTAATACCAGTTGCTCATTGTTGGACAGACGTGTGTCCGTGTTGTTTCTCCACTAACAATGTGATGACGTCATTGAGACCTGTTGACTCGACTTCGGCTTTATTGATGGATAAGTCGACTTGAAAAAAACTGAAGTTGTTAATGCCCTAATACAAACATATAAAAAACTGTTGAACCTTTTAGACGTGTAGTGATGCAGTGGAAACAAAATATATTGCCTGTGAACAATTTGTGTTTGTGTTCATGCCCAAAGCAGAGCCAATAGTGTTCTAACACGATACACATAACCAAAACCGTTGACCATTGAATGAGAAATATGTAGTCATAGTTTGGAGAAATTAAAAATGCATGTGTGTCTGGTATGTAGAGTATATTTAGTTTTTGGTGAACACATATTGAGTACATGTGCACTTTGTTGACACGGTTGCACATAGATTTACAAGAACATTTTATCCTTGAGAAAATTGTATTCTGGCAAAACTTTTAGTGAAAATAGCAGGATATGACTCAGCTGTCCCATACTTCCTTGTGGTGTATTTACTGGATGTTTCCTTTGATCGGCTAAAGGAGATACCACATTGCAAATTTAACGTGAAATGAGAACAAGCCAGTTGTAAAAAGGTCAGATGCTTTCTTTTTTTTTTTTTTTTTACCAGCAATCAGAGTAATGTCACAATGACAGTAACACGTTTTCACTCTTTAAGTAAAAAGTCTGAGTTTATTCTGTTCAGATGTAGAATAACCTTGTCTGTGGTTCACTTTTGTATGTCAAGGATCGTGGTATTGCTTATCAACACTGTGGGGTTAAAGAGAACATGAACGACCGACACCAAAGAGCTTTACAGTGCACTGAAAATACAACACCTTTTGACATTTGACCTAAAACTAAACATAAACATACTTTTACAGGACAAATATGTACTGTAAACACCTCAAGTAGAACCAGGCACAACAAACCCTGCCCCCTCGTAATCATTTTTACCTGATTTGCCCTACCTCTTAACATTGTAGGGCAGCTGTCTCAGTTGGTAGAGTCCAATGACCGAAGGGCTGGCTGTCCACATGTGGAAGTGTCCTTGGGCAAGACACTGAACCCTGACTTAGTCTCTCAGTAGGACTGACAGAACCTTAGAAACCTACTGGTGTGTGTGAATGGGTGAATGTAAGGCTAATGTACAGTAAAGCACTTTGAGCACCATGAAGGTGGAAAGGCCCCCAGTGACCCCTGTGACCCCAGTGAGGATAAAGCGGGTTCAGACGACGAGACGAGAGACAAATTGTGTAAAGCTCTCTAAGGTGACCTTGCTGTGATATGGCATTCTACAAATACAATTTTATTAAATTGAATTAATAGGTTAATTGTATAAACTAAATTGCCCATAGGAGTAAATGTAAGAGTGATTGTTTGTCTCGATATGTTCAGTCCAGAGATAAACTAGTGACATGTCCAGGGTCTACCCCGCCTTCATCCATAAGCAGCTGGGATCGGCTCAAGTGACCCTATGTGACCCTAGTGAAAATAAAGCGGGCTCAGAAAATGGAAGGGTGGATGGAAGGGTGGAAAAGAATGTGTAAAATGTAATGTCATAGCCAAAGGTTTCGGCAATGGTACATAATTTGTTTTGCATGCTTTGCTGTGACTTTTTTCAGTGAGCTACACAGAAGAACAATAATACCTACTGTACCTCTGACAGTTTTGCACATTTACCTTTTGCACAATACCCAGATCAGATCAGTCATGGTAGTTTTGTATTTATATTCATATTTTTATGTTCTTTTTACTTAAACACTTGTGTGATTCCGTGCAGTAGTAAGTTTTTCATTGTACAGGGGAACCAGTTTCTTTACTGTGCACATGATGATAAATGCCTTGAATCTTGAATAATAGGTATTTTATAAGTCAATAGTACACTTATAACTACAACTGTTTTAGAGTGCTTTGCAAATAAAGGTGGATTTCATTGGAAAGTAAATGACATTCATTCAAACAATCAGATAGATGGAAATTTGTTCGAAATCACGCGTAATGCCACCAAAAGTTGAAACAAAGTGAAAAACAAAAGTAGTGGGTCAAACATTGAGCTCTGAGGTACCCCATATTTCACAGGTTAAACTTTAATGTATAATTATTATATGGAACAGTGTTTAAACATGCAAGGACAAAATCAAAGGCACAAAAAAAATTTAAATTCATATGAATGACATGAATATAGATCCTTTGTTCACACTCGTAAATATACTCATAACTCTTTAAAATCTGATTAGGTTTTTAGATAAGATTGGCTGAACTATTAGTAAAATATATGACTGCTCCCTCTCAGTTCCACTTCCAATGTAACATGAAATGAAAAAAGCCCATTTGTCAAGTGATCACTACTGCTCAGATGTTTTCATGTTTAACAGTAATCAGATTTATCTGATTCTTATCACATTTCTGCTTGCCACCTTTTTGCAACTCCATCACAGCTGCTGCCTGCTGCCTATCAGCCTCCTCATCACTGCTCTGTTTCTGCTCAAGCTACATTATCACGCATGCGACAATAACGTGACAGCATATGCGGGTCTCTTCTGTCAACTCAGTATATTGGCACGCTCAAGGAGTTGTAGACAGTATGCACAGGGGCGGAGCTTTAGATTGCATCTACCTGGAAAAAACAAGGACGACTCACTGAATTGCACTGAAAACAATCAAACAGAAGCTCACTAAGCTGTAAAGTCCTGTTTTCAGTCTTCACCCAAAAATACTTACAAGTACATCAACATTTCAAAGAGGTCTGAGCACTTCAAAGTAAACTCATAAGTGGATTTTTCATCTGTTAATCCTCAAATGGCGTTTTGTCTGACAAAAGAATTGAGTGAAGAGTCTTGTATTTTCACTTTTGAACAGGTGACACGAGACCTCTGCTCCTTAATTAAACTCTAGAGGAATGACTTGAAGTGCTAAACCTGCACAGCTTGCATATCTAATCACAGCATCTCAATTCTGTTCATCTTCACAGACTGAAAGCTCCACCCAGAGATCTCATCAGTGCATCAGGTTCAGAGACATCAAATGAGAGTAGTTTTAAACGTCTAATGCAAATACTTTTTATTTTAATTTTAATATGTGCGCCCATTAAAAATACTGTCGTTTATATGATGATATACATTTCTAATTTTATTTTTATGTTGTTTAAGAGAGCCATCTAACAATAGCATATTTAAATACAGTAAATACATAGAAATTATCTTTACTTACAACAGCAATATAGATTTACCATCCATAAGGAATGTCTGAGCTATGGTTAGGTTTGTACACATGGCAATTACTATTAAAGTATTGCATATTGTGCAAAAGTCTTAGGCCACCATTAGCCTTGTGGGTTTTGCAGTGTTGAAATGAACATATATAGTCTATTAATTTCTCAATCTCTTTTCCTCTCATGCAAGAAACTACAGGAAATATGTGCACAATCTTTAGACACAAAACTAAATGTATTGGGATTTAACAGTTAAAGTCATTGTTTGTCATTGTCATCCTTTTGAGTTTATAGAAGCTGTTTTTTTCCCTTAAACTGACGTACATATCCAGACTGTGTGTTGTAGATTCTCCTAAAATACAAGCAAAAGCAGCAGAAGGAGGTGTTTCTTGTGGTAAATTAATTTTTCAGAACTATAAAATCATATGGTTCAACCTGTTTGCAGACATCTGAACATCACTGTGATGGAATGCATGATTTATGATGCAATGGAAGTCACATTTATTGCTTTAACAGAACTGTCTTGTCTCCCACAATCCACAACCTTGTGGTTGTGGTCAAGCCTGAGGGATATTCTACATTTCCTTTGTATGGTTGGTTCTTTCTAATACCAGCAATATAAATACATCATATATTGTCTATGTCACCATAGAATAATGAAAACAAACTGATGGACTTTTAAGAATTACTATGTGCTCTTTTCATTAATGATTTCAGAACCAAGAACAAGAAAAACATGCACAGTTATAAAAGGTATATGTTCTAATAATGTCTTAACCTCAAATTTAATATTAATCAACACAAGTGGAAACATTTTCTCTCTTCCACCACCTGCTCTCTGTTTTTAGCATCATTGCTTTTTACAAAGTTAGCTGCAATGTTTGTTTTTTTTTGAGGGGGGGGGGGGTGTTGCAGCATGAAATGATGGTGCAGGAAGTACCATAAGCCTCAGTTCCTCATGTTGTGCAAATCATTTAAAATGACCTTGACTGCATTTGGAGTTTTGAGATATAAACTCCCACAAATACCCATGTGGTCAGGCCACATGTAAAAACAACTATGTCCACACTTTATTAGTGCTAACTTTACACTACAACTCCTTAGGCAATTCCAGAGGTAGTTGTTTAATGCTAAAAGAATGTTTGCTCTGGCATGTTAGAATATTTTGTGGTTATTTTCAACTGTATCTTTAAAATTTCTTTGCCCTCAGTCTGAACACATTCCTCCTCAATTTGCAAATAAGACAAACGATGTCTTCTAAATTACTTTTTTCTGCTGAACTGCTTGAATACCACATTGATCATAGTAAATGCATCCTGTTAGGAACAGTGGGCAGCCACATAACATACATGTTTTTTTCATGGTGGAGTACCCAGAGGAAGCCCAAATAAACACTTGGAGAACATGTAAACTCCCCAGAGAAAGGCCCAGAGGGCTGGGATGTTATGCATGTTAGAAGACAGTGTTATACACTGAACCACTGTCATTACATAGACATCTACAGCACTGGAAAACAGTTTTTGCTTACCCTTAAAAATGTATTCAATCTCAAATACGATCAAATATTTTCAGTAAAATTGTTTTTGTGTTTCAATAGGTGTGGCTGCATCAGACGGACACAAGCAAATGCAAAATAATTTATTATGAGTATTATTATAGTATTATTATTGTTTGTATTTATTATTATTATTATTATTATTATTATTATTATTATTATTATTATTATTATTATTATTATTATATTGTTGTTGTTGTTATTTTACTTTATCTGGAAAAAAAAGGGGGGGGGGACTAAATTCTTGACCATTTCAGCATCATCATCTTCATGCCCTGGTAGGGTAACCAGGAAACCTGGAATTTGGGACTGGGGGGTGGTAACATACAAATGTTACCTTAAAATAGGCCTAACATTGTTAAATGTAGAGATGTGGGAAGTTGAACAATAGGATAATAATGAAGCTGCACTTCAAATGTCTTCAAATCTTCATTAATCTATTAGACCTAATCTAAATATTAATGAAATGCTGCCACAGTAAACAATAAACATAGATTGCATAGATGTAAATAGATTAAAATTACATTGTTGAACGTGGAAAGTAGAAAAATAACACAATACTAATAAATTAATGTGTATAAAACAATAACGTGTCATAGTGAATGTAAATAGCCTACTGTAGATAATGTAACTTTTTGGGCTATTTAAACTATTTAAATTATGAGCACGTCATTTAAATCAGATTTAGATTTAGATAGTTCCAAATAATATCTGCTGATGCTGCTGCACTTTCAGTTATGTGGTCAGCTTCATCCTCGTCCTCAGGGCAACTTGCCCTCTCCTCTGCGTGTTGTGGCTCTTCATCTGCCATGTCACTACTGTCAATGAGTATTCGTGTCGGCCACTGTTCACACTTACTGTAGCAATCGAATAGAACTAGAATGTGACAAAGATACAAAATAGGTCCATTGTAGCCACGCAGACATTTTAAACATTTGGGACTGTATAAGCAGCCCCAGCAGCAGTCAGGCAGCAGCCTCAGTAATAGTCAGGCAGCAGCCTCAGCAGCAGTCAGGAAGCAGCCTCAGCAGCAGTCAGGCAGCAGTCAGGCAGCAGCCTCAGCAGCAGTCAGGCAGCAGCCTCAGCAGCAGTCAGGCAGCAGTCAGGCAGCAGCCTCAGCAGCAGTCAGGCAGTAGGGACATTGTTTAAAATATTTATCTGAGGATAACAAGTCATTATTCGGTATAAGTTAAATTTTCGGGACATGTACAGCTCGATTCAGGATTCGGGACAACAGTTTAGAATTCGAGACTGTCCCGAATTGTTTGGGACATCTGGTCACCCTATGTACTGGTTGTGTTTTAAAGGGCATTATGTTGCTAAAACATTAACAGTTGTGCCCTTTACAGAACAGTGTGTATTGGTTTTAACACTGGAACTATACTTGACCTCACTGACTTAAAAGTGATTCCTCATATATCACAAATGGGGTGTCCAAAGACATTTTTCTACCATTGTGTGTCTAGCCCCTACAATATGTATTGTTTACATATTTACATATGTATTGTTATCATATATATGTAAAGATCTAAGTCCATAACATAGTATAAATCAATCCTAGTAATGCATGTTTTGTCTTATAGGTAAACAAACGTGACAACAAAACATGATCTAGTGGTGTGTAAATCATACTTTACATTTCCATATGGAAAGCTACATGACTTGAAACAGATGTTTATGACATTTTGAGGTTAGTGTACATACACAAATACATATTTACCCATAATTTGTTACACATTTCTTCCAAAACCAGTGGATACTTCCAAAACCAATTCTTGCTCAACAAAACCAGAATGATGACAACATTTGGCTGTTAGAGTCAAAAGAAATGCAAGGTCATTATGTTCATACAGAAGAAGGTGAAATGTCAGGAAGCAAACAGCTTTTTGTAACAACTTAACAATAGCCTGACTCAAGTTTGAAAGGCAGTTAAATTCATGTTTTGTTAGATGTTGTCGTTTTTATCTGGAATTTCCTTTGATGTTTGTTTCTTTGGTGATTCATGCGAACATATCATACTCATCTACCTGTACAGTCCCTACCAACAGGAAATAAAGACACAAAGGTAAATACTGCCCACTGCATGATGGGCTGAGACCTTAAATAGTTCTAAGATTGTCTAATAAATGTTTTTCCATTAAGATAATATTGCTTAACAGATTAAAGTTAACTTTGTATGCATAAACACATATTCATTAATCTGACAATCTGTCCCCAGGTGAAAGAATCAAACCTATGAAATCATTTTCCAAATAGGGAATTAAATGTGTTACAATACTTTTATTTTTAATGTAAAAAAAACACACCCTTTGCAGGCACACAGGTGCGTGAGAATTTCTTACACTTGATTTAATGAGCTGTGCTCTCGGATCAGATAAGCCTTATCAGATCTGTGCTCGAGTCATTCTGTATAAACATCCTAGATAATCTGTGTGTGTTTTGTACATGCTTGTGTGTCTGTGTGCACACACATGCTCTTACAAGTGTCTGGAATATGTGGTTGCATGTTTATATAGGGCAGATCTCAGAACAGGAGCTCAAGTTTAAACCCAAACAGGGCTCTAAATCTGAACAGGCAGACCGCCGCAGGCTGATCAGGACTATGATTGACAGGCTCTCAAAACTCACCTGAGCCGGTCTCCCAGGTGTGATCACACTCCGTTGAGCCACATATAAGCTCAATGCATACCCCACATAGTTGTGTGTTATGTCTCTGTATTAGAGCTCTCAGTGCATGTGCTAATCCTGCAGGTATTTGCACTAATTTTTCCTTAAGGGTAAATTTCCTTGAGCTTTTCCCTCAAGAACAGTGCTGAGCAGTGGCCCAGCCAGAGTTTTTTTTTTTTTTTTTTTGCATTTCTGTGAGAGATGAACACATGTACTTTTAAACATTGCTAGTGCAGTGTACATTGGTGTATGACTTTTCCATATTTATTAATCATAATATTTGGTCAAACCCTCAGTTGAAATTATTTCATGCTGATTGAGGGATTGTCAGCCCTGTTCTCATTTGTTTATTCTCACTATGACACTTATTTGTACAGACAACAAAACTGACTCCTGCATGAGGTCAAACCTTATGACACATTTATTTAAACTACCTTCATCTTCATCAGGCATGTTTTTCTAAGACAAGTTTGAAATAGCCTTGGCATCTCAGTGTCTTTATTCCAGCGTGTCGGCACAATGTTCGCAGATGAGGTGTCATGAAGTGATATTTGAATGGTTGGCTTAAATGTAGATGATGATACTGTTGGTATTTCCTCAGATTGAGGGTGTGTTATGATGTTAATGTGTCCAGTTTGGTTCCACTTCATGCTCGAAAACAGGAAATCGAGTTTCAATTAGGCTCAAAATCTGTGCACATAAAAACCAAGCACATGCACATGATACCACTGCAAAGTCCATAAATGTTACAGCATCCTTGTGAGCATAAATGCAGTCCTGTGAGCTGTGATGAGTACAAATTTGATCCCTCCTACGCACTTGAAATTGCCCAACATTCAGCTGCATGTCAACTTATTAGATTTTGCAACTAAGATATCGACTCCTTTTTCCTTTGACTGCTCTGTGCACTTGAGTCAACACCTCATGGTTGTTTTTTTTATGAGTGCAGGTTTTGAGACCAAGGCCCTGTTCAGGCATTAACACAGAAGGTAAATTTAATCTCATGCAGATGTAACTAATTCAGGTTCAGTAACTTTATTATCGCCAAGAGGGGCAATTTGTTGTACAACCAGTAGCGAACAATAAAAAACACAGCAACACATCCAACATACAGTTTTATTAGAATCAGTGGAAGCTGATCAAAACAGGCTGTTGAAAGAGCCAATGAAGCCAGAAACAAATTAAAGGTCTGTACTGTATTTTGGTATAGATCAGCCAGGACATGTGGTGCTCTCCTAATTGTTCATGAAAGGTCCTCAAAGTTGACCCCTGCCGTCTTATTTGACCTTTTAATTATGCTATACAAGGTTCACATTGTTCCGCCAGTCTGACTGTATTAACTATTGTCTTGCATTTAGTTCATAAAGACCCAAACATCCACAATCAACCAAAATCATCTCCTGATCTATCATGTTTAATGCCTGTTGAAGGTGTCATTCCATCCTTATTTCATTAATATTTCTGTGTTCTCCATTGTTATTGAATACATTGTGTCTTGGTTCTTTTTAGAATACGTCCGGATTGCTTTGTTTCCATCTGTTTTTGCACGATAGAAAAATGACTTGACCAGAGTTTACTGGTACTTCCTCATACAGTACATGTCCATGATGCAGTAATGAGGCATCTCTGATTGGTTCAGAATGCCTGAAGGAACACTACCCCCTCCCCTCTCGCTCTATATATGTGTTTACCTTTACCAGAGTAGCATCCAGCTAGGTTTTGTGCCGTTGCTTGTTCTGAAAATGTTCAGGGAAAAAAATGAGGCTTTATTTCCACAGAGAGCACATGAACCAGTTTGATCCGCCATTTTTTTTTTCCAGTTTGTGCAGCAGCTACTGTGGTGGAACAGTAAAAAGCTAATTAGCTCATTAGCATACCTGCCTATACAGGTAGCCATACATAAACTATATGACAATTGCAGTATTCACAACATTTCATAACATTACACAGGTTAGAGCTAAATAACTTTATCAAGGTATAGACGACTCACCTTGGATGAACTGTACAATTACCCAATCCTCAGGGAAAAATACAAAAATCTACCTCGAGTGCTGTGATTGGCTAGAGCTGCTGAGGGGTGGGGAGTGCCTTCCAGGCACAGCTGCCTTTGAGGCTTGGTTGGGGGCTCAAAACCCCACCAAACTGTAAGAGGTCCCTATGATGTGACTGTGTAAACACGTCAATGTCCCCAGAAAGATGTGAACACAAGCACACATACACACACATACACACACATACACACACACACACACACACACACACACACACACACACACACACACACACACACACACACACACACACACAGGATATATAATACAATAGCCCAATGCAAAACAAATAAACAGACAAAATAACTTACATTTATACTCCTTCACTAAACAATAATTATCTGATATAAATCATAAGACATCTTTTAATATTACCAGGACTCCGTCCATGTCATGTCCATCATGTAAACAAGAAAAGTTTTAATTTTTTAAAAAACATTTTCTATTATCTTTCCAACAGAATCCCTGACAGTCCATTCCATTCAGCCCAGTAAAAAACAGTTTGCTGTAATTGATACATACTGCATTTTACTGGTTTATCTGGTTGACAACAATTGTTGATCTGCCAAAAATTGACAGTTGCCTTGCATTGTTGTGTTCTTATAGATGATGCTACACACTAGTAATTCTACTTTGGAGGTTTTTATATGAAGCTGAAGTCACCATAATTTCTTCTTGAATTAAAATATATTTATTGGCTTTCATTTGGTGTTTATTTACTAAACAATTCACTATCTGAACATCCAGTTAAACTGAACCGACTGAGGCTTGAGTATAAACACATCGTGCAGACAGTGCTGATCTGTGAACAGACTGACGGGTATTAATAAGTGCACAGTAGGGAACCATAGTTGCCATGTGCACACACAAACACACACACAAATCATTATTCCTGATGTATGCCGGCTCAGGCTGGTATGCAGAGCCAGACATTCCTCTGGCTGGTTGACTTACGGCAGAAGTCTGACGCTGCAGGTTTGACGCAGTGACGCACGACGCAGCGACTCACCTGCTCCACTGGTTGATGTTATTGTTTTCTTTTAGGGTAGAGTGTGTTTTAGAGTCAGCCGAGGCTTGAATGTTGGACGTGCTCCAACCAGCATCTGTCTCTTCAAGCATCAAAAGTAAAAGTAGTCATGAAGTACAGCGTCTTTGGGCTGGTAAAAAGTTGGTATGTGACAAGGTTAAATGCTTTTGACAACTTTAAGCCTTCGTACACTGACTATAGAACTTCTAGAAATATTTATTCAGTTTGTTGAAGAAATTAACTAGAAAAGAGACAGTGTCTGCATGTAACTTCATTCAAAGTTATGCTATTTACAGTCATATGTTAACATTTTCATTATTAGTCTCATTTGTTTTTTGATGTCAGACAAATTTGAACTACATCTTGAGTTATTTTAAACATGTATATGGAAAAAAAATGTCAACAGTAGCTGCATTTCCATTAATTTTTTGCAAAATAGTAGCGATATTCCTAAAAACTGGACAAAGTATATTTGTGCTTTGAACATATTTCCATTGATGGTTGTTGTAGGCAGGAGTGTCACAACTCTCGTGAAATATCCCCCTACGAGATTTCACCGCTGGAAGATGGACGCCCAAAAAACTGTTGCGTCTAGGTGTTATGGTTACAGCAACTGTGGTTACCCTGTCGGTTTTCAACAGGAGACACAGACTACAGCAGATGGTTCATAGGCAAAGTCCTTATGTGTGGCAAATGGCACAAATCACAGATTTCTGGGAGAAGATAGTGAATGATGTTTGCTGTCTTAAATGGTAGTTATGTTTTTCTCATTATTTCGAGAAAAGTCTCTGTCCATGTGTATCGTGCCATTTAGACTCCAAAAGAAGTGATCATGTGACCATGTACGTCACGTCCTGTGACAGAATTGCGGAAAAAGTGTTTCCAATGCACTTTTGTGATATATTAAAATATTGAAATGTCTGATAAACCACCTCATGAAACTGTAAAAACTTTGTATAGATATTTGAGTGTCTTTTTTTTCGAATGGTGTTTCCATTACCAAATCTTTATAGCGGTATTTACTTTTTGCGAATTTCCAAGGGTAATAGAAACACAGCTAATGTTTGAGTTTAACAGACTTCTATCAAATTTAAACAAAAAGAATAGAAAAACATCCTTTCAGAGCTTTTTACACAGTTATTTGGACAGACATTTTTGCTACGTATACACCATAGAGCTTGTTTTCATGACAGTTTTTATTCCTGTTTAATTCAGAATAAAGGTTAATTCTCCTTTAGAATGACCATTCAAAAACACCTAATTCCAGGTGAAAATGACTATTCCGAATTAAACTTAATTCAGAATAAAGTCACTGGTTTATTCCACTTCACATGTAGTATCTGGACTTCCATGTTGCGAGATGAATCCGTTACTGGACACATTCTTCTGGTAGACATGAAAACATGAAGTTGGCATTCTACCCAATCAGAATCCTCTCTACTCCCAGCTCTTAAGTGGAATTAACTAAAGCAGAATAAACATGTTTCTCATGGAAACCTTTATTTGGCATTGACATTTCTATGAAAACATGAAGGAAATTACTTTTAATTCAGATTGTTTTATTCAGAATAAATACAGAATTTTCAAAAAACATGAACATTTAGCCATTGAAATGTCAGTGAAAGTATATATCATTAACCTAGTCCAACCAATTAAGTTGAAAAGGTTACATATAAAGATTGTGATATTACACCAATATGAGAAAAACCTCTTAAGTTGATGCGTCTAATTTATGTGATAAATCTTTGTCCCCTAGGTAATTTATAAATGGTTCCCAGGTGGTTTATAATTTGTCTGATTTGTCCTCAAATTAACATTTTCTTGAACCATTGTCTGTTGTTGGGTTAACCTGTACATTTCCACACTTAGGAAATTACACAATTTGTTAGAAATACAGCTATAAAGAACTATTCTTAACATCTTATCCCTGTGCAAAGGCACCCAGGATGAATGGTTTAGGTTCTGGGTTAATATTGATTGAATTTGCTGCACTACTACTATTAATTATTAAATATTTTCTATAGCAATGAATGAATAAATTAAGGTTCTTTTTTCCTCTCCACACCTGCTACATGTGTTTGAAATGCTGTGGTTAGTATTTTCGTTCACAAAGGCATTTTATACTTAAGCATAACCTACCTACAGCAGAATTTAATGATGAGCAAGCATAAATAAGATACAAAAAATACAAGTTGTCTGAAATGAAAATGCTAATTTGACCTGCAGTGACATTGTATTTAAGTTGGAGGTGTCATGAGGGGGTGAGGTGAGTTAGGACTCAGTGCTGAAGGGAGAACAGATTTAATGACAAAAACCAACATAATGACAAGACAGACTAAATACAAACACCTGTGGATAGATCGGCCAGGTTATGGTGATAGGAAAAGTGTCCGGGTTATGGAGGTGACAATCCTGAACGGTCCTGCACCGGCAACTGCAAGCCTCACTGCTTATATGTGACCCACCACCACGAAACCAGGCATAAGTGTCTGGAAATCAAAACTGAGTTATCTGTGTAGCTTGGTAGAGTGGAAACTAAGGTTTAAGATGGTGAAAAAATTATGTTTCTATCATAAGTAGAACCAAAGTTATGGTCATTTTAATATCCACAGTTGGACCTATTATGCAATTTGCATATTTTTAGATATTGTCCGTTAAAGTTTTGGACTGTTTTGGGGTAGGAAGTCCTTAGCAATGCATAATAATTTGTATCCGATTGACAAAAAATATTCACAGATGTTAAAGGACACTCTGATGGACATGTCACAGAAGTTCTATATATTATAATAATAGGACAGAATTGCAACGTATTATAATCATTTGGCTTACGACATTGGACAAGAGCATTCAATATAAGCTTTTACCTCGTACCGAACACTTGGATGTTTACGCACGGAACGGAGATCAGTTTGTTCGGCGAAAAGAGGTGGAAGTCGGCTTTGTCTTTGCTCAGCAATCCTTAAACTTTTGTCACCGCTTAAATAATTGACCCAATAAACACATTTATTGATTGGATTTCAATGTAATGACCACAGGAACTGAACATAGAGGTGTTACGGTACCGTTTTTTGAAAAGGTGTAAACACAAATAAGAAATAACCTTCCAGCCTAAATTTGGCTGTAGCTCTGAACGGCTCAGCGCGACTTATGCCTGGTTTCGTGGTGGCGGGTCACATATAGTTGCAGACCAGCAACGGTTTGCAGCTGTGCGGTGCGGACCAGGTGATGTGGAAAGGATCTGGGGCAAAGGTTGAGTCTGGAGAGGAGAGTATCTGGGGGAAAGGTCGTGGCAGGTTGTGACAAGAGGTACATTATTCATGGTAGTTTTTATTTAGGTTATTGGATTCTTTCACTGGCAGTTTGACTTTTAATTAATTAGAATAACACTGGTTATTTGACTAAACGCATATGGTTACTCTCTGCCTCATGTGTGTTTGCATTCGTAAAGGGAAGATTATCTTATCATGATTATGGAACTGGGGAACACCTGCCAAAATAGTGGTTACTTTGGTACATACCAAAAACAGAGAGTGTGTGTGTGTGTGTGTGTGTGCGTGTGCGTGCGTGCTTTGTTGTCAACCCACCTGATAAGTTGATAAGATAAGAAACATGTAAGCAGAATCATAGCGGTATCAGCCGAGTCGCACGCCAACCTCAAACACACCAAATTTACCTTCTGATATTTGTCTAAGTGTGTTGATATGTATAATATGTTGCAGCAGAAATATTCCTGTAAGTATGCATCCTTCACAGAAGTGTGTGTGTGTATGTGTGTGTGCAGGCATGTGGTGTCTAGCATGAGAAACGCAGCAGGGGTTTTGCAGAGCGGCAGAGGGGAGGGGGGAGCGAGGGGGGCCAAGCTGTGATAACAAACTCCATTCATTTCAGAAACAACAACACGGCACTCGGAGTGAACCGTGGGCTCTTTTCCTTTGGGAGCCACTGATCTGCCCAAGTAAAGAACTCCACTTATTTACTGTCATTAGCTGTTACATCACAGGATGAAGGCCTGGCTTGGCTCAGAACTGGATCGCTTATCTCCTATTTGCACTTTGCACATGGCGACACACCAACCCATGCCTGTGCATACATGTATGTGAAGCAACTTGAATTAAACCATTCTATACTTCTGCAAACCTTAGAGGCCAACCTTACTCCTGCAAGCCACTTTTACACACAAGTCCCAGAATTAAAGGTGAGGTGGTGATCCCGCCTTTTTTCCATCATTGACAGATTTCCATAGTAACAGAGGTGAGACAGGCGAGATATAGCAGACCTGTGTTCTGGAATCAAAGGGGTGGTGACGCAGCACAGCGTTTAGTGTGATGTTTAACTTGTGCATCAGAAATACCCCGAGCGTCGCGGTGTTGGCTCTCAAAACAACAATGGAGGAACAAATATTAGCATGGATAGAGTCCTCCGGCTGAGGTGACAACAACTGGCAGATCTGTGCGTCTCCTCAGTTTGACATCTTTCTGATCGCGTTGATATGTTTATGTACTGTAGATGGCCCATGGTCAATGTTAAATCCCCCTGATGTGGGGTCACACTTGCAATACATCATGTAAAAGTCACACTTTGGTTGTACAAGAGATGTTCCTTCTTGTTCTGAATTCATGATTCCACCTTTAACATGGCTCTGTTACTAAATCCAGAGGTGTTACAGAGCCGTGACAGAGGTGGGACCAAATGATCCCACCATTTTTTTTTTTTTTTTAATATATACACATCACCCCAGAATAAAGGTGAAACATTCCTTGGAACAGAACCGCTGTGTAAAGGGTTTCACTTCATTCCCAGTTGGAAATATGTTAGTTTGGCTATGACCATCCAAGTCAATGCATATTGCCTGTTAGCTATGAACCCTTAGTGCTAAAAAAAAAAAAGTTATATTTTGACACACGATTTTCCAGAGATTAGTCAGTTGAAATCCTTAGATGCTGGAAATCAGCTGACGATCAATGGGTTTCCCAAATATCTATAAAAAAAAAAAAAAAAAAAAAAAAAAAAAAACCTCATTACATATTCTGACTAAATCTGGAGTCCGACATTTTAGCCTGATTTGCACTATGTGGAACTGGCTTTACTTAACTCCGACACCAGGTACTATTCTTGGAGACTGTTTCCATTACAAGGTACTACATACTTTAAAGTACCTGGACATCATAGCAATGTGGAACATTACTTCTGTGTCATCTGTCATCATGAATTTTTCCATTGGTCACCAAAGACTGAAGCTCCCGGACCAATCTTAGCATAGTTTTGGGCTGTCATCATGTGTATTAACCTACCACTATATTTACAATTTACTTTTTTTTTTTTTTTGTAAAATGAGACAAGTTTCTGACCAATCAATGTCTGCAGTATTTATATGTCATATTTTCGTATCACTTGGAACCTTAGTGGAGGTGATGCCAAAAAACTAGCGCTGGGTACCAGATTCTAGGTCCTTTTTTTTTCTTAGTGGACATGCAAAGAGGATGAGTCGAATGGAATCAAGTTGAGCCAGTATCATCATAACACACCTAAGTGATGTGATTAAAGGTCACTGACTCCTGTGTTTAAATGGACCAGTCGAACTGGAATGAAATGAGGAGTTCTGTGCATGTGCTAGAGTTGTGTGTCAAATTATGACCCATAGGTAGAACATCATCAATTTCTATCATCATGTTAGTTTATCTTTGGTTTGATGCTAGTTCATTACTGACTTATGGCTTAGTTTAATAGTTTGAATGAGTGCTTATCATGTCAATAGGATTTCAATCAGGGATTCCTGAGACAAGAAACAAAATGGGTTTATAATTGAAATTTTTTTTAAAATTATTTTCCCAAAATATATGTATATGTCATAGTTGTCCCAGGTGTTGGCCTTTCAATGCCGTTGAAATACAATCTCCCAAGTTTAACATTTTTAACATTATTGTCATGTTTGCTGGACAAGCCTTGGGTTTTGTCAACACCATAAAACCCACAGAAACCTAAAAAATATGGATTTGAATACAGTTATGGCAGTCATTTTGACTATTGGAGATTATTGTACTCTGTGTTGATTGATCTATTCATGCTTTCAAACTACTACTATTACTTAAAATAAATAAATTATGAAGCTATCGATTATTGGGGAAATACACATTTAGTTTTTAATCTCAAAAACAGACAATGATGTTCAGTAATATAAAAAATACAAATCTTTAACTGAAATAATCTGAGACGATGTAATAAAATGTGTTTTTGAAAACAGAAAAGACAAGAAAACTCATCTTATGGAGTTGACAAAGTGTTGATGGATTTGACACGATATGATGTTGACGAATTAGATGAGAACATGATATAACTTGGCCATTGAACTTCAAAAACTCAACTATTCAAATGGATAAGATGCAACTTATATAAGTCCTTTTTTGCACCAAAACTCACTTAAAAAACAGTAACTGGGCAGTATAGACCTTCTAATATCTTGAACAGTCCATCTAATCAAATGTGGATCATGGAGGAAAAAACATTGAGAACCTCCAGTAATTCAACCTTTAAATTGAAAAATTTCTGAAAATCTTGAACTCATCCAATACCATGGCATGAATTTAAAGACCTGGCAACAACTAATTGAAAAGTTCTTCATCTATGAAGTCCATGACTAAGCCATGGCTCAGTTGGGAGAGTGGGTCGTCCATTGACCGAAGGGTTGGCGGTTCGATTCCCACTCTGTCCTTGGGCAAGACACTTTACCCTCCTTGCCTCCAGTGTCACTCACACTGGTGTATGAATGCATATGAATGTTTGGTGGTGGTCAGAGGGGCCGTAGGCGCGAAATGGCAGCCACGCTTCTGTCAGTCTGCCCCAGGGCAACTGTGACTACATATGTAGTTTACCACCACCAGAGAGAGCATGTGAGAGTGAATGAATAATGGATCAATAATGTAAAGCGCTTTGGGTGCCTTGAAAAGCGCTATAGAAATCTAATCCATTATTATTATTATTACTTCAGCAGAGAACTGATAGATTCCCCTGGATCGGCTTGTACATACTGGTGATGATTGGTGTTTGACTATGATGTCAGCAAACAGGACATAGTCATCCGTGCCTGGTATGACCTGATGAAATGCTTTAAATAATTCAAAGTTTGTATGGTAAGTAATTAAAAATTATGTACTGGGTGGCTGTGACTGACTTTAATCCCTGATTTTATATATGTGGAAGTGAGTTATATACTGTAAAGTCAGAGCATAGTCATTTCTGTACAGCTGAAAACACTAAAGATCACTCTGTATTTGAAGTTATGACCTTACTGTTAGTAAAATTTACAGACAGATGAGTGAGATATTGAATGTAAAACCCCTGAAGTCCTTTTATCACAAAAAAGGTCTGTGTATGTCACCCAAGGGATTATTATTCAACCATTATATTGAAGCGTTTTATTGCTCATGACCATTAAAGCAAGTCGAAAAAACAAACTACAAAAACAGTGACATAAACTGCTTTGACATCTTTGTAGGGAAGCTTTACCAGCTGTTCTACTAAAACATTTAGTCACTTTCTATGTCAACAGCACAAAACCGGATGTAATCTATTTAAAGCAAATTCTATGTTTACCTTGATAAACAATAGATGCAGTTTTTCCTCAGTATTTTAGCCTGTCTTTATTTCAGTCTTCTCTTTCTTAGTAAAGTGATTGATGTCAGCTTTACAAAGCAAACAAGTCAGTCATGGGTCATCTCAGGTCATCTCTAGGTCAGAGGTCATCAGCCAGTCTGAGAGACCGAAGAGCAATGTTGGTGTCATGGTAATTATGACAAAGGATTATCTTTGATGTGGCCTCTGAACCTAACTGTGACTTTTGGTTATGTTCTGTTATCCATCATTAGTTGAATGAAGATGCTGTAAAAACACGTTCACACTGAACCTTTTTTAAGGTGAATTTCTCTCAAATATGTGAATTTGTTTCCTTGTTTTATATCTTTTTGAAGTATTATATGTAACAATCTGACCAAACAACACACATTTAAATCAAGTTACATTTTGGATATTCTGATGGATCAATTAATGTATGTACAATGTCAAATTACCCCTGTATTCATTATGTGCAAATTTGGTTTCTCAAAATTTTCTGCCATTCAATGGTAAGAAATGGCAATGGCCAATATATTAAGATTTTTTTTTTCTTTTTAAACTATTAACTAATGTTTATTCCTGATCATCATTCACCTTATTTACATATTTTTAGCTCATATATATATATATATATATATATATATATATATATATATATATATATATATATATATATATATATATATATATATATATATATATATATATATATATATATATATATATATATATATATATATATATATATATATATATATATATATATATATATATATATATAGTTATTTACCCTGACAATTAAAATATGATTTAATATGCAACTTCAATGATTACTATCCTAAAGCGTGTGTGTTGGCATTAACTTCTGTTTGAATATATATGTCTAATATTTACTTTGGTGACTATGGACCATTATTAGAAATTGTGTTCATCGTCACTATGTCATTGTAGAATGAATTAGATGGGAATTTGAAACCATAAATTACCCTTTTCATCTTTGGTGATTTTATTTTCTTTTTATCCTTTTACACCAATTCTGGACATATGTGCCAAGTTGACTCTATAAATATTTTAACAGACTTTTTGTGACTTCAGGACATGTAGTGCCAAGACTTTCAATTATAATGTAAAAGGGCATAAAATATGTAACTGATGGCACAACTCATAAGGTGTCAAAAATATTAAAAGGGTCACCTGGTAGTGATGATCATCTAATAAATTGGTTCTATTGACATTCAACACTGGTATCTTTACAACCTGAAAACTTTCATTCAAACAAAAGGTAATGCCGACACACTCTGTTTAGGATAATAATCATTGAAGTTGGATATTAAATCATATTTTAAGAGTCAGGGTTGGTCTATTTTTAAGGAGTTGCCAAGACACTGTCAAAGAAGAACTGGGTGGCCTCAAAAACCCATATTAAAATGAATGATAATGTTGGTAAGTTACTGTTAGATACTGAAATTGGAAACTGCTTACAGTCATCATGATGGTGGTAACATACAAATTGTGTGTTTACAGACTCTTGTGTGGCAAAATCTGTTTATCATTATGTAATTGTGTATACTTACATTAAAGATATATAAGTATATGTACTGTAATACTAGCATGTTGACCTGTAGGGAACCATGTGTCATATTAATACTGATATCTATAGTTAGTATATATATATATATATATATATATATATATATATATATATATATATATATATATATATATATTAGTAAATGCATCATAGCTGTTTTTAACTTCATTTCTTGTCATGCATGGTAGTGTGCCTCTTGTTGACCGTGGGCATAGCAACATGAGTGTAATGCTGTTTATTGTATTTGAAAATTACTAATATCTCCCAAAACATTAGTCCTATCAACTTGTCAAGATATTTCATGTGGACATGGGACTATTTCTCAATTGTGCTAGTTAAAAACATGTAAATTTCTCAGAACTGTGAAGATACACACACATACACACACTCTTTCTCGAGACCTTATGATATAGATGCTTACACGCCAACATAGACATGAATTAAAATGCTGAAGTATATAATTTCAGCTTAAACTGAAGTTCACTTCTTCAACACATGTGGAATCCACAGTAAACATAATATTACATGATGAATGCTTACAGAACTTGAGCTGCAGTGTGATATGTAACAGCAGCCTTTATTTACACGTAGCAGCAGAACTGATGTCTCTGACCTGTCTGCTGTATTTACACAGTCTGTCAAGTCCTGAGAGACAGAAACGCTCTGAGACGTCGCTCACTGCCCCGCATTCCTTCCAAAGAGCCTGAGATGGGAAGGGAGCCTAATGGGACAGGTGAGTATGGCTGAGGTATGTGTGTGTGTGTGTGTGTGTGTGTGTGTGTGTGAGAGAGTGTGCGCGTGCGCGCTTGTGTGTGTCTGTCCACATGCATACCATCATATACATGATATGTATGTGGACACGTGTAGACCAGTGTTGCTCAATCAGTTGCTCATATTCACAGAACAAACATACACTTTACTGCACATCACACACTACCATCATAATTACATTATCTTTATCAGTTTTAATTCAATGATGTTTATTACATGAACGCCCTGTTGTTGTATATTTTAAAATGTGTAAATTCATTGAACAAGATTTAGGAGAGGAACATATTATGCAATTGTGGTTTAAAACTAATGAAATGTATTCAGTGGTGAGTTTTGTATTTCACACCCAGGTCTTCAGTGATGTTGTGTCTGACTTCCTCCACCTTTTAAGCCATAAAAACCCAAACAGCCACTGGTGACCAAAACCATCTACTGATCTAAAGTGTTTAATCCCTGTCCATCTACTAATCCTATCAATACATGTAAATAATTGCTGTAAAATAGTCAAGTTTTCATAGTGATCAGATATGACCTAATTGGATGTTCAGAGGCTCCGTCGTCACTATGGGAAGACTGTCATCTTCTATGACATTGATTTATCAGTAGAACCCATGGAGTTAGATCAGTGACAGTGGATGCACTTGGTTATTGATTTTTTTTTAGCTGAAAAAGTCACTTTTGATAATACCCAATTTTAATCTGAGATTGTACGTACATCCACATAATCAATTAGTTAACAAGTATTCAGAGAATGCCTAATGTTGCCCATGTTTTGTGCCAATCTCAAGTTTCTATGACAACCCATTCTACAATTGGAGCCAATAATATGATTTTGACCTTTCTGCTAAATGTGACCTTGACCTTTGACCCTTTGCAATATTAATAATTCAGGAGTATCATGAAGATGGAAAAGTGCTATATAAGTGCAGTGCAGTCTATTTCTTCTACAATATTAGAACATATCGCCAAGCAACAGAAAAAAAAAACCAGGCGCTATTTATTTTGTTTAATTTATTTTTTATTATTTCAACTTTCAATTCTTGTGTGTCTATGAATAAACCACCCTTATAGACTGAAATCATGAGCATAAATAGAAAGACGCCAAAGTATTTTTTTTATTTATATCTTTATTTAGGTGGGACAATGCACATTAATGAAGATATTTATACATTTATTTCAGTATAAACTGGTAAATATGCCAGAGTTAGCATCAGTGGTATTCATCCGCAGTCCTCATTACATGAATAAATAAATAACAGTGATCCATGCAGAATAAAGCACTGCAGTGGAATAAGTAAAGTGCATTTCAAGACAATATATTACAAAGCAGTACCAAATAACATTTGTGCCTACATATTAAGGCCTGAAGTAGAATAAAATAAAATAAATATTATTACATAAAAAGCAATACATTAAACGACATTTAAGTTTATTGAAGACTTGTGGTAACTTGTCTTTGATCTTGAAATTACAATTAGAATTGTAATGAAAAAAATCAAACACATATTTGAACTTTTATTACCAATATAAATCATTATTTGAATGCAGTTGGCTCTCAGATCCCCTTAGAATTCATGCAATCGCAATCATTTAATGTGATAATAATTCAATTGTAAATGTAATATGTAGTTAAATTAGAATTACTGATCAAAATAATGGTGATTAAAAGCTGTTACATACAAATGTATAGTTTTACATGTAGCATATAACAGTCAGTCATAACAGGGTGATTATGTTGTTGGAGATGCAACGATATTTTCCTTCTGAAATCCTAAAAACAGCTCCAGCAGTGGTTGTTTTTATTGTAATATGTATGTGACCTTCCCAGCAATGTCGAAGAGACGTATTCTTCCTTTTTTTTTTAGATGCCATTTTAACATTCCTGAAGCTCTTGGGTGACCTAGATACCTTGTAAGTTGTGGTCAATCATCTGGTAGGGTCAGTCATATGACAAGGGTAAAGGTCAAAGGTCACTGATGTTCATCGCATGTCCTCAGGGAAACACAGTGACCTGAATGAACCTTGACTGCTCGCTGGATGAACGGTACCCGCAGTAGGCAGTGCTTAAGCACACAAATCAGCCAAACAAACCCTCAGATACATGCCCTTAAAAGTACACACCCCTCCTGCAGACACACACAGACACACAGAGAAAAGTGTGACAGATCTGCTTCAGCTCCTCAGAGGTTATGTGTGTCTCAGTAAACACTGTTTTCAACCTAGAGCATTAAAGAAAAAGTTTATGCTCCTGATGCTTGTTCTTTTCAGCCCAACATTCGCAATACATATTTATCTAATGGGAAAAAAAGGCGGTAAGACATACACAAAAACTGCCATATGCACACACAATATGCACACACACACACACACTGGAAGAGCCTTGCAACCATGCACAGATTAGCTCTCATCTCTGTCAATGAAAGGTTTTCCCCTCTGATTTCAGAACCTTTTTTTGGGCTTTTAAGTAAACTAATCTTTGAGTAAATACCACAGGCTGTTTCTGAAGTCGGCACATAATGGAAAGTCTTAATATATCTGAATAAGAGCAAACAGACTTAACAAGGGGCTCGCTGGAAGTTTGGGATCAAAGCTTCAGGGCACAAAGGCAGAGATTTAGCATGTTAGACTGATCGTCACCCTTTCACAGCCAATGTATTGTCTCTGTGTTTCTCTCCTCAAGTTCTTTGAATTCCTGCTCAGTGTAAAACGCTTATTGTTATCCGTGGATTTTACCGCAGCAAACCGTGTTCTTAAACATCTCTACTCTGCATTTCAGACTCCCTTATATTGAGAGAAAGGTTTAAAAAAAGAACAGAAAAAAGAGCGGGGAACATCAAACAGACTAACATTGTGGGTTCATGTTTTGCTGTACAGGTATTGTCATAGAATTGACCGGAGTGAGCCGCTTGCAAACACTTCTTTTCTCTGGTTGTGTTTTAAGTGGTTGTTGAGTGTAGTTGCTATGTTTACTGGGTGTGCTCCAGGTGTATTTGTACAAGATGCACAGTTTTCTTTCCTCATCCAGCCCCACTCACCTAAAGTAAATGTTTCCATACTGCAAAAGCTCCAGGATAATCTGTGATAAGGAGGTACAAGTTGCATGTCACTATGTTCCACTTTTAAATCACATTTAGTTTGTATTAGTATTATTATTATTATACAATTTATAATAACAGATATTTTTCCACCTCCATTTTCAATAATTATTACTAGAATGTTGCGACAGCTCCCATTCACTTTGAATGGACGTTCCCAGTGTTCTGTGGGCAGATTTTTTTCCGATAACAGCCCACTGTGCCATTAACACCCCCTACCAATGGCAACGAGTTTTGTCACGTCAGATTCACGGTATCATATAGCACCATAGTTCAGCTACTTTGACAGTAAATATTCACTATATTGTAATGGCTATTTCATCCAGTCTGTTAGAGTAGTAGCTGTAATAAGCTGTAATAACCTGTAGAATAAGCGGGATAATGTATCACCCACGTGTTACTATGAGAAAAATATTTCGCAATGGGGCCAAACAGGTATTGTTCCGCCCCCGAACAAAGCATAGAAACAAGCAGTTTTGTCTGTTAGGTTTACATTCAAGCAAAAAAAGCCCCGAGCATTGAAACGTTGAGATCATATGTGTTTGTAGAAACTTCCAGTGGCAGCATTTTATTTTGGTGAATAGGTAACCCTGTGCCAGTTCCACATTAGTCATAAACCTGTTTGATGATTTTGGCATTGGTGATCCCTCAGTGCGTCATCATAGATCCCAATGCAGAGTGACATTGCACAACATAGCATTTAAATTATTATGTTTCCAAGGCAGCAGTCCTACAGTTATCACCTCCCACATTATAACTAAACAAACATATTTCATTGTTCCAAAGACTGATCCATACGAGCCCTGTGGTTAATTTGATTTCATTCATTAGACACTATTACACATTGCTTCCATGTGATCATATCTGATAAAAGTTGCAGATTGTCCATCCATTTATCTTCAGGAATCTCTCCCTCCATCTCGTTGTCACTGTGTGTGGGTAGAATAAACTGGTGATGTTTGTATGACACACCTGTGCAAAGCAGAGCATGCACATGTGTAATGCTTTTACTATGAGTTTGTGTTGAATTCAGTTGAATCATGGACCTGACTTAGTTTCTAAATATAAGTACTCACCAGCTCTGAATATAGTGCTCTTATAACCTCATACATGAGTGAAAGACTAAAATAACAACAGAACAGGCAAATCACTAAAGCCTTTAAGTAAAAGTTCTCATGAACTGTATTTCTGGACCACAGATTTTGACATCATAGTCAGGGTGCCATAGACCTCCCTGGTGAAACATGAGCTCCCCTTGAATTACATTTTCGGAATGTTTTGGGGTTTTATAATAATGACAATAACATTGAAATGTGCTGTTGATTTTTTTTTTATTAAATATGTTGTGTTTCCTACACATTTCTTCATCTATTTAATGTATTACTGTTCACAATGTATTCACAATGTATATAAATTCACCATTTGCCCCAATATTATGATGGTGTCGATACCTACTGTGACCACTGTGTGTGGTGGTGCATTTTGGTGGTGGTCGGACGGGCTGTAGGTGCAAAATGGCAGCCATGCTTCCATCAGTCTGCCCCAGGACACCTGTGGCAGAGTGAGAATGTGAGAGTGAATGAATAATGTTTCCACTGTATTATTATTTCTCTTTAGGCCTATATTTGGCTACATGTACATTATAAAAGATTAAGAACGGGAACAAAGATTCAATTCAATTTCAATTTATTTTGAATATGCAACAAATAAAAACAACCATGCTCAAAAAATATTTGAAAAAACATATAGATAAAAAATAAAATAAAACAAAACATTGTTTCATTTGTACTTTCGTAAAGCATCTTTGGGCATATAAGATGCCCAAAGACACCTGTCTGTTTCAAAATGCCTACACGAAAACAAGTAACTATGCTTGTTATATTGTGCACACTTGTTTGTAGGGAGCCCCCCCCCCATGACTATGGTTTTGTTTGCACACTGACTATATGCATCTATGGTGTTTAGAAATATACCATGGAAGTATTTTCCCATTTTCCCAGTGAGTGGGTTATGTTATGCTAACTGTACAAATGAATGCATGATCAGATTGAGAAGCTGCTGTGGATGACACAGAGGAGTTTGAACTCTCATTGCATGTTAGTTATCGCTATCAAAAGATTTCTCACAGATGTGGATCTGTACATAGGATATCCTTTGACCCTTTGCTGTATGTCTACCCCCACGTCTGTCTGTCATCTCACAAATCCCCCACTGCTCAAAAGAGTTGAAAAGTGAGAGTGTTATATCACTGTTGATTTCTACACTGGATAAATTCTCTAAAGTAAATACACTGATTGTGCAACTCCACAGTAACTGACTTTAGTCCAGACTTTTGCTCATATAAATGGATCAAGGATATTTTTATATGTAAAACAAGTGAAAACTGGACCTGATTTATTAACAAATTCCACCAGAGCACTGTTTTCTGTTAAACTGACAAGAGGGTGATTTTAACAAATGACTATTAAAGTTTTTAGCCGCCACTCATCCTCATATCCACACTCTTCTGTGCATCTCTTTAACATTTCACCAGAGTTTAACAGTGCACCTTGACACATGATAACTTGTTATTTTTCAAAGGTCGGACTAAAGGATGCATAATAAAGTATGGTGAAGCTACGACTGTTGCAGCATGCCAGTGGAGGTCATGAACTGCATTTGGAATATTTGTGTGTGTTCCACCTGTCTGTTGTTATGTCAGTGTCATTCCTGCTTGTCAAACAACAGAAACTAAAAGCCCTTTTGAACTTTCCCATTAGCTGGATGATGCACCCGGGTTCATTTTCACAGAAAGAACCACAGTCAGACTGGACTTTGTTTCAATGAGGTTATCACTGTTGTTTTTGTTCTTATCCTGGAACATTTGATGCCTTTGAATTAGATACTAGTCTATCATCCCAAGAGCTTTACTCTGGAGGTCTGTAATATAAGGATATATAGTGATGAAAAAAGTATTTGTATTTTTACTTATACTACGGAAAAACTGCATTAAGTAAAGGTTCTGAATTAAAGCCTAAGTTAAACAGAAGTATAGCAATATAATCATTTAAGGAAACATGATCTCTGTTAGTATTTTATAAATATACATGGTGTTTTAAAGGGTATCTGTAGTGATTTTTTTTATTGCTAGTTATTTCAACTGATTACATTTAATGTTAGTGATTATATCAACTTACATCATCACGTGTTGCCAAGTATGTTCAAGTACCAAGTCACTGTTCTATCAGTCATGCATAGTTACTGACATGTTGCCTCCTTCATGCGCTGTTTCTGCACTGGTAGTAATGCAGCGTCATTGTATTTTGTGATTGTGTGGGTTGTGATGGACTGATCACTGACCCCGTGCAACAGACCACAGTCTAAGATGAGGTATTATCAGCCAGTGTTGGGTCACTTCTCTAGGACAATGACAGTGTGTAAAGTTGACGGCTGCGCAAGCAACAAGCGCCAATATGTGCTTTCCACTCAATCTTGTTCATTGACTGCTGCTTGTTTACTCACACTCACCACCTAGATCTAAGCTGCTCCACATAGGTTCTGCTCCTGCCTGTAATTTACATAATAGCAAGTGCCAGCTACAAAAAACTCCACCCCTCGCAAATGTTTTAACCTGATCTCTTATTTGTACTTTTTACTGACATTTACCTTTGACCTACATTCACTAAAATCTTATGTGAACTATTCTGGACCACCTTTTTTGAAAGTTTAAAGGAAATTGGTCCAGTATTTACCAGTAGTCAAATAAACAGACAGATGAACAAATGGACAAACGAAGCAAAAAAAAAAAAAAAGTTTAAAAATCCCAATACCATCACCTTCCCTTTGGGGGTTAGGGTAAGAGGATCGAGTGTGGTGCATTTATATTGATTATTTTACTGAATTGTGCTCTTTTGCTGTTAAGTAATACACAGACACACAGTTGATATCATAAGCATGACCTATACAGCTAAACTTTAAATGGATGTAGTAAAGGCAGCGTAGACGTATATTAGTGTAGTTACTTTATCAAAGAATGGTGCAGGTTGTGTAATCAGGGTTTGTTAGTCTGTCCATCTGTCTGTCTGTTAGCAACATAACTCAAAATTTCAGGCAATGCTAATATACGAAGAACAAACAAGTGTCAAAAGTTTGATGGTGATCAGTGGAAGGAGGGGGGGGGGGGGGGGGGGGCAAAGTCTGCCTTGGAGTGCTTTTCTAGTTTTTATATGGATTATTTAGATTTGAAAATAAAAGTGACTGTACACAGGAGTTGTAACCCAAACGGTCCTGTGTAAACATCCATTCAGTATTTTAAAGATAGTTCTTGAACTTTAACCCAGAGAAGTCACTGCTGAATGTTGTGAATACAGTTGTGAAAGTGACAGTAGTGGGTTCGTTGTCTTCATTTTCAACCTGATTCACAGTGGACATGGGGAAACGTCCATCTTTGAAACCAGTAGAATTCAATGTATTAAATGTGTTAAACCTAACAACGCAAAATTATCAAATCACTAATATACAACAAAAATAACATAGGCAGTACTCCATACTAACATAAAAAATTTTCAGATAAAACAAAATGTACATTTCTAAACTGTACTTCTTGTTAGTTTACTGTTGCTTTGGTAACATATACTGTAGTTCTCAGTTCTAACACATCATATGGAACTAGTTTGTTTTAATTCAAGGGAGTAAAACTAATTTTAGTTCAGTGGCCTCATAAAGTCCAATATTATCTCAAATGGGTGGGACAACTAAAATGACAGAATAATAACAGACAAATTTGGAAGTTGCCATTATTTTATATCTTTGTTTTAGTGCAAAAAATTAAAACATCATTATAAAACCGCTTACATTTACAAACTATCCTCTCACTAGAAATGTGAATAACCTGAAAAACCACAAACAAAATGACATTTTCAAAGAAAAATAAGTGGATTGTTAACAGTATTATGCCTCAGTTTAGAATTTACACATGTGAATTACAAATAACATGACAGTGAATCTACAAATGAATAAAACATTTAGTAACAGCCATCCGGGAGTGAAAAATAAACTATTTAACTTCATGATCAAAAGAACTTGTCAAGACTGAATGATGCCTTCACTGTTTTCTGTGTAATTTTTGTACTTTACAACTTAATCCCATGGATGTGAATAGACCATTTACTGGACCAGTTTTAGTCTGCGAGCCTTATGTGTGACCCCCTACATCCACGGGAAAAAATTATTAGACCACACTTGTTTTCTTCCATTTTGTTGTTCCTTTTAACACCTGGTACAACTAAATGTACATTTGTTTAGACAGATGTAATGATAACAACAAAAACAGCTCATAGTAGTTTAATTTCAGAGCTGATATCGATCCATTTTCGAACCTGACTCATGTCATCTGGCTAAATACACACTAGGGGACTAGGATTTCCTCATGCAACCATCTGAGTATCATGAGGTTCAGGCTTTCTGAAAAACGAAGGAGCAAATCAGTGTCACTGGGTGGGGCTTCCCCTGGATGGGCAGCATTGTGGCTGTCACGGCTGATGTCCCCGTCATCTGTTCGACACTCGCTTCCTCTTCAGCTTTTTGCCATTCCCTTATAGTGTCCACAGTACTCTGGTGTCTCCCTACAAAGTGAAAACATATGCCAGAGGATTTTTCCAGAACATCTGACACGTTAAGACTAAGTTCTACAAGCCACTGGTCTACCCGTTTTCCATCGGGAAGTTCATGGAATATCCGCTGGCTGTTAACGATGTTGTCTTTTAGCCTCAGATTTTCCCTGCACATACGACAATGGTCATTTACAGACAACGCAGCGGTGCGTTTAGGTGTAGCCATATTGTTACACTTGTTTTGATGGTGGTCTGCTTGCAGTATGGCTCTTCTTCCTGCTGTCACTCTGAGCTACGTCACAGCTTGAGTTCAACGTGAGTCGCTGAAGAGGTGTGTCAGTCAAGATGAAGGACAGATTCTTCATCTAATCACATGCAAGCATTTTAGATAAGGCCCCTCCTTTGAAAACGTATTGGTTGTGGGAGGGTCCCAGATGGTATTCTGATACCAGATGGTGAGAGTCAGGTTATCCATTTTCCATTTTTTCTGGATAATAAGTAAAATCACTTCAGTTCTTACATCAACATCTATGTCGTACTGACAAAAACAGTGCTTTTATTCATTCTGTTTTCTGTCTGTTTTAGTCACATGATAAAGAGATACTACTACTACTACTACTACTACTACTACTACTACTACTACTACTACTACTACTACTACTACTACTACTACTACTAATAATAATAATAATAATACATTGCATTCATAACACTTTTCATTCAGTGGGTTCTCAAAGTGCTCCATAGAGGAATATTATAAATAAAATAAAAATAAGGTAAGAGTAAAGTAAGTAAAGAATTGCATAACCATCATTTTTGATGACATTTGATGGTCTAACATTTTTTTTCCGTGACTGTAGATGTCTTCAATTACCCAGTCTTTAGTTTTATACTTTAAGCACATTTCAGATTATGTGCATTAGTGCTTATCTTTTCCCATACATTTGTGCTTGATCTAATCATTTTTTCCACGACTGTATAAGTAGTAGCCCATTATATTCAAATATATTTACCAAGAGTCTACATATGTGCTGCTCTATATTATATGTTTGCATGGGAACTTATGTTACTAAAGTACCATTAAGTTTGAAGCCCAGCCTCACCTTCTATTGCTGTGGAAAGTCAATAACATTTGACTCAATGATGAGTTTCAGATTAATTGAAAAGGATAAACACGGAAATTAAAAAATAATTTCCTGGTGTGTGTTTGTGCCTGTTTATGGTTTGTTTTGCTTAAATAGCTGCTGATTAACTGCCCTGAATGTTAATTTCCTCAGTTCCCTGTGGCTTCTGGTTGCCACCTCTAAACGGCATGTTGCCCTCTGTTTGCACCTGAGCTGCCAGGTTACATCAGACAGACAGACAAACACACACTCTAACCTCGGCTGGCATTTTGTGATGAGTTAAGGCATGCCGGTATTTTATAGTTGCGTTTTTTTTTTTTTTTTTTTTTGCCACGGAAGAACGTTTCACCCTGATGCAGAGTAAGAACTCTCTCAGGAGTTCACAAAAGGTTCGCCTGCCCTCAATTTTGTGTGTAAGCATGCGTGTGTGAGTTTCTTAAGTAGCCTTTGTGAGTGTTTGCGCGTATAAACAGGTGAGCCGCAAGGTGATTATGCTGTCAACTGCTACTGAGTCATTCACATCTCCACTAAGTTAATTAGAGGTGGCAGAGCATACCTGGGGTTTCACACACACATAAATACACACGCACGCACAAGTACACAACGCAAAAAAAAAAAAAAAATTACAGAGGTAGACAAATGATATATATAAATAAACTTGCGTGCCATCCGTCGACATACACTCAACACCTTGATAGAGTTTGACACAGTCCTCCAAGGTGCAAGTGTGTGCACACCTGGTACGCTGTGTGCATGTGTGTTAATGTGTGTTTCCAAGGAAAGCCCCATGACTTCACATGCAAACATATTTCTGCACAGGACAAATCACACAGGTGTCTGTTGTGATGTCGAACGATAATGTGTATTAAATAGAACCACCCATAAAGTCAAGTCACATTAATTAAAGGTTTGTTTTATAAACGCTATGCTAATATTGTCCTTACTTGGAATTTTATATTCTTAAGAGTCCATCAGAGGACAAGCCAAACTTTTTGACTTCCTTGTTCCGTCTATGCAAGCTCTCCGTAGTTTTGATCACACATTTCCTCTACCCTTATAGGTGAGTGTATATTTTGGTATTTGACTTTTCCGTTTATGAATGGGAATTTAAAAAAACAAAACAAAAAATAGGCTGGTTTATTTGACTTTTGTTTTGAAGCACAAAACCAGCATTTTCCTTTCATTTTCACTTTTTTTCAATTTCGCTTCACAAAAAGAAGTTCAAAGTCAACAAAAAGGGCAAAAAACAGACTAAAAACAAGCAGATCTTTCACCTGAAAGATCTGGCTTAACTTATAGATGGTCATGTCCTCATTCTTTCGGAACAAAACATACGGGTCCATGTTTCTGGACTCTGTAGCTGAGTAGCTCAACTCCAAAAACTATACCCACCACGCTTCTTCTCTAGACGCCAAACTTATGTATGCTTTTTCCCTACCATGCGCTCTTACCTGACTTCCGGTGCAAGAATATGAACATTGCTTGTTTTTGGTCTGTTTTCTCATTTGTGTTGACTTTGAAAGATGAAAGATGGAGGGTGTTGATGCTGATGTTACATCAATATTCTGTTTAAATTGTTAATGTCTGTTCTTTGTCCCTTGTTTGGTTCATATGTGTTTGTCCTTTACCTTCTGCCTCTGTGCTGTTCTTTAGCATTGGTGCTATGCTAGTTTTCTTCTTATAATTGTTGGTCTGTGGTTATTATGATGTGAGTTTAACTGTTGAACATGTGAATGTGATTTGTTTCTGTGTTCCATTCACATTTTGGCTCCATGGTTTAGACACTGTTGAATGAGTTGATTCTGAATGAGTTTGGGCCTGTTTATTTTGTTTATCTTGTTTATTTGGCTTGTGGTTAAGGGAAAGCAGTGAATGTTTAGAACGTGAGTTTATTAAGTTATTGATAAGAATGAGGGTGGGATCAAATAAGTGTTTCTTCTTCTCACTCCTTTTTGCATGTAAATCATTAAATCTTTTCGTATGTATGAATGTGCATGCGTGCATGCATGTGTGCGTATGTATGTATTATGTGAATTGCTGGAAATAAACAAATCAATGAATCAAATAAGCACTTTAAATAGGGAATATGTAATTAATGCGCCGGGACATTTCTATTTAAATTTTCAATAATTATCTATTTATCTACCTGATTTTAAAGTAGTTTCAGGCCACTAAGTGCACTTACTTTAATTTTAGTAATTAGTTTATCTGTATTTAATCATGTTTTTAATCATGTTTACTGCATTGATATTTTGTTTCAACAGTGCATCTATGGTGCTTTGTGTGAAATGACAATAAATGATCTGTCACTCACTCACTCACTCACTCACTCACTCACTCACTCACTCACTCACTCACTCACTCACCCACCTTCGGATGAACATATCCTCTTCATGGAGTCGAGCAGTGTACAAAATGCAAATGTTTCTTGTACATGTTTAGAGACCACCAAAGAGGCCTGGGAGTCATTCCAACAAATCTGTATTCCAACAAACACAGTCATAGTCCAACAAAAACATCCAAAACACACAAAAAAGTTGTCCATCTGTAGTCCAAAAACACATCAAAACATCAATAAATATCCACAAATGTTATCTATTGCATTAGGGCATTAACTAAAATGTCGACTAGTCGACACATCGACTCTCGTAGCACAAGTTGACTCTCTCTCTCTCTTTTTCTCTCTCTCTCTCTTTCTATCTGTCTGTCTCTGTGTCTGTCTGTCTCTCTCTCTCCCCGCATGTGTGGAAATACTTCTCTTTAGCTGGAAAAAAGACACAGCCATCTGGAGAGGTATTGGCAAACATAAGTGATACGAGCAGCATCCACTAGCTAACCTGAGTGATAAGCAGTGCAGACAACACGCATTAAGACATCACGCTCTTTTTTTCCTCAAACATGATGTAAACAGTGTGGTGTTCATCTTGTCGGCTGCTGCCTTAAACTTTTTGCACTTAATATGAAAACTGAGGACATGTGACAGACGTGTGGACAGTCCAGTTTTAAAGCCATGGGTCCAGACCAAATATGGACATATGTTTACTCTACTGATGTTGTTCAATTAAATTTAACAGAAAACTCTTTGCTAACATTAGCCTTTGTTTTGTTGTGGTTAAAATGCTGGACGTTGTTAGGTTGCAGTGAACTTTAATACAAGTTGCTCATTGCTGGACAGACGTGTGTCCGTGTTTATTTTGGGGTTTTTTTTAGCCGTGTGTCTGTGTTGTTTCTCCGCTGACAATGTGATGATGTCATCACGACACGTCAGCTCGACTTCGAATTTATTGATGGACTTGAAAAAAACTGGACCCGAACAGGACCCGCCTCCAATATCCCAGTTTTCATCTTTGTATTTCCATTCATAATATAAACACCAACTGCATGTTATTAAAATGGTTCAAGAACAGCATTAAATTTACTTTATTAAGAAACTTAGACGAAATTGAGTGGAAGTTTAAAGGGTTAAAATGTACGAAAATCAGTGCCCCTCCCGCATTTTAATATATATTTACAGCTCATTGAGGATGACCAAATCAGAAATATTTAGTTTCATTTTAAAACCACAAAGTTTGGTCATTTCAGCAGGTTTTCAGCACGCATGACTTTTTCAGGGACTACATGCAGGGGTGAAATAACAAGCATATAATGAGTACAGAAGATAGCGGGGTGTATGTGGAATTAAACCAACATTAAGTGCAGTGTGTGTGTGAGATCATTGAAATGAAGTAACATGTCACCCAGTGTGGCTCATTAATGTGTTTTTAATAGATTCTGGGAACAATAGAACCCTATGGCGCAAAGAAACACGATACATCAGACTTTGGATACACAGATAATAGTTATTATAGTGGTATTGGGCTTACTGACAAAGGCACATCACACAACCTTTCACGCCTTATCCATCAAGTTTGACTTTTGTTTTTTTTTTTGTTGTTTTTTTTTTTGCATGTTTTTCTATTGCGGTCTGTATTTGCCTTGGCAGGTTTTTATCTTCGGTTTCACTCAAACTATTCAGCTTAATGAAAAAGCTTCACCAACTGCACTGTTAACAGTACATTTAAGACAATTTAACTCATAACTCTTCATACTTTCAGGTTTTACTGTGGAAAGAGTAATTATCCCCGAGTTTATATCAGTATTTTTTGAACATTTCCTTCCACTGTTTGTTCATCCATTAGTTTCCTTTGACTTCATTGCAGTATTTGCATATATTTGTAGTTGTTTAGATGAGACAGTTGATCATACGTCTTCATTTGTTGGTAGAATACTATGATTAATGTGATATAACTCAGTTCAAAGTCCAAATTAAAGCTCACAACATCTGTTTTTAAACCTCTCATAATATAAAGAAGCCCACAAATAAGGCTTTGTAAATGTGAAACTTGTGTTATCATTGTGTTAAGGATTTGACTATATTTTCAGAAGGCTAATGCCAAAGGTCAAGATTAAATATTCTAAATATCTCCATATGTCAATATTATTTAATCAGATCTATTTATATCTTTAAATATTCTATTGTCTTCCAGAATGCAAACACTGAATGAGTTATGTTATCTCCATGAATTCAGTATTATTTTGTATTGTTCTGTGGAAGTGAACTCTTACTAAGATGATTTCTAGTTTGGTGATTCGGGGAAAAATCCAAATCTTGATTCAAAATATGACCCCAAATGTCTAATTGAGTCTAATTAAGGTTAGATGTTGCATGCTCTTTGTTTATTTAAAGGGATAGTTCACTATTTTTCACATTAATTTGTATAGAATCAGTGTCTTATAAAATCTGGTGCACCCACAGTGACGTACCCCCGACAGTTTACAGCTGTTTATAAAGATGGAGACACAGGTGAAAAATATGAGGGAAAATTAATAGGGAGGAGAAACATCAGTGACAGGAAGTAAAGCAGGACAGACTGAATATGAACCAACATGACAAAATAAAAGCCCCAAACACTAACAATGACAGAAAAAACAGGAAGACACACAAAAAAGAGACAAAAACATGACACCAGAGACTAGGTTCATTACAAAGTTATGGAACACTCTGTAGTGACAATAACAATACACGTAATAACACAAAAATAAGCTTTTATTACAATAAAGACTGTCATGATTAGGAAATACTATCATATCTATTAATTGTATTTGAAATAAATAAATAAATATACTTAGAATTGATTATACAAATCAGATTGTTTGAGGTGATTTACAAAAAAAAGTGTATATAAATGTTTATGGATGCTTTGTGTTAATGATAAATGGACATAAAATGTGTTAAAGCATGGAATGTATAATCTATTTGATTTGAATTCATAAAATGGGGTAGGAGCTTCTAAGTTTTATTCCTTCCCACTCCTTTTTGAGTACAAGAAAAAAAATTGATGACCATTTTGATGATTTTGTGTGCTCAAAATATAAATGAACTGAACCGAGCTGACAGCAACAATAACAATAAGTCAATCCTGATTAAAAAAAAAAAGACAAAATGCCTCATATAAGATTTTAATTTCAGAACTGATATATGTCCACAGGAACTTGAACTGGTTGTAGAAATCCACTCAATTTTTGTCAAATTAAATACAAAAACACCTTTGCATACACCTGGAAGGTTTAAATACAAAAACTTTTGGAACTATTAGGGTTCAAATACGCAAATAAATGAACCAAACAAGAATAAAATTTGGTTTAGGTGAATATGTCCCCTTTAATTTTTTTTTTAAGTTTTTGCAGGAGTGTACAGTATTGTGGACTAATGCCTCACATCTTTCCTGACCTGGTTTTCCTAGTTTGATACTTACAGTAAAAACCCCAGGGGACAGTTTAACCTCCAGATTGACGTGTACAGAAAACATCTACAGCTGCAGATTACATGAGTCCAATCATTCCTCTTTGTCCTTCTTCTGTTGTCTGTTATTAAATGACAGGGTTTATAGTTTCCATGAGGTGAAATCTGCCCCCCCACCACCCGCCTGCCCCCACTGGACTGCTGTTATTGCATAATCTCCTTTGAGGACGAACAACGCCCCTGGGCATTTTGTCACAGACACCATGTCACACCTATTAAGAATAAGAGTGACAAGGAGCATGTATGTCCTTGTTTAATGTGATCTGTGTGAATGTAAAGTACATATGCACTCACTCGTTACTTAAGAAGTGACCATTAAACCTGAGCTGGATGCCAAAAATAAAACCAGATTCATGAACTTTACATCATATTATTGAAGTTTTTCAATGGAAAATTTAAATGATGGGGTTTTAGACAGAATCTTTTTTTTTTTATAGAATCATTCATATTTTTAATACATAATACAACTTCAAGTTAACTTCAAGATCTTTGTAGAATTTAATCTAGAAATCATTAGATATACAAATTACTAAACACAAAATTGAGTTTTTTGGGGCAGATTCATTGGATTTAGTTCCCATCTTAGGCCCAAACAGATGATTATAAATGAAAAGTACTCTAAATTTCAATTTTATTTTATTTTTTTTATCTGATTAGGTTTAGCTGTTACATTCACATCATTATGACAAATTCAAACTGCAATAGTTGATCTAAAAATTTGGGCTGACTAAATTAACAGAATAATCCATCATCATGATCAAATATTAACAATTACATGCAACCATTGTTTACAGTTGTTTTGTTGAAACTATTGAAGGTGTTGAATAAATAATGGAATTGCATATACACTATATTCATATGTTTTTTTGCATGTTTTGGATATTATATCACATTTGTGCTGTGTTTTTATTTATTATAGAAGACTTTTTGAACATGTTTTGGATTTTTCTCATTTATTTATTTACTTTTATTTTAATGGATTTAGTTTTTTTTTTGTATTTTTTTTCTCTGCATTTTTTGTTTCTTATTATATTTTTGTGTATATTCCGGAAAATCTGAGTAAAAAAAAACCCCCAGATAGAACAGTCAACCAACTTAAAGTGTTTTGATGGAGTTTTCTTTTCACTGGAGAACTTCCATCTTAAAATACTACATTAACATGAAGCGTACGTTAGTCACTAGGCTAATGCTTCACCCAGTTTAGAAAAATATGTTCAGTGCAAATTTATTCCCCTTTGTCTTGAGTCTCTTTGCTGCAAAATGAATTAATTTAGATTAAAAATGAATATTTAATCATGATTAATTGAAATTAATCCACAATAACCCCGTGTTTAATCCATTTAACATCATTTGATAGTCCTAAAATATTCTTAGTCTGTTGCATTGATGGCTACAGTATTCCTGTTACATCATGCTTATGCATTAAATATATTTGCTAACCTTTGTGCAGCCACTGAATTAAATATTATCTGCATACTGTATCGAAACAATTTTACTTTCTTTGCAAACACAAAGTCTGAGCTTGTTTTTGTCAAAGGCATTTTCCTTGTGTTTCTACACAATGTAAATAAACCAAGACTCTCTACAAGTTGCAAGAATCTGCTAATTAAATAAAAGCCGTGGCTGCCTGGCAGAGAGGAAAATGTTGAACATTGAAACTATGCATGTTTTGTATATACAGATAAAACAAAGACATGCCTGGCCATTAAAACTGCTGTTCAGTTACCACAGTAACGCTGGCACTGCAGTCATTTCCAACAGTGTTCTTATGTATATACTGTATGTTAATTATGTTATAGAAACCTTGTAGAATGCTCACATGCACTGGTGACTGAATGCCATAATAACCTTCAGCAAATCTATAATGCTGCATTTTCAATTGTAAACTAAAGCAAGCCGAACTTCTGTTTCATGTTTCACATTTTCAATTACATGATGCATTTTTCATAACTCCTTGACTTAGGTTTTCCCAGGGTGTGGATGGAAATACAGAGAACAGTCCACCTAAAATGTAAACAGCAGTTTCTCATTTCTCTGCCTTAATTTCAATGTAAACCAAACCAATCGCTCCCCCTGCTTGTGCTCAAACCACCAAACTTGATGGTTTCTTGGTGTTCCTTGCCCCAGGCCACCCATTTGGCACATCGTCCCACACTGTGTGGTTCATTACTGTACAGTAGGTCCCAAAGGAAAAGAAGACACACAAAAGCAATGTATTGCACTGTGTTTTTTTCCCCCCTTTGTCAGGTTAGCTTTTGGAAAGCAGGAAGTTCTTCAGTGATCATTGTACTTCTTTTGTGTCCCAACAGTAGAACGAGGCTTATGGCTTACTGAACTCACTTTCCTCTCTTCTCACTTTTGACCTACACTTTGATCGCCCAAGTGAACCTTAGATAATGGGAGTCCCAGCTCTCTGGGGACAGAAATGACACACTGGAAGGCATGACCCACTTCACACAAAAGTACAATTAAGATCAGGATGTGGCCTGTTATGTAAACTGCCATTTCACAGCTTTTATTAAAATAGGCTAAAACATAAAACTGGGGCACTTTTCATAAGACAGCATATACAATACACAGGTTGTGCTTTTAATTATTTCCTGATTTCTGTTTATTATTTCATGTAATAAATGTAGTAAAAGTTCTGAAATGTGGTTATAATGTGAGTTGTGGCACCTGTCAGTCACATTCACAACTGTTCGTGTTTTGATGAATTTTTCACAACTGATCTGCAGAAGTAAAAAAATATACTAGTTAATAAACAACATATGAATTCAGAGTTTACAGCTAATGGGCTGAATCTAACACTGTCACACTAAAATGGAACACAGCTGTTTTAAAATCTCATATTTCAGATTGGATTCAGGATCCAGAATGCACGGATTATTTGTCAAGTATCAATTTCCAGCAAAGAGTTAGAATATATATATATATATGGAGTGTTTCCTCATTGACAAAGGTGGAGTGATTTTTGTTTGAACCTTAGAGCACAATTATGACACAAGATGTGACTCGTTTTGAATGTTCTGTAACCACTATTCCTGCGGTGGCAAATTTGCATATATTGAACAAGTATAAATAAGTATAAATAATAGACATGTTTGGTGTTGAGAGGTGAACATTGGCGGTGCATTAATGTGCATTAATTAGAATTGTATTAAGGAGTGTAGGCAAATGAGGACAAGTATGGGTTGTGGATTATTTTGTTTTCAGTATGTATTTATTTATGCAAAATAAACAAAGATATAAGATTGGATATGGAGTTTGAGCTGAATAATGTCTTTTTTTGTTCAATATGTAATATGTTGTTCGCTTACATGTTCAAGATTCAATAAGTTTATTTTCAAATACACAGTACAATCACTGAGGAATGATATTCTTACTTTGCAACTGAAAGAAATAGAATAAACTTACTGTTTACAAAAGGGTAGAGTGCTGTCAACAGTATAAAATTCTATTATTTGTGCAAAGTAATAATGATTCAGTGGTGAGTTTGTTGTGATGTGAACTGGTTGTTCACTAAGTAATAGTCAAAGTACCATCCAGTCTAAATGCCCCAGTCTTGTGTATCATGTACACAAATACTCTTTGTTAATTTAAAATATACTGTTCCCAGTTGAGAAAGTTGCAGTTTGTTGTGAAGTTAATGTCATTTAATTTCAACTGTCTTCATGATCTGTTCAGAGGTGCTGAAATGTCTCTGCGGCTCCAACATAACTGGAAGTTTCACCTCTTTTATACTTAGAATTTTTTTTACCTCATTGTCAAAGATTAAGGTAAAATGTGTGAAGGCAGCAGCTGTTTGTCTGAATATCACGTAAGGAAATGCAGTCTATTTAGCGAGAATAGAATAGAATAGAGAAGAATAGACTAGAATAGAACAGAACACCAGACCTTTCTGTGTGGAGTTTGCATGTTCTCCTCGTGTCTGTGTGGGTTTTCTCCAGGTACTCTAGTTTCCTCCCACCATCCAAACACATGCACTGATAGGTTAATTGGTTAATCTAAATTGTCCATAGGTGTGAATATGAGAGTGATTGTTTGTCTATATATGTTCAGCCCTGAGATGAACTGGAGACTCATACAGGGTGTACCCCGCATTCACCCATTGTAGCTGGAATAGGCCCCCAATGAAGTGACCCCTGTGACCCTAGTGAGGATAAAGCGGGTTCAGATGATGAAACAAGAATAGAATAGAATAGAAGTACTTCATTGATTCCCACATTTGGGAAATTGTAATTTTAAAAATGTAACACAAAACTATATTTTTCTTTATAATTTATGTCACAAAACCACAATATTCTTGGTTCAGAAAATGATCTTTTAGAGTGATGAACATCATATATATATATATATATATATATATATATATATATATATATATATATATATATATATATAACTGGCCACTCAATTCACAAGGGATACTGTCGGCCCATGAGGTACAATGGCTTTGAGTGCTCTACCCAAAGGATCAATGATAATAATTTAATCTAATTGATCTAATCTGACTTTCATATTTTTTAAAACAGTATTGAACATTATCATAGAAGTACAGGTTGTAATTAATATGACATAAAATAATGTAAAATATTTTCTCAGTGTTTTGAATGATTTAATAGATCTCCTTTAACTGAACTGATGATCTACTCTGCAGAGAGACAGACAAAGAGGTTGTCAAAGGTTAGAGGTCATGTAATAGGCTGAACAGTGAAAGTGTAGCCAAACACGTTTTCATTTCCTGCTTGACTTGTGAATGGATTAGTTGGTGTTGGTTGATCAGATTTTTCCCACCACTTTATTTGCAGTGTTGCAGGGTTGTCGACAGGTCCAGTTCTATACACTATAGTTCTGAGATACAGTTCAAGGCTATTGTGGTTGTTTGGTAATTTTTTGGACGGTGTTCAACACAGAAGGTTGCGACAGTGTGGATAATTGTGGTAATAAAATGACAAAATAGATACAACAGGAAAAAAAAAGGGATGCAATTAGATGTCGTGGTCAAAGCTTGCCATATTCAGGGTGTGTTTGCAGGTCAGAGGTTGTTGTGACATAGCATTAAAACAGTAATGCACAAATAGCAGAGGGAAGGTGAACGATAAATCTGCACGGTGCTTTGAATTGCATGCGAGGTGCTAGAGTGATTAGAGCTCAAGCTATCCAAATTTACTGTGAGACACTAAACAGCCCAGAAATAATACTAATAACTAGTAAAATCGAGAGTGGTATTATAGGCCCTCGTGTCCCTTGTGACCGCCGAGACCACCTGACAGCGGGAGGACATTGCATCATGCGCTCGAGCCAACGTTCCGCGAGATGTGCACGCTCCTGCATCTCAAAACGACCCCTTCGTTACAAACTCGTCACAGCCACGCCCATTATTTGATCAAAAATTTAACTGATAACTTTTGATCCCACACGTGTGTAGGTGATTTTCACCCAGTTTGGTGTAAATCGAATGGAAACGCGTTGAGATCATATTTTTGTATGAGGGGTGGTATTTTAGAGGTTCACACTTCCATCCAATATGGCTGACTTCCTGTTGAGTTTAGGGTGGGGTCATAATGTAACTTTTTACTTGCCCTACCATGGGCTATGTGTGTACCGAGGTTCATGTTTATACAGCAAAAAAAATTTGAGGGCCGCTCCCATCCACGCAATGTATTTTGATTTTTGAGAGGGCGTGGCTGAGGTGTTTTGCAAGATTTTTTTTGGCAACTTCAGAATATCAAATTTTTTGCCAGGCCTGAATGGGGGGTTAAATAAAATTAATTTTTTTAAATGTTGAAAGGGTGAAAATGAGAGTGAAAGGCGCGACAGAATAAAAATAATAACAGAACCATATGTTTTTAATAGGCCATTACATGTCAGCACTCTGGCTTAATAATTTTTTTTTACAGTGCTTCTAATAAATGCAAAGTAATAAGTATGAATGTGTGCAATACATCTTCAACACTTGCAAAAACGTACTGTAAAAAAAGAAAAGAAATCTTTATTACCTGAACTGCTACTGTACCATCTATTATGTTTGCACAGATAAAACAATCAATATATGATGAGAAACCCTGCTTTTTTAAAAAAAAATATATATATGTAAAATAAACACTGATCATTGCAGTGACATCCAGCACAAGCAAGAATATTTGATCATCCACGCTCTAAAACAAACTGTCCCCTGGATTACACAGCTATAAAGTAATCAACTGGAGATAACATGGGTGGTGTTATCAGCGCATTGAGCAATCCTTCCACTCGTTGCTGCTGTGTTGGCCTGCCTGTTGCTCGTCTTTTGCTGTGTGAACGCTGAACCATCTTTCATGAGGCCAGGACTAATCTATAATAGGAGTCAGGTAGCAGAAGGCCAACACAGAAAAGCACACACAACATGTCTGATAAGATTATAGTTAATTGACCTTTCTCACAACTTCCGCATTTCACACCGGAAATACGTAGGCAGAGAGTAAACCTACTGTCGCACCGGCAAAAGTTAAATGACAAAGATGACCTAGCAACAACTAAAAGTTATTGTGACATACTGGGATGGTCTTGTAATGCCCACATGCAGTCATATCTTTCATTCCACTCCTTTCCTGTTAATGGCGAAGCTAGACGAAAATGGGTCCAGGCTATTCGGTGGGATGAAGGACTGAGTTTTCTAATTAAAAATGGAGCATTGATGTAAAGTGTCTGCAGCAGGAACACTACATCCGGGGCATGACTGTTTGCCGGTTGAAACCAGAGTCTGTCCCTAGCCTTTTTCCTTGGAATGATTATATTCCTACAGGAAAAAGGGAGCCAGTATATGAACGGTGTCAAAAACAGCAGCTGTTAACGTCGGTATGAGTTGAGATAAAAGAAATCGTCATGGTCTCGAAAGTTATGGTGAACACAAATAAATAATTGTCGACTTAAACTGTAGTTAGGATGTTTTGCCTTTAGATGCAAATAGCAGCAGTAAACAACAGTAACATTGTAAGGAAAGAGTTGAAATAGCCATAGAGCTGCAACTGTAGCCAGTGAACAATAATCTACTGCAACAGCTGTAAGTCACAGAAAATGTATGTACAGTGGTCAAACAATTCAATAAGTAGCATCTAGCCCTCACAAAACCCTGCCCGTCTACTACATATGATACTATGACAAACAAACATCAAAATAAACACACACTGCCAGAGAAAAAATGTGCACAGGTTATGATAGCATTCGGCTAACGTTAACATTATCCTAACAAGACGTTGACTTGACGGAACAAATTAAAAATAGTGAAATAGTCCATGTCTTCTATACTATCCATAAATAACCCTATAACCCTAGTCCTAGGTATAAGTGGATATAGTAGTGATTTGTGGACGTAGTTCTCAGTTCAGTAGCACTTAGCCCCAGGTCTCTCTCTCCTTACTTTGATATTTTTATCTCATAGAAAAAATTGTAGCCTTTATGAAGTTTTTTTTGTTAGTGAATTTTCCTCCACGATTCTTCCAATATCCGCAGATGTTAAGTGACAAATTTACTACTCTCTCCATATTACCGGCTTTCTACTGTCTTGACATTTAACAGGAAGTTCGGAAACTCTCCCATGACGTATTTCTACTTTTTGTGAAAAAGGTCCATAAGACATTGATTCATTTTAAGCCATATTACCAATGTTGTGATATTTTGCCTTTTTTCTTTTCTTTTTTTAACATCAGTCTGAAAATAAAACAACATTTAAATTAAAAAAAAAGTGCAATGTTGAAAAGATTTAATTGTAATTTTATAGATCTGTGACTAAACACTATAATAAAAAATGAAGTACTATATCCCTGTTGTGGAATAAAACAATCTTGTATACATTATGTGGTCATATCATGTGTCAGCTTTATCAATTACAAATGATAAATGCTTTTAATGAGTGTCTATAAATGAATTAGGTTGTGGCCTTACATGACAAAGTTCACAACTTATCAAAATATCTGATATCACTTTACGGTAATCTGCGCAGCCAACAGTTCAACAAAGAACACAAAAAACCCTGCTCATGTTACATGTTACATAATTTCCTTACATACAGACATATTAAGGTTAAGACCTATCACAGAATCACTTCTGTCCTGATTTTGTATTTTTCCTTAAAATTTTCTGTCATTTCCTTACTGTTTTCCTTAGGTGTGCCCTAAGATCAAACAACACAGTATCTCTGCACCACGAAATTGATAAAAACTATTAATGTTGTAATAACCTTTAATATATTTTCCCCTGTTAAAGGTCAACAAACATTTGTATGGTGATAAATCTGTACAAAATGCTAATAGGATAAATATATATGAACAAAATGAGGTAAAAAAAAAAATGTTATACCTTCTAAAACAGCAAAATATAGTATGTTTACATAGTTTTGTTCCATTTTGTTCAGTCAGTAAAAGACACTTAAATGCAGATTAGATATTAGGTGGGCAAACACTACAGACCAAACTACTGGCTATTACACCGTTAATTTGTTTATTGTCGATCCAAATGGACTCATAGTTTTTCACTGGTTTTGTGCCATTAAAATATTAGCTAATGATTAATTTAAAGTAAATGAACAACCTTGATTTTGATTAAATCAGGGTGCGGTTTAGTCTAATACAAGTACCTGAGTGACTGATATAAAGTGTTCTGTTAAAACTCCATTAGAGTCAGAGTCTGATGTAACAATCTTTTCTCTTAAGGTTGTTCAACTGTTTTTTTGGTGTGTATGTATGTGTTTAGAAAGTTCAGTAATTCATGCAATATCACAAATATCTAAATAAAACAAGTTGAGAAAGTGAAGACAGTTGGAAAATGTATTCACAATCTATGACACTCAGGTTTAGCAGCAACACAGAAGATGTTTTTTTTTTTCATATACAATTAAATTATGTGACAAATTAAATGAAAAAAGAGTGTCTCTAGATCCTCCATCAATACAAGACATGGATTCAAAACATTTGGGATATTTATCCAATGGAGGAGATCACATTCTCACTAAGGCTTCATAAAGTCACCTTCATTATTAGATGGGAATCCATATGTTACATGTATTAATCTCACCAAACATTGGTTGGGAGAGATTATTGTAATCAGTCTGTCTGTCTGTGTGTCTGTCTTTGTGTCCACAGAGACATATCATGCTATAACTCAATGAATACTTGAGATATCACCATGAAATTACATGTGCATATACATACAGTATAGCTAATGCACATCAGATGCAATGATCCATTTGAGTAAAGGTCAAAGGTCAAGGTCGTATTTAGCAAGGTTAAAATCACATTATTGGCTCTAATTCAAAAACAGGTTGTCATAGAAACTTGAGATTGGCACAAAATAGGTGCAAGATTATGCATTCACTGAATACTGGTTGCTCTAGTCATAACATTCATAAGACCCTGAGTCCCTAATTGGTAAGAAAAATACATGAACTTTTTTCAGCCATTCATCCTTTTAGAAGCCCACAATATTTCTATAGTACACACAGTGTTAGGAAAGTTCACCTTAATTAGGAACTAGTTCAAAGTTCAGTTCAAGTTACTCAATATGAATTAGTTCAGTTCATGGTTCATTCTTCCAAATTATTAACTAGAAGTTCATGGATCCCAAAATGAACTTTTTCGTTCTTTTTTGTGTTATTATTGTAAACTTATTATTAACCGTTCCTAACGTTATCCTGACCGTAGTCAGGAAATCAGGGGAAAATGCCGTCCTCCTCCCGGGGTTAACTTCCCTCTGCGGGTTCTTAGAACACAAGGAGCGGTTTCAGTGAGCTTTGTTTTCAATATTTATTTCCAAGAACGGGACAACACCTGCTCTGGTCGCCAGTCACACTCTGTACATTTAACTCGTTTTCTCCGCTCCCAAAAACTCTCCGGACCCCTCTCTCTCTCTCTCTCTTTCTCTCTCTCTTTCTCTCTTTCTCTCTTTCTCTCTCTCTTTCTCTCTTTCTCTCTCTTTCTCTCTTTCTCTCTTTCTCTTTCTCTCTTTCTCTCTCTGCCCTGCCCAAAACACTTCTCATTGGCTATTCCACAACACCATATTGCCAAAATTAGTTCAGAATAATACAAAAATGACATCTATGATAATGCTGTGTTTTGATCCCTTTTTATGCCTTATAGGACTTAATAATTCCGTGATAACAACGAAATGTGAAGTACATAAGACCGCAGTTCAATAAATGCCAGAATAACCGCATTCACAACTTCCCGTTCATTTGGCAAAAGTGAACGAGTCGTCAAAAATATGATATCGTTCGTGAGCGATCGTTCAACGAACTCGTTCAGGTACAACACTGAGTACACAAATGCAGTAGCTCTTATATACAGTATTATTTTCTTTAAAAACGAGGTGTTCTTTTACACAACAAAGAAGCAAGCGCAGCATTTTCTGCATTATAAGTACTTCCAAGGAGCTTGTGTTGTTTCTTACCTGAAGCTGTTATGTTTCTGCTAAAACCTATGACTCAGGTAACCTCAGTGGGTTATTTGACTAACCCAACAGTGTCAAACATTTGTCTCTCCTAGCACGCTTTTGTCTGGGAGGTGAATTAATGAAGCTGGGATACTCCCAGGTTTCACAATGCCTGGCTTCATATTGAATATGGATGCCTAAGCAGAAGAAGAAAACACATTGTAACCATCCAGCTGCAGCCAAACTTTATGAGTCACCAAACTCTGGAAGTTTTCTGAGCCTCAGGAGCTGAACACAAACATGGGCGGTTGATTAATTAGTTAGAATGGTTGCACTCATTTATAATGAAGAGTCCATCTGTAGGCCTGGCGCTGACTGAGACAGGCCACAGTTTGGACTCATACAGTAGAGCTTTATTTGGCACGGGCAGAAATACTATGAAAATGTACTCAAATAAAGGGAACACATCAAAATTACACTCAGCTAAAGTTATTTACTTCCACTCCCTTGTATCTCGTTCATGGTGTTTTGACTCTACTACTACTTTCCACTGTTCCCTATAGGGGGCGCCACAGCAAATCATCTGCTTCTACTTGACCCTGCCCCCTGCATCTTTTATGTGATTTTATTGCATTTTATTAATGTCTATTAATTGTGGCTGTGTTTTTAGTAGGGAGGGTGTTTGTTGTAAGAAGCCGTGACAAAGAAGAATTTCTGTTTTTTTTTTTTATTATATCTGTCTGTCTACTTTAGTAACAACTCCTTGCCTGTCCTCCTTTACCACATCCATGAAGCTCCTCTTTGTATCTTGTCTCTATCCTCATTGTCTGGTTATATGTTGTATGTGGCAGCTTTGATTAATTAATTAAACACATTTCCTGCGGGACAAATAAACAATCTCGAATCTTGAATTTTCCTTCAAATCAATATATTTAGTAACCATGGAAACCATCTCCATTTGTCTTGTCTCACTGTGTCCCCAAACTAAGCTGTCATTCTGATGTGCTTGTTTCTATCTTGAGAAGAAAAAAAAAAAAGAAAACTTAGAAACTTTATTTTTATTTTAGAATTTTGTATTTGACAGACAAAAAAATAAACCCAAAAAGCAGACTACAACAATTCAAGCATCTAGGTACAATCTCCAGAAAAATAAGATATGTGATTCAAATCAAGTTAGGCAGGAAGTATAAAATAGACATATAGTTATACTGGTTCAAGAGTTTATTTGATCAACATACTGTACACATTCCATTTTTCCCAGATTTTTTTTTTACACTCATCAGCAGAGAGTATTAATGAAAAAGTCAGTCTTTCCATCTCGTATGTTTCCTTCCCCACATGTGTTCAGTTCAGAACTGTTGGGAATCTTCACACAACTATTTCCAACTATTTCTTTTTTGCCCCAGTTAATAACATTAACAGAAGATATGGGTCAGCAGTTCCTCATTTTTTGTGGTTGGTTACCCAAGTAGTACACAGTAAAATCAATTCCTATTATACTGTTAACTTCCTTTATCACTGCTGTCCAGTTTGGTACACTGAGAATTCCCAGCATTCACAAAGCCACATTTGATTTGATTTGATTGATTTGAATGCTTTATTTCGAACATGTGCAGAATGCAACAATAATTAATACAACAACAACAACAATAAAAATAATTATAATAATACACAATGACATGTCTGAAAAGGAGTAGGGTGAAGCATAAGCTTATTTAATCCTACCCCTTCTTCACTTCCCCATTAACATGAATTCATCTTATAGTAATAGAATGCATAGTACAAAAATGATGATGATAATAATAATAATAATAATAATAATAATAATAATAATAATAATAATAATAATAATAATAATAATAATAATAATAATGATAATGATAATGATAATGATAATGATAATAATGATAATGATAATAATAATAATGATAATAAACATATACATATATACAAAAAAAAAAAAAAAAACAACAACAAATGTGCAGATAGGAAAGTAGGTAACAAATAGAATTAATAAAGGAACCCAGAATGTTCGACCCCTTCCTCTTCCCTGTACCCAGTGAAAACCATTTCCTCCAACAATATTCCCTGCCCCAGTTCCACAGCCTTGACTGTGGAATTATTGACCTTTGCAAATTCATCCCAAGGGCCACACTGGAACCTTTGGCGGGCCGCATTTGCCCCCCTAGCCGCATGTTTGAGACCCCTGGTTTAGAGAATTCAATGACTTAAGTGTGATTCTTAATTAATGCACTGTGTCACACATGCATGTTAGGCTCAACCACCTCAGATTCACATCCCTACAGGCAGACAGAGTCACTGCACAAAATAGTCACAAGATAAATGACAGGGTGAAGAATGTTAGAATTTAGAAAACATCTGTTAAATTTATACTCTTTGGGATTAGAGTAGGTGTAGGAGGAGGAAGAGGAGACACAAACACAACTTGGTTGGAGATGGAGAAGGTTAGCTAAGCACAAGAATGTTATATGACGTTACACGTTCCATTACACATTACATTATCCATGAATAACAAACGCCCTGGTGTGTTTCTGAAGTATTAACATATACTTTCAGTTTGAAACACACAGGAACACTGGCCTCCTATGCTTGTTATTCCACACATACATATCCACCCAGACCTCCTCCCACGATGGAGGTTGTATCGGGAGAACAATATGACAACTTATGATCAGAGGTGGAAGTAACTAAGTAGAAGTACTGCTTCCTTTACTATACTTAAGTATTTTTTTTTTAGGTATCTGTACTTTACTTGAGTATTTATTTTTCTGGCAACTTTTTTTTACTTTTACTCCCTTTACACTTTTTACATTGGTTTTAGTGATGACTTTAGCAACAGGTTATTTAATATTATATTTTTATTACTATCATTATTATTCATTATTATTTTATCCTGGCTCTGAGGAACACATTTCGTCCTTCATGTTTGTATTTAACATGTTGAATGACAATAAAGCAAACCTGAACCCTACATTTTTGTATAAATATCTGTATTCCTCAAAATAGACTCATTACTTTTTCAAACTACACAAACGTGCCAGTATGAAAAATAAGTCATAAATTAGTAAATCAGAAATTGTGACTTACTATATCATAATTTTGACTTTTTATCTCAGAATTCAAAAAAGTTCCCTCATAATTCTGAAATTTTTCCTCATCATTTTGACTTTTTATTTCACATTTTACATTTTTTTTTTTATCTCATAATTGTGCTTTTCTTAAAAATCTGTTATTTATGACCTCTGGATTTTTCCTAAATATCTTGTCCATACCCAATAAAACACATCATCTACTGCACAAAGTAACTTGGTTTTATAAAGCTTTATTTTTGAATATTTTTGAAATCTTTTCAGTTTTTTTCCCTGATGGAATGCACATTATTTCATCCATAGCAAAACTAAAATGCAGTTTTACTTTTTTCTTTATTACAATTGAGAAGTTGTACTTTTTTACTTCATCCATTACTTGTACTTTTACCAGAGTATTTTTTCCACACAAGTAGCTGTACTTCTACATTGACCATCTCTGCTTATGACACAACTAGTAGAAGACACTGCCCTAGAGACCTATAAGCAACATTTCAGTCAGAAAAGCTTGTGGAAAAAATAAAATTAAAAAGATTCTGATACTGAAATGTCATTTAAATGAAGCTACTGTATAATAGAAGCTTAGTGTAATAACGCAGTTTGCATAGAAAAGGATAAATGAGTGAAAGAACAGACTGTGCTTATTACTGTAAACACAACTTTTAGCGCATACACCTGATTTATGTGGAATATTTCACACAAACACAAAAGAAAACAGCTGTCAGTAAAGCTTGATACTTAAATGGATAAAGTCAGATTTTCTTGGATGTGACTGAACCAAACTATCATTATTAATTTTCCGCCGCTGCAGGGGACACGAATGAAGCTAGGATTATTTATTTATTTTAAAAAACATGCGATTTGGATCATGTAAGAAAAAGCAGGAACTTAATATCAACAAGAAGCTCAAACTATTTACCACCTTCAGAGTGTACACAAGTGCAAACAGTCCTTTTTGTCGTCTGATATCAACAATGCACGGAGACATTATAACAAGGATGAAAGTTTAATGATCTGCGTGGGGAAATTGGAAGAATCAAATTGTAAATATGAAAGGATGTTTTTCAGTTTATGAGGGCGCATGACGACAAAAAAAAAGCAAGTTTGCGGCCTTTGTCATTTTAATGTGGCTCGGTGGTGTTTGGAGTTTGGGAACAAATTCTACTCCTCGTCGCCGCTGTTTTGTCTGTTTTCTCCTCGTCGCCGCTCTTTGGCTCCTTCACTCCTTCACTCCTTGGCTGGTGACTTCTGTTTATGCATACACCGTGGCTCAGCTTCATCTGCCCTTAACAAAAGAGAGCTGCTCATGTCGTTCTCTATGTTAATGGCGCTCTCTTTGTGTATGTGCCACACATGTCGATAACTCCCAGCTCTAATCCCAGCCTGTGTTTTGGGAGTGGAACATTCCTGGTGGAGTGTGTGCAAGGATTAGCTGCAAGGGTCGCTGTAACGGTGTCTAATCTACAGCAGGCCTCTTCTTTAGTGACTCCCTGCTTTGTATGCACCTCCATAAAGAGTACAATGAGGGTGTTTGACATCCCTGCTCTGCATATGCGCGGCATTATTACAGCTCACAATAAAAGGTAGGTTGTGAGTGGCATGGAGCTTGTTGTGCATTCCCCAAAACAGCAGGTATTTGTGTGTTCATTTAGCTGCATGTGTTCAGGTGTTTTCTGAACTTAGTGAGAGTGAGATATCAAAAAGAAGGATGTTTATCTGTGCAAACAACGCTTTTGTGAGTGAATTTAGAGATATAATGCATGTACGCATCAACAGTGGGAAGCAGATGAAGCACAACTGTTTGGTTGTTTAAGTAGAGTTTTTAGGTATTTGTGCTTTTTTTAGCTGTTTATTCCTCTGTCAACTTTTTCCTTTTACTCCCTAGGTTTTTTCAGGTGAACGGACGTTTCACACTTGGATGTATCAGACTGCACTTTTTGCAGAGTAGGACTTTTCGGACAAATCATATTTTCAAAAATGAACACTATAAATTTATCTTTATTTGCATATAATTTTATTATTCACTCGAACACATTAAAAATGTATACAATATACTCAAATTAAAGTATCAAAATTATACAAATTACATTGCAAGTATATAACCTTACATTATTTGAAAGAGTCCATAAGAATTTTACACATGATCACACATTACAAATATATACAATAGGGTTAGGGTTATAAGAAAATACGATTTGTCCAAAACGTCGTACTCTGCAAAAAGTGCAGTCCCAAATACCTTAGTCCAGAACATCCTACATTAATTTTAACAACATCTGTACTTCCTACTCATTGTATTTTCAGCTTTACTTTAGTTTAGTACATTTGAAAAGAATTCTGATCGTAACCATTTACACATATATAACAAAATTAAAGGGATGCTAACAAATCAAAACTTGTTCCCTTGCAGTATCCAAATGCTGAAGCAGTTATTAAATGAAGAGATTCCCAGTCTTTGTTTTTGCTCATGACTCCATTTTAACAACACAATTTTCTGGCAAGCTGAGACATTCAAACCTGAGTGCTTTTGATCATATTACAGTTTGCATTACTATGTTACATATAAACATTAATTTTGGATGACATTTAGTCTATATAATGTATAATATTATAAATGGAGGCAGAAAAGCTAGGTGTAGATTATTACTGAATTTATAAATAATTTTATTTTCCTTGGTCAGGATATGTACAGTCAATCCAGTTTGTATTTCAAAAGCTGACAATTAATACTAAACAAACAAGTCAAACTATTAATTATAAAAGAGCTGCAGCATCTGAAATTGACCACAATAAACATTTAACAGATAAACATCACTACAGTGATTCAGTTATAGAGTTACAGTCTTTATTTATTATCATTGTCAATGTCAACTTACCATATTTGTTTTATTTATATGATGATGATGATGATGATGATGATGATTATTATTATTATTGTTATTGTTATTGTTATTGTTATTGTTATTGTTATTATTATTATAATTATTATTATTATTATTATTATTATTATTATTATTATTATTATTATTATTATTATTATTATTATTATTATTATTATTATTATTATTATTATTATTATTATTATTATTATTATTATTATTATCAATTACTAGACATTTCAGATGACCCTAACCCTAAGGTTGAAAAACACTGGTTCAGGAAACACATGAAATTCTCATGTGCTCATTTTAATGTCAGCTTCTGCTTTTCTAAGGTGCTGCAAAACAGTGTTTCATATTTTTGCTGCTGTAGAGGAGCAGAAGTAAAGATTCAAAAGCAGCTGTTTTTGAGGAAAAGCCCCCGTGAGTCTGCTGTGGATGGTATCATGGATGCACTTAATACAGATAATTATTATTATTATAGTAAGAGAGTTTGTTACTATTAGAAAACAACCACAAAGGAACGCTAATGTCTGTAGGACGTAACTACAGAAAAAAATACCTTAGTGTAGGGGTGACCAGCCCTACTATCCTGCATGTTTTAGATTCATCACTCTTCCAGCACATCTAATTAAAATGATTAGCCTATCATCAAGCTCTATAGAAGACTGATAACGACTGTCAGGTGTGTTGGAAAAGGGAAACACCTGAAACACGCAGAGGTGGTGAAAGTACTCACATTTTGTACTTAAGTAGAAGTACAGCTACTTGTGTGAAAAATACTCTGGTAAAAGTAGAAGTACTGATTCAACTCTTTTACTGAACTTCTCAATTGTAATAAAGTAAAACAGCATTAATATTTATTTATTTTGATATAACACTTATTTAAGCAGGGAAAAAAAACGAAAAATGTCATATATTTATATATATATATATATATATATATATATATATATATATTATATATATTTTTTTTTTTTAAAAAGCAGAATTATGAGATAAAATCTAAATTGTGAGATAAAAACTCTAAATTATGAGAAAAAATCTGAATTATGAGATAAAAAAGTCAAAATGATAAGAAAAAAGTTATAATTCTGAGATAATTCATGGATAATTATGAAATAAAAAGTCAAAATTATGATATAATTTCTGATTTACCACTTTTTTTTCATACTGTCACATTTGTCTAGTTGGAAAAAGTAATGCATCTATTCTGAGAATGTAAAGAGTATAAGGTACAGATATTTATACAAAAATGTAGGGAGTAAAAAGTTTCCAGAAAAATAAATACTTGAGTAACATTCAGATATGTAAAAAATTTACTTAAGTACAGTGAAGGAAGTACTTCTACTTAGTTACTTTCACCTCTGGAAACACGTAGGATAGTAGTTCTCCAGGACCAGGGTTGGTGACCCCTGCTTTAGGAACATATTCAAAATCAATCAACCAATCAATCAATCATGAGTCAATATTTAAATTTTTTTAATTTTATTTGAATGATGTGAATTTAAAAGATCATTTTCAAATTCGAAAGTGGAAGTCTGCATAGTTGAAACAGGATCAAAAATGTCTCTTCACTGCTGTTTGTGTTTTATTTCCAAGTATTAATAAATCATGCACAGAACAAAGTGATGTTCATTACTTTCAGTTTCATTTTATTTGAAGTTAGAATGGTTTAACCATCCTTCACATTTGACATGAAGTAACTTTTGTTTACATAGAAACATCTGGTGAAAATGTCACAGCTGTACTTCTTACTTCTACATTTCAAAAACATTTCAGAGGTACAATTTTTCTTTTTTTTTTTTTAACACAGTAAAGACGTTCTATCAGTCGTTTATTCACAAGTATCTCTACAGTATGTGTTGTATATCTACATATATACTGGGACTTTAACTATTTCTGTGATTGTTTGTTTTTCCTATTGCTTGTTTATTTATTGCTGTTTTCTATTTATCTTTGTTTTTCGTGGTGAAGAGTGGCCCCACAAAAGTGCAATTTCATTACAACTTCTGTACAATGACACTAAAGTCTATTCTATTCTATTCTATTCTGACACACTATTCTGAGTTCTTTCTCTCTCTCTCTCTCTCTCTCTCTCTCTCTCTCTCTCTCTCTCTCTCTCTCTCTCTCTCTCTCTCATACCAAGTCTGTTCATGGTTTGTCACCTGGTGTCCCCCCCCCCCTCTGGGGGGAGTGGCAGCTCTCTCAGCAGTGTCCACGTGGGAAGCCATGGACAACAGGATCTGCAGTGACTCACTTGAATCCTGTGTTGACCTGTGACCCCAGACCTCCTCCCTCGCCTGTCTAGTGGATGGACCTGCCCCCCACCCCCTTCATCTACAAATGGTCGTTCATCTCTAGCCTGTCTGTCTGTCTGTGGGAGTGGATCTGTCCTTCAGTGTGGTTCTCCTCAGGATTTCTTCTTTCTCCCTCTGGGTTTTGGAGTTTTTTTCTTGCCGAGAAGGAGGGTCTAAGATCAGGGGGTGCTTGGGACTTTTTTTAATCTATTTCTGTAGTTGATTGTGTTTTCTGTAAAGCCCTGTAAGACGATTTTGTTGTGATTTGGGGCTTTATAAATAAAATTTAAATTGAATTTAATTATTCTTTTCTGTTCTATTTGATTGAGTAGTGTGTGTGTGTGTGTGTGTGTGTGTGTTTTCCACCTCTGGAACACCTGTACAGTAGATATAGGTCTGACTAATGACCTAATGACTCCAGATACACTTCATATGAGCTGTGGGTGTTTCCCCCTCACCTTTGTTTACCCAGTCACTCACACATTCACTGATTCAAGTGGAGCTACACGTTGTTTTTCGTGTCCTGATCGTGCCTTTTCTCAACCAAACAGCGAAGGACCAGAGGTTCACGACTCCCCTGTCCCGCAGGTGAACCATGAGAACTGCTCTCGATGTGGGTGTTTAACGTTTTACAGATATGAGGTGTGTCTGAGGGCATCTGGAGTGTAAAAACCTCAGACTGACAGACGAAGAAAGACAGTACAGCTGAACATGTCGTCCCAGCCCATATTTAGTTCAATGGTTCATCAGGTTCAGCCTTTGGCTTTGAGCCAGAGTGTGTAGAGATACAGGTCAAAGAAGAAGAGGGGGTGAGGAATCAAAGAAGAAAATGAAAAACTTCTTTTACTATTTATTTTATAGTCATGTACTAATGATAGATTACAGACAAATCCTTTATTCAGTTTAAAATCATTACTGTATGTACTGAACTTTGTTATTGCATCATGAGCAGTAGTAGTATTTAATTTAATAAAGAACAGTGTATTTTCTTTTGTCACAGAAACGTGAATTAACTTTTAAAAAAATACTTACCACTAACATTGTGACAACTGTTAATGTGTTTTTTTTACAAGGAAAATATACTTCAGAACAGTATCTAAAGTAAAAACCAGAACTTCAAAACAAGAGCTTTGTTTTTCTTTGTCCCATTGTTTCAATAATATCAAGTATATTTAAGAGAAAATCTAAATAAAAAATATATGAAAATGTTGGTAATTATAAGGGTTACATTGGATTATATTTACTTATTTGTAATATATGTCATATTTATTCAAGTAGGGCAGGTGTACATATTGGACTACATGCCTTTCAGTGCTGTAAGTTTAACAGTATCTATAGTTTGAGGTTGTTAATGTACAGTATGGTGAGATTTTTAGGCTTTGAAAGGTTTAATGTTCATTTTAAAATAATTGTTAAAAGAAGAATCATATGTAATGTTGTGTAATGTGTTGTAAATATGTTTAAATTTCACATTTATCAGTGTGGTAATAACAAATAGTAGTTTTCTGTTGTTCTGTTGTACGTTCTGTCTAAATCATTAATCACCATTTCATGTACTATAAATAGACAAATACAAGTACAATTTAAATTAGTGCATTTTTACTTTTATTTGACTAAAATGCAGTTTGATAACGCTACATTTTTATACTTGAATCTCTCATTTTACGCTCTTTATACCTCTTTCGAATTTCTAAATAACGGAAGGAGAAGAAAATACTCATTGAGAAGTACTTCAGGAAGGAAGTGGAGATATTACATAAGCTTTATATAAAACTAAACAGGCAATTTTACAGTAAAGTCATCAGATACTGTAGAATACTCACATTTCATTCAGAAATGCAGTGAAGGAAAGCAGAACATTTCACAAACAAAACAAGTTAATGCTAGTGCATTAAAGTTGAATAGAAAAGACATCCAATAGTGACAAGGTCTGATGGAAGATGAAAACTGAAACAGGAGGTAAACAGAGAAGCAGGACAGCTCGAGGGCAGGGCCGGAGTAAAAACGAGCAGAGAGCTTTTCGACACCTCTTTAGCAGCTGGCTCTGCCAGTCACGCCATTTTGCGTGGGTTCACTGACATGCATTACTTCACCTGCCCTGTGGTTACCCAGCCACAGACCAACACAACACACTGACACTTAGTCACAACCTGCTGCTCATGGACTCAGTCAAGACCGAAGGTTAGAATAATACTGACTTTATTCATGTCGCACCTTTAAAAGATTCAACAAAACCAGGACACTGTAATAACAGGAAGTTGAACAGTAAGAATGAAGCTTGTATGAGATGAAGTTAAAACAAAAACATCAGCTTTAAACATAAATAAATGGAAATAAAACATCAAATAAGTAAAAGTCTATAGATGTTATGTCACTTTGATATAGATTTAGTATTTTAGAAAACAATCATTAAGCTCCACAAGAAAACACTGTTTTGTGTGTCATAACTTCACTGCAAAAGTAAATATTTTAGTGTAAACTGTGACATACATATTACAAAAGTAGTTTACATGATTTAACATTTGATTCAGCCTTTATATCCAATCAGTTTGTTTTTAGTTGTTGAGTTGCTTTTACTCATATGAGCACACAGAATAAATAATAGAAAATACATGTTCACTCAGCACCTTGTTTCTGTTCCAAAATATGATTAAACCACAAGTGTTGACCTATGTTTTTCTCCATTTCATCAGTCCAAACCACTGATTATTAATATAACTGTTATCGTGTCAACATACGTCTTGTTTCTAAATTGGCCTGAGGCTCTTCAGTGTGAAAGTAAAACTATTCAACCTCCACCCTTTTCTTTTATGTATTTGCTCCAAAGTTTAAAGGGTTCATCCTTGACCCATGTCCTACCCTTAAACCAAGTTTCATGAAAATCAGTGGCGTATGTTTTCCCGCAATCCTGCTAACAGACAGATGGGTGAAATTACATAAGGCCGTTGGCAATGATGGTAAGCTTTATTTCTATAGCACCTTTCAAAACCACAGCGGCAACAGGTTATTGAGTTTCAAATAATGTAACACCATACAATATGGGTGTAAAGATACCAAAGCAAAGACAAACATAATAGATACAGTAAATACAATCTGGTGTTTGTTGCTTTACCATGGTTATGATGCCCATACGGATGCATCTGTCAGATTCTCCACTAATTATCTGATTTATTTTAATAGGTTTTATTCAACAAATGTTGATTTTTTTATTTATTTATTTATTTTTTATAATATGTTGTTTATATTTTTGTTTTATATAATTCATAATATGTGTTTTTTTGTTTGTTTGGGTATTTTTTTTTTTTTTTTATAAAATTGTCATAGTTCCTGTACTCAGGGCCGGATTATTTAGCGTCTGGGCCCCAGGGCCAGGAGTTTGCAAAGCCCCCCCAACACTCTGAACCCACCAACCTAACATACCTAAGGATTCTACATATGTTTCTTTCTGCTCTTCCTTCTTGCAAAGTCATCCACTAACTCATCAAAGTTGACCTGTTGAACAAACTCTGATTCTACTGTAAGAAGGGACCGTGAATTCAACTGATTTTAACATTTTCATCCTGAGATAATTTTTAATTTGAGCCAGTCTGGAGAATGACTGTCCCCCTTCACAGTTTGTTATTGGTAGGGTCAAACCCTCTGATTGCCATACCCCATAGTCCAGGGGCTCTCTAATTATTGTCCCTGTCCCCCCTGCTCAATTCATGTCACCCTTTTCTCTCTGTTTTTTTTCCAGATATGTTCAAAACCGTGTTAGTAGTCATAAGATCCCAGAGATTAGAGGCGCTCTGACATTGCAATTGGCATCGGTATTTGCATCACTTTGCCAACCCCCACCCCCCCAGGCCCCTGGGCGTTGGCCCTCCTGGCCCGGTCCATAATCTGGCCCTGCCTGTACTTACATGCTATATATTAATGAAGAAATGATTACCGTATTTTCTGGACTATAAGTCGTTCCGGAGTATAAGATGCACCAGTCAAAAAATGCATAATAAAGAAGGAAAAAATATATAATTTGTGTTTTTTTTGGGGGGGGGGCACCAAGAACAGATGTTTCATCTCGAAAGGCAATTTAAAATAAAAATAGAATGTTGAACATCAGGCTGAATAGGTAACATAACACATTAACAGTTATTCAGATAAGTATAGCATAAAGAACAAGCTCATGCTAACATAAGAAATGCTACAATAATGTGTTAATAATTTCACATATAAATTGCACTGGAGTATAAATTACACCCCTGGCCAAACTATGAAAAAAAAAAACAAAACAAAAAAAAACGCAAGTTATAGTTCAAAAAAGGATTATATGTCCTGATTCTAGCTCAAAAGTAATAAACATAGAGGTGTCAGAGGAACAGAGAAGTTTTATGCAGCACTGCAAAACATCAAGTAATTATCATATTTTGTTAAATAACTTCATTGTCACGAATCTTAAGACTATATGATATGCACCCAAACATATAACATAACAAACCGTTTGTCATATGATGCTTGTTGGTTTTGCAGAAAAGTGGTAAAAATAGACATAGCTATTACATAGCATCGGCCTCAAGGCTTGTGGCAGTTACACAATATTGAGACACAGACACTCTCAGGAGATATAAGAAACAAAGAGAGTTACACAATGCCGCTTCTAACTGAGTGACTTCTGAGGTGTCTGTTACGTGTCATATCATTCATTCAGTTATATAAATTATCTCCATTACATAAAAACACAACACATCTGAGAAGCTTCTGTGACATCCATATTGGTGTATCACTCACACACTGACTTACATAAATGACAGTCACCCAACTCAGATGCTCTCCCAGGGGACTCAATAAGGCGTCATCAGATTGGCCGGGATCATGTTTATCCTCCTCACATTACTCATATAACATGATTCTGTAAGGCGTACGTGTCAGTCATGAAGGGCTATATATCTGATGACGCATTAGGCTTGTTTTTGCTCTAAGTGTCAAAAACCACATGTAATTTCATACGTTTGCACTTGACCTAAAACATTTTTTTTGGGATTTTGAAGCATTTTGACAAAAGATGTGTTCATGAATGAAATATAAAAGACAGCAAAAACAGTGGGGGTCTGTGTTTAAAAAAAAAAAAAAAAAAAGACATTTATAATAGAAATATAACCTACATGTCATTTGAGATGCTGCAACTGAGCCATTTAATTGTTTTTAGATTAGAATACTTTTAGATTTTCTCAATAAAATCAGTATTTACAAAAGAAATTATAAAATGTGTGATTTTATTCCTTGCATTCTGGTGAAAACTGCAGTGTTTTATTGTTATTCTCCCTCATCTAGTATCCCAGCATTCTCATCTTTACCAGGTTTGTTCCTATTTTAACAGATTTTGGCTGAAGTAATCATTTTAAAATCTTTTAACAATTGATAGTGAACAATTAAATCTTTTTTTTTTTTTTTTTACTGGTGAGATCAGTCAGCCCACTTCCTTGTAAATGCTTTAAATCATATTCAAACTAAATGTTATTTCCTAGTAAACTACCTAGATATATAAAGTTACTGTGAACCGGTTAATATAAACACTTGATCATGTGACATAAACTTATAAATCAAGTTTAAAAACATTATCTTTATCCTCCGCACGATCTGATTTAGTAAAAAAAATAAACTGAAGTATTCCAGTTACATTTGTTTACTGTAACTGTTCGTTCAGTGATCGTACATGTCTTGTACCTGTATGTAAATTCTAATCTGTAAATGGGTTTTGGCATCAGTAGAAATTTATTTAATAGCCCCATTCCCTCAGGGTTGGGCGGTTAACTGTATGAATATAGCACAGCCGTTACAGCCTTAATGATTTGTATACGATTGTGTCTTTTACTGGGAGGTAACTCAACAGTGAGGAAGCCTATGCTTGGCTTTATATGTTATAAAAAAAAAAAAATACAATAAACCAAAATCTATGAGGACGATCAGTATGAGGGGCTATGTAAACTAACATTGGTTTAGGTGAAAATGATAAAAGAGGATGGTCCTGTGTAAAAGACACAATAACAACAGGTCATTCTGTGATGAAAACCAACTGTGACTCACCTTCATATACAGTAGTGGATCTCCAGGAAAAAACAAGAAAAAAATGTGGGGTTTTTTAAAACTTTTTTTTAAAACTAATTTTAGTGTAGATGAGCATTTAATGTTTACGTGCATGTACTTTTTAAATGAATATTTATGCCAGGCTATTATGAGGACTCACTATGTTACCCACTGCTGAACTCCAGTTTTATACAGGTTAATATTCTATATTACAACAAAAAGCACAATTAAAATAGATTTTAACCCTTTAAACTTCCACTCAATTTCACCTAAATATCTTAATAAAGTAAATTAAATGCTGTTCTTGAACCCTTTTGATAACATGCAGTTGTTAAGTATGTTATTAATGAAAATATTAAGATGAAAACTGGGATATTTGAGGCGGGTTCTGTTAAATGATGCAATAGATAAAACATTTGTGGATATTTATTAATGTTCTGAGTTTTGGATTACATATGGACATTTTTTTTTGTTTTGTTTTGGATGTTTTTGTTAGAATATGGTTCCTCTGTGGATAATTAGGAGACATAAAGGTTCAGATCAGCTGCTCTTCTGATGTGTGAAAATCTCTGTTGTCAAACTATATTTGGGACAGGTTTGGGTGGTTTAATTAACATTTTTGAGTGGCTACTTTCAGCCTATATGTGGACCCTTGGAAGTTTAAAGGATTAAAATAGAGAAGGGTATCGTTTTTGAGTCGGTTTGTGTGTTTCACTCATTCATTCATTCATTTAATTTTATTTGGTGTAGAGGGACACTGTGCATTAATGAACATATTTGTAAATGCACCCAATTGTACTCAAAAGGCTAAGTTGTATTGATAAAAAGAAATAATAAATAATCACAAACAACAAGAATTAATAGATGCACAATACTTAACTACATTAACATAAGATCAATTGTCGGCAGCTTTACACAAAAAACTACTAGACTAATGTCCATGACATTTTCAGGTAAGGTGCAGCATAGATCCCATTATATTTTGGTGAATGTAGGTTTGTTGTGCCGGAGCAAAAAGGATTACAGTTGTCATTTTATGACATCAACCCTTTAAGTGTGAGAGTTTTATTTTGGTTAGTTTTTAATCTATAAAAACCTCGAGCTACTTTTACAACACTTCTCAGATCTATTTAACCTTTCTGAATTGTTCCAGTTGTTTGTGTGTCTTTATGGCTTAGTATTTAATTTTCAACATTTAAAAAAACTATCAGTGTCGCAACTGTTGGTGCTTAAAAGGTTAATTATTTTAATAACTACAAAAAGTGCATTGAAGGCTCAAAATAAGTTGGTCTATCATTATTCTACCACCATCAAAGGCAGTTGTGTATATGTAGCTATAATTTCACAGTTACACAAACTCATAATGATATCATTATAATACAGTAAAAATGCTTAATAGTTTATTCTACAAACATAATTCATGCTCTGTCAACCTCCGATTGAAATTCTTGTTTGTAATTACCTTTTTTTTTTGAGTTTACAAGGACCAATTAACCACATGTGAAGTGGTTTGATTCAATTGCTCTTCTGAATAGCGTGACAGTCGTGAAAATCTGGGAGGGCTCTGACTGTAAACTAAGGTCATCCCCTAATAATAATAATAATAATAATAATAACTTATATAGCACTTTTTTGGACACTCAAAGGCGCTTTACATAACAGACAACAAGCAATGCATTAAAAATTATTAAATATGTCAAATAAAATAAGATGAGATAAAATATAAATAAATAAAGAGATAAAATACTAAATAAATAAATAAAAATAAAATAAAAACTAAGCGAAAGCCAGTTTGAAAAGATGACTTTTAAGACGGGATTTGAATGTGGATAGTGAGTCTGAGTTCCTGATGGGTAGAGTGAGACAGTTCCAGACTGCGACGGCTCGATCCCCTGCTCTCTGACTCTTCACCAGGTGGAGGAGGATTTGTCGATACCTCCGACCGACACCATATGGGGCCATTAGGGCAGGGCGTGTCCTCATACTGTCCAATTTTCCACTGTGAGAGAATGACTAAGCATTCACATTAACCTAAATGAGATGACAGTTTTATGGTTGTACAATGGAGATTAAAATCCTGATGAATAGTATAATATAATGAATATTGTCAATGTGGCAAATGCTTCTCAGGCACAGAACGAACGACATAAAATATTACAAAGATCGATTTTCCTTGTGACATCATGGCCGATTGATCGAGGTTATCATGGATTATATTGTGCAACAGGTCGTACGTGTATCTTACTTAGTTTTGTTGTAATGTGTAATCAATGGCACAACGGTGAAAATAGTTTATATGTGAGTATAGTTTGAGAGAACAATGTCAGATAAGCTTAGGAGCAAGTGTTGTTTCTTGTTTCTAGGTGTGAACACACTCGCCTATCAACAATGAGAACTGTTTAAACGAGATAAAGTGGGTCCATTACCAACTCAGGTGTGTAACCTTTTAAAAAGCGCAGTCTTCGGTTCGACATGTGAAACACCTGTACTGATAAGTAGCTCCAAAGTTTACCGACTAAAATCTTTAAACAAAGACAGAGAGATGAAAATGGTATTTATCAGCATGAGAAATTACTTCTTTTAAAAAAAAAAAAAATCCTGAGGCAGTTGATACAGTTGACAGCACCTAGCATACTTTAAATAACCTTTGACCTTTGCTAATTACTGCTGTAAAGTTCCATTATTGTTTTGTTCCTATGGTTTCGCATTTAAACGCTCTTTTCATTCCTTCATTTTCACTTTGACAGGCAGGTACATACGACACGCACGCCATAGACAGACACAGAGGTTCTTTAACTGACTCAAATCTCATTTTTTTGAATGAAGCCCTTCACAAAATGTCTGCATATTTGTGTGCGTCCCCCCCCACCCAGACTGAAACAGTTTCAAGTAGCTGTCAAGCTAATAAGTAATTACACCCAAGTGTCATCTCATCAATCAGCCGTTTCATTAAGTCTATGAGTTCATTTATTCTGTGGTGAACCTTAACGTGACAGTTGGTCGCAGTGAGCGGATGATTACTCATTTGTATACGATCCACACAAGCCTGCTATTAATGTCAGATGTGCTATCAGAGTGAGACATCTCACCTGTACAGTCAAATACATGTGTAACGGCTTATTTTTACATGCACAGTTAGATATCACCTGCAGTTTACACTATATGTTTGTCGCTTATGTTCAGCATCACAAGTCGGGGGTCATAAACAATGACTATGAAACAAACGTAGACTAGTTTTGTATTTGTCATGACACAGGTGAGAAACAACATGGATCTCGAACATTTTATGGGTCACTAATAAACCCAATAAATGCACGATGTAGTGATTGTACAGTATGTATACAATGATTTTTATTTTGTTACTACAAAAGCAGTTTTTGGATTTGTTAATGTACACTTATAGTCTAACTTTGTCACTGAAGCAACAAATATAACCAATCTAAAGAGTAATTGTGATTAAAAAATGGTGATAAAAAAACATTGCAAACATTTAAATGATTATAATGTTAGATAATAGCACCAGACATTTTTTTCTCGACGTGAATAACTAATTAATTTCACTTACTTGTTGCCAGTTTGTTGAATTTCTAAGTGTTTTCTTCAGTTTTTGGAGTAAGTTGTAGGCTTAGTAACTTGTGACCCCACCCCCACCCACCCCCCAAAAAAGAAAAACTTCTTAATTTGAAATTAAATATATTGAATTCATAAAACACATGTTAAAAAAGAAATGTATTGTGTTAAAAGGTTATGTATAATAAATTGACTAAGAGGCAAAATAAAGATGTATTCTATTAGAATTTGTATTGAACTGAGTTAGTTTTGTAAACTTCATGCTTTTCCTTAGGAAAGTATTAATATTAACATGAAGAATTATTTTATGTAAAAAATATATATATATTATTTCAGTTAACCAAAATGTTTTTAGTTTTGTAAATAATGCTGATAAGAAACATAATTCTTATTGAAGCTAAAATGCACATCGACACAAATAGGTAAAGAGGAACTGCGTCCATGTCGATGACAGATGGATCCTTGCAGGCAGACAGAAGAAAAAATGAAAATAGAAGTGTTCACACTGGGCGTTTGCTGCGGGTTTGCATACATTGTATTGAGACAACAGCGTAGCAGATTGTGCCTGTGCATGCTTGTATGAGCCACTGTATTGGAATGCTGGCCCCGGGCACTCAGCAGCTCACAGCTTTAACTTCTGTAAACAAACTAATAGCAGGAGACTGGAGGACCACACAGCCTTTGTGCTGAAACACTAACTGCAGCCTGCAGTCGCTCACTGCTGCTGCTGCTGCTGCCGTGGACAGCAGAGTGGAAGAGAAAGCACAGAGACTGGAGGTTCAGCAGATTTACATTATAGAAGGAGCCTTTGAGTAGTGGCTTAAATATAATCTATAACTCAGTTCAATATTTATTATAACCTTTAAATTTTCCTGCCTTTGTATATGAAAGGAAAATCTACACTATTTCCTGTCTCATACATCTGTAATAGCGTCACATCTCTACATCATGCGGAAGAAATCCAAAAATTATAGCCAAGTTTTCATCAACATATTTTAATGCACTTTTGGAAATATCATACAGGGAAAGTTTGATTGAAATTTGATAGTTTTTTTTTTTCTTTTTACATTTCAGGGGTGTTTGTTTCTGTACAGATAATAAGTAATGCACTTAATGAGATGTTGAAACACTATTTCAGCACAAATTCTGATGAGGTGAACTTTTTATTCACACTACTGCTCAGTTATTTTCACTATCACATTCCCAGGTATTCCCGTAAAATGAATCATTTCTGGCTATTGCAAAAGGTGTGGACTGATGAGACCAAATGATTCCTTAGTTGAGCCATTTTGGATGAGAACAGCAACAGAATGCTGTTTATCACAGTCTGTTTTAAAGCAGCTAGCATCACTGACATCTGATATAGCCTGGTGAAAAAGCTGGAAGTTACATTTGTTTACTGCTTTTTTATTTGCTTTGAATGAAGTTGACAATTACATGGAGCTATTGTCTCAATAAATATCATTGCAATACCAATATGATAAATACAGAGTCACTGTGGTAGAAGGTAGTTTAAGGAGACCGACTATGAATTCCAAATTGAAGGCCTCTGTTGTATTTCATAGCACATATACTGCGTAATAATTGGAGGGTACAAAATGAACAGGCTTGGAAAAGTTCCCGTGTCACATCGTGTCATTCAAGTTCAAGTACCATACAGCCCTTGAGATATATCATCTTGTTTTCCAAGAGGTCCCATCGTGTACTGGAATTCAGCAGGAAGTTAAGAAAACCACCATTTCATTTGGAGACAGTGGGAAAAACAATCATCAACCACATGTAGCAGCCTCTGGCAGATCCAAATCATTTGCCCGTTCCCCTGGAAAAAAGTCAAGTCAAGTCAAGTCTATACTGTCTACATAGTCTAATATCAGAAATTAACAGGTAGATATTTATCTTTACAGGTTTTCCCACAGACCATTGTGGCCCCTATCAAGCTATTATTATTATTATTATTATTATTATTATTATTATTATTATTATTATTATTATTATTATTATTATTATTATTATTATTATTATTATTATTATTATTATTATTATTATTATTATTATTATTATTATTATTATTATTATTATTATTATTATTATTATTAAGCTAGCACCACATCTCATATCAACAGTTGAGGAATTCACATACACCAGTTACTTATCTCTAGTTGTTATTAAAAGTACTCACTCTATTAGCTATTAGCACAGTGCTAGGCTTACTTAGCTCTTCACAGAGGCTTTACAGGCTTTAGTAAACACTGTCACCAGGTGCTTCATTAAATTAGTAATATTCCAGTATTTGTGTGTAAATGTCTTGAACATTATTGTGGAAGAATCTGGAACTTCTTGTGAACTGTAACGGCGCAGTACACCTTTTCACCACCGCTGTGTGTGGAGTGGAGAGAGGGCGTAATTAAACAACAGCTGTATATGTGTGTGGTACCAAAATATTGATCTCTTGCTCACTCACTTTCTGTGTGTGAGCGAGAATGAAAAAAAGGCAATCTATTTGTGGCACTCAGTTTTCATTCAGTGACACTGCTTGACTCTGTACTGAAGGTGCAACACCTTTTGTCATTGGACCCTTAATTTTAGTAACCCCCCCCCCACATACAACAAATGGAAGTAACCTCAGGAACATTCCCAGACAGTTGGGCCTGGGGTCTCCATCTTAAAAAGTGATGCCCACGGCCCATGAGCCTCACCTGGTTCTGAGACTACAGCTGTGTTTCCACTACATGGTATCAGTTCTACTTGACTCTACTTCATTCTACTCAGATACCAAGGACTATTTCTTGAGAGTGTTTCCAGACAGATACTATCGTACCTGCTCGTCATCACCAGGTGCTGTCAAGCTCATACTGATTTTTTTCGTCAGCCCCCAAAGACAAAAATGTCTCGACCTCCACGACCAACCACGGTGTCGTTTTTTGGAATGATGTTGCATTGTGAACTGAATTTAACTTACTGCTGTTTATTGTAACTCCAAATCTAGTTGGCTTTTTTGGGTTTTTTTAAGGGGGGGGGGTTTGCACTTTGATAACGTATTGACACAGAGACAACTCCACTAATCAGTGTTTACACAGCTGAGCTGTCACATTATAGGACCACTTGGAACCTCAGCAGAGTAGATACTAAAAAATCTGCCATGGGACCCAGTCCTTTTTCATCGTGGAAACATCCCAAAGTGAGTAGAATCAGGTAGAAGCGATACTAGTGGAAACATGGCCTTTTCAAACACCCTTTTCTAACCAATCTTGAATATTATCATGAAATAGTGACAAATGTTTTTGTTTCAAAAGGTGTGGCTGAATTAGATTTTTTTTTTTTTTTCTTGTTGTCAAATAATGGACCTCCTAACTTTTCCGTGGTTAACTGCAAGAAGGTCATGGGTTCAATTCCAACACTAGTCAACGGGGATGGGACCTGGAGATTGTATGTTCTCCTCATGTCTGTGTGGGTTCTTTGGGTTCTCCAGTGTCCTCACACCATCCAAAGACATGCACTGATAGGTTCATCACTTAATGTAAATTGGCCATAGATGTAAATGTGGGAGGGATTGTTTGTCCATGTCCATGTGTCCATCTGTCCAGGGTGAACCCCACCTTCACCTCCACCCATATGTAGCTGGTATTGGCTCCAGAGACCCGAATGAGGATAAAGCGGGTTCAGAAAATGAATGAATGAATGATAAGACAGAATTACAAAACTAAATTTGTGACTGTTTCAATATGTCATATCCTGGATGTGTTTTATTATCCTGTTGAAACATCCAGTTTTGATGAACAGATGAGCACATGGAAGGAGCATGTGGGTTTGGGACATGGCACCGTTTAATACATTAAGAGTGATTGTTAACAGGGTGCTTACACAAGTCTTGAAAGTCTAAAAAACTTAGGAATTTTGAATCACTGGTTTCCATACCTTGAAAAGTCTTGAATTTTGGGTAACAGTCTTGATAAAGTATGGGGGGAAAAATTATTTTAGCGTATGCTCAAATCATTGTGAAATGAGAAATGTAAAAGTTATTGTGAATTATGTGTTTGTTCATTCAGTACTATAAAAATGAACTTTCCTAATAAACACAACTGGTTCATTTTCAACCAATGAAATAGACAGTAGATACACAAGTATAAAAGTATACCAAGTCAAGGTCTTGGTGAAAAAAAATTAGAAAAAATGTCTTAAAACAATCTGGAATTTTGTAAAAACAACATAATTAATATTTAATGTTTTATTTTACAAATGCATGTGGTGTTTGCCATTATATTGACATACATACTTACATGATGTTTAAAAAAACAACAACATAAAGTTAAAAAATACTCCGATATGTGCAAGCCTAAAACTCAACGAACATAACCCTTTTTGGTGAAATTAGTGAAAATGTCAGTGTTTATAGATGGTTGAGAGCAGATTTTAATAGTCATTTTACAATAATCAGCAAAATCAAAATGTCCTGTTTTGAATAATATTGATTAAACTCTGAACATTTACATATTTAATCTAGTTTATCACTAGCCTACTTTGATAATCAATTCTATCTGTGGGATGTTATGGGTCCTTCAGGTTGGATGTTTCTTTGATGCTGATGTCAGGTCCATGAGCAGCCCACTGAGGTGTCATAATCTGGCCTTTGTTTGGCTTCTGATAACAATCCAACTGTCACCTCATTATGAGTTGAAACAGGTTGGATGACATATTGAACATCCAAGAAACCTCCCTATGTACTGTAGTCACACGCGATGGGTAGACCGTGTGTGTGTGTGTGTGTGTGTGTGTGTGTGTGTGTGTGTGTGTGTGTGTGTGTGTGTGAGAGAGAAAGCACATAGTTCTTACAGTGCGTGGACACAAATCTGTCACATAATTTGAAGCTTATGAAACAAGTTTTTAAAGGTTACGTTTAAGTAAATGAACATAGTAGACCTGTCTACATGGGCATTTTTATTCTTGTTTAATTCTGAATAAAAGTTAATTCCACTTTAAGATGAACCTCAAATGCTACTCTACACCTCGTTTTTACTCTACCTTTGACTAAGTGTCTCCAAACATTCCTTACAAATGTCTATTGTCCTTTTCCCCACATTTACAAACCCTACTCTGACAAGAAAAAAATAAATGAAGAGCATACAGGACATTTACAGGTCCACTGGTCCTCGATTAATTGAATCCAGTTGAAAATGATAATTACGAATGAAACTTGATACCGACTAAAATGACCGGTTTATTCCCATCTTAATTCTGAATTTAATCATTTATTTAATTTAAACCAATCAGAACCTTCTGTACCTCCAGCTCTTAAAGACCAATTAATTAGAATATTATAATAATAATAATAATAATAATAATAATAATAATAATAATAATAATAATAATAATAATAATAATAATAATAATAATAATAATAATAATAATAATAATAATAATAATAATAATAATAATAATAATAATAATAATAATAATAATAATAATAATAATAATAATAATAATAATAATAATGGATTCGATTTATATAGCGCTTTTCAAGGCACCCAAAGCGCTTCACATTAGTGGTCCATTATTCATTCACTCTCACATGCTCCCTCTGGTGGTGGTAAACTACATATGTAGTCACAGTTGCCCTGGGGCAGACTGACAGAAGCGTGGCTGCCATTTTGCGCCTACGGCCCCTCATAATAATACACCTTTTTCTCATGGAAATATTTAACATGTCCATGTGAACTTGAAAGATATAGCTTTAATTCCAAATTAAATAATTTGGAATTAAAAAACATTATGTAAACATTGTAAATGTTACCTAACAGAATATGTACTTCTTATATCACAGGGATGTAACTTAATTTAATCATTCCTCAAGGCTTATTTCCTTTATTGGAGCAGAAATCATCCATTACATTGGAGTAGTGAAAGTTATCAAAAAAATGTTTCTTTAACCTACAAAAAAAACACTAACCAAATGATTTTTTCTCTCTATTTAAAGGTGTCATTCGACTGAAATCCACTTTTCCACTTTTCCTTTTAGAATCTGATGGGTCATCCCAGGTTACCAACACATGCTACGTTGTGTGTCTCCTCCACTGGCTGTATTTACCATTCATAGAAAACAACACAAACGAGCCACACAGAAAAGCCTGTCCACTACACGTCACAAGGACATTGGTGTTAACTCTGTTGTTCGACCTCAAGTCATTTTTTCTACCCTCCAAAAACAGCTGGAAACAAAGCAATCCAGATGTTTTTTTTTAAATAGAACCAACACACAATGTATTCAATAACAATGGAGAACACAGTAATATTAATGAAATAAACCTTTAATGTTTCCAAAGTGATTTATTACAATTTAGTGTCATTTAAGCCTCTATATTTAGGTTTTTCTGTGAAAATCAGGTATTGTCCTTTATTTCATTCAGTGATCATGTATATGTTCATAAAAGCTCAGATTAAAGTTGATAGTTATTCTTTGTTCATGGTTACTCCAAAGACGCTGTTGCCACTAAAGTCATTAAAACAATGTTGTGTGTCACAACTTGGTTGCAGGAGTGCTGCATATATACTAAAATAAATAGTGCATCACCTGACCCTTCCATACTTAATAATAGATTCAGAGCTGTCCTTTAAACCCCATATTGACAAATTGTGTAAAAAAAAAAAAAAAAAAAAAAAAAGGTAAATCTCGCAAATTTTCCCACAATTCAAAATGAAACGTCAACTGAAGCTGCAAAAATGCACCTGCCTTCAATGATTTCAGTCTCTTCAACTATTGCCTAACCAGCTGGTCAGAGTGCAAAACAACCTTTGAAACTCTTGTACAAACAAGCAATCAAAGTCCTGGAGAAAAAAAATCTAGGCACTATCATCACTGTGCAATTTTAAAATGATGCAGTCTTTTAAACAGCCACAGCCTACAAACATTCACAGATTTAAATCTGACATACAAACTATTGGATAGTGTGGCTCCAGATCCTCTGGCAGAGTTCATCATCCACAGAAACACCTGTAACTGTATCACTGGACGCTCTGTCAGAGGTCATGTGTCATTCATGCAGGAACACCTTCAGTAAGTCAGTCTGCTCAGTGAGGAGCGCTAGTGAGTGGAACCAATACCTGAGGAGGTTAAAGTTTTAACAACTTCACTGAAAAACTGACAATGTGGCTTATTAACACCTACAGCTGACAACACTAAAAAACAACCCTATTGTGATCAACTGAAATGTTTTTATGTTTTATTCTATTTTAATTAACAAATTGCATATATGACATTATTGTCTCATTTAAGTGTTTAACCATGTTTGTCTCTTGCAGATGTATTTTAATGCTTTTATTGTTCTACATCATGACCAGAGGACAACAGATGAAAACTGGCTAATTATTTTTTAACCATATGAAATCATGTGTTTTATGAAATTGTACTGTCCCCTTTCCAAAAAAATAAATTAAACTTAAAGGTATGATTCCGCTGAAAACCACTTTTCCACACTCTTTTTTGGAATCTGATGGTTCACCCCGACTTACCGACACATGTTGCCTTTGACAGTGGTTTGTCACCTCCACTGGCTGCATACTGCATTCACAGAAAACAACAAGAGGAACGAGGGACCCAGAAAAAGCCGGCTTTAGCGTCACCACGTGGGGTTAAGCCCGTCGGCAGCAGTGAATCTGAAGTAGCATTAGCATTAGCATCTATAAGAGAAGACGGCGCCACAGTAGCTGCTGCACAAACTGGAAAAAAATGGCGGATCAAACTGGTTCATGTGCTCTTTGTGGAAATAAAGCCTCATTTTTAACCTGCACGTTTTCAGAACAAGCAACAGCACAAAACCTAGCTGGATGATACTTGGGTAAAGGTAAATACATACACAGCGAGAGGGGAGGGGGGGAGTGTTCCTTCACGCATTCTGAGCCAATCAGAGACACCTCGTGACCGCGTATGAGGAAGTACCGGTAAACTCTATTGTTCGACCTCAAGTTATTTTGTCTATCGTGAAAAAACAGCTGGAAACAAAACAATCTGGACAACACACAATGTATTCAATAACAATGGAGAACACAGTAATATTAATGAAACAACCATGGAATGACAGCTTTAATAACTGAGCATAAAACAAGTGTCTCCATCCACTGTCATTCAATGTTGTAGAAGATGATGGTGCATCCATGGTGACTGCGGAGCCAAAAACAGTCAGACACGTTCAAAGTGGATCTGATGAGAAAATCTAAAATCTTTAATGACAGTAGCAAATGTTATACTTGGAGAAAGCATCAGATAACATTGTATGATTTTAGAACACACCTACTTTATCATCAACTCAACAGTCAGCAGTCTTAACACGCATTACCGCATGTCCCATTATATAAGGCATTACCAAATACGATGTTCAAATACAATGTTTTCCAACCTTTGCCCTTCTGTTCCTCACTTACAAATAAAGTCAATTTGACATCTATTGGTCATGGTGAAATTTAAGGTAACTAAAGTACATTCCAATTTACTGACAAGAAAACACACATACTGACTCCAATTTATTCTTCCACCTGATAACAATTTTAAAAAATGATAAACTGTATTTTCACCAATTATTTGCATGTATTGATAGGATTAGTGGATTAACAGGTATTAAACAGTTTACATCAGTATGTTTTTGGTGTTGGGTCTTTATGGGTTAAGGGTTAAATGGGTGTTTGGGTTCAGACATGGTTTTAAAGTGATGACAGGTTTAGAATAAACAGACAGAAAATGCCAGAGGTAGAAGTAACTAAGTACTTCATTACTCTACTTTTTTAGGTATCTGTATTTTGAGTATTTATTTTTCTGGCAAATTTTTACATTTACTCCCTACATTTTTGTATAAATATCTGTACTTTATACTATTTACATTGTTACAATAGACTCATTACTTTTTCAAACTAGACAAATGTGACAGTTTGAAAAATAAGTCAGAAATTAGTGAATTAGAAATTGTGACTATATCATAATTTTCACTTTTTTTATCTCATAATTTTCACTTTTTATTTCATAATTTAGATTTTTTTAGTTCATAATTTTTACTTTTATCTTATAATTCTGCATTTCTTAGCTGATAATTTTGACTTAAATCTCATTATTTTGACTTTTTATCTCAAGATTTGACTGTAGATTTTTTTTTAAATCTTATAATTATGCTTTTTTTTAAATTATATATATATATATATATATATATATATATATATATATATATATATATATATATATATATATATATATATATATATATATATATATATATATATATATATATATATATATATATATAACATTTTCCCTAAATGTCTTGTCCATATCCACTGAACTGAATACCATGATCCATCATCTACACAGTAACTCACTTTTAAAGGCTTTATTTTTGGATATTTTTAAAATAAATAAGTGATATGTTATCCTTAGCATAAAAAATGCAGTTTTACTTTTTACTTTATTAAAATTGAGAACTTGTACTTTTTTACTTTTACTTAAGTAAAGAAATTAAATCAGTACTTCTACTTTTACCAGAGTATTTTTCCACATAAGTAGCTGTACTTCTACTTAAGTATTTTGACCACCTCTGGGAAATGCATTATGGAAACGGGTGTCGACATGGTACTGTTTGGCAGAAATGTGCACATTCAGTATATTAGGAACATTGTTTTTCTGGTTGCCCTTTTGCAATAATGGATGTGCAATGAGGAAATCATTACTCAACAATGATATGTTGATTGTTGCACTTACAAAAAGTATTAACTGAAGCCAACGCACCTCTTCTATTTCCTGTGCTGAAGAGGCAGAGGTGGGGAGTAAGGTGGATGAAAGTAATTAAATGCCAAGTTGATTAATTGATTTATGGAATTTTAAACCATATTTTCTTTATTTCCACAGATATTTACAATAATCTAAGATCGTAAAGTTCTTGATGACATTCTGTGAACATTTTCTTTTTCTATGATGGCAGATGAGAGAATGCTGCAGTCATTTAAACACACTCTATAATCGAACATTTATAATTGTACATTCACTATTCTACATTTATATTTTTACAATGATTTCTATACTTTCTCATTTGGTTCCTTTTTGTAATATATGGTATTTCATGTTCAAAATCTATTTATAGAACAGAATTTTGTCTTTTAGATCGCCTTCTTCAATTAAATAATGAATAATAATAACAAGTCAATGTCTTGTCCTATCTACAGTAAATATTACATACGTCATTACAGTTTAAATGCTAGTGATGAAATAAAACTACATTTTTATTCTAATTATTTGTATATTAACCCATAAAACCCAGTGTTAATTATGATTCAGTTCCATAAATACATTTTTCTTCATATGTAATCTTTCTCAAGTGATGTATGACCATTTATTATAATATTTTCCTCTATATTTTGCATTTTTGAGTGAAAATCAACAATTTTCCTTTTGATTTTTTCTGTCATAAAAGCTGAGATTCAAGTTGAGGATTATTATATAAAAAAACTGAAAACTGAAAACAAAAATGTCAGTAAAATATATAATTAAATGAACAAACCAAGTGAATATACTGGCAGGCAAATCAAATGTTGAAGAAGATGAAAGCATTTCCACATTCATTAGCTTATCAACATCCAAATGTGCCATATCTGATGACCATGAAATGATGACAAACTCTATTTTACACCAATAATTTACATGTATTAATTGGATTACTGTTACAATTATTAAACATTCATCAACTGATAGGTTTGGTTTACAATAGATGTTTATTGTGTACCTTTCTGTCCCTAACATTTTTTTTTAATTGACTGTATAGTTTCTTTTCATTTGATTTTACAGTCCATGAAAGTCATAATTTTTTTTACATATAAATGCATAATGTCACCAAAACAGCTGCTACTTTTATACATATGACCTCAATGTTTGAGATGCACATGAGCTGTGTAGCAGTTTTTATCATACAATAGTTGAGGTAAAAATAAGGGGAAAATTGTAGTTTAAATGCATTTTTGTAATAAAGTATTTTGAGATTGTGGTAGTACTTTTCCTTAAGTGAATCGTCTGAAATGTAGATTTTGTTTTGATCATAATTGCATTATTTATAAGGCTTTCAAAAGTGATGCTAAATGTGGATTAATCCGTTATCATGATTAACCTGATTTAAAAAAACCTCTTTTGGAAATGTTATCATATTTTTTGTGTTTTTTTCTGTATTTAAGTAGAATTTAGAATATGTTTTAGATTTTTTTTTCTTTCTTTAATTTTCGATATTTTTGGAGAAATTTGAGTAAAAAAACAAAAAACAAAGACAGAACAGTCAAAGTGTTTTTTCACACTCTGCAAGAAAGGTTTTACTTTCACTGAAGCACTTCCAGCTTTAAATACCACATTAACATGAAGCATATTAGCCAGGGATACTGCTTGAACTAGGCTAATGCATCGTCCAACTTGAACAAACACATTAACCCTTTAACTCCTGAGACTTAAGCAATTCCACAGTAAAAAAAAAAGATAAAATAAGCAACAAAATGAACAAAAACAACCAAAGTGATCAGTAAAATGAATAGAAATTAATAATAAACTAACAAAATAATATCTAATATGAACAAAGTAATAGACTAACAGAACACAATTGAAGAAAAATAATAAAATAAATAAACAAAATGTAGAAAAAAATAGCAACAACATCAACAAAAACTAATAAATATTCACAAAATTAATTCATTTCATTTCATTCATTTGTTTATTCCAACAGGTAAAACAAACTAAGTAAAACATACAACGTATTTAAGCATAAATTAAACCTTTTCAGCATCGTAGATAACTATACCTTGTTTGAAAGGGTGTAGGAAGAAAATGACAAATAACATGAAAAAAAACAAAAAAAAAACAAAATTAAGTTTAAAACAAAAAAAAACAACAAAAAATAAGATTTGTAATTTGTTTCCAGTAGATTTAGTTTGGGTTTTTTCTTTTTCTAAATCTTTTTTTTTTTTTTTTTTTTTACACCTGTTCCATCAGTTCCATCAACAAAATTCTCAGTAAAATAAAACAAAACAAAAAAACCTTTAAACTAAACCATCCATTCAGAACACATCAGCGCTGACACATCAGAGATTAAAGGGTTAAGTACAAATATATTCTTTTCTTTCCTGAGTTTGTTTGCTCATGTAAAATAAAACACAAATAGTGTAGATTAAAAAGTATTATCACAGCATCACTCTTAATCATCTGATTAAAAATTGTGATTATCTGACAACCTTAATTATTTACACAAGCATCATTATACACATTAACATAAACTATTTCTAAGTCTTGGCTGTTGTCTTTCTATACTGCATATGACTCATCATTACGCTGCAGGTTTTCTAACATCTGCTGTGGAATCATAAGAATGCAGCCTCTTCACGAAGCCTCTGTTTATGACGCAGTGTTTACTGATGGTATGATGGCTGTGTTCCCACGCGGTGTGAAAGGGTTCAAGTCGATATGGAGCCAGATCAGGTCCACATAATGGCACATCAGGGCAGATAATCTGTATATGATTTGCTTGTAGCTCCATGTCATTTCACAGATGTCATTTGCATCCACCCACTCCTCTAAGGGAACACCACGCTGGCACGCACACCTCCCATACTACCCTCAAATGCTACTCCGCACCTTGTTTTTACTCTTACCTTTGACTAATTGTTTTCAAACGTGCCTTCCAAGTGACTATTGTCCTTTTTTTTTTCTCCACATTTACAAACCCTACTCTGACAAGAACAAATAAATGTAGAACGTACAGGACATTTACGGGTCGACTGGTCCAGTGTGAAACAGGAAAGTGGTCCTCGATTAATCCTCTTTGATCTTGAGGTCTATTGTATTTCAATGTATACTTACATCCTGTCATTTATGTTCTATATGTATCTGTTCTTTCCAGTGTGAACCACCTATAAAGATACTTTGAAGTATAGAGAGGAAGACGCAAAGAAAAACATGGACATGACGACACGCAAAATATAAAACATAAAATGGAAACAACTTTAGACCTCCTCCTGTGTGTAAAGTATATTCTTTTCTGTTTTTATAGGTTATAGTTTGTTAATTGTTGAGATGTGTTACGTGTTAATGGTTCAGGTTCAATTCCCAGACTTGAAAACCACCAAGGAGGTTATGTTTTTGCCAGTCTGTCTGTCTGTCTGTCTGTCTGTCTGTCTGTCTGTCTGTCTGTCTGTCTGTCTGTCAGTCAGTTAGTTAGTTAGTTAGTTAGTTAGTTAGCAAGATAACTCAAAAAGTTATGGATGGAACTTGATCAAAATTTCCTGACATGTTGGGGGTGTCACAAGAAACAAATGATGAGATTTTGGTGATGATCCAGAATCCAGGATCTCTTCCGGATCATCACCAAAATCTAATCATTTGTTATTTGTTTCTTGTGACACCCCCAACACGTCACGAAATTTTCATCAAGATCCATCCATATCTTTTTGAGTTATCTTGTTAACTAACAGACAGACAGACTCTGGTAAAAAGGGGTCTGCCTTGGTGGAGGTTTACGCTTTTCTAGTTTATTTATTTTTAAAGATTTGCATGAAGATGACTTCACATTTTAGTCAGGATCACTCTAAACAATGATGGATGTTAACGAAAAAGCTGGAGTTGTAATTTAGTATCTAATATTAAAGTGTTTATCAGCTTCACATTTATTTCATTCTCAGCTTTTCTTTAGAAATATCCACGTTGGGAAACTTTTATGGACCTCTAACCCATCACCCATTTTGTGTTGTTTTGTTTTGTGTAGTTTTGTTTTGTTCATTTCTTTCTCATTTCTCTGTTTGTCTGATGTGTTCTTAAAAGTTAAAAACTAAATTCAAAGATCATTTAAAACAAACTAACAAAAACAACTCCTTTAGTTACTCTGGTAGAAATCATATGAATGAACATACTGATGGAACTGAAGGCTAAGGTGATATATATATATATATATATATATATATATATATATATATATATATATATATATATATATATATATATATATATATATATATATATATATATATATATATATATTCCCAGAACAGATCGTCCATATGTCATGTGATTTGATGACTTTAAGAACATTATGAAAAGAGAATTTCAGTATCGAAGAATTTAAATTTTATACCATGTTAGATACTTTAGATTCCTAGAAACTGGCCAACTGGCAATGTTGCAGAAATGATAAAAAAAATTAAAAGAACAGCTCAGCGATTTAGTTTAAGACTACATTTCAAAATCAGTATTCAGATAGATAGATAGATAGATAGATAGATAGATAGATAGATAGATAGATAGATAGATAGATAGATAGATAGATAGATAGATAGATAGATAGATAGATAGATAGATAGATAGATAGATAGATAGATAGATAGATAGATAGATAGATAGATAGATAGATAACATCATTCACAAACATATGACAAGACACACACCTACAGAACAGTAATTTCACAACAATATACCTCTTTAAATAATTGTCTTGATTGGAAACATCATAATGCAAAACATTTTTCAGATAATTAAAAAATATATACATGGAATGTTCTTTGCAGTGAACAGTGTTTTTTTTGTTTTGCCCAGAGGTCAAAAATGCCTTGGTGGGTCTCAGGAGGTTAAGAAAAGCTGCTGAAATTAACCATGAATCCCATCACCTTCACATGTACTGTAGCCTGTGAACATCCAGGAGTGACAGTGACTCATGTCAAAACACCCATTAAGTCTTGTTTTTGTTTTTTTGTTCTTTTGTTATAACATAGAGTCACATGTTATTGCACGATGACTAATTATAAAAAGACACACACACACACACACACACACATGCAAACAGCCGATGTGCTCCAGGCTTCAGGTCCAGTTTGTGACAGGTCGTGGGAGGATCAAAGTTCAGGTTTTGAATGTTCTGTGAAGGAAAACAACAGCTGAGAGGGAGTTATAGGGAAGAGGAGATAAAGAGACAAAGCATTGATAAAACTCATCAGGATTTATATTAACAGGAAGAATAAGGGGAGGGGGGGCGGGTGATTTACAGAACGGACGTGGGCGAGGATGCAGTAAGAGTTTGGCAGATGAAAATTACAGATTATCGCTGTGTTAGTGGAAATAATTTGTGTTGCATCGAGCCATATTTGTCAGGTAGAAAAACCAGACACCCCCCCCCCCTTTCTCTCTCTCTCTCTCTCTCTCTCTCTCTCTCTCTCTCTCTCTCTCTCTCTTTCTGTCTCTCAGCTCGCCTCACACTCCTCCTTGGCCAAGGAAGCAGGATGTCTTTCATCCAGTTTAGCTGAGGGATCAAAGCTAAAAGGCTACTCGGCTGAAATTGACCTCAATTTGCACTGCTGCGCACTCTGCACCTCTCCAACATACACAACCCTATAGTTCTCTTTACACCCCCCCATCACCTCCCACTGAACTACACATATGTTGTTTCCCTTCCTGTACGCTGCACTACCTCATCCACTTAACACGGGAAGTGTCTGACTGCTTCAAACCCATTAATACTACAATTTATAACCTACACATTACCACTACAATTTATCTGCACTATTTTTATAACACAAATGTGTCACATGTGTACATTTCTGCTGTTTTATTCAACTCTCGCCCCATTGGTTTTCATAATATCGAATAAAAGTTGCTTTATTCGTGTATTCTTATTGTCTTTTTTAAATCAAGTTTGGTACAAATGTGAGATACTTGCACTTTAATTCTTCCATTTTCTGCAGCTTTTTCTTTTTCAGTACATCTTATACTCAAATTTACCACACTACTGTAAAGCGGTATCTCCTGCTGTGATGTCTTTAGTAGAGTTGGATGATGTTTTTCTTAAAGAACAAGAAAATAAGCTGAAAACAGGTTCAGAATATATACAATGGTAAAAAAAAACAAAAAACATACATGTTAACCCATAAACACCAAAACAGCCACTGGTGACCAAAACTATTAAATTATATAAAATATGTAATGCCTATTGATCTATTAATCCTATCAATACATGCAAGTAACTGGCATAAACTACGGTTAGCCAACATTTCATAGTCATCAGACATGATCCATTTGGATGTTCAGTGGCTCTGTAGTTACCGTGGAAACACCATCATCTTTTACAACATTGATTCATCAGTAAAACGAATGGAATTGCATCAATGACAGTCAACATGTGTGTGTTCCATTTGATTAGTCAAGGTAGAAGTGAAAGAGGGGGTGGGAGCTGATCTGCCTTGGCGGAGTCTGCCCTCTCCTATTTCTATAGGGCGGCCATGGCTCAGTTGGTCGTCCAATGACTGAAGGGTTGGCGGTTACCAGCCCGCCTCTGGCTGTCTACATGTTGAAGTGTCCTTGGGCAAGACACTGAACCCAATAGGACTGACAGAAACCTTAGAAACCTACAGTACTGGTGTATGAGTGTGTGTGAATGGGTGAATGTGAGGCAAACACCATGAAGGTGGAAAATAACTATATATAAGTGCAGAACATTTACCATTTCAATTGTGACTTCCATACTTTAAGTACTGTGTGATATCTGAATAGTGAAGTCAATGCTCTGAGTATCGCTTCCACTAATGTTGTTTAGTAACGTGTTCACAATAGCATTACTCTGCTCCACTCTTCAAAGAACAGCCTGTGTTTGGCTTCCTCTCTGTGTCTTCTTTCTCACTGTTTTCACTACAAACAGCCTCTCTCCTTCAACTCCCCTCCCACCCACACACTGTAATGTACACATGCACTATTTGTGTGTACACATAGAGTACACACATATTGTAAAATGTGCTCCCAATTCCTACTACTTTGTATTATGTTAAATATTCAGTGTAATTAGTTTATTATACTGTCCTGCTTCTTCCTCTTCTGTATTATTTGGGCTCTGTTTATTATCATGTACTCCACTTGAGGCCAGTTCAGTCATATTCTGCACATTACAGCTAATGTCTACATCATGTGACTATAGTCATGTGACCCATGAGTTTGTACATAAGAAAAAAAAACAGTAATCATGCTAAAAGAATTGTCTTTTTGAAGCTTAAGAAGTTGTGTTTTTACTATGGTCTATCTTGATATGATTATTTCACTGTTTAATCCTATTTAATAGGTCGCACATATTGTATTTTCTTTGCAGATGAATAGTTGTTACATCATAAATAACTTTACATTTTATCTCGTTTCAGTAGTTTGCAGGGATACAGTGATATATATTTGATAATACTGGGTTTTATTTAACCTTTTAACCACTGATGTATCAGCGCTGACACGTTCTCAATTGATGGTTTAGTTTAAAAATTCAGAAAAATTCAAGGTTTTTTTGTGTTGTTATTTTACTGAGAATTTTGTTGATGGAACTGATGTACAGGTGTCGAAAAGCAACTGATTTTGAAAAAGAAAAAGTCCAAACTAAAACTACTGGAACCAAATCACAACACTAGTCATTTATTTTTTCATGTTATTTGTTATTTTGTGAATATTTATTAGTTTCTGTTTATGTTGTTTCTTATTTGTGTTTATTTTTTCTTTGTTATTTTTCTTTTATTATTTTTCTTCAATTGTGTTCTGTTAGTGCCTTACTTTGATCATGTTACATATTATTTTGTTAGTTTAATATTAATTATTGTTCATTTTACTGATCACTTTGGTAGTTTTTATTCATTTTGTCGCTTATTTTATCTTATTTTATTTTTTACTGTGTAAGTGTCAGGAGTTAAAGCGTTAATAATCAATATTTTGTAATATCACTACATGTTGTTTTATTTTTGTTCTATGTAGCGTTTCCATTTGTAGTCTAATTTAGGACATAAATGCTGCCTTCATTCAATAACTAAGTAAATAAAGTTTATTGTAATTTATACAAGTTAAAAACTGGTACATTGGAATTCTTGTTACATTGTCTCCCTGAGTCAGTTTACAACAACAAAGAAAATAAATTAAGTAAAAGTACAGTGAGTTAACACTAACTACATTAGAGGTTTCAAAGATGCGGCCTGGGGGCCAAATCTGGCCCGTCTAAGGGTCCAATCCGGCCCATTGGATGAATGTATGAAATGCAAAAATTACACTAAGATATAAATAATTTTTATTTATTGTTCACATTCAGATGATTTCTGTCTCTTAATGTTCATAAGTAAAAACATTTCTTGTTGTAAATGGGTTTTTTTTCATTTAGTGACACTAAAGCAAAGTATAATTTCACACACACAAAAAAACCCCGCAATAATCAGAACAAATGTGAAAAATTGGAAATGACTCAATAGAAGCAAGTACGATTTTATTAATAATATTCCACCTATTACTAAATATTTTGTATATCTGTAGATCCACTGTGATCTGTAAGTTAGAATGTATATGTGTAAATGATAACCTGAAGCCTAATATTGTTTGTTTTCATTATGTAATTTTTCTTTTTTCACTCTAAAACAGAAAAAAGTTTGGAGTTGACATTGTTTATATATTATGTTGGTATTTTTTTTTTTACTGATTCGGCCCACTTCAGATCAAATGTGGCTGAATGTGGCCCCTGAACTAAAATTAATTTGACATCCCTGGTCTAGATAAAAGATTAGAGAGCTGAATAGATTAAAAATAATAATAATAACAATAACAATAAAACAGTTACTGGTGAAGGATCCTGTAACATACTATAACTATCTTTCCTCTTTTGGTGTGTTCACCTCTCATCCACTGTTCATCTCATCACCACACTGAAGCAGACCTCAGAAATGACATTCTTGGGCGCCCCCTTCTGGTCCACAACCTCAGTTTGTTTTTAGGGAAAGAAACCAGAACCTAAAGGGAGAAAAGCCAGAGGAGTCAGTGGGGCGGCCCACCAAGGCCTGGGTCCCTATTGTCATTCATTTCAAGTAGGAAATGAAGATATAAATCATATTCTTTTTTTAGCCATAATGCAGTACGTTAAGACCAGCAAATATTCACTGAGGCTATAGTTGATTTCCTACTGATTATGTTAAATCCTCTCAGTTTCATCTATGGGATAAAAAAAAAACCCTTGTGCTGCATTTAAGGGCTCATTCAAGTTAAGACTCCTGCTTCCTTTCACACAGAAGGACGTAAGACTTAAATATATTTTCCATTTATGTTAGTTTTATGTGTTTATTCCCTGTTCTCCTTTTTTAATTTTCAACATATCTGAGGAATGTTAATAAATAAAGTAATTTCACAAAACCTACTGAAGTTAAAATTCTATTACCAGCTAAACTTAATATATATATATATATATATATATATATATTTTATTTATTTATTTATTTATTTTTTTAATTTTATATATATTATAACTATACTGTACTATTATATACTATTATAACTATTATATGTCATTTAATTCAGATACATGAATGTGTGTTGAATGTAATGAATGTTGCACTTTACTGCTGTAAATGCTTAAGGCTGACCTCATCTTGATTATTTCATATATTATACATTTTTTTTATTCCACAGCAATCAATCATATTCAATGAGCTCAGTGCTGTCCGCTGAGAACTGTGTATTTCTGAAGTCATGCCTTTTTCAGCTTTGTGACGGTGCATTTTCCAGCTAATCCAAGAGGGTTTTAAAGGATTTGGATCGGAAAATTATTAAACATGTGTCAAATAAGCTGGAGAACAAATGAAATAAAAAAGTGTAATAAGTAGTACAGTATTGCTATGTTCAAGTACAAGTACATATAAGTCAGTAATGTCATGATATGGATGTAAAACTGTAAACTTAAAAAGCACATAACTATAGCAACATTAATAAGAATAAGAATAAGAATAAGAATAAGAATAAGAATAAGAATAAGAATAAGAATAAGAATAAGAATAAGAATAAGAATAAGAATAAGAATAAGAATAAGAATAAGAATAAGAATAAGAATAAGAATAAGAATAAGAATAATACTTTTATTTGTAAAGCACTTTCAATCAAAGTGCTGTACAGGTAAAAAAAAGAAAAAAGAAGAAATTATTAAAATCAGTCACAAACAATAAAGCACAAAACATAAAACATTAACACAGTAAAACAAATCAAGACATAAAAGCAACTGAGATTGAATGCTGTGTTGCATAAATGGTTCCTCATCTATGCGGAAAAACCAAGTGATGTGTTCTGAAAAAAAATGATATTATCTGACTTATGCAATTGTGGACAGTTCAACATATCCAACATCTGACCAATGACGACAGAAAACAGTATAACATCAGCCGGGTGAACATATGATTTTATTGTGCTTTCCTCTTGATTGCGATTGGCTCAGTCCCATCCACATACAAATATCCTCCAGCTGTAACCATGTCCACCTGTTCATAAACACAAACAGTTATGAAAACTCTCCAACCTGTCACTTCTCATCATAGATTAAAAACACTGCAGTATGTATCGGTGGCTTCGGCTGCAGATTAAAGCTGTTTCCTCTCAAGGTTTTGTTGCTGCTTCAATGAGGGATGAACATGTAAGAGTAAAATAAGACGCTGCAAGAAGGCCGTCTTGTACAAACACCCTTATACGACACAATATTCACTCTGGCTCAAGTTAACATGCTGGGCAGCCTTGTGAATTTTCATTTTGCTTTCTAGACTTTTCCCAGAGAGCTGTTGTTCTCCACAGTGCTCCGGGTCGATCCAGACTGTGCCTCCTGAGACAAAGTAGCCTGTTGTCTGGCCTGGGGGGCCAGGGGAATGGTGTTATGAGAAGGCAAGGAACATGTTATGTTAACCTGGGTGGTAAAAGCCTGGACATATTTGGGAAAATGCCCCTTTATACCCTCACACACCCAGACTTTTTTTGTTGTTGTTGTTGTTTCACACACGAACTGCTGTAAGTCTCCCATCTTCTGTGTCTGAACTCTGACAAGTCATCAGATCATTGAATTAAGTAAAAGACAAAACATCACAATCTAGAAATATTGAATTTAAAGTGTTATTTAAGCCTCAAATACCAAAATAATCACTGGAAACTAGACACATCTCCTGATCTAAAATGTTAAAAAAAATGTTTTACTTCTAATCTTATCAATATAGTTACAGTGTATTTCAATTAAAATGCAGTTCATTAGCTTTTCAGCAGCATCAGATATCATGCCAGTGGACGTTCAGAAACACCTTAAATAAATATGGAAACACTATCAATATTGAGTTACTACTTAGACTCAGGTAGCTTGATAAATGGCAGTGGTCAATCACTGATCACTTAAGCTATACTCAGTTAATTATATATTTTGCAACAAAAAAAAAAGTCACCTTTTCTTCACTTTTTTGTTCACCTGAATTTACACTGCACATATTAAGAATGAACATCTAGCTAATCAGTAAAATAAACATAATGATAACCTGATTTTCACTGACAGAATAGGTTAAAAGTATAATCAATTGTGGTAAATTGCCCACAAAATGTTAAGTATAAAGTCAAAAGACCAGATTTGTAGATGTATGAACATTATTGTTATTGAGCCATTTCCATATCATTTTAGAATATTTTCATAAACCAGAATTGTCAATAAATGACAACATCACTAACGCAATAAACATTATGCATAAGTTCCTTTATAAATGAGGCCAAATTACTGTTATCAGTTTTACAAATACAGTTGTAACTATACTAAAATATTCAGTACAATAAATAGTTTATTGTTGAATCCTGTTCAGATGTAAATGTATCTGACCATCCAATAAAATGTCCTGTAACCCAAACTTTGTCATGGGATACTCTGAAGTGTCATAAACTTATTTAATATGCAGAAAAGAAAAGTATGAATAGCTGACATTTTAAGTACAGTAGTTGAGTAAAAGTTGTTAAATCTCACTGCTAATGAGTTTATTTCATTAATATACTATAAAAAATCATTTAAATTCTTATATTGAGGTGTGGAATAGGTGTGTAAATATGTGTACATTTACTTTTATTTGTACTGTTTCTTTCATCTCACTCATGTGTGCATCCCAAAGCACACACCATCATTTATCTGTCAAAAATGCTATGATTTTTGCATCATTTTTTAATGTATTTACTGTATCTCATCAGATTCTGATTGTTTGACTGTTGATCAGATTGAAGTCAGTTCAGCTGTCAGGCTTTTAACAGTGACATCCATCACTCATATATTAGATTCTTTCAGACAAATCAATAATCAACAGATGTCAACCTGAAAACTAAAAAATGCTGTTTTTAGTGTCAGGACCCTGAGGCACTGGAATAATCCACCAGAGGAAGTCAGGTTAACTAAGTCAGCGATCTCTTCCATCAGTCCATTTTTAAAATATAACATTATTAGAGGTGCTTTTTTGATATTCTTGAACTGTTTTTGTCTTTTGTTGCTCAATTTTCCTGCAGCAATATAATGTACCTACCCTTTAAAGGCCATGACTTTATGACTTAGGAAGTGCTTGATATAGAAAACATTTTAAAGATCAAATAATTAATTAATGATAATCATAGCAAAGGACAGATTTTATTAACATCTAGTTTCTCATAAATAATCGACAATTTTTTTTATTTAACCTTTATTTAACCAGGTTTCTTTTCTAAGGGTGACCTGGACAATATAATTACATTATTACAGCTTTACAGTAATAAAAACATTTGCAAACATTGAATTAAAAAAAAAAAACGTATACAATTGGTTGAAACATTTAAACCAACATTCTTCATTCCAGAGTTTTAACACTTTCTTTAAAATCAAATAAGGCAATATTTGTAGCTCAGGAAATGAATACAGACACATAACATCCAGTTCAAACACAAACGCAGCATATACAACCTCAGACACAGGAGGGCAGACAGCATCATTACACACATAACATTTTTGAACAGCTTCTTCCCCTGCCACAGTTTGACTGTTGGCCAGTATTTAATAAGAGGGCAAGTGAAATATGTTGTGTGCGTTTATATATGCATATATGTATGTGTGTGTGTGTGTGTGTGTAAATGTCTACCTCTTCCTCCTTACAGTGGATTTTAGTTTATTTTACTATATTTATTATTATTTGTTAGTGTATTTACCGTCTCTTGGGTTTTTAAACAGTTCTTATGGGGTTCTTATATAAGATTTTATGCACTTTTATTCATATAATTATTTTGTGTGTGTGTGTGTGTGTGTGTGTGTGTAGGTTTTTAGCAGTTTTTATATAGTTCTATGTTTCTTTTGGGTTTTTGTTTTATGTGATTTGATTCTGGTAGCAACCGCACAAAGGTTCCTATGTGTCCTGCACAAATGGAAAATAAACATCTATTCTATTCTATTCTATTCTATTCTATTCTATTCTATTCTATTCTATTCTATTCTATTCTATTGTAGATGGAGCTCAGACTGAAGCTCCATCTCTATCTAAGCTCTTTCTAGTTTGTTCTTTTGGATTATTCAGAGCTGCTATGACATACACAGAGATGCTGCAATAGTTGTTAAATAGTTTTAAACTTTTTCACCCCATCAAACCAGTTTGAATCTTCCAGACATCTTTGGTTTGGGTGACGCAGTGTCAGGTGTTCTGATGTGTCACCTCTCATCCTTCCTGCAGCTCTTCCACCCAGGCCCACCTCTCCATCCATGTTATCTAACCACTGGGTCAGCATTCAGACAGACGGCCTGTGTTCCCCTTCACTCTCCGTCGCCCATTGTGTTCGTTTGGATGCTTTTTCAAGCTAAGTCTGGCACAGGCTTGGATTTCCGGACCCAAAATGTGAGCCCAGGGAACTGGACTCCTCCGGGAAATGGGAGAAGTGGGAGATGGAGCACCACTCAAAAGCAAAACAAACCCAAATATCAGGGGTTTATTTAAAATCTCCTCGTCTTATATTAACAGCAGCGCCACAGGCTAGTGATTATCTACACAAGGGTCATGGGTTTTAAAGTCTCACTTAATTTACCCTGGAATGTATATCATTTTTATTTTATAAGATGCTAAATTAAAATTGGGATTAGTTCATGTATTATTTCTTATTTCATTTTCATTTATTCATCTCGAACACACAAACAATATCAACAAAAACAAAACAAATACAACAATATTATATATATAGGTAGGTCGATCGATCGATCGGTAGGTAGAAAAATTCTAAAAATGTTGTAATAGATATAATTCCATTGGTCCAGTAGTTTTTTTTGTAATGCTGCTTACAAAGAAACACACAGATAAAGACCAACACACAAACCTACTTAAAAACAATACCCCTCTCCCCTTCAGGGGGCAATGAGATAGGTGTGGTTACGATTATTTACATGACAAAATAGAATAGTATTTAACTTACAGTCTAATTGTATTGATAAATTGATGCATTTGGAGACATATGGAAACATACACATATATATATATTATCCTGTCTGATATGTTTTATAAAAAGCTGAGACCTGCCCAGGTTATGTTAATGTCAACACTGAGCATATGATCTCACTGCAATGATCTTTGACATTGAGGGATTCATACTTGTTTGATGTCTTACAGTTGAAATGCCCTGCGCAGGAAGGAAGTGCTCACCCACTGGTCGCCTGTTCCATCTTCAGGAGCTCGATGGGAGGGAGGGAGGATTTCAGTGCAATATTTACAGTGACCTCTTCCTCTCACTGGCCAGGGGCCCATGGGAAAAAACTAGAGAAGACAAACAATGAACAATAGGGTTCAGGGATGAGCAATGGTGCCAGCGCAGCATGTACCATTACGGGATGTGGATTACAGAGGGTTGGGGGTCACAGCAAGGATCAAGGCACCATTGGTGTCCCCCCAGGAGCACACCTGAACACCTGCTTAGAAACTCTGGTCTATTTTAAAACACATCATGTAATCATACATTCTAAAATGACAATGCAGCAAACAGGGGGTGTGTTTGATCTGCATCAGTGTAAAAAAAATCCCTGAACTTCTGGTTGCATCATATATTAACATGATAATTTGACTATGTCCTCTCAAGTCTTTCATATGACTCAGAGCTTGACTATTTAAATAAAAGCACATGCAATCTGAACTTGTTACTTCTGATTCTAAATGTGATCAAAAATCAGACTATTTTTTTAAATTTGTCTTCAATATAGCTTGTTATACTGAATTAATGGGAATATTAAATCACTGTAATTCAACATGTATTATAATTCAGCTCTGGAGGGAGGAACTGAGTGAAAAATGTGTCCTTCTTTCCCTTCGTTGTTATTATTATTTAATGATTTCCACTTCACTTCAATTTATAAATGACACTGTAAACACAAACTTTAGTGGCCTCTGTGTTTCCTTCAGTATGACATTCATACTGAATGATATCTGATACAGTGTTATCTGATAATGGCCATATCTTAAAAGTAATGTGAATAACAAAAATAAAAGATGAAACCCTTAGATAAGCCTAAAAGTCATCCTTAATCTGTTATCTTTGACCATTACATTCTAATTGATTAATCTTGTAGTTCACATGAACATTTGCATCTGAAAAGCGTTCCTCAAGCTTTTTCTGACATGAATAATCAGACATAAAATGACACCTTTAACATTTGATCACAAAGACTGCTTCATTTGGCGCTTGAGTCCTGTAAAAACCAGTAACTAATTTAAAGCCATTCTACTTATACAACCAGCCGACTGACAGACAAACTTTAAGACTTAAAGAGATGTGTAGATGCATCTGAAAAAAATCTGATCCCTGTAGCTCATCTGAATTGAGCCCTGGGATTTGCAGTTTAAATGGAACCTTCAAAAGAATGTAATGTGGCCCTCATACAGACTGATACTGATGTAGAGTATAAACCTCTATTTTAACAGTATTTATCTATTCATAATGCCATTACAGACATTGTTAGCAGAACATGCAAAAACATTGCTTAGACTTGGAAGACATGGGTCAAGGCCAAATATATGTAAAAAGAAAATCAAAATAAATAATAATAATAATAATAATAAGCCCCTTTTTTTAGAATCAAGAATATAGCACCCCATTAAAATCTTGCAGATCTTGACATATAAGATAAGGTATTCCATCAATTTATCTGTAGAGTCCTTTGGTGGAATGTGTGATGTGAAACTGCTGATCTTAGACACTGGCACAGGCTGTACCATTGAGACACAGATCAATATCTCCCAACGTCATTGCTTTAACTTGATGTTTATGTAGACAAACAGCCTGTGTGTTACATCAGCATCTGTGCAAACTCCCAAGCACAACACAGCTTGATCCTTCAATTATGAGATTACCCCATCTAATTGGACAATATGGTTTCCCTGAGGATTGGGCCTTGCCTTATCACAGAAATTCTTTCTGCCCTGCACAATTTGGTGAGATAAATGTAATGGTATCAGTGCTCTAGTGTGTGCCTGGGTGGTCTCTGTTGAATTTCTAATGATGCTGCGCCTTTCCCAGAACAAGTGGAAATACCTCAGTGATGCACCGTGAAAAGAGAAAAGAGGAAAGAAGCAATGCTCCCACTGGACTTCAGAATTCTCAAGCACAAGGACATGTCAGAGGAGCCTGTGAGCTAATAATGCTGTACAATGTATGTTTTTTTAGGAATATATAAAATAAGTATTTGCTGATTGAGTTAATCATTAGTGTTTTATTTTTGTATATAAATAATGACAATCAGAAATCCACTGAGGGATGTCAATATGTTGTTTCGGCTGAATTTAAAAGCTGGAAAGAAATCAATTAAAAATTCTGATTAAATTACCTTCTAGTTTTGTTGTTTTAGAAGATATTGCAGCCCTGTTAGACATTTAAGCATTTTAAAAAATATATATAGCTATTATAAACAACAAGGGCATACAGTAGCAAGTCATATGCATTTATAAATATATCAAGATGAACTTTACTGTTTCTCATTATATAACTAAGTGAAATTGTGTATCTTTTATCTTCTCTCTCTCTCTCTCTCTCTCTCTCTCTCTCTCTCTCTCTCTCTCTCTCTCTCTCTCTCTCCCAGTATTTTAAATATGATGTAGTGATATAGTGTAATGTTGTGGAAGTATTTAAAACCCGATCCAAAAAGAAGAAAAAAATAATAAATAAATAAAATAATATAAAACCTGATCCATATTAAACTATATCATCATCAAACTATATCATTAAATTGTTCTTATTTGTATCCATGATGAATGCAGAATAAAAGATAAATACTTTCTAAACTGTGGAATGTATCTTGTCATATAGGAATCGATTTATCTTTTAATTTTAAAAAGTATGCTATTTATTCCTTCACGAATGAAGTAAAAATAATAATTTTAATTGTATTTTATTTTAATGTTTTTTTTTTATTTTATTTTGAAGGCATCAGCTGACTATTTGTAGCCGGAAGTAGTCACATGATACAGGAAACGGGCGCTACGGTCCTGCTGTTGAAAAATTGTAAGTTCTCTCTTTTTTCTACTTTATTCTTTCTAAAATGTCCATTGTATAACCTACCTGATTATCGTATACAGATAAAAACGTTTATAGGTGAGAAAACCGAAACGTGCAGACAAATATTTCCAACGGAGCTATTTAACATTAGCTTCCCAGTCAACATTAGCATAGCTAACACTATCGTTAGGTGTCAAAATGTCAACGAAACAGCTTTCCTGCTCAATAAAACCAGCTGAGTTGTGTAATATGCTTGACCGAGACTTTGCATCGTAACACAGATCGGCGCTCGACTGAATAATGGGATAATCATATTCATTATATTTCATATTTTGCTTTGTAGCATTGCGTTACCTACACCACATTGGGAGAAGCTGCGTCCTAATGTAATAATATTATACTGTTTCATTCATTTTATTTAAATTCCTAAAACCCTTGGGAAATATATTGACCGTGTATCTATCAAGCATGTACAGTATAAGAAATGACTGCTACTGGATTAGTTTTGTTATTTTTTAAAGTCATTGGGAAATTAAGAAGGGCATCTGTTTTGACAATCAAGACATTATCTTGTAGTTATAGAGAAGTCTGACAAAATGTTTTCAATGTAATCTAGATGTTATAACCTAAAATCTAATGCATTGATACCGATATAAGTATCGGACACCTCGCTAACAACATTCTTTTCTTGCAAGGTAATAAAGTGTCACACCATGTCAATGTAATGTCACACCTTAGAAGAAGACTGATTACAGTACTAGTCAAGAAAATAAATGATCCAATAAACTATTACTGGAGGTCATTTCAATTACAATATATTAGATTTGAGCCCAGGAAATGAAAGTTCTAACAGGAGCACAACACCAAATGTACACATAACAGAAATGTTGCAAAAAATATTAACAATAACTATAGAAAGTCAATTGCTTGTTAGAAAGTACACGTAAAATACAGTAGCTGTAATAAAATAGCAATCATGAACAATAATAAATTGAAATTATATTTTGATATTAAAATGTGCATTATTTATGGTTTAATAACCACATGGTATTATAATAGGCTAATTATGCTACTAGTAGTTGTATCAATCAAGTAATAGGAAGGGGAATAATCTCTTTTTAAATAAAATGACAATTCCTCCACCTTCACTAGAGTATCACTACATTTGCAATTTTAACTGCACCCTCTAAAAAGTGGAAAACTCTACTACTACTAATGAAACAGTTTCTTTTGTTTGGGGAATTTGTTCATGTGAGGTATTGATGCAGCCCCTCCACCATCTAGTGGTAAAAAATGCAAAGTACTGCATGGATCAGTTACATATTGGTTCTTATGGCTCTCTATCTATGTAGTGAAAGAATTTATATTTCATGTATTTGATCTTAAATAAAACATTTAGAAGCCAGACCTTGACAGTAATTATGTTTTAAATTCTTACAATATTATTAACACGTATCAAATTTAGTTCAGACATATTTTTATGCACGGTGGTATATGTTGCATGTGTAATTTACAGGTTTTAATATTACTCTGATTATCTTAAAACTTCTGATCAATGTACATGCGTATCAATACATGTATCTCAGCTCAGCTTTGCTGTGTTCAAACAGAACATGGTGTATTTGTTAGTTATTTTGTTAGAAATAGTTTTGCAGTAGTTTCTTTAAATATGCCTTCTAAAGTAAAACTGTGTATGTGTTGTTTTAAAGTGACTGGTTGCAAGAAAGTGCAATTGATTGACATAGCAAGAAAAAGAAAAAAAAAAGATTGACATAGCAGGCAGACACTGAGCTCCTCCATCATCTGTGTTGACACCTTTGCAATGACTCCACGGTCTTTAGATAGTGCCCTATGTCTCTCCTTCTTCTCTTCCTCCTCCTCTTCTAAATCAGCATTGCTTAGTTGGGGAATGGAGTAAGGGCAAGGCTACACTGATCCATTTCCTGCCCCCTCCCTCCCCAGGCTCTAATTGAAAATGTTGGGTGGCCCTGCTTGTTTGTTTTGGTGGAATGTGTGGGCTGTGTTTTTTAAGGCTTTTCCTCACTGCTCCATTCTGTAGACCTTGGGGTGAATTGAGCGACGAGGGTCGATTTGTGAAGCAGCACTTTTCTCTCACCCCTGTCTGCCCCACCTGGTAGTCTCCTCCCTGCTGGCAGGGCTTGCTGGGCCACTGGTTTTCACAGCATGGTTTCTGTGACCCACTCAGACCTGAACGGACAGAGTATAGTTTTGCAGGAAAAAGAGTTAGTATATAGTGTGATGGGAGAGTTTAAATATAGATGCAATGATTTTAATAAGTTATTTTGTTTGATAATTTATGAAAGGAAGAAAATATACAGAGATTATTGTTTGTTATGGTGACAAATAAGTCACTCTTTTATTGCTGTTCCAATACATGTGTGATAAACACTATCCAAGAGTTTCTGAAAGTTAATGAGCTTAAGTAACACTCAGCGTGTGAATATTTTGAGCCCTGCATACATACTAGGCCACCCATTCACATAATTCAGCCAGATATTCATCAGCTACCCTCATATTAACTTGTGTTGGTTATTTATTTACTTTAAGTCTGATTGTCATTGCAGTATTGAACAGTATTGTTGCATATCCCAGGCCTATGTCATAGTTTTGGTGATCAATGGCTCTTTGTATTATATAAAATGTCGGTTTGGAAGCCAGATAATAAGATCAGATATTAAAAATGTGAGAATGTGTGAATGAAAATGGGGAAATAACACTTTTGCATTCCGCCTCTCAGATGCAAAATTTGCTGAAATATAATATGTTTTGCTACAGAGCAGGCTAATGGTCAGATAATACAGCTTATTCTGATGTTTTTTAAATAAATGATTGATTGATTGATTTTTAAATATTTGGGAGATTAATGGATTGTTCATGTCAGCTTTACAAATAATTGAATTGCAGGTTGATATCTAAAACAATTACTTGTGATGTCAATATCAAATGACATTTTTATAACTTCTAAAAGTATGCAAACTTGCAAATGGTTCTCACGCCAGTTTTGTTTCTGGATGGAAAGCATCTGGGGTAGCAGTGTTTCTGCCGATCCCATAAAGGTTCAAATCTCTCCATTTCACCATGTCTTTGGGCAGAGATGTCTGTCTCCAGTCTCTTAATCCTCTCAAAATATCTTCCTGCCTTTGCAGGCCTATACTTCATATTTCTGTTTATTGTTGCAGGATTTTTATGTGGGAAATTGGGGACTTCACTTCATTAGGCCTAAATTTAAAAAGCACTTGAGACTGACAAACAAACAAACATACAGCCCTAAAGATAACAAACCCTTGAGGCAGACATCATACTGGTACGATAGGAAGCCAGAGACCCACATCTGATCACTCTGTCCCCTTTCTCTAGTACTGAAGTAAGTGCTAGCAAAGGATGCTGACTCATTGTGGAAGAACTCAGTGACTGGTCAATTCTCAGAGCATCTCAAACACACTTTGTTCTAATTTTCCATTTGTTGACAGTTTTGGGGGATGGCAAAGTCTCACATCAGAGGCAGATTAGAGGTCACTCCTGTAAAAAATGCTTGGTGTGTGTACATTTTAAAAGCTTTATATTTATAGAAGGTTAAATGTCTGATCTACTGCCAGTGAGAACACAAACTAGCTTACCTGAATCCAAGTTTATCGAACAATGACTTGTATGAGACAATTCTAGTTTTGAATGGGTGCAGCCATGTGCACACATTTTTAAAAATGTATTTAAAAAAGCTATGTGTAGTGATTTGTGAATATATTGGTTACAAAATGACTTGCTTACCTTCAGTTCTTTTTGAAAAACAAAAAACAAGAGTTAATGCAGTTAATGAAGACAAAGATTAAGTGTAGCAGAGAGAAACATGAAAAACATGTCTAATAATTGTGGCTGTTTTTTTTAAGGGTTTTTGATTATCTTATGTGATTTTATTTCATTTTTATTAATGTCTGTCAATTGTGGGGAGGATGTTTGTTGTAAGAAGCCGTGACAAACAGACAATAAAGCTATTTATCTCTCTAACAACAGATGTCAAAGTGACAAGAAGTCATATTCCATCTTCTATAAAGCAAAGCCTTCCTCGTAATATCTGGAAAAAACATAAATAAAAATTCCTCAAAATGTTATAATGAAATGTAAACAAACACAAAATTAGACTGAAAGGCAAAATGAAAATAAATTTTGATGGAAAAATATTATATTTGGTATAGCTTTGCTGTAAAACAGACAATTCTTTCTCCATTTGTTGAAAGACAGAGGATGTTATTCATACATAATGTAGTTTCTAACGCTGCAGAAGGCAGTTTTCAGATACTGGACTGTTTACTTAAAAAAAGAGGGGAAAAACATCCTGTCTTGTACGATACCTCCTGTGGTCTTGCATTGGCTACCATCTCCCTTCTCGTGCATTTTTCATTATTGAATTTAAATTATCTTTTATAGCGAAATGTAATCTAATTCGTACCCCATCACACCCCCACCGTTTGTCCGATAACTTGTTTAATATATAACCACAAACACAAGATCCTGGACTATAATACTGTTATGTGCTGTGGTCAGTACAGCACACTGACTACTTTAAAAGTCATATACAGTGCAGGTGGCCTGGATAGTTCATATTTATATGATCCAGTCATATGAAATGCGATACTGCTGACACATATTAGGGCCAATTTTAGCTATTGACTCATTACCCTCTCAACTTCAGAAGGCACGTGTGTCCTAGATGTGTGTGAACACTGAGGTAGATTGTGTGAAGCTCCGCCCCCTCCCCCGTGTGATCAGGCCAGACATCTTAGGTAAAGTGATGTGTGGCTCGCTCTGTGCATTCAGACGACTTGGAGGGGATCTTTGATGGAATCTGGTGTTTGTGTAATGTTGGGGAGCATGGAATGAAATAGTCCTGGTGTGGAAGAGAGTGGGGGCGGTGAATTAGCTGCACTGATGGGGGTGCGGGTGATGAGCTGTCTAAATGGGTCCCTTTGTGCCCTACCCACCCATCACTTTTTACACACACTCCTACAAACACACAGACTTGCCAATCACTGCCATATGCGAGTCACATCTGATCTGAGGTATGAACATTTCATCCAGGAGTGACAGAGACTCTCTTCTATTTTGCTGTGGAAGATTCATCCTGTTTTGATCTTGTTAAATTAAGGAATTGAGAAGATAATCTGTCCATTTAACAGTAGATTTGGTGTGTTATTAGACCCACTATGGTTTTATCGTGTATGATTTTGCTCACTTATTCCTTCACACACAGGATACCAGATGCTGATTTAAACAAGACTGTTCTAATTACCCTATTATCACAGGTTCAACTTGGTTAAAAAAGGGAAATATATTAAATTAATTATTTGACACTTTTATCATTCACAGCAGTGCAGCAAATGGGTTAGTGGCAGTTCTCACAATTGTCCGAGTAGATTCTTATGTAACAACATGACATAAAAGATCAAATGAGGATAAAAAATGCAAATCCTTAAAATTTTTTTTGCAATGTAAGTAAGTTAAATAAATAAAATCAAATTGTAAGTTTAGTTTTGGTAAATATTAATGAATTTACAGCATAAAATGGTACCTCAGTAAATACTTTAATCTCTCTTTATGTAGACAACATAAAGTAAGCTATCTCACAATGCATTTATTTCCCCACAATGAGCAAATTTAAATTTGTAGGACAATACAGACTGGAATAAAGTGCAATCACAGGAAACAGTAGATAAAATAAGAGAAATAAATATTAAAAAGAACAATAGATATAAAATCACAGTTAATTATATACATTGTGTATGACAAGAGTGGATAACAATGAATAGCTAATAACTGGATAATAATAAAGTGCAGAGCAGTATAAAGATTAACAGCAAGAAAACAAAATGAGAAAAAAAATTAATGAGATAAAGACTAAGCAATAAATATAAAACAAAGTATGTCAACAAATGTCAATACTAGAGATGTTTCACACTCAAAATGACTTTAACTATATGACCAACTCTTTTCCTATCTAATAAATAATTCAATCATCTAAATGTGTATGTGTTTGATATATTCATAACATCATAGTCATGCAGTTGATTATCTACAGTATTCAACCAAGAACCCTAAAAAGGCAGTCAGATTTAGTTCCCGCCGTGTGATAAAGTGTGTGTCTCGCAGTCATTTAGCCGCGGTCGCTAAAGTGTAAGAGTGTTTGGCTACCACCTTACATAAATATAAAGTAGTATTTCAAGTATCTTTCCTGCGTGTAACATGTAGTTTGTTGTCACAGTCATAAAAGGGCTGCCTCTTGTTAGCGATGCAGGAAGATCCCAAACCTCAAACTTCCACAGCTACCAGACAGATTAGAGCCAAGCCTGCTGTTTGTTAGTCAGCCTCCAAGGAAAACAAACCTGCCTTTTTTAGCCCAGATTACCAGATAGAGTAAGGTTGCACCAGGGGCAGGGGATGGGATGGGGGTCTACCAGCATTATGAGGGGAAAATGGGCCAAATCTGGTTTTATGTGTCACAGAGTAAATTTAGTTTCCGCAGTTCAAGACAGTTCAACACATGTTGGAAGAGAGTGAGGTGCACTCTAATGGGGATCCTCTGATGCCCCCTTGAGGTTAATATCTTTATCCTTGTTGTACAAAATCCCTCCATCCTTCTTTTTTAAGTTTCCTGTTGGAGTTTTAGAAACCTCTTGTTATTTTCTTTTGTGCTACTTAAAAAAAATGTATTCATATTTAGACTTGTATAAAGCTGTAGGTCCTTCGTCTTCTTTTACCTCGTTTGCATGGTTTTGTGATGGCGCATGACATGAGACTTGTGCAGAAGTCCCAGGACTTTCTGTGTGATACAGTGCACCCGTGTGTGTGTGTGTGTGTGTGTGTGTGTGTGTGTGTGTGTGTTATAGAGAGGGGTCTGGGCAGTGTTCCCGTGTCCATGCACAGCCCCCAGAGTAAAGTAAACACAGCGGCTCTTTTCTCATCCCAGCCGTCAGCAGGCTCTCCCCAGGCCCGCGCCAGAGACCACACACCCAGACCACACACACACACACACATACACATACACACACACACATTTACACTCATACACACACTGCCAGACCTCTCCACAGATCCTTCCACATACTTGAATACGCACAGACCACACAACACCAGCTCAGGCCCCTCGCACGCAACCTAGCTGAGCTGTCATTCTGCCCAGTGTGTGTGTGTGTGTGTGTGTGTGTGTGTGTGTGTGTGTGTGAAGGCCGAGAATCTGCGTGTTTGCGCACGTGTATTTTCAGTATGAAGGGGGAACAGGATAGAAACACTCCTGGAATCGGAATCGTACAGAATAAAGATTGGAGTCCTCTGCACTTCACTGCTCCCACTCTAAACATATGGGATTGATGAAGGATACACCGAGTTCTTGTTTTAGGCTTGTTAACCTTTTTTCTTCTTCATGTCAGAGCCATAGCCCTTCCATTTCCTCTGACAAGCGCAGGGCAGCAGCAACAACACAAGCTAAATCCTTTTGGATTTAACTCTGGGATGTCAGGGCAGTAGGGGAGAGCCTGTGACACAAGTGTTTCCCACAAAAGCTCCTTCTTTTGGGGTAGTTTCTACGTCACTACATGTGCTGCTGCTACTCTGATGCATTTAATGCATCTGTGTTTTTGTTGTTATGACGGCAGTGAAGGTGTTACTGTATGTTTGTGATATGTAGCTACTGTAGTGTACTTTGGTTAGGCATTAGCTAAATTATTTACATTTTATTGACAACATTTTTTGATAGAATAAACTAAAGGGCCCAAACCATTTTTGGCACCTGGGTGGGTAGCCTGTTACTGCAGCTCTCCTGCTGTTGTAACCAAGACATTTCCTGTAAGGGATCAATAAAGTATATATCAATCAGTCTTTTATTTTATTTTTTTAAGTTGTCAGTTCTTCATTTTTTTGTTATAAAGTTTGTAAAGAACTGAGAGGTTGTGGACAATGACATGGACAATATGTCATCACCTAACTACAGAACTATATTCATCTGAATAAGGATTCCAAGGTAACTGGACACTAAAATAATTGATTAAAATATGTTTGTACATTCACTTTAAAGCACTTCATTAGAATACAATTTTATTGACATGACTGAAGAGGGTACTATGAAGTATTCTCATCCGGAATGAATAGAATATAAATAAATAGAAGGCTGCTTCTTCTTTTTTTCTCTTCAAAAGTTCACTTTTTTTAATATGAACTTATTTATTTCAGATGGACAATACAGTTGAGAGCTTCACCTACAGTGTATAAAAAGTAGTGTGCTGTACAGTGTAGGAGTTGCTAGTTCTCAACCCTGATTCTAATTTTAATAATAATAAAAAAAAAAATGTTTTCTAACCAAGCTAACAAAGTGCTTTACATCACAAGAAAAATACAAAACCTAGAAATAAAACAAAGAAAAATAAGCGAAACACACATAAAAAATGGGTGAAAAAAAAGAATATAGAAATCATAACCCTTACAATAAAAGGTGAAACAGTGTTTTAATTCATGTACTTTGAAGGTTTCTTTGAAGAGTTTGTTGTTTGGAGCCAATCGATCAATAGTTTCACGGTCTCCCACAAAAGCGTGTGAGCCACAGACCACTTTTGTTTTTCTACCTCCAGCTCTCTGTCCTGCAGGGGAACTCGTCACATGTCACCTCACATTACCCACCCATGGAGCAAACATACAAATAATGAAATGAGTTATTCCAACACGGAAAAAAGCAAAAAAATTGACTCTTTACGCATTTATTGGGTGTTGTTATTTCCATATTCAAAGGATTATTTAAGGTTTACATCCCTCCAATAAACACAATTGTGTTTCTGTCTGATAAATGCAAATATTTAAATAATTATTTTAACTTATATGTAAGTCATGTGATGTTGCAGCCAACAGTCACAGAGTTTCAGAAGACTTTTGTGAAAACATGGAGAGATGTTTATATTTAAAAAAAAAAAAAAAAAAAAAAGGTTTTTATAAAGAAACAGTACCAAAAATGTGAACTAATTTGCGGGTGTTTTGTGGTTTATATTCCAGTTAATTTGCTATCATTGGGTTCTGCTCAAACAAAACTATCAATCCCAAGATCTACCTCTGATGTTTTGATTATGATACAAACATATAGCCGCGATTAAATGTAATTTTACAACTGTAATAATTAATATATTAGATTATGTAATTACTTTTAAGTGCATAATTGCTTAAAGTAACTCAATAGAGTACTTATCTTTCATTTTAATAGGAAAGTATCACTAACAAGTGAACTAATGACTGTTGTGGACTGTCACTTTTCATTTCCTTTGACAGTGTTAGTTTTCGACAGTCTCATTGCCTGTCATTTGTTTGCCTCTTCCAAATTAGTAACCATCTAAATGTCCATAGGCTTATCAACACAAAAACCTTTACAGGTCCGGTCCGTGTGAACTCCTGCATTGTTTGTGGAGAACGTGTTTTGGCTGCAGAGTAAAAGGGCGGAAACCTGGCTCGGGCTGCCTCGGAGAGTCTAGATTGGTCAGCCTTTTTGTAGACCTGGCAGTAATTTATTAGCAAACATCTGTGCTGTTGAAATACATCCCTTTCATTTTTTTTTTTTTTTTTTTTTTTCATTTCACTCTCTTCCTTTACTCAGCTCCAACGTGAACTGATTTGCATGGGTGCTCCTTCTTTGGTACCATAATCTTTACTGTATTGTGTGGGCTTATGTGGAATGATTGGGGAGGCCAGGTTTATTTATCCTTCGCTGTGAGGTTTACATTCTTCTTTCCTCCCTGCTCTCTGTCTGCTCCTTCATTCTTGGCTCCCTTCTCTATTTTTCCTATTATCTGAGAGATAACTGCTGCAGCGCATACATTGTTTGGACCTACAGGGTGGGAAATTAACACTGCTGCGAGCTCATATTTCGGTGTTGACTTATATATGTCAAATAGGTGGTTATTCTTTAAAAATTGATTACGTTTCAGTATTATGTCAGATGATTAGTGACTAACTTATTAATCTTCAGTGGACTGTTTTCTCTGTATGAGTAAGCTTTTAGTTCTGTGCTATGTGCTGCTGTCTTCATTTCTGTGCATTTTTATGACTAGGAGAAAAAAAAAAGACATTTATAGCTCATTCACCCTTTAACGCCTGATGCATCAGCAATGACACATTGTGAAAGGATGGTTTAGTTTCAGTATTCAGGAAAAAAATATTTTTTTAACACTGATTTTTTTTTTTTTTTTTTTTTTTAGTTTTGTTCATGGATCTGATATATGGAAATAAACAGGTGTCAAAAAGAAACGAATTTCTAAAACTACTGGAACCAAATTACAATAATATTTATTTATTCATTTATTTATACGTCATTTTAGTTTATTTTAACTAAGTTAAGATATTATTTTGTAAAAATGTCTCAGTTTTTGTTAGTTTTGTTACTTATTGTGTTTTATATTTCTACATTTGATATTGTATTTTATTATTTTTCTTCACTTTTGTGCCATTTGTGTTTTATTTTGTTCATGTTACTCATTATTTTGTTGGTTTATTTTACATTTTTGGCTGCTATTGTCCATTTTTTGTTACTTATTTTATTAATTTTTGACTGGAACTGTTAGTCTCTGGAGTTAAAAGGTTAAGCTGCATATGAGTAACTGCAGGGCTGGGTTCTGAACCTAATTACTTTTGTAGTGCTGACCAAATTGCTTAGAGACTATCAAATATCGAGAAATGCCATGTTGTTTTGGACTAAACCTCATCGGTGCAGCAGATTTAACCTAAAAGGTTTATTTTCCTGCACTTCTTTGATAAATACCCAGGTAATGAAACATTGAACCAAAGTTTTGAAATGGACACTTTCATTTAACCACATTATGGTAAATAGGTTAATATATTTTGTGTTATGACAACACTGTGAGTGTATTTTCAGATGATGAACTGAAAATAAAAGTTGTAAGATTTGGGTTGTAATGTTTCTGTGTGGTGAGGAAAAAAAAAAGTAGGGACAAATATTGAAACCAAGGTTTGGGTGAATAATAACCAGCACTGACTAACTATTGAATATATTTTAATTTCATCTTTTTTTTTTTTTCTTTTTTTTTTTTACATTACTTTGTCAGACAAAAATGAAAATAAATTTCCAAAGTCAGAAAACAACAGTGAATATATATATATATATATATATATATATATATATATATATATATATATATAAACAACAATGAATATAAGTGCTTTTGCAGTTATTTGAGTGTTATAGACCACCTCTTGTTAATTACATGCCTGTGTCTCTGTTATTCTCTTTGTTTAGCTGCTAATCGACCTGTTGCTCCCATCAGCATCAGGCCACCATGTCTCGTGCACGTCAGCCCCCGCTGGTCACGGGCATCTCGCCCAAGGAGGGTGCGGCATGGACCAAAGTTACCATCCGTGGAGAAAACCTGGGCACTGGCTCAACCGACCTCATCGGTAACACATTTATAACCGCACAGCTACCCACACACACACACACACACACACACACACACACACACACACACACACACACACACACACACACACAGACTGCCCCAATAAAGACAATGTTCCCATGTTTATTTTATTTATTTTTTTAATAATGGAATTCCAGCAGCACCAGATCCAGATTTGTCCTTAACATTTTTCAAACATTTCCTTTGTGTCATCATTGTCTTTTATGTGCAGTTGTGGGTTTTGGTTATATTTAGTAAAAAATATCAGCACACATATACAGTATATATGTATAAATAGAAGAACAAATACAAGAAGACAAGACATTATATGATTTCCACATATTATCTTATATTTATCTTAATAGATCATTTTTAGTGCTGATACCTTGGCACTAGCAGCAGTAGTAAATGTGAGGATTTATTTTTTTCATTTAATTTATTTTCTGGTACGCAGGGCATATTTTAGCATCAGCCATATTAAGCGATTTTATTAAGTTATCCGTCAACAAACCACAGCGGGCCTCATTTTTTAAACAGGCTGGTGTAAAGTTTGTTTTTGTTTATTTGATATAGATTTAAACAGGAATTCCGGCTCTTTTTTTCTTTTTTTTTCATCATCTTTCACAATATGTTTTCTAAAAATTTTTATGGTGGTTTAGTCATTTACATAAAAAGCTAAAACTAAGTTAAAAATCAGAAGCTTAAGATCCAGTTTAAATTAGTGTTTTTCAATGCATGCCCAGAATAATATTAAATTTGATCTGGTTATAATGTGTACAAGCAGACATGCAGTTGCTTCAGGTTGTTTTTGTTTTTAGATACATTATATTTAATAAAACAATAAAAGCAAAAGTACATGGGTTTAATATATTTAAACCACTTGTATACTTTCACATCTGGCCTTTTTCATTTTATATTTCATACCAATAATTCATGTTTGAAGTCTATGAAGAAAAACGTCCATAGAGAAGAAAAAACTTAAGTTCTTAAAATATCAACATGCATCTTTGACTTTTTTTTTTTTGCAGGAGTTGGTGTTTTCTTTTTATTCATTTTTTTTAAAGAGCCATCTTAATGGGCAAACTCCATGTTGTTCTCATTATATGCTTGAGCTTTTTTTTTAATTTTTTTTTTCTATGCCTATATTTTTCCCTCATGTTTGCCAATTCCCTCACTCCCCAGCATCACAAGACTCTTAACACTGCTCCACATTTGGCAAACCATACTCTGGCCAGTGATACTAGTCTATTTCTGACCATGAATGTCCCTCGGGCCTGGAATTATACAATTAGATATGCACAAATGTGTGTGAGTGCTTATGTATTCAAACAAAGCAGCCGGTAGAGAACAGAGGCAGGAAATGGTGCTCTAATGGCCATATTATTCACGGTTTTATGGACTATTTGTTGATCAGCTCTTGCAGGCTTTTGTGATGTTTGATTATACACACGTGAAAGTTTCTGAATCCCTTTGGCAGAGAATGTCAAAGTAATCTGCGTGTCTGTCTTCAAGTGTCCAAATAGTTTTCAAGAGGGTTTAAAAAGAGGACGACAGATGTAGGGGCAGAATGCACAGTGTGCCAGTAATGAGCCACTTAGCGCACAAGTGACACACATTGAGCTCTGACTGAGTGAGAGGAAGGAAGGTCAAGGCCACCCACACCCATCACGACCTCAACTTGAACTCTGACCCCTGGTGACAGGTTGACTAAACTTGCTGAAAGATACCAATTCTATTTGTGAGTGAGCGCTCCGTCTTTCACACCGTCTGTCGATGTGTCGGTGTAATGTTTTGTTTATTTGTGCTGTGACTGCGTATACCGCATCGCTAATGCTTTTTCTTTTCCCCCTCTTTCTTCTGTCTCAGGTCTGTCAATATGCGGCCATAACTGCCTCCTGACAGCCGAGTGGATGTCGGCGAGTAAGATAGTCTGCCGAGTAGGTCCCGCTAAAGACGACAAGGGAGAAATCATCGTGACAACCAAATCTGGGGGTCTCGGCACATCCACAGTTTCCTTTAAGCTGCTCAGGCCAGAGCGGATAGGTAAGGTTTATAAAAGAAAAAATCAACACATTTGTTTGTTCAGTTGCATGGCTGCAGATAAATGTTGTTTAAGTTCAGCTTAGTTATATACATATATATATATATATATATATATATATATATATATATAGTTTAACACAGGTGACTATTACAGTCAAATGTGATGATGAGAAAATTAAGACAGCTCAACCGTAAGAATACACGTTGAATATAACAAATACAAGGAAAGAGAATAAACATGAGATGAGGTGAGTTACAAATAACACTATATGTTTTGAAGTTTACTTAAATGAAAGTGATGAAACATACCGATAAAACTGCACTACATATCATAAACGTAAATACAGACACCTCACTCCGCCTCATGCACACATCCATTCAGTTAAACTGCTGTAACACAAATAAACATAAAGAGTTTAATTGGTTGCATTTTACAACATGTAAACAAGTTGTTTTAAGATAAGAAAGTAAATGTGATCATTATTCAAAATGGAAAAAGTTATCAAAATAAATAATAATAACTTGTTTTGATTAACAGAGCAATCTGTGGGTTGCATATATTTAATCACTTATTTTATAGCCTAGTTATGATCTATAAAATGATTTAGTGTGAAAATTGCCTGTTTTAGTACTTTAGACCCCATGGTAATGTCATTTAATGTTTTTTCCAGTCAACAGTTCAGAGAAAGGTATTAATTTAGTAATTTAAAACAAAACTAAATAAATGCTGCTGTTGTTCACATTTAGGAGAATGGAACATAATCTGGAAATCAAGTGTCAAAATAGTTGTTGATTCGTTTTACCGACAGATTATTTTGCTATTAATATTTGTAAATTCTGTAAGTTTCTTGAAGCATTTATTTAGGCCCAGATTACATGTTTGTCTTTGAGGACTGCAATTTGTTCTTAAAAGCCTCAATTCTATAACGGAAAGAATCCACCAAAACTCTATTTAGAAAAAGGGATAAACCTCAGGAAAACCAACAAACCTTGGATCTGGAGCAACAAGATGGTCAGCAGAGGAAATAGAAATCCAAATTCAAATAGACAATACATGGATAAATAAAAAAAAAAAAAAAAAAAAAAGAAATCCTGAATACGGGGCTCAGCACATACTTTGTGTTGCATTGTGAAAGAAACGTTGCAAATTTGAGCTGTCAGTTACCACAGATCCCAGTAGAGTAAAGCAGCATGTGGAGTAAAATTACAAAATGGTGAAACATACAATACCATCTTATTGAAAATGGATAGAATGGAGTTATTATGTACAGAAGATAATGTTTTATGGATTATATAGCCATTGGTTACTGGCAGAATGTTTCTACTGTTGTTTTTTCTGTCTGAAGCGTTTGGCCTGTATGTGTGTGAAACATCTGGGACATGTTGTAGAGCTCATTGATGTGTGACACGCTTGTCCTGCCCTGTCCTGCAGGTATCCTGGACCAGTCTGCCGTGTGGGTGGATGAGATGAACTACTATGACATGAGGACCGACCGCAACAAAGGCATCTCTCCTCTCTCCCTGCGACCCAGCAATCCACTGGGCATCGAAATAGACAAGTATGGATTAAAAAAATGCGAACACACGCGCACACACACAAATCACTCAACACAATCACACAGCCATAAACACATGCACTCTAGTCATTGAGTCATGGTTTACATCCCTAAACAGAAACAAACTCTCCCCATATGCAGGCGTTTGAAATATTATGCCAACACAGCAATGGCTGAACAGCCTGTAACCACTGCACACAGGGAGTGGAAACAGAATAATTGTGTATAAGTCAGGGAAGACAACGATAGAGAGGGTTTATGAAAGAGGTAAAGCAGCGACCCACACATAAATCTATACGCTGCCTCGATGTAGGCAGAATACTGCGGCCTCCCACGCGCCTGGCAAGAGCAGAGGAGTTGTAATGTATAGTTTGTGTTGTCAGGTTCTGGCATTTCTGGCTTAGTGTTTGTTTGGTTTAGAGGGGCCGAGGGCAAGTGACCGCTCGTGGCCACAGACAAGACCCCCATAAACAGGCTGAACCATTCAGGGTTGCAGTACGCATCCAGTGCCAAATCGAAACTGCCCAACTTTGAAAGTAATGCATCATTACGTAGTTTATGCACCTTAAGAGTTGAATTTGATCCACTACATATGCAGTTTTAATATGATGTACATATTAATACATTTAAGGAGGAGCTATTTTGTTTTGTCAGAAGCAGCACTCCAGTGATTGTTGTATCTATGAGTGTTTGGTTCTTCAGCTAAAGACACTCAGACTAGTATCATAATTCTATGCTTTAAAATACAAATATTGAATGAGTCCAAAGGTCAAACAGGTAGTGTACAGACAGTGCAAAATGGTAACGTGCATCTTAATTCACATAAGTGCATAATATGATCATAGGATATGTATTTCCCTGTAACTTGACCTTTTCCTCTAAATCTAAACCTCTGAATAAATGAATAAAATGCATGGATCTCATGTCTGGTTGTTGTACCAGAGGATGAAGTCATAGATGTTTTCCATAATATGAAGAATAAACACCATAGAATCCTTTGTTAAATGAATAATAGCATTATTCATAAATGTCAATCAGTTTTAAAGGAACCTTTCTTATATTTACAGTATAGACTTTAATTATTTCACAGAACTTAAACATCTGTTCTGTTGACCTATTATTATGACAAATCTTCTTATTTTATGATCTCTTTGGGGTGAAATAAAGAAACTAGAAGACCACAAAGGGACTGCTGCCACCTTCGTTTTGTAATCTTGTGTATGCTTTTAGTTGATTTTTTTTTTTTTTTCTTGTGGGTGTATTTCAAAGAAATGTTTAAACAGTGAGTGAAAGGTGTACTCTAGAAGAGGTGTGCATGCCGGTGTGATTGTGTTTACATCATTACTAAGTTGTGAACTGCCTCCACAAAGGCAGATCGGTTCTCCCCGGATCACCACCAAAATGTAATTGTTTGTGCCTTGTGCCAGTATCAACATTTCTGGAAAATTTTGTCAAAATCCTTCCATAAATTTTTTGGAGTTATCATGCCAAAAGTCAAACAAACGATGATGAAAACATAACGTCCTTGGTGGAGGTAATGATGGCTGAGTTGCCTTAGTTAACTTGCCTTGTCTCCATTGTTACAACAACCTGTTCTATGTAGAAATTTTCAGTCAGATTTTTCCCATGTTTGTAGTTGAGCTCTTCAGTACATTTCTCCTGGTTCGGCTACAACAGTGCGTAGTGAATAGTGCAATACACTGTTAGTGTAGAATCGTAGTTTTCTAATGTCAACAGATGTCCGACCCCCAGCATAAAAGTGACTTTACATAAACACACATGCATGTGCAGATTTTACCTCACATAATTGATAATCATATTTAAGTGTCCCACTTACCCAACATGTATTCACTGTTGTCTTAAATTAGAACGTTTTTTTCATGAATTCAGTTTTGCTTTAAGTTCCCAATTCTGTTTAATCTGATATCTTTCTGAAAGTTGAAAAGTTTCAAATTTCACTGTTTGATTTTGACAAGTCTTAAACAGTGGTTGACTGTAGTAGTACTTGTCTAAAGTTGACAGCAGATGCAAGAAAACAGTAAATTTCAGATGTTTAATTATAAAACGCTGTAAAAAAAAAAAAAAAAAAAAAAAAGCCATCATATAATGTATGCCATGACTCCATATTGTTCTGCATTCACAACAAGAACATCATCTATGTCACCCAAGAATGACAGGATGTTAAATAGGTCTCCAGTTATATCACTAATGGTGTTGCAAAGGTTTCTAAATGAAGTTTTGAATCTAACTTCCTGAAAACTGCAGAAACTTTGCACAGTAAAGTTAACACATTTTATGCCAGCTTGGTGCCCACATACATTGTTGCTTGATTGCATTCAGTTTGTACATTTATGTACAATCAGTGCTGTATTCTTCTATATTGATTTTCACAGACATTTTTTCTTGTACAGTATCTGTGTGTTGGTTTTTCTACATATGTGTGTAAGTGCAGAGTGGGTGGTGGTGGTGTGGTGGGGCTTTGGTTTGTGTTGGCCACGGGTCATTAGTAGAGATCAAGCTTTCTTAATGAGTACTGGGTCCTCTGGGGGCACCCAGGCGTCACACACTGCACTTCCCACGCCAAGCTCTCCCAGCCTGGGTATTTTTTGGCTTCACTCTGCCCCCTGGTGGCAAACATGATGTCAACATCTCTGTCAATTCATATCTCACAATTTATACAGTTACATTCTTTTGTCGAACTCGACTCACTTTTGATGCCAATAACACACATTCAGTTTTTCTTTGCTTCAGTGTTGCCACACTTTGTACTGTATGGTGTGATAATTGTTGTTTGTCTACTGGGTAAATATGTATGCATAAAATAAATGAAGATTTATTTTCTTTTAATTCCCCACGTCCTACATTTCTTCTGTATTCATTGTTTGCGTATCCTGTCTCAGAGGCAAAATCCCACAGAAAGACATGGAGCTGACGTTTCCAGGAATGAGTGGAGACTTCACGAGTGAGAACTTTTCTGCAACCTGGTACCTCATAGAAAACCATTCAGGCACCAGGTGAGTTGATGGTGGTTTTGTTAAGTTAGTTTATGAATTACCTGGTTTTTACAAGTGAAAAAAGTCAAAGTAAACAACACAACGGTTACTGTCAGCATCTGCTCCAGTGACTCACACTTTTTTCAATGCTGCTCTGTTCTTTACGTCTCCAGTCTGGAGTTGGAAAGGGAATTTGCACCTGCTTCTTTAAACTAGCAAGTGAGATCATTTGGAGATTATAGTTTGTTATAAACATGACAGTGGACGATCTTATGACCAGGTCTACAATCTGCTAATTTAAAGTAGAGTAGCCATTTTCTACATCATCTGTTTCCAGACATTCCACAAGTTCACAAAGTGTTTAATTTTCAGAATGGGAATATGTTATTAAATGATTAAGTGTTACAATAGTTAAATTCAAGTATGATAAAACCGGTAGCTGGAAAGAAATGATCAATCAAAATGTTCTGAGCCACACACACACACACACACACACACACACAGACTAATATACATATAGTCTAAAACAAATACTGCCAGAGGTCTCATTCTTCCTCATGTGACATAAGTGTAAACAAAGATGCTTGAATAGTAGCATGACTTAGAATAGTTTAATGAAGGAACCAAATCAAAGCGGTTTAGGAAGATTCCGATGTGTGAGATAACTAAAGCAGGAGAAAAATGATTGAAGTTCTTACTTTTTATTTCGCTAAAGGTGTGGTAATGTTTACAGAGGATGTGTTTTTGAAAATGTTCTGTTGGCCAAACTGCATATTTTTCCTATCATTTAATTTCCCAATTTTTGATTGAGTGTCAACAAAATATAGGCAAATGGTTGATAAAGTGTCAAACTGTGAAAAGTATATACTTGGATGCACTTTTCAAATGTTAAAATGAGAGCCGTCAAAATTAACATGGATTAATCCATCATCATGATTAATCCAACTGTGACTCTGAAGGTCTCCGCCAAAGCATTTCGAGCAGTTTTTCCAGTCGAGTTAGCGTCGTGGATGCACAAATGGGCATTTGATCCGGTCATGACAGGCTGCAGACAGAACCAATAAAGATGGAAGATGTAAAACAGCATGTTGGTCTGTGGATGGAAATGAGAGTTCAAAAGAGCCCAAGACAGAACAGTTGTTTCAAGTTTAGTTTTTTTTTTAGTTTGTGAAGGTGATTAGTAAACATATTAAGTACACATGTATTCCCTTCTTGAGTCCCTTTCCTCATAAAAAAATGATGCACCATTATATTAATTCCATTTAGTCACGATAAATTGAAATTAATCCACAGTAACCCTGTGATTAATGTGATAAAAAATGTAAGTATTTCACAGCACTAATCAAAACATATACCAACTCTTTACTTGAGTTACTTAGTCAAGGCAAATATTAATCAAAATTTAAATACCAGTGATGATGTAACAGAAACTGTGCTAACTATTTAATAATTTATTTTACTTTTATGACTTTATGACTAGAGAAACCCATCAGCTGTTTGTAGTGCATGTATACAGTGTTTGATAGTATATGTGTAGTGAATGTTATCAGTAACACAGGTTATATAATATGACAACAGTGACAGTATAATGAAGTATTAGAACAGACATAAAACATAGTGAATTTGCATTGTGCATTTTGAGACTGAGCCTCCACAGAATTACATCTGAGTACAGTTACATGTGTAGCAGCTGACCCAAAAACCCAGAGTCCAACTGACTGTCATGTCAGAGGAGATGAGTTATTTTGGACTCTCCTGGTTTCCTCTCCCCCTGCTTAGCCTTCCAGTAACCCAGACCCCAGGATTCAGCCTGACCAGGGGCCTCTGTTTGGACCTTACTGGGTGACTGTTTCTTCCTGAGGAGGAAACCTCACTTAGGACACTGACACACAGACACACGTACTCACACTGGCCAAATATGTGTCCAAAAGTTTTCATTTTAGATACTCAGTGTGTGTAAAGAGCAGTAACTGTGTTTGTAGTAAGAACATATCTAACCCGTTAATTGATGAGACATTTAATTAGATATTTATTCTGCAATAACTTTGCCAGTTTGTTTTAGGGGAGTATTTCACTAATAATGTTTTTTTTTATATACATAATTTGATAAATACCAAACCTAATCCATGGGAAGTGAAAAAACAAAACAAATGCACCCTCTTTTATGTGTTTTATTCATTGTGAATTCGTTTTTCAGATCATTCGGTGTCAAAAGTCCTTTTATTTCTTTTTGTCATGCTTAAAAAAAGTTTTTTCCAAATATGTACAGACATTATCAAGTGGTGTATTTTGTTATTATTATAGTATATGGTATGCAGCTTTAATAAAGAAACTACTTGTGTATTCTGTGTTTCATGTTTTAATGACTTCATGTTGACAGACAAAACTGTAATAAATCAAGTCAAATTCAGGTCAAGTGAATTTGGGTTTTGACGTTTCAGAGAGAAAAACACATATTTTTAGATAGACCTTGTGATGAGTATTTTTTGGCCATATGTATTTTCACAATGCATCAACTAAACTGACTGTTATCGTGTTTATGTCTCCACAGTTTTGAGCAATTGAAGACTGCAGCCAGTAATCTGAAGAAACAGGCTACTAAGAAGAATGAGGGGAGTCTGGCCTATGTGAAAGGAGGTCTCAGTACGTTCTTTGAGGCCCAGGACGCTCTGGCAGGTGAGAGGGATTAACACATTTTTGTGTGCAGTGGAATAGCTCCAACTGGACTACGTTTAATACACACATTTCCAAACCATCACTCTTCATCTCTGCTTGATTTTCGGAAAGTGTGCAAGTGTGTGTCAGGATTTTTTCCCTCCGCGTGCGGTTTAGCAGTGGTTGATTAAAGAGGCTCATTTGGGTGGTGTGTGAAAACCCTTTACTTTGCGCTACAGTTACGTCAGCCAACCACAACACAGCTAATTCACCTTCATCAGACTGAGATCAGCTCTCACCTGTCACAAACAGTTTCACACCAGAGAGTGAACACATGCAAACACACACACACACACACACACACACACACACACGCTTGGCCAGAATGACCCGCAGATGCCAAATCAAGGTAGAAGAGAGTGACTGCTGTTGCTCTGCCAGGTACCTCAAATCAATTGTTCATTTCATCATTCATATTTTTGTCTGTTTACTCTCTGCACCCCCCCACCACCATAGCCAGTCAGTTACTTCCTCTTACTATTTATATGTTCACTTTTCTGCCTCCATCATTATTATTATTGCTTTCCCTATGTTTGTGTCCTGGTTGGGAGAGAGGCAGTGTTTTCATTGTTAGTGGCTGAATCTAAATAAACGGAGCAGCCCAACACAATGCAGGCCAGAGTATTAGGATTGATAGAGCCGATAACAAACCCAGAATGACCAATGGGAACAATGCATAGCTATTCTCACGTTCGGACTGAGCGTGCCTACTGTATGCCCACTGATCTAATGGGAAATGTACAGTCCTCATAGGTGGAGGATGTAGTTTATTTTGAATGGACACAAGTGACCTTTGAACCAAGACGACTTCTCTCAACGACTCATTTATATTCTTTACTAGTGGGATTTACTACACTGAACCTGAACTGAAGACTGTTCCTATCAATGAAAACCTCATAAAAATTAGAATTTAATACAATAATATACTCATCAACAGAGATTCTTTAACAAAAACATGCCTTAGTTGACTAATACATTTTGTCATTGATTGATCTGTTATTATTTTTTTGATAAAATGTCAAAATAATGGTGAAAAAAGACCCTGGTAATTTCTGTTATCTGTTTGCATCATCAAACAAAAGATGATTCCTCATTTTCATAAATGACTAAAAAAAAATTTAAATATGACCACTTTGACTTCTAGACTATGGAAGCAAAATAATTTCAGAATGTAAATCTATTTAATAAGCTAATAAGCAGTGTGATTTGTGGCACAACAAAATAATACATAAATCATGACCTGCAACCATAGCCATTTTTCTGTATGTAACCATGTAAAGTATATAATAATTTTACATCTTATTTCCTGGTGAAGACTAGTTTTCACCAACTATTAGTTCATAGCCAACAATAAGTATTTAAAATGTCCCACAAGACAAGGAAATGTGTACACTTAAGAAGCTGATTTCAGTTTGTTTTTCCCCGTCTGCTAATTCACTTTGTGCAGCCTGCAAAGACGTATAACATTCTGACTGTCACATTGGCAAAGTCATGCAAGCAGTAAGAAGTCAGGATGGTTATATTAAGAGGAACTGACAAACTCAGTGCATTCTAAGGTTAAACTGAACACTTTGTAGACAATCCACAAATCTGGATTTAACAAGAAATGACATAAACAAATAACAATAATTATCCAAGATCATAAATAAAGAGAAAATAATGTTAAAGGTGCATTGTCTAGCCATTGTTAGGTGGTATATAGTGGTGAAGTTACAGATAATAACCAACTGAATGGCCCCTCTCCCACCATGTCCTTCTGAGTAGGTGGAGAACCCACTGTGAAAACCAGAGTGTTTGGTTTGTGCATTCGGGTCTACTTCTATGACATGTTTGCATGACGAGAATTTGTTAATGCTCCCACTTTCTCAAATGTAATTGCCAGAGTAGAATTTCATATTATATGGAAGCCAATGTTCTACTTTACTGACACGAACAAAGTTCATTTTTAAACCCAAGGGCTGTCTTCTTACTATGACTCATTACAGCACTACAACATCCTTTCTTGGCTGAGATTTGGCTCTCGGTCATAAGAAATAGAGTGGTAGCCCAGAATGGATAGCTCACATTGAGATATTCTGTATACTAGCTTTGGTGAGCCAAACCCACATACCAGTCGGCACGCTGTGAGTCAGGCAGCCAAACTGGAGACGGCTCTGCATTAGCTCAATGCCAAGGCTAGTTAGCACAGCTGTCTGAGAAACTGTGAATCCCTTCTTTGTCTCTCAGCCACTCTGGCAGGTCTCTGTTGTTTCGAGTACTTCCAAATGAACCTCACCTGAGTTGTAGCTGTGAAAAATCTAAAAGAAATTAACAGGGTGCTCATGTGTTCTCCCTGTTTTAAAATGTACAGTGTCTGAGGCTGCTGCAGTTTGTCCAACCCTCTCAATCACCATTGAGGCATTTTTTGTCTTCTCTTCTGTTTATTTTCTATTCTGCATGACTGTGAATTTTTTATTGATGACTTTAATTGGAGTCTGGAGTTATTTTTTAATGCAAGCAAGGACGAAAAGCCAAATCTGGAAAAAGAACTGGGGTGGATAAAATACATTTAGAGCAACAGCAAAAGTCTTTAAGACTTTAATATCTGTGAGGTTTGTCTCCATTCACCTTGTGTTCTTGTCCTAGCTAATTGCTTCATAATGTTCTCCAGTATAGCAAAGTATCTGACAGAGTGCCATATCTATTTGTAATGAGCTCCTAAATGTGAAGAAACATGCACTTTAATGAGTGTGGGTTGTGTTGGGTAGTGCAGAACTATATTCCTGTATTTAGTCTGTGAATATTGTGTGTGTTAGATGACATCTGTGTCTGTTACATCAACAATATTATAGACTTATTGGGCTTTGTTTTATTGTTATTTTGAATATTGAGGCCCCACAGTGTGTCACTAGAAACCCTTTACCACCGAGGTCTGTGTTAACACTGCAAGTTTTAATTCTGATTTGGATGGTTTTCTGAGATGAAATTTTATCATATCAGATTTCATTATAATCTTTTGCTGTATAGATCTAGACGTCATGTAGCATGTGACTCCGTGGAATGATGTCATGGGTGTGTGAATTTTGTTCTGACTGTTCAAGTCCAAATCAGAGAATGCAAAATCTGATGCCATGTGATTTCTGCTGTTCATCACTTTTTTGTGTTTTTTTTTGTTTTGTTTTGTTTTTGTTGTTTGTTTTGTTGTGGGTGTCTGTCCACAGTCTAATTGTCAGAACTGAATCCAGATGACCATTTACACACATTTTATGTTTGGCACAAAATAAATAATGAAGTTTAATGTGTTAACTTGCTGCAGCTATGTATGGGCACATTATAGTGTGTGAGTACAGACCGCAGAATATCCTGACTGTTGATTGTGTTGAGTGATATACTCCAACACACATTTCAAGATGTTTTTCTGCTTGATAATTGATGAATTTAGAAATAGCCACAAATCTGATGAAGTGGAAGAAGTAAAGTAAATCAAAAGCTTTATTCGAAAAAATCTGTTTATACTAATGATATACAGATTTGTGAAAATTAAAAGAAAAACTAACATAAAATGTCTTAATAAGCTGTTGGTCCACTTCATGTGGCCAAAATAGCCTTACTGCACTTTGGCATTGATTCTACAATGAATCACTGTGCTTCAACTTCTTTCACAGTTCTCTCACTTGTTTTTTTTAATAGTGTGCAGAAGAAGTGACTGCAACATCCATCCAGCCTCACCAGAAAAACCAAAAATATTGGTAGAATTTTGATGGAATTTAACTATTGTGTGACCTCTCGCAGTTGTAAATGACAACACTTATGTTTATTTTGGGAGAGACTGGCTTTGAGTTGCTAATCACACAGTTTCTGAGGCTCAGACATGGTATTTTCTGTGTGGAAAAATTGTCTACAATTTTTTTTTCCATTGCCTGTGTTTGGTGGGCAGTGGTTGAGTGGTTTCCGACACCAAATTTTGTTTCACTGCTTTTGAGTTTACCTTGTTTTATCTAGGGGCTGCATTTTTATCCTGGAGCTAAGAGAACTTTTACAAGGTTATTTCAGGCAGACGTTTTTGGCAAATTTCTCTAAATTATAAATATATTTGGCATTTGTAGAAGGGGAATTTACACTATGATTTCTCCATGTGAACGATGCAGTCTGTTGAAAGACGTTTGGTTGTGGAGACACAGTGACAAATAAAGCTGTGCTGAGAGTCGGGTCACTGCGGCTGATTGATTGACAGGCAGTCTGTCAGGGAGTCGATGCTTGTTTCTACTAAAATGTTGAAATTTGAGGTTTTTCATTGTTGTGTGAAAAGGAAGTCTCCCAGTGATGCAGGAAGCGGAACGGCTACCGTGGTCCAAAAATGCCAGATTCCCAGGGCCTATTCCCTGAGCCCCAACCCCGGCAGGAGTCAAAACATCTCCAGCTTTAGAATCCAGGGACGCTGTATTTTTATACTTATTCATTTTTTTTTCCCTCAATGGTTCCAGGAAGTGAAGCAGGAGCTGTAGCTCTTCCTCAGGTCCTGGCTGCATGTCTTATCCGGACCTGACCTGATGTTTAGGTTAGATGTGACGTCATGACTCCTTCAGTGTGTGACAGATGCAGAGGACACACAGCTGGCAAAAGGGCAAAGGGGGAGTGCTGAGATGTGAAGCAGACCTGCAGTGTGCGTGTGTCTCCGTCTTCCTGTGTGTTCAGCTCCATAAGCCCCATTCACGCTCCCATACCTACATGCTTTTGTCCTAACTCCCATATGGTCATGCTTTCTACTGGTCATGTAACTGTGAGAGGTGCATGAAAGGGCCAGCGACGCCCGTACTGATTAGGCAGTGGCATGTCGGAGTGGCGTGTTTTAGGAATACTTCAGCCTCTGCCTTGAGGCTTCTGTCTGTCAGAATGGACCCTCATATTTATTTACAGAAGTCTCCCCCTTCCACTTTCCCTCCCACTCCCTCTGCTGTCTCCAAGCTCTGCTAACCAGGCAGTATGAAAGCAACAAAGGGCAGAGAGAAAAGAAAGAAGACTCTTTTTTTCATATATCTGCCCAGGTGTAGATGAAAGATAATGTTTTAGTCACAACTACAAGCCGCTAATTTGGATGTTTCTTCTCACTTTCACAGTTATAATTATAACTAAATGTATGTTTGTTACTATTTCGTTCGTTACCATTTTGGCTGTCATTTTATTCTTTAAAAAAGGGATGAATTAAATAAATTGACATTATTAAAGGCCACCTATTGTGCAAAGCCATTTTATTGTTGTGCACCATAAATAAATAACATGTTATCTGCTATGCTAATTTTTTTTCATTGTTGATTGTAAGTTTTGATTAGGTTTTGGTGTTTTTGAGCCTGACTTAAAAAAACACTTTTTTGTAAGTTTTCAGTAACTACAACTACTCTACTCAGTTTTAAGTTATTAGGAATCACTTGATTTCTGGATTTGTATAATTATAATACATTATTACTTCAAAGATGCCATTATTTCCACTATAGATAATTGCTTTACTATTAAAATAATGATTAATATCAGTTTTTTTCGGGGGGGTTTACCAAGATAAAAATACTATCATCATACTATCATTTGTTCTACTACAATTTCATAAAGAACTAAAGATATTTTTTCATTGTTGCCTGCTGTAATCCTGGGTTTACAGTCATTCTGATTTAGTTTTCCCCTGCTGATGAAATTATGTCACACAAACTCAGTTTGATTAAAGTGAACTAACCAAATGCTCTTTAGCACTGACAGACTCATAATCAAGAATGAATACAATACAAACCTAGAAGTAATAACAATGCAATGTTCTCTTGAAAAAAATGCAATTAGACTAGTCCCCAATCCATTTAAAATTATTAGTAGTAGCTGGAAGAGTTAGACTATCTAAACTATTTTATTTATTTAATTACTGATCAGATGTGTAAAATTGTCCTGAAAAGCCAATCATATGGCAAATTAAGATCACAAACAATATAAGGTTGTCGGCTCAGCCAGCCCTAATTCTGCCTCCTCACTTCATTCTTGAAATGTCTACATGTTGCATATTTGAATCGCTCCACAAGTATTTATGAGAAGGTCCCCTAAGCCTTCTCCACCCCTCTTCCACTCTGTCAATAAACCCACACAGCAGCTCTCAGCACCCAGCTGCCCACTACTGCACCATTTATTTATTCACTGGTGTAGCCGCACCACTCTCTCTCTCTCTCTCTCTCTCTCTCTCACCCTCATTCTGCCTGTTTTCTCCCCTCGTTCCCTCCCGTCAGATTCCCTCTCCTGCGTAAAGCTCTTCATGCTAAGTGATGGATACAAGCCATCAGAGAGTCCACCCCCCTCGCCCCCGCAACAGTCATTTTTGGCATCCAGACCTCAGCTCTACTCTCCCGAATGTTATTTTTCAGACAGTTGAAACATTTTAGATTCACATTACCCTCAGGTCAAAGTGCCTGAAATGTCCCAAGACCACAGAACTGTTAATGGCTTTGGTTAGGTGCATTGATCCGGTACAGTCACCACTGGGGCGAGGTCAGTTCCTATGCTTCGTGGGAACAGTCACAGGGGGGTCAACAGCAGCATCTGTTGGTAGAGATCCAGCAAGGTTATCTCCCATCTACCACCAGGGAGGGCCTGTTTATTGTTTTACCTTCGGTTCCTGAAATTGAAATTGTTCCTGTTTCTGCAAATTGCACGTTTGCTGTATATGTTTTCCTGCAATAACTTATTTAAATTTTTCCCCAGGATTTCTTATCTTTTAAACGTTGACTTTTTCTTTTTTCAGCAGCTTGCTCAGGTTTCTATCTGTAATTATATTCAGTAACAAAATCATGTAATTTCACTGTGTTTTTGTCTTGCAGCGATCCATCAGAGGCTGGAGTCTGATGGCACAGAGAGAGTGGAGGGATCAATGACCCAACGACTAGAAAACATCCTCAACGGTAAGAGTCTTGAATGCACCCTGAGGGGAAACTGTATCATCTTGCTGCATTAATGCCAACAATGCAGATGTTTTTGGTTTGGCTGTACCCGTTTAAGTCCCGAGTTTATGATGTAATACTCCAAACATTATCTCAAAAAGGTCAAACCATGTTCAAAAAGAATACCTAAGATTCTCACTTTTTATCCTCAGAATTGCGTGCAGTAATTACCATCAGACTTTTTTAATTGCACTTTGATCAATGAGTAGTGTAGGGAAAAAAGATGCAACATGTTTCTGAGACAAAGCCTCAGAGGGATTTCAATAATGTGATCTTTTTGTTTCTTTTTTGGGGGTTTTAACGTCATGTAATTTTGTTGGCCATATATTGGTTAGCATTGGATCATGAATTTCTCACTTGTGAAAGAATATTACAAAATAAAAACAACAAAGAATCAATAAGCATTAATACGAAGTGTGCACCCTCATCACAATTTCGGGTTGGCACATCATTAAGGTTGTGAAATCACAAAATGGGCTAAGTTGGAGTCTCTCTCAAAAGTAACTACTTCTAGTTGTTAAAAGTCTTAATTATTTAATAGGGGTAGGTGAAATATAACTGCCTTATCACTCAGAAAAGTAGGGATATTAAATAGGTCTTAAATTGGTTGTTTATTATGGCCTTAAATGCTCTTAAAATATTAGTGTGTTATAGTCATATAGTGGTGAAGGTTCAAAGTGCTGATAACTGAATACTTCTTATTTGATCCTCCCCTACCTCATTAGCAGCATTCCTCCTAAATCCGTCACGACATCTTCCATCAAACAGAAACAAGCATCTAATTCTTCTTCAGTCATGTGTGAAACATAGTGGTGTTTCGTGGTGGTTCCATGGGGAACATAGTCTTAATAGTTGCAGTTTGCAGAAATTCTACATGTATTGTATCAAGTGACATTTGAGGTTGTTTTTGTGTCTGTGCGTTCCATTATTTTATCAAAGTGGCAGTAACGCAGTACTGTAGCACAGAATATTGGCTATTACTGCAAAACCAATCAGCACTCTCATTATGTCATTGCTCCACTGGTACATCCCAAAAAGTACCAATCAGATAATGAATAGGCCAGTCTTAGAATCAGTGGAGATGTGTCTCACTGTGTAACATATCAGACTGTGGAAGACTCACGTTCAATTCCCAGTTGAAGGAGAAATTGTTTTGTTTTCATGAGGATGTTCAAAATGGAGAGGGGTGCTGGTAGGTAAATCCAATTTTGATATAAATCACCCACTGGGACCATGTTCGGAGTGCAGAATTTGGACCACAGCACTCGAGACACAATACACTCTAGTACACATGCTAACATATGAGTGACTCTGTGATAGTAGACACACTGATATTTAATTTCACAGTACTGTGGCAGTACTCATTTCCTTATTTTATTTATAATCTTTCATTTAAGTTTTTGCTATAAAATTGGAAGGACAACTGAAGAAGATAAAAGTACAAAATGTTTCTGTTTAGACTCATTTTGGTGTTATTTATTGTCCTTTTGTTACAAGGAAGCAATTAAATCCTAATTATTAAAAACAACACTGATATACACCCACTATATCGCATTACCTTTAAATGACCACTGATTATCAAAATCAACACATTTCTAAAACAGCTGTTGATAAATCCTACTAACTAACAAACAAGAACATAAATGCTGGCAAAAACATAACTTGGTGGAATAATAATCAGTATCTGTTCCATTGGTGAAATCAAATCTGTTTAGTCAATAATGTCTGATGCTGATGTTGTACCGTTACAGTATGTGTGTGCTTCCCTACTGTATAAACCATCTTCATCATCCATTAATATAAACAGATATAGCTCACAGTCCTCACACACTCTGTATGTTCAGTCACCTTTGGAGGTCTGCTAGATCCCTCAGCAGATTCTGTGTTCCCACCCTCTTCATCTCATACATGATAATGCGATTTCTCTAATGGAGGGTTGCTAAGCAGGTCCTTTTCCTGGAGTCTAGAGTAAATAAACCCTCCAGCCGGATGTAGCTTTCATCCCCACAGCCCGAGACATGTGGGCCCATGGCCCAGTGGGCCCTGGCCACCATTCACCACCCCCAAAATCCATGTGTCAAAAATATAACCCCATTCAGCCAATCACACGATGGCCTTGTGAAACATCAACATCTCAGATTAAAACTCTGTAACAAACCTTGATATTCCTCTTTTCAGTGTTTGGTACTACTTTTCTTGAGGGATTTTGTTTATGACAGTGGGGTTTTGTTTTGATTTGAAAAACTTCACTTTGATGTGAGGTTTTTTTTGGGTTTTTTTTTTTTTACGACACATCAGAGCCCACCCACAAAGTCAGTTAGCTGCAAAAGTCTAACTGAGAGATAGGTGTCAGTTTGTCCACATAAGCTCTGTCTGTAGTCCTGCTCCTCTGTTTTCTATGTCAAGTAAGAACGGGGAGAAAACCAGTGGCCAGCAATAAGAGGGAAATGTGGTATCAGCATTTATTTTCATAGTATCCCAGTTACTCATTTTCTCCTGCTTCTTTACCTCTAATTCTCTTTCTCTGTCTATCTCGCAGGAGCCAGTGATACTGCAGATACTCTTTTCCAGGAGGTTTTGGGGAGGAAAGACAAAGCTGACTCCACACGCAATGCTCTCAACGTCCTGCAACGTTTCAAGTTTCTCTTCAACCTGCCACTCAATATTGAGCGTAATATCCAGAAGGTACAATACCCATACAAATGTGTGTAAACAAGCATATTCAAAATGTTAGGGAAAAAGCACACAACACTGTTCTGTCAGTTTCATCACACATGTAAATGACTTCAAGTATATTTTAATAAACTGAATTCTTCATTTCTGACAAAATTACTTTTTTGGTTTTAATCCTGTCATTTGAGAACTGACCGAAGTGTTATAAAATAAAAAGGCATCTAGAGAAGAGAGAAATATTTATTTTACCCCGAGTAATGCAGAAAGTGAAAAGTTGTTTTACATTTAAGATTTTTCTCTGGATGAGCAGCGTACAGATCTGTCTGGTCTTCAGTCTTCAGCTCATTTACGTGCCATAACAGGACATTGTCAAGGAACAAGGAGCTTATGTCGTACTAGTTCTTGGTTATCATAAAACCACACAGAGCAATCATAAAACCTAATGGCTCCCATGAGATGTTTACCATGCTATTACAAGTTCACCACCATCTGTAACTTGCCCTCACTTTGCTTTACCTAATTTTATTTTTCAAAGGAAGCTGGCTCTGCACAAGTTATGCAGTTCATACATACAGTACATAATATACATATACACACACAAACCCAAAACCATAAAAAAATAAACACAGGACCAAGTTACTCACTACTTAACAAATATAGTGCATCAACAGTGCATATAATGAAGTGATTTGTACTGCCATTTACTCTAACACCGGCTTAAAGCATAAAATAACAGTAGCTGTAACAAACAGTGCCTGTGCCGTTATGTGCTCTGGATCTTAAGCGTTTTCGGTTTGTGGTTGCCTTGGACAAGTAGATTTTTCAATATGATTCTGATTTTGTTTTTTGGTTTGATTTTCTTAATAGCCCCGTAAGCCTAAAGCATTATTTATTATTGTGAAAGAACCCTGTTATTATCACTGATTAGTTTTTCATGCTTTGGGAATTTCATTACTCCCATCTATGTCTGATACATTTCTTTTTCACTTGGGTGGCTGTCATCCAGAGGGTGGAGACAGAGAGGCTTAAATACACACGTATAATCATGATTGATACAGTAAGCTTAAAAATCAGTTTAGCCTGCACTATTAACTCCACATTCTTTTCTGCCCAGGGTGATTATGACGTGGTGATAAATGACTATGAGAAGGCCAAATCTCTGTTTGGCAACACGGAGGTCCCTGTTTTCAAAAAAGGTAAATTGATAAATTTTAAATATATTAAACGGCATCTTCAGCATGTAAAGTTGCACAGCTTCATAAAACTCAATATTATATCACGCTTGTAACTTTTTTTTTTTTTTATCTTTGTAATTTAGTTTACGCTGAGGTTGAGACAAGGATTGGAGCTCTGAGAAGTCTGTTGTTGGAGAAACTGCTGCAAACTCCATCGACACTGCACGACCAGAAAAGATACATCAGGTTTGTATAATATTACAGAACCACCATTTTCTCATGCAAACCTTGCTTCCATCCTGCTGTTTTACAGTACGTGCTTGTTCCACTCTTTCATAAAAATAGCAGAATTTCAAATCTGGGGAATGGGGGGAAAAAAATCACAAAAATGTAATAAAATATTTGCATGGGACAGGTGGAAAAGCTTGTGTACTAAAGGAAAGTGAATGTGGCTTAGTGGAAACCTATTCAGCAAATAAGTCGACATGGAGAAACCACATGGGTTAAATATCAGTCACACAGCACACATTAACAGCTTGGGCTTTTGTAAAAGTTATTCAATTGTTTGCATTATCGATCTGCTCTGTCACTAAAGATTTTTTCTTTGGTTTGAAATTTGAGTCTGTTTTTTTTTTTTCTTCTTCTTCTCATTGTACCATCTTCGTTAACTGTGGTGTAATAGCACCCAAGAGGCATTAACACCACCAACTGCTGATTCTGATGACCCAAGGTCTAATATTAGCATTACTGCAGGGGATGAAAATTCAACTAAAATAACATTTTCTTTTGCTGATTTTTGGGAAATTCCATTAAAATTCACATTACACTTGGATGGAAACGATCTGAAGATAGTGTTTCCATAATTCATGTACTTTGTCATGGTGGGGTCTTTGTGAATCTTATAAACTTTGAATTGTTTTTATTACATCTGCCAAGGACGTAATGCAATCTGCTGTAACTATTTGTTGGTTTGTGTGTCTGTCTGTCAGCAAATATACACTGAAACGACTGCATCCAGTTGTCAAACTTTGCAGGAACGTTTCTTTACTTATTTCCATGAATGATAGGCTCTTTGATATAATTTCAGGACAGTGGGTCCTTGACAGAGGTAAACACTCACCAAATGCCCCTCTTGTAGGAACATGTTTTTTCCCATCACTTTTTTTTTGTTGTTGGTTTTTTTTTTGCCTTTACAAGTTTTTTTTTAATCTCTGATACCACAATTACAGTCTTACAGTCGTATCTTGCTCACTCTTTAATCTCCCACCCCCTTTGGTTTCATTGATGTCTGTCTTTGTCATGTTTACCAGAACTACATCTTTCATCCACTCTCTTCTGTCTGCCTCTCACTTTTCTCACTAATCCTCTCAGCTCTCTGTTGTCCTGCCCTCTTGTTTGTGTTTCTATTTTTCTCTCTCTCTTGCCTTTCTTTCCTTCTTTCCCCTCCCCCTTCTCCATCCATCTGTCTCTTCATACTTGTGGTCTCTCCAAATTTATTATTGTTAAGACCGACCTGTCAGGATCACAGAGACCAGCTCTCAACCACACGGCAATATCTTTCATCCCACTGCATTAGGCATGGCTCTGAACGCCCACTCAGCTCCTGTTTACTCTTGCTGTAGATGGTGGGAGCTCCGTGTGTGAGTGTTTGTGCCTGTGAATCTTGCTCAAAGTTTCTGAAAGATGCCACCTAATGAGAAACAAACAGGCTGGAGGTTCATTTGATGACAGTAGAGGGAGCCAGGCCGCAGCCCAGAGTGAGTCATATGACATCCCACAGGTCACTGAGTGAAACCAGGACGTAAACTCCTGGGAGCAGAGTGATTATGAGTGGAGGAGAGTAAGAGATGAAGGGGAAGTGTTTATGGAGCGTGTGGCAAGACATGATCTTTAATACACACAATACCAAACACTCCGCCAAATGCTTTAAAATGCCTTAGAGGCAGGGTTTTTTCCCCCTCTTTTGAATATTTACATTATATTCAATAAATGTTGTGAACTGTATTTGATTACAACAGTCCTTGAATTATTCCTACGTATAAAACTTTGAAAGGTTGCTGACACGTAGTCCTGAGTTGCAAAATGAAAACCCTAGTTTTTCCACTACTCATAATACAGATGAATAGCACGCTCGTGTATATATAATGGCCTGGTAAAAGTCCAATTTCATTTTCATTTGAAAATGCAGTGACTCAGTAAAGTAAATATTGTTACTTAGTACCTAGAGGTGTTGAAGGTGTGTTTTAAGTCGTCACCTGTGTTGTGGATGCACCAGTTAATATTAATTTTTAAGCTTCATTAAGTCAGGGATTTACTTTAAATCATACAAGTAGATATTGACTTTTTTACATTAAGTAATTGCCTCAATTGGAAACAGCTTGATGGAAAAAAATTTGTTTGATGGAATACCCTTTGCAGTGAACAGGTTTTTTTTTTTTTTTAAAGTAAAGGTAGTTTAGTAGTTTCAAAAATACATTGCTGGGTTTTAGGAAGTTAAGGAAAGTAGTTTAACTTTCAGCTCACCTTAAATTGAACTCTGTTACAACAGAACTTTAATTTGTTTCACCTTTTGTGTTTGTGCTTTTTGTAGATACCTGTCTGACCTACACGCTCCAGGTGACCCAGCGTGGCAGTGCATCTACGCTCAGCATAAGTGGATACTGCAGTTGATGCAGAACTGCCGAGATGAGTTCATCAGCGGCCACAGAGGTGACGAACACACACAAGTGCATGCACATGACTGAGTCAACTCGCATTACAATATGAAGTGAAAAGACCCTAATTAGCATTTCCAATCAAGCAGGCTGTGGATGTCATACAAGTCAAAGAGAGAGCCCTCTCCTTCATACCAGCCCTCTGCCTGCTTTCTCCTTTCCGTCAGCGCCCTCCCTTGCCTGTTCTGTTCGAGTCCTGCGTGTTTATTTTTTCATGAATGTATGAATAAGATGAAAGTGAGAGAACATTGGCTTTGGATTTAGGTTTCAGGGCTTGACATGTTACTACACACACACTCACGAACTCTGTTTCTCACTCACACACAGTTTCACAGATGGATTGGAATAATTAACCCCAATTAAGCTGTTCCTCTGTTAAATCAGCCAGCAGAAAAATGTGGATGTGAAACCGTCCGCTCAGGAAGAACCAACCACGCTCACACACTCACACACACTTCCATAGCCACGCTTACACAAAGGCACCCACACAAATATATTGTGAGTGGGTGGCTGCTTCACATAGTGCAGCTGGAACATAAACATGTCTAATGCTAAGTGTAACAGTGGTTTCCGGGGCTCAGGCTTGATGGATCTGGGGGTTGGTTTGCTCCCTGCCTCTCCACAGTTAAATATCATCTTGATTATCATGTCAGGGATGGCCCCTTTTCACTCCACACGCATTCCACGGCAGAGCAACATGTGGCAGGGACTCAATCTGAAGTTGCATGCAAATCATGTGCAACCCAACTGTTCTGAAAATTGCTGGTTTGCAAAAATGCACAAAACACATACACAGAAATGCACACTGACAGCTTATTTACTTGAATATAACAGCCTCAGACATATAAAATACAGATTTAAGGCAAACAGCAGGTCTAAATAGTATTCTCACAACACATGAATAAACACATTGACTGTACATACACGACAGTTTGCATCTGTCAGGAAAGTCCATTTCTCAGTCAGAATTTGAAAAATGACACTGTTGTGTAATATTTAAATTTGCACTTACTTTTTAGATTTTTATCCTAATTATTTTGGGGCAAAGAAAGCCCCCCCCCCCCCCCCCAAAAAAAAATAAAAAAGTTTGTAACTCTGAACATTCATTTATAATATATTAATTCACTAATTGTCTTACCAAGGACATTTAAACAATGCTTAATAATCCTATTAATAATAATATTGTGTCATTTTGACTGTAAAACTATTGATTTTTATAGTAATTCTAGCAGTCACTCTCCACATTTCCACCCAGTGAGTAATATAAGGGAGTATATATGAGCAGTAAATTATGTACAAGGTGTTATGATTTAATATATCCTTAAATCAACACTTTACACTGTGAGACCACAAGAGGTCATCTGTCAGCAAAATGTAAATTTTAAATGCACCTGCAGAGTTTTCTTTTACATAAATAGTGATGTTTAAATCCTCACCAACATGTAAGTGAAGCTGTGCAAATGCTCTGAGTGTGTTCATATTGAATGCTTTCACAGGGATATAAGAGGCAAAGACATAATGTGTTAAAACTATAAAAATAAATAAGTGCTTTGAAATTGTTGAAAGTGAGTAATTGAGGTAAAACATAAGAAAAAGGGCAACTCAGGCTGTACTTTCAATTCAATAATTGTGAAATCGAGCACTTTTAGAATGTTATTTTTTATTCCAAATGGAGAGAAAAGAACATTTATTTACTATTATAAATGACTAAACATTTTGTTGAAATATTATTTGATTTGATTTTTGATTTGATTTGACACTCAGCATTTATTAATTTATTCCACATCTGTTCTCCAAATGGGCTGTAAATAAAATGTAATTTGTAACTGATAACTAATAATTTTTTATCATCCCTGGAACATGCACTGGTCAAACCCAAATGCAATAACAAACTAATGATCAGCTATTTATCTAATAGACCACAACTGATTTGTAAATTTTTGAACAAGTAAGGGTTTTTTTTTTGCCATGTTTACAATTACAGACCTTCCTTTTGCCATTTCTACACTTGATCTTTGGTTGCTCTGCCTCCTGTCCCCTCCACTGTCACACCATCACACTCTTCCGTTATCTCACACACACCTGGTAGATATTTACCATTTCCCGTCTTCTCAGCTTAACTCTCCTCCTAGCCTGAGTATGAAACTCAGGTCTCCTGAAACATCCCACCACACGGGGAGCACGTGAACAGCTACCATCATAACCCCCCCCACATACACACACACACACACACACACACACACACACACACACACTCACACTCACACACTCACACTCCCCTTCTTCCTACCCCTCCTCTAACTGAGCCAAGATCCCCTTTACAGAACCTCACAGCTAAGTCCTCAGTTGGCGGCCTTCTCTTCCTCCTTGTATCACATTAAACAGCCCAGTATATTCATAAGCCCTCTTTTATGCTATTGTCAGCATCACACGTGGCAGGGATCATTCCTCTGTGATGGATTGGCCTTGTCTGCTGTAACTGATGTCATTTTTTTTCCTTTTTTTTGCTCTCATATAACACAGTGCTCTTTTAAAGTCCAGAATATGAAGCTGGAGGTCGTTCTGGTATAGTTATGATTCTGTTAATTATGCTATAAATTGCCTTAAATGTGAAATAGACCCATCCATCTTTGCTGGAACGAAAGCCTTTAGCCGATATTTTCTTGGGAAGAAGCAGAGCAGTGCAAGTTGCTTCCGTATGTCTAAACACTCGTGTCGTGCCCTGGTGCTACAATCTGACTCTGCTCGAGTCAATTATAAACTGCAGTACTCTTATTTCCTGAACAGCGCTTCTTCTGCCAATGTCAATACAATTAGCAGGAAATTTTGTTCGTAGGAAAATAGGTTTGTCAGTGAACAATTACCGGGACTCTAGTCCATACATTCAACTGGAGGAACATGCGGTTGTGATTTTAGGCACAGGCAGTACATCGCTGCAAGGAACGTGTTAATTATTATCACACTTAACTTATCATGTAAATATCAATACACATAGGTGTCTATGAGTACAGCAGCTATAGAAGTTAGGTAATAACATGAGTAATAATGTAGGTTTTCATTGAAATTGTCAGATTAATTGGTATTTTAACTTGAATATTAGCATCGGGATGTATTTTTTGTAATTTTAATTTTTTTCTACCACAGTTTTTTGCAGCTGTGGTCATATGAGCAGCAGCTTTAGGATATAATGAGGAAAAACGGCAAGCAAACAACATGATAAGCAACATATCCAAAGCAAGAGTAAGAAGTGCGGCACATGAAAAGGACTTAAGTCAAATTAAATCAAATAATGAATGAACTAAAAATAAAGATGGCAATAGATAAAAATAACAGGCCAAAATAACCACAAAAAAGAAGGGAAAACAAAATATTGTCATTTAAACTGCGTCGCTTTTTAGATGATATCTGAACAGTTCAGCTGATTCTGAAATTTGATGTTTTTTCTGAACATGATAAATGTTTATTATTATTATTAGAGAACCTAAGGCGTCTTTTTTTGTTGGAGGGAGTGTGGGAATTATTGTACATTTCAACAGGAGTGTGTGAGGTGTGTGTTGGTTTTGACATGAAGCAGGCGTGTGTGTGTGGTCAGCTTAGGTGATCCCTAGGGGAACAGGAACCCAACCGATCTGCAGAAAAGCATCAAACTTGATGAGGAAGTGAGCAGGAACAACACACGATGTTTTTAAACACACACACACACAAAGGTTTTTATATTTTAACCTTCAAACCTATAGCCAGAAACAGCACAGTGACACTCAAACACGCAAAGTAGCTGCGCACATGCACACTCTCACCTAAACTGTCTGTAACACACATACACTTGTGCTTTCTGTGGACGCCAGGGGTTCACCCAACACCTGGATCAACAGCAGCTCTCATCCCTGCAAAAAGAGACGAAAACATCACAGAGACAGACTGCACAGCTCCATATGGGCTGTGTGTGATGTGTGAGAGCTTTGTGTGTTTACCAGATAATCTGACTCAATTTAGAATTTCCTTACATTTTCTAGATCGGATGGTTGTGTTGTATCTGCAGCCAGTTCCACTGCCTTTTCTCCTTCACTTGGGGATTTCTCAATACTTGCTTACATAGTACATGCAGTCTGTGACTCACCCGTACACCCCTTCTATGTGTGTGTCAGACACATGTTTTGGAAATGTGGCCATCCATCTCCCTTCGTTTAGACAAACTACATGTAGGCGTTCTGCAGCGTTGCACGAAGTTGTCCATAAAGTTTCATTTTCATTGTAGTAAGATTCACCCCCCCCTCTCTCCTGCACTATACAGCGTTTTAGTTTCACTCTTGTTTGTCATCTTTCACCCCTTAAGTTATACAAAGTTATCTCAAAGATATAGTGCGTTAAAGTTATTTCTGCAGCTAAGATATGAGTGTGTGGTTCCAGTGAGGCTTTCTCTTACTTTGCTGCTACAAAGCTCCCTGTTGCCATCTAGTGGAGCTTTGGTCAGACTCTCTTGAGCTCAGTGTTGATGCTTTAAACCCACTTCACCCCAATGCTCGTAGAGCCCACAGCTCTGTTTCCTCACCCTGGAAACAACAGGACATTCTCTCAGCTGTGGGCCAGGGCAGAAATGGATCAGAACACAAATAAAGAAAGGCCGAGAGGGGCGACGGAGGATTGTTTGGTGTGAAAGCCTGCTGAGCTTATTGAGGAATGTGGAATTATGAAAATGGCTTATTTGATTATTTGATATCTGAAGTATGTGTTTCTTTTTCCGCTGAGTTCATTTCTCATTCCTTGCCCCCCCCCCCCCCCCCCCCCCCCTTGTCCTTTCATTATGACTGTCAGTTGGTGTCGGAGCTCTGGACCTGGAGGGGGATACCCGTTCATCAGCCCTCAGCAGACTAGGCCACACCGCATCTCTGAAGAGAGGGGGCAGTCTACGAACACCTCGACCTAGCAGTAAGCGACGCATTCACCTCATACCTTCATATCCCCCACACTGGGGGAGGGGCTTCCCTCTTAGAGCTATTGTATGACTCTGCATTTGTTTGTTTGTGTATGTTTGCCTTGTATCGTGGTTAGGGGAATCACAGTAAAAAAAGGTGTCTCCCTATCAGACCGTACAGTAAAAGGACAGACTCGAGGCCCTTCTCTGCCAGGAAGTTCAGTATTTTGGTCTGTGATGAATTACAGTAACATCTTTTTTTCTGGGACACATACAGCCTTTTTTTATCAGTGTGCAGTGGTGGGAGACCTACTTTAAAAATGTATTTCAATACAAGTTATAGAATGCATGAGACTTAGTTTATAGTTTATTCCACGAAAGGATGGATGGATGGATTGGTACGTCCATCCGTCCGTCCATCCCTCTGAATGTGTAGTACCACCTGTGGCAGACATCTAAGCTATTAAGTAGAAACACAAAAACAGTGTTTGCCTACAGTTTTTCCTTGACTTTTTAATTTCCACTGCTTGAGGAGAGAATGAAAACTAGCAAAAATTAAATTAAACAATGTTATTCTAAACTTTTTACTTGAGGATATTTAGTTTTAATGTATTTTCTGGAGGATGTTTTTTGTAATAATTTGTAAATTGGAATAAAAATGTAAAAAGAAACATTTATTTCTCCGTTTGAGTAAAATTGGTGAAAATAACATGTCAGTTTGCTATTTAGTTGAATATGCAGTTGAAGTGTCTGTTGTACCTCTGGCTCCTGTGCTCTTTATGGACATAGAGGATATTCTCAGTTGCAGGTTTAGTATGGGATAATAGTCATGGGATAATTTGTGCTAAATAGTTTCTTACACTAATCCCCTTAGGTTTTTTTAAAATTTTGTACATCTACATTCCGACCTTACGTTGTAACTAAATTCAGTTAAATGTACCTTATTCCTCAGTAATATTAATTACTAATATTTTTTTTTAAATTCTGTGTACATTTCTTTTGCAGCCTGGCGCTTTGAAACGCCTCAGCAGGTGCAGTTTGTGGAGAAGTTGTCGGATGTTGTGATTGGTCAGCTGCCAAACTTCTGGAAACTTTGGATCTCTTACGTTAATGGAAGTCTGTTTAGTGAGGTAAATCATTTAGAATCTTTTACCTTGCTGGAAAACAAATTAGGAGACACTAATGGTTACAGTAGTTAAGTGTCCCATAATACATGTAAGCTACACATAACTGTAAAAAGTATTATGTTCTGGTCATCTTTAACAACCTTCTTGATGTTCAAACATTCCTTCAGCTGTAAGTCACATATATAATGGTAACAATAACAACTCTGCCTGTGTAAAGAAAATTGTTAAGTGGTGATATTAAGATTAAATAATGTATTTAATACAAAATAACGGCAAAAAAAGCAAACGTCAGAGATGATTTTACAATATTGCGGAGGGCAATTTTTTAATAATAGATTTTTTTTTTCTTTGTTCCAGACTGGAGAGAAGTCTGGGCAGGTGGAAAAATCCAAGAAGAATGCTAGACAGAGACAGAATGACTTTAAGGTGAATTGAATTGACTGGTTTTATACATTATATTTCCTATGGATTTTACTCACTTGACTCGCTTTCAGTTATGCTCCATAACAACCTTGTGCCCATTTTTACTGTAGAAAATGATTGAGGAATTGACCAATCGGCTGGTGAAGCTCATCCGAGGCGCGCTGCTGTCTGCTACCCTGCCACAGAATGAGCAGAGTCTTTATGGCGGCTGGGAGAACAAGACAGAACTCACTGGACCCTGGTTGACACAGATCATACATACTGTCAGGTGCTCGAACGCTTTTTTTCCCCCCTCTTTCTTCTGATACACATCTTGTTTATCATGTGCACATCTGACATGGACATGTTCAGGATTTTGTCCACATTTGTGCCAGAAATTCCACTAACTTTTACCACTCACTACAACTGCTACCAATGGATTTTCTTGCATAGGGGCTGTCATGACGCTCTGTCTGCACTTGAGATACCAAATGATTTGCTGCAAGTGATCCAGGATCTGTTGCTGGATTTGAGAGTCAACTGCCTCATGGTGACTCTACTGCACACCACAGAAGGTGAGAGAGGGGATGCTGAGGAAAGACATTCAGTAATAAATGCTAGAGGGTGCCTCTATTCTCACTCATTGTGGTTTATTACTGTTAGCAGCTATATATTTCCAAATGAAGTTAATTTATAAAATCTAACAGCATTAACATTTATTCAGTGTGCATATTGGAAAAAAAAAAACTTTTGATGTTGTAATAGACTGATGTGCATATATCCTATAATATAGACTGGAATGACACATTTCTTAAAACTGTAGAGGACATGTTTTTAGAAACTCTGTAAAAGAAAATAGATATGTGATACTGTTCACGTAGTTTAATTTGTAGTGTCATTCTGAAATCTCAGTTTGATGGGTATCCGTTGGTTATATATGTTGTATCATTTCCTGTTAATTTCAAATGAGTATATTGAACACTTGATATGCATTGACATGAAAGGAACAAACACTCATCAGTCTTTCATTAGACGTTTGTAATGAATAGATGTACTATATAATGTAGAATAGGGACAGTAAAGATGCCAAGAACGGTTCCTTTCTTCAACAGCTCCATTCACTTATTTTATCAAAAGTCCATTTTGTTGGCTCTGTAATGGATTAAACACCCACCGTCCCAATGAAATATAAAATGTTTAGTTATCTTGACACATTAGGCCTCTGTATCTTTGAGACAAAATAATTTCAGCTTCTGTTCTGTTTGTTGGTTTCTGATGGACACTGCAAATGACTAACCTCTGATTTTCTTAAAAAGAAATAAATAAATGAAAACCCTCACCCTCTATGGTTGTAACAGGTTAAAACAAAAGCATGTATAGCTGTTTCAGTTCACTACTCCAGTCGGTAAACATCACCTGTGACAGTATCCTAGAAGTCCACTTTGCCACAAACACTGTGGGTTTATTTACTGTTGTTAATAGTAACACGTGTTGTATTTCTCATTAAGGTACTGGTGGTCACTGTTCTCAACTATTACTTTTAGCTAATGCAACTTCCAAGGTTGTAATGAAGAAAGTGTTGTGATACTAAAACCAGACATGTTCACTTTCACTTGTGGTTAGGCCTGGTCATTTTGAGAAAAGTGCCTGGTTTTGTCATACCCCCCCCCCCCCCATTCACATCACATTGTGGTCTCAGCATTTAAAGAGTTTGATTTTTACATCGTGTTGTGGTTTTTCCCTCAGAAACTCTTAATTATATTTCTATTTTCAGTTGTAATGGCCTAGTGTCAAAATGATCACAGTACATATTTAGAAAGGTTCTTCCTTCTTTCCAACTGTGTAAACTGTTCAAGTAATGGCCCTTTTGTTCTGTATCTTTAGACGTCAAGAGGCTTGCTGAGAAGGAAGACTGGATAGTAGATAATGAAGGAATCACCAGCCTGGTAATGGTCACATGATTAATACACTTATTTTACAAAGCTTTGTTTCTGTTTATTCTAGTAGAGCATTCTATTAAGTTTAAATATACATCATGTTACTGCTTTTTATTTTGGTAACACTTTATAATACCTACACACAATTGACTATGTATTAACCATTTATTACCCATTTATAAATGGGTTGTTCATTATGTATTAACCATTTGTTACCTATTTGTTAATGTCTCGTAAAGGTTCATACTAGTGTAAATGTAAAATTTGATTATTTTTAACCAACAGGTGCAGTGTTTACAACTGTTTCTTTGTTTACCTGTAAAGCAGATATACAAACACTGCACCTGTTGGTTAAAAATAATCAAATTTTACATTTATCTTTGGAAGACACTAGTATGAACCTTTACAAGACATTAACAAATGGTTAATACATAATGAACAACCATTCATACATGTGTAATAAATGGTTAATACATAGTCAGTTGTGTGTAGGTATTATAAAGTGTTACCTTTATTTTGAATGTCTCCACCCCTTTGATAATGCATATTATTGTATAATTCTTTTTTGGTGTGTAGTAAGTTGCATTTTTACTTCTTTTTTTCCCTGCAGCCCTCACAGTTTGAACAGTGCATGATCCAGATGCTGCAGTCACTCAAGGAGCCTCTGGAAATCAGAGCAGGAGAGATAAATGTAAGTAAATGGTCAAATCCAATATAGTAACAAACACTTGTGTGAAAATAATAATAAGCCTCCTTTTACTATCTACTGTATTATGTACCGTAAATCAGTAGAATTAATTACATTTTATTGTGGTGTTTTGTCTGAAGTTATAAGAAAACGGTTTATTTTAATTAAAGCAATTAACACGCTATGAAATCATTACTTAATACATCTTTAAAGGGAAGCTTAAATCAAATAAAACGGGTAACAAAAAAAAACTTGTGATGTCAGCCCTTCTGAAACACCTGATGTCATGTTTTTCCCAACGTGTTTTCAGATGTATGGTTGATATTTGTTTCAGTGTTTGTTTGTTTTTCAGGTGTTGCAGCTGGACCAAGTTCAGGACCAGGCTGCAGAGCTCAGTGTCAGCATCATGAAGGTAAAAATCTCTATTTTTCCATAGATAAAATCAGCAATGTTGCCTTAGGTTGTTTGATTACTTTTCTATGTTACAACTGTAATCCTTGACCATGACAACATCAGGGTAGGAACAACATTATCTATGTTTTCATCTGTTCTTATGGCATCATCCTATTCTGTAGAATAGCTTACGTTGCAGTTTATTTAATATAATTTTCTCAACATTTGATACTTGTGCTTGTGTTATTTTATGAGCTACATCTGAGGTACCTTTGGTACCTTGAACGCTGCTTTAACAAATGAAAATTCATGTTATTGCTTATCTCAGGTTTTCATCAACTGTTTGGAGAAGCTGAGCACTAAGACAGACGGAGACATTAATACATTTCCGTAAGTCTTATTTGTTTATATATGGACATGTTTACATTTCTGTCTGAAAACATTATATAAGTCTCTTCTTTTGTTTGTGTAGCAGTATTACAGTGGACCTGTCATCTCCAGATCGGTTTACCAGAGTTAAAGAGGACTTCAGTCCAACATCAGTAAGCTGAGCTGTTTGTGTCTTTTATTATTTCCTTTAAACTGCTTTAGGGTTAATACGCCTGAAATCCCACATATGGTGACTGTCAGCATCACCAAAGCGTGGGCTCTCTCCTTTACACAGTCAGACAAACACGTGTCTTACTCATTCAAACCACAAAATGTTATCAGTCTGTTTCCTGGGTGGACATGAAGCAGATACATCCTCATTTCCTGTAACTTGTTTAAGATGTTGGTGAATGGGGTTAAGCTCAGGGGAGGAGGACAACAACGACGACACTGAGGAGGAAGAACAGGGTGTAGGGCGCTTCTGGTAAAGGGAAATGGAGCAAGGTGCAGATGGGGTTTCCCCAGCCCGAATTTGCGAAGCAGGGGTGAGGCAGCCAGACTCCGCTGAGCACAGCTGACCAGAGTCAAGACCAGTTTCACACAATGTATAAACTGTGAAAGCATTAAATACAAATCTTCTTGCCATGACTAAGTGGATAAATGTTTATATGAACCCACTGAAGTCTCTAATCTTGTCCGTCTGTAGTCTCGCTAAGGTCTTGTGTGAAAAACAAACTGTTGCGAGTGGTGACTCTGTGGCTTTCTGAATGTAGGCGAAGCACTCTGTCATTTCTAACATCAGTGTGTGTTAATGTGTATGCATTTTTTGGGGGGCGGGTGAGCTCTTTAATTTATGTCTTTGTAGTGACCAGTGCGAGATTTTAGACCTGGACAGTAAGGAAAGTATGGAATTAAAGCAAAGTGAAGTCATTTTATTTGGAGGGAACATGGTGGATTATGAGTTAGGTAAGTACATGTAATATTTTTTTATCCCAGAGAGGGAATTTTGCTGCACAGCCAGCAATAATACTGTCACCAACAACAAATAAAGCATACAATTACATAATGTCATTCAAAAGGCTGATATCAGCAGAAACAAATGAATTCTTAAATCTTCTGGGGTGCATCTTAGACACAGAAACAACTTGAACTCAGTGAATGAGGCCTTTGTATCTAAAGGTGGTTGACACAAAGCTGCTCCGATGGCATCATTCAGTGTCTGTTCAGTATATTCATGTCTGTTTTAATAAGTTCCTATCACTTGTCTTTATGCACATTCAGAAATATTATGATGAAGAGCTTGAATATTAAAAACACGAGTTATTTTCATGTCATGAAGATTCCTTAGTTTTGTTGGAAGTAAAGGTAGAATAAATAGAACTATAGAATAAACTTATGAGAAAGATGACCTCTTAACTTAAAGACATGGACATTCTTTTCACTGCACTGAAATTTTGTACTGTATTTTTCCTCATTTCTAGTCATAATATCTCATCACACATCATCACCTAAAGAGGAACTGTTCAGTGAGATATAAGAACTGATTTTAGACAATGGCTCTTGAAAATCTTATTTCAAGTAATCTTATCAAGATCATTTGCACTGGTTCCATTGGCAGATTTTTTTTTTTTTGCTTGAATTAAGCAAAATAAAATCTGCCAATGGAGCAAGTTAAAATTATATTGGTGAGGTTACTTTAAATAAGATTTTCAAAATGTATTGTCTCAAATAAGTTCATATAAAAATACTCTTTAGCTAATAATTTCATATTTTAACAATAGAATTTTTTTCCCAGTATAGACCAGACATAACAATTACCTTAAGTGTTAGGGGTTATAGACATGGTAATCCTGGATTTCAGGCTGTATGAGTTTCAGGGTCATTGGGGAGGGGGTGGGTCATTGTCAAAAGTGTCATTCCTTTTTTTTTTGTTTCTCCTGTTTACAGGAGCAGCGACTGCTCATCATCCTCAGTAACTGTCAGTACCTGGAGAGACACACCTTCTTGAACTTGGCCGATCACTTTGAGAAACATGGCTTCACAGGGACAGAGAAAATCACTCGAGTCAGTATCCCGCACATAAAACTTATTAAATATTCATCCCTTTTTGTAAACCAACAAAGAGGACATAGCTGACATAAATGTGTCAACGTCTCTGTCTTACTGTTCATATTGTTGATGAGAAATGTGTTATTCATTAATGACAGCAGATCAGAAATGCTGAAGGTCCCTTGCTTTCTTCTAAACAGAGATGAGTATTTTCTCTTCAAATGTTAAAGGTCATTGTCTTGGCAGCTCAGTTCCACTTTTTTTTTTCACACTTTTTTTTTTTTTTTACACTCACACAACTGCACACAATGACTAATGGTTGAATCACAAAGCAGTGTTCGGTTGGATTTCCAGTAAAAAATAGGTGATCAATCATCTTCTTTGGAAGATTATTACCTATTTTATTCTTACATAGTTCATGTTAAATGTATTAATATTTCACAATAACTGTAGGTTTCTGTTGATATTATCTTCCATTCTTACCTCAGCAATACACAGGACTCTTACCTTTCACAGCACCTCAACATATATCAGCTGCTTTCCGAACTATTTAACAAGAAAGTCTAAAGAACAAAAAAAAAAAACTTTCTGTGAGAAAAATAGTTAGAAACTATAAAAATAGTTATTTTATTTTTATACCTGACCACATCAAATTTTGGCACGGTTTAGCACCCGGGCCTCAGAGCAAGAAGGACCCCGGTTTGATTCTCCACACCCCAGACCCCCTGAGCTGAGGGTATTGGCTTTGTTTAGATATGTTTGTTTGTTTGTCTTTCGGTAACTTTACGCAAATACTACTGGACCAATTTCCATAAAGTTTTCAGAAAAGGTGGTCCAGAAATGTTGGTGAACGTAGGTCAAAGGTCAAGGTCACCAAAAATGTGCTTTCAGAATGATCAGAGATGAGGCAAATCGGGAATTTTCTTTTCATTCATGTGTACTCAGTTTTGCACATCGCTTTTGTTGCTCTCACTATTGATGTGCATTAACAGTAGAACCCTGAAGGCCAAATTTGAAGGCTCTAGGTCAGGGGTGCCCAATCCTGGTCCTGGATGTTTTCGATGTATCCCTTATCTAACACACCTGATTGAAATGATCAGCCTGTCATCAAGATCTGCAGAAGACTGATAATGGCCATTAGGTTGTGCTGAAAGAGGGAAACATCGAAAACATGCGAGACAGTGGCCCTCGAGGACCAGGATTGGGCACCCCTGCTCTAGGTCACAGGTGCACAACTCCCGTCCATGAGGGCCAGAATCCTGCTTGTTTTCGATATTTCCCTCTTTCAGTACATCTGTTTCAATTAATGATCAGCTCATCATCCAGCTCTAAAGAAGCCTGATTATGATGAAATGTCTTCCAGGTGTGATGGAAGAGGGGAATCTCCTGACCAAAATCTAACGTGAATTTCAGGACCGCGCATACGGCTGTTTAATTACGACCTCTCTCCACTGTTAAATGGAAACGTGCACATGTGGCAGAGTGCAGACAGCGAAAATGTGCGAGGCCATATGCTACAGGTGTTAAAGATATTTACATGTAAAGACTGGAATACATCTAATTTAATGAAGCACTTGGTGACAGAGTGTTTATTAAAGCCTCTGTGAAGAGCTAACTAAGCCTAGCACTGTGCTCAGAGTACACTTGGAAATTAATAATAATAATGACTTAATTGGGGGTGGGGGGTGGGGTGCTCCCCTAGCGCCACACAATGCCACTTGGTCTGTGGGAAACACTGTAGCATCATGACCTTGAGCAACCTTCATAGGTCACCCATACTCCCACACTTCGAAGGCAATGTCCATTAAGAGCTAAAACATTAGCGAAGGGGGAGGGGTTTGTTGAGCCTGACACCACTTAGTTTATTCAGTGAAGTGATATTGTATACTTGGGTAACACGTGTCTTTGATTTTGCAGGTCAGTGTCGATGCCGTTCGTGGGCTGGATAGAAATCTTTTTGATGCCTACATCGAGAGACGGGCAGACCCAATTGCAGGGTCCCTGGAGCCGGGTATTTACGCCGGATACTTTGACTGGAGAGACTGTCAAACACCCACAGGTATTGTTCAGCACTTTAAATACGCTCCGGTAAAAGTAGTCATTAGTAAACTTTGGATTACCAGTCTGAAACAGGGGAATCACCCGTAACCACCAGCTGACCTCAATAATATCAGAAATAAACTGTGTTGTCTGTTTTCATCAAGACACCACTGGTCTGCTCTGTGCTGTTGTGGTTCATATGTGTCATGTTCTTTGATGGCTTCCTGAAAGCACACGTTAAATCATTCTACTCATCCCCAGCAAGAATCTTGTGGCCTTTGTCTTCGGGTGTAGGTGAACAGTGTTGTTTTCTGCCAGTGGGTTTTCTTGCATGTTCAGTGTGAGTCTCTGCTCACCAGATGCACTCCAAACCCAGGTGAAACTTAAATGCGTATATGTGGTTTACCTTAGCACAGGATGTGAAGCATGATGGCTGTGTGAGTGAGAGCTCTGAGCAAGTTTTCAGATGGGCAGCAGCTTTTGAAACACTTGTCAAACACGGTGTTGAGCGAAAGTCGGTCCTTTCTCTCGTTTCTTCCTGTCAGTGGGAGTTTGTGTTTTCGGGCTGTAAATGAAAGAGGAACATTTTGGACACTAAACCACAGTTGTAGGATATGATACTTTCACTTGTTGCATTTGTATGATGGTGTGTGGGTGCTGCAAGGCATTAGAAATCCTGTTGCAGTTCTTTCAGTCAGTTTTTTTCACTGTATTAACTTCAACAAATTGTTATATTTTAAACTACAAGGCAGTGCCCTAACACGGTATGAAAAACCTTAGCTATAACCAGTTTATTCTATTTCTATTGTTTGTGCAGGGAAATGTATGGTGAAAATTCAATAGTATTTGATGAATAATGATTCATAAAATCACCAAAATTTGGATGTAATAATCAAATAAGACCTGCACAACCTGTGAGCTCCCAAAAATATTTATTCACCACAAGAAATGATGTTTCAGGCCATAAGTCAGATCATACCACATAGCTGTTTATATAGAGTACTTATTTGGGATATCTCATGTGATCACATATTGCAATTAAATACTTTATATAAAACAACTGTGTGGGATGACCTGTCCTAAATTTGAAGAGCTGTGGCCCCAAACATTACTTCCTGTGGTGGATAAATATTTTCTGATTACATAACCTCCGCCATTCCTTGGCGAAGTAAATATGGAATCACATGCAATCAGTGTTTCCTCTAGGATTTTTCTCTGGAGCAGGGGTAGTCGTGGCGGCGTAAAGAAATGACACTTGACTGCAGATTTTATTTCTAGAATTGATTTATTAGACTTTTAACAACCAAATGGTATAATGAAAACAAACAAAATAAGTAAAATTACATTGTATTATTAATAATAATAATAATAATACAAATGAAAATAAATAAATATCTCAGTGGCAAAGTTTGCACCCAGTCTGAAAGCACCAGATCTTTCTAGGCTTTTTGTAGAAAAGTTCTAAGGCTCTTTGGGCAAATTCTTCAAGGCTTGACCCATTGATACTGAGCAGAATCCAGAACATTCCTATAGAAACAGAGTAACATTCATTCATTATCTGAACCTGCTTTATCCTCACTAGGGTCGCGGGGGTCACTGGGGGCCTAATCCAGCTACAATGGGCGAAGGCGGGGTACACCCTGTATGAGACGCCAGTTCATCGCAGGGCTGACATATATAGACAAACAATCACTCTCACATTCACACCTATGGCCAATTTTAGATTAACCAGTTAACCTATCAGTGCATGTGTTTGGATGGTGTGAGGAAACCGGAGTGCCCGGCGAAAACCCACGTGGACACGGGGAGGACATGCAAACTCCACACAGAAAGGTCTGGTACGGGGTTCGAACCAGGGTCCTTCTTGCTGTGAGGCACGAGTGCTAACCACTGCACCACCGTGCCGCCCTACAGAGTAACAGTGAAGTAATTTTATTTAAAAGAAATATTGGCAAGTAGCTATATTATGCAAAGTAATAAGGGGAATAATTCGACACTCACCATTGTCTGTATGGTGAATGAAATAAGGGTCAGTCTGTGTTTTCCTTTTCCACCTCTTCTTCCACTGCTCCTCCCTGACTAGTGTTACTTGTCTTACATGATTGCATAAAACATTAATGTTAGATCATTTATTCTCACGTTAAATTACAGATATGAACATAACTTATGACTTATTAAAAGGCTAATGATACATGTCGAGAGTCATCCTTGTCAATGTTTTTCTCTTTTTTAAGAAATTCTTCCATAAACTCATCTGAAAATAGAGTCAGCGTTATCTTGTGTAGATATTAGCTTAATGCTATATTATAAATTACCTTCCTTGGCACCGCACACAGTTAAGTTAAGCTGTTATGTTACGTAACCTTAGCTGGCTATCAATATTTGGTGAATATCTATTTAACTTTTAAAAATAATGAGTTATCTCAAACTACCGTAATAAGTCTCCCCTTTCTCCAACGTTGCCCAAATTGCAAAAAGATGCACTCCTCCTCTGACTGTCTGATCAGCTGATCTGTCACTTCAAGATTTATAAATAAACCAACTCCCCCTTTGACACTAATCTGTGCCTCAACATAAGGATTTAATTTGTATTTGAGTCAAACTAGTTTTTTAACCTTCTGAAAATTCTGGAAAGTTTTTAGAAAAGAGTCCCACGTCATTAAGATGAATATCTGATTTTATGTCTTATCTAACCTATGATGTCCTTTAACTGCTGGGTATGAGTGGGTGGGGCAGGGTGACACCACCTGAACAGGATGGTTCATCAAGTCAGATGAGAAATCAAGAGAAGAATCTGCACTATTAAATTGCACTTCATGTAGTAGTGACTCTAAACTAATCAACAGGATTTGGTTTCAGTGTGACATTTAGTATCTGATCTGTACTCATGATGATAAAGGCTTTCATGTATTTTTCTACAAATGCAACATATCCTTTTGCCGTTACAAAATAAAGGCACTGTTCTGTTTCAGTGGATACAGTTTTTTGATTGTTTAATAGAGGTTTTATTGCGTGAACACTGTCTTCCTGTCACACCTGTAAGTTTCTATAAGTTACAGTTTTGCTGAAAAAGTAAGACCTGCAGTGACTTATTTCAGAATATAACACTTGATCTATAACAGGGGTGTGAAACATGCGGGCCAAGGGCCAACACCGGACCGCTAGTGAGTCCAATCTGGCCCAGGGGATGAATTTGCAAACTGCCAAATATACACAGAATGCATTCATAATCCAGGGTAATATTGTATTTATCACTTCCAGATCATTATGAGTAAATGCTTTTGGCCTTTATAGATCCACTGTGGTCTCTAAGTCGTAATGCACATGTGTAAAATGATAAGCTGGGACATAATAATGTTTGTCTTTAGAAGTTTCAAGTTGTTCAGGTTATTCACATTTTTTGTGAAAGCATTCAATTCAATTCAATTTTATTTATAAAGCCCCAAATCACAACAAAGTCATCTCACAGGGCTTTACAGAAAACACAATCAACTACAGAAATAGATAAAATTCCCAAGCATCCCCCTCCTTCTCAGCAAGAAAAAAACTCCCAAACCCAGTGAGAAAAAGAAGATATCTTGAGAGAACCACACTGAAGGACAGATCCAGTCCAATGGACGGACAGGCTATAGATGAATGTCCATTTGTAAATGAAGGAGGGGGTGGGGGGGGGCTGGTCCATCCACCAGACCTGCATTCTGAGAATGAAGGGTTCTATTGGGCTGGTACAGAACCAGATCATCTTTGAGATAAGAGGAGCCCATACCTGTAATGGTTTTCTATGTAAGGAGGAGGATTTTAAATTGCATTGTTGGTAAATGTAAATATTTTCCTAATGTAAGACAGATTTGGAGTTGTCATTATGACTTATTATTTGACCCACTTAAGATCATATTGTGCATTATTACAGTATGTGATCCCTGAAATGAAATGAGTTTAATACCCCTGATCTAGAGCAACATAATTTATTAATTTATTTACGCATTTGGCAGAGGCTTTTATCCAAAGCCACTTACCGTAGAAAGTAAGCAATCAGTTATTTAATCAAGTTGGTTAGAAAAAACAAACATTCACAGAAATAGATAAAGTCCCAGGCCCCTCCCCCTGTCCTTAGACCCTCCTTCTCAGCAGGAAAAACCTCAAAACCTAGTGGGAAAGTAGAAATCTGGGGAGAACCACAGTGAAGGATAGATCCACTTCCATGGACGACACGCTATACATGAACGTCCATTTGCAGATGTAGGGAAGGGGGAGCAGGTCCACCCATCAGATGGGTGAGGGTGGGAGAGGAGGTCTAGGGTCACAGGTCAGGACAGGACACAGGTGAGTCACTGTAGATCCTGTTGTCTATGGTTCCTTATGCAGATACGGACATGACGTCAGCAGAGCAGCTCAAATCAAAAACATAATAGAAATAAATAAAGTGAAAGTGCTGGGACAGGAGGTGCTTTTCCGGTGCTTATAGCACTGGGTAGACCTGGGTAAACATAATGATGAATAGGATAGTTATGTTGTTGGATGTAGACATGTAAAACTGGTATCATATGACAAAACAGGCACCAGAAGTTCATCCATATTCAGTTTTTTTTCCCATGTTCTGTATTTAAGAACTGACTTTTGTGTTCGTGTCAGCCTCAACACTGCCTGACTATCCTTTTTTTATTTTGGGAATGGCACCTTGTTTCTCTTGTGTGTCTATTCACGTTGTGCCTTTGTCTTCCTCAGGTGTGAGGAACTACTTAAAGGAAGCTCTGGTGAACATCATCACTGTTCACGCTGAAGTAAATCCCACCTACACACACCTTCAATACCATAACTTCTCAAACACTGTGTCATTCGTCCTTTTCTTACACCTTGACTTTTAATCTCCGCCTCAGGTCTTCACCGTCTCTAAGGATCTGGTACCGCGGGTTTTGTCGAAAATTGTTGAGTCAGTAGCGGACGAGATGTGTCGCCTCATGCAGTGTGTGTCCTCCTTCAGCAAAAATGGAGCACTGCAGGTACACACAGTCACACATAAGAGATACAGAACATTTCATCACTCATAACAAGACCCTGACTCATAAGTCGACCACCACTCTACTTGGGGATTTACCCATTGTTTCTTATAATGCTGAATCTCATTTCAAGTTACCCACTGCTGGCAGTTACATGGTTGTTTGAATGGTTTTCTTTCATGTAAACCCCAACCCCCTCACCCTTCACCATCCACAGGCTCGTCTCGAACTCTGTGCTCTGAGAGATGCCATTGCCGCATACTTAAACACGCAAAGCAAGTAAGTGTCTTGCATATATCGGTGTAGCGACGTGGACAGGAACTTGCATGTGATTTATGGTAGTGAATGTCACAGACACATAAATCTTCACATCCCTTACTACAATCCCTATTTATGTTACTCAGTGGGTTATGGAAAGGAAGTGAAAGTAATCTGGTTCTGCTGTGTGCATGCACTGCGGTGTGTGCGTGTGTGTGTGTGTGTGTGTGTGTGTGTGTTGTCCACATGTGTGTGTACATACATAGATACATGGACTTACTATGAACTGTGTTTTCTGGTTTCTTTAGTTTTAACTGAACTTCTTTGTTTACAGTTCCAGTTTTAAACATGCTTTGGACACACTGCCTCAGCTGCACAGTGGAGCTGACAAGAAGTGAGTTTTAAAAAGGTTTTTCACTGTTCACATCAATTTACATCCCATGTGTTGTTTCAGTTTTAGCTGTTATTTACATTGGAAAACTCATTTACTGATGACGTTTGCTGTGATCATCAACTTGAGTCAAAACACCTGGTATAAGATCTAAATATATATATATGGTATAAGATCTTTAAATACTCTCCTCAGAGATCAGTCCATAAGCTTATGTACAGTGTTTATTTTAGGTCTCGTCACACCCAATGCTGGTTATGCATCCACTTTTTAATGATTTGTCCCATTAAATATGAGTGAAAACAAATACCACCCTAACCGTGTGGAAATATGTCATCATTACTAATAAAACTGAATGCGAAACTTGACAACAGCAAAACAAAGTGCATTGTGATGAACTGGATTGGAGCATATAATCTAGGCCCCATTGTGTTTTTAGGAGGTGGTGCTATAGGCAACATTACGTATGTGTGTAATGAACAGAAAAGAAGAAGAACATTCTAGTGTTCTACATGAAAAAAAAAACCAACTAGAAAAAGACTTGGAGAACACAGACTCCACCAAGGCAGATCATACCAGCACCAATTGTGCTATGCCCAAATAACCACCTCTTGTCAATGCAAACATTTTTAGTAAAAAAACAGAGTTAAGGTGAAATAGTTGGTTTTCCATGAGGCAATTTTTAATGTGAAAGTTATATTACTGCAATTTGAGGGTCAATGGAAAAGCATCAATGTACAGTATGTTTCCAAATGAGCCACTAGTAACAGGGGAGTCAATACTCATTTTATTTCAGTGGCCACATTCACCCCAATATGACCTGAAGTGAGTTGACAAGTAAAATAATTACAGTGAAAAACAAAAGATAATTATATAATGAAAATGTACATGAACATCCTGAAATGTCTTAAGAAAAACAACTGCAATTGTAACAATTTTATGCCTTAATCATGTAAATGACATTTTACTGGTCTGACCCACTTGACCGCATATGGGTCTGTATGTGGAACATGAACTACATTAACTTGGGAATCCCTTATTATTAATATTGTCATTTTTGTGTTTCTCAAATTCATCTCATGGGCCAGAACAGAGCCTTTGATGGTCCGGTCATGCCCCAGAGGCCATATGTTTGACACCTGTGCAGTAGTATAAAGGGGGGAAAACTGTCTTAAAGTTTCCAAATGAGAACAGTGACACATCTTCATGTTTTGATGTTGTTCTGTGGTCAGCTGAGTAAAAATGGCTGAGAATGTGATAGAATTTTATAACCGATGGCAGAAATAAAAAGTTCTCTGTCCTATTATTACCCTGAAATGAATGTTGAAGCTGGAGTTGAACATATTTAACACTGCTTAAAGCTCAGCTCTAAATGTAAACTATTTATTCGTGTTTAGAAAATGAGTTTTTACTTGATTCATGACTGTTTTAATTTTCCGTCAGGCTACTGGAAGAGCTGTTAAACAAGTTCAAGAGCAGCATGCAGCTCCAGCTCACCTGCTTCCAGCCTTCATCTATCCAGCCTGTGAAAAGATAAACTTTTGTCTGCCTTTGTTATCAATGTGCAATTGACTCAGAAGCCTGAACTTTATCTATTCAGTTATTAGTTCAGTTTTTACTCATCACTTTTTCCAGCGTCTCTTTCATTTTCTGCTTTACTGGATTGGACACAAAGCAAATGTTTGGCATCTAATCTTGTAGACACTAAATGAGTTGATTTCATTGTTACTGTGTAGGACAGTCCCACTGCTGGTGGTTATGCTAATCACATAAGGCCACTCACTCAGCTAACAAAGTTCCCCCAGCATGGATGTTTTGGGTCAGTGATGGATTATTATAATATTATTGCAATTAATGTGACTTAAACATGTGTCTGTACTGTGCTACTAAAAATGCCAAATAATAAACTTACTCTTAAAAGTGACTCATTTCTTATATTTTTGTCAAATCAGATATGATATTTGACATTAAAGGTGTAAATCCAACAGCAACTTGATTGTTCAGAAGATAGGTGAGTAAAGGTGTCAACATATCATGGAAATTGTGTTGTGTAATCTCTCTGTTCAACACTGGAGTGGATATGGAAAGCAAATCAAAACATTGATTGTCACGTAGATTGAAACAGGCCTTTTTTTTCTGACCATAAGGCGACTTTTTACCAGAGCTGGTCAAAGTACTCACAGTATGTACTTAAGTAGAAGTACAGCTACTTGTGTGGAAGAAATATTCTGGTAAAAGTAGAAGTACTAACTCCTTTACTAAAGTAAGGGTAAAAAAGTACCACTTCTCAATTGTAATAAAAAAATGTAAAACTGTTTTTTTTTTTGCCATGGATGAAATAATACTTAAGCAGCAAATACCAGGAAAAATAAATAAATTATATTTATTCAACCGACCGCTTTTTTAACTAACCCGCTTCTGGACCTGCCTTTTAAAGAATAGTCAATGATCTTTATGAACATCAAATGACATACCTGCATTTATTTCCATGTTAAAAAGCTGATGTCATTGCTTGCGTGCAGCATCTAAACCAGGGGTCGACAACCTGTAACACCCAAAGACACACTTGAACCCAGTTTCCATGGAAAAGAAAACACTGGGAGCCGCTCATCATCTTTAAAATTCTCAGCGAATGTTTCCCAAACCTTCCTTTTTTTTATTTGTATGTTCCCGGAGCTTCCACTCTCCCACCATGACTTTCTCTCTTGCTCCCTCCATACGGTAGGATACTTCTGATGTTAATAAAGTAAATACATTTACCAGGTTATTTAAATGTCTGTTAAAAATTCCACACAGTTTAATTGTTTGTTTGATTGTTTAATAATATTTATTCAGGAACAACTCATTTTCTGTACGTTTTCAAATATCCCACACTGTTGAACGCACCAGTGATGTGATGACAGTTAAGAACGTACCTCCGTGTGGTTGCTAAGTAACCGTGCCAAGATCGCTTTCTCGACTTTTTCTCTTTATTCGTATACTCCTGGTTTATTACTGTGTGTAAATGCAACATGGTGAGATGAATAACACCGTACAGTTCAGATAGATATTACCATGGTGCGTTTATCTGTGCATAAGTTAACGGTGTTTAGCACCAGTGTGTTGTAGAAGCTAATACGGTAATAAGCTAGCTGTCATCTGTGTACTTTCTGTGAGGTGCTTTGTGTATTCCATGATACATCTGAGTGACTCATACAGTCGTCTACGGTCCTAGTTAATTTATTGTTGTGTGTATATTTGTTATACTAAGTGTTACTCCATGTTATTACAGACCACAGTGAATAAATCGTCAATGAGGACATCTGTATTCCTGTTCTTTAATCGGAACAACAACCCCACATCTTGCCACTACAAACCAGATAAATCCTGGAGACAACCCCACACTCCATTTTAATGTATTCTCTCAAACTACCCGACTGACCACAACCCAAATATCATAAAAATATTTTTCAATGACCCGCTCACTTTTATGGAGTCACGGTACTTGGTTTTGTGGGTATGGACAGAAAATGTAGGAAAAATTCAAGTCATGAATAGGAGATTAAAAAAGCATAATGATGTGATTAAAAAAAACTAAATTGTGAGATAAATCAAAATTATGAGATTGAATGTCAAAATTACAAAAGAAAAAGTCAAAATTATTAGGATAAGAAGTTGATCATTGAGATAAATAGTCACAATTATGATAGAGTAAGTCACAACTTCTGATTTACGACTTATTTTTCATACTGTCACATTTGTCCAGTTTGCAAAATTAATGATTCTATTGTGAGAATGTAAAGAGTATAAAGTATAGATACAAAAATTTAGGGAGCAAAATTAAAAAGTTGCCAGTAAAATAAATACCTAAGATACCAAAAAAAAATCTACTTAAGTACAGTAATGGAAGTACTTTTACTTAGTTACTTCCACCTCTGCTTTTTACAGATATGTGGTTCTCACAGGCCAATGATTCTACGATGATATCATAGAATAAAACACATTGGTGTAAAATAAACTACAGTATATAAGTTGACTTGGATGTTTTGTCCTTTAATTGTATTTTACTGACAGTACTTTATATTTTGGATGCAGAACTTTACATGCATTTGAGTATTTTTTTGTACTTTCACTTAAGTAGAAGACACAAATGCATTTAAAGTCAACTTAATACAAGTCTACAGTCGTAGTAATAACTTGATCCACACATTTGTAATTATGAACATTTAAACACATCATCTTGAAGCTGCATCTGCAAATATCTACAACATATGCACATATCCTATGCATGTTTATACAACTAAACAATATTTGCAGTTTGAAATGTTTCACCATGTTTTACATGCGTTTTTGCACAAATAATCCTATTTTTACTTCAGATTGTTGAGTGTATGCTACTTTTTGTACAAGGTACTTGCTTTATTTAATTTTCTCTGTGGGTGGAGTTAAGTTTGTTTCTTTATTTAGTCTAATTTAGTTGTGAAGGGCAAACACAAAGTAAGAATTTAATTTCTGTGTAACGACTTCATTAAAAAATTTTGAATCGTGAGTGTGTGAACCATTGAACCATGTGGGGAAAAATATCTGCATATGTGTATGAAGACCATAATCTCTAGTAATTTAGGTCACAGCAAGAGTATGTTTATCGATTTATTTTCCTAAAGATCCTAAACCACAAGGGGATTTTTTAACAACAAAGACCAAGTAGAAGTTTTCAGAAACATGTTGTAGTGATCAGATAAAAGTTGAAACACTTGAACATATAAGGTTGTGTCAGACCCATGCATAGGTATCTGCTGACAGTTGGTGTGTGAACTAATTTGGACATTCATCTGTGGAGCTCCTGTCTTGCTGTCTGGGTCGATGGGAGGAGAATGAGCACAGGGCGTGTGCAGGGTGGGACGGTGCGGGCCGTTATTCACAGCAGCAAACTCAACAGGGTTTAGCTGGATCCTAGAGGAAGACGACGACAACAGAAAGTGTGATTAAGGTTGTGGGTGCAGAGTCTGACAGTGTGAATGGTATAGTTGTGGTAGGTGTCATTGCAGAGGTGAGACTTTAACGCCCACTGCTCACATGAGAGACTCTGAGGAGAAGAAGAAGAAGAAGAAAGTCATCTGAGGACAGTGTAGTCCTGTTGATGGATCCTTAACACTGCAGAAGAGGAAGCACAAGAGACAGTAGAGTCAGAACAAGTGGTGCCTGGCACAACAAACCCTGCCCCCTTGCACACATTTGACCTGAGGTCCTGTGACCTTGACCTTTGACCTACATTCACCAACATTTAACGGGATCTATTCTGGACCTCCTTGCACCTTTCCTGAAAACTTTATGGAAATTGGTCCAGTAGGTTTTGTGTAAAGCTGCTTAAAAACAGAGAGACCATCAAAAAGACCCAACACACAAACCACCTAAAAACAACCCCCCCCCCCCCCACCTTCCCTTCAGAGATTGGCATAATAATAGTCATAATTGCTAAAAGTACAAAAGCATTAAAATATATAAACATAACATGCTGCAGACTTTTAATAGCCTTCAGCCAAGTACAGTGTAAGATTCTGATGAAAGTTACTGCCCTATAAATTAGGCTGTTCTTGTGTAAACAGAAATCCTAATGCTGTGCAATCTTTTTAACATTTTAAACTATGTTTATATTGTATATAACTTATTGTATATAACGTGGATTTTAGGTTACTCACACTGCACACATTACACACTATTTATTATAGGAATCTATAATTACTATAGTTTTATTTTCTTACATATGTTGCACTGAAGGAAATGCTTTAATCTCATTGTATAATAATAATAATAATAATAATAACAAAGAATCGATTGATCGATCGATCGATCTGGTGGCAGTGCTACTAATCACTAGAAAGGAGCTGAAATGGTTCCATTTCCAGTCTTTCCTGGTTCCATTTCTGCAGGTTTTTTCTGCCCTTTCCATTCTTATTCTGTGTTCCATTTCAGCTCATGAAACTAAAGTCATTGAAATGATATGGGGATATTTGTCAATAGCAAAACAGTCATCATTTAGATGCAGTGAAATCAAATCTACAATATTTGAACGATGTCAACTAGAAGGAAAGTAAAGTAAAGCAGCAGAACATGGAAAATATTTCAAATGGAGCCTTCAGTTAAGTCCAGTACTGGAGTAAATTGTGTCCACCTTCTGTGTCATCTTGCTCACCTCAGTCTTGTGTTGTCTACCTTCAGTTTCCCATGTAGGGGAAAGCCACACAGGGCAGACAAGAAAGAGTTGTTTTGGTTCTCTGTGTTCTAAACTTAGCTCTCTGTCCTCCCACAGATTCATTCACAAAATAAGTTCAAAGCCTGAAGCTTTATCCGTTCTCCGTCAGGTGTCTGTTTACAGTAATAGAGGTGAGATGGGGAGTTTTTATTTTTATTCACCAATAATTGTGTTCCATTCTAGACCTGACAAAACATGTATAATTTTTTTTTCTAAAAATATGAGTGGGTTATTAAAAGGAATGGAGAAATCGATTCATCAGACAGAAGATGATTTCAGCTACTTTGATAATGCTGTTTCAGCTGAACTGAACTAAACAGACTTTACAGTGGAAAATGATGGCATTTAGCAGGTTTGCATTAGAATTACTATTAAACCAACGCTTCAGCAAAACAATGTAAAAGCTTCACTATTTATGGAAATTAACCACAGAAACAAGCTACACACAGTACTGAAACTTTCATTTAAATACACAATACTTTCTGCCATCATATTAGTGTTGTAACATAAATTAATTGATAATTTTGACCATTTCATTTAGTTCAATCCTTTATAGTCCACTCATAGAAATACTATCAAAATCAAAAGGTCAACCTTAGTATTTTATGGGATCACATAACAAGGCTTTCTTACTTTTGGAAAATGTGTTGTTATTCTTATTATATGGGAAAATTAAGGTCAATGAAGTTACCATATTTGTTTCCTTACAAGTATATTGGGGGGTTCAAACAGTAAAAATAACAAGTAGTGCCCAATACAACAACCCCCACCCTCCTTGCACACATTATACTTGGTTTGCCCTACCTCTTATCATTGTGAAAATTGTTTTGGTGGTTGTGATCTTTGACCTACATTCACCAAAATTTAATGTGATCTATTCTGGACTGCCTCCTGATTTGGCTACAGCTGCGCTTGGCTTTGTCCTCCCAATGCGATTCTGTCATTCTCACTCACACACACAAAGCAAATGAGAGAGAAAGTTGGGGACTGAAAGTTGATGTAGGTATAGAACCGAGGAAAACATTAATGGTAGTAAAGGGGTGTGTATGCCGCAAACGCGATAACATGGCAGTGTGTGAACACGCGGCACAGCAGTGCAGACGGCAACAAGGCGGACTGTGTAGTTAAAGTTCACAAGAAGTTTCAGATACTTCCATATGCTACAGGTGTTAAATACATTTACATGTGAAGGTTGAAATACGACTGAGTTAATGAAGCACTTGGTGACATGCAGTGTTTACTCAAGCCTATATGAAGAGCTAAGTAGCCTAGCTAATAGCATTAGCCTAGCACTGTGCTAATAGCACTAGCCTAGCACTGTGCTAATAGCACTAGCCTAGCACTGTGCTAATAGCACTAGCCGAGCACTGTGCTTGGAAATGACAGACCCAAGAAATAAATCTTCAGACTAGCTACTGTGCAGATACTGGACCATGATATGAATTCATCAACTTGTGACATGAGATGTGGTGCTTGCTTAACAACAATAGGTTATTAATAATAATAATAATAATAATAATGATTATTTAATCCATGCGGGAAAGGCGTGCTTCACACATGCAACGTTAGGGTGACCATTTCTCCGGATTTCGTCCGGCCGTCTGTCAAGTGTCCGGCTTTTTCACATTTTGTCCTCCTTTCGTGCAATCATCCGCCACCGTTGCATTAATCGTCATAAATCCCCACCCCTTATTTACACTTGCTACTCTGCGATGTTTACAGGCAGATTGCATGTTGTAGGCTATGCAATGTAAATATTCGTGCTGCACACGCAGCCAAAGCAGCGCACGAAGTGGACACAGAGCTGCAGGTGTGTGCCCTTTTTTTAAAAAAAAACAAAAAACAAAAAACCTCTGTTTTAGTGCCTCATGCTTTTATGCAAATGAGCCACAGCTGACTCCACCCCTCTCTTCTGACCACTGAGAGGAAGCAGAGAAAGAAATGGAACCTGAAAAAGTTGAGGCAGAGAAAAAGAGACAAAGACACCGATGATGTAAAATCAGCTGGAGAGAATTAAAGTGGACCGAGTGCTGAGTTTTACAGCCCGGTGCCTTCAGGTCCATGTTTGGGTCCATCTGACCTGGGCCGGACAGATGAGCCACACCACCACAGTTGCGGTGCCACTTATGGACCAACTATGCATGTGACATACGAAGCATAGAAAATCCAAAACGGCGCTTTTTCATCCCCCTCCAACAAGAAATGGATCAGGTGTAAAGGAGTGTGGATGGTTTTGGTTCATAATTTAAGGGTCTCCTCACACACAGACAACACACTGCAGAAACATTAAAGAGCGTGTTTTGCATATGTCCCTTTTAACAGTAACTATTTACACCAATATAATAATAATAATAATAATAATAATAATAATAATAATAATAATAATAATAATAATAATAATAATAATAATAAACCTGACCATTGAGATGTTAGTGAACTAAGTTTTTTCGACTTTTTCAGCCTTTTAACATATGAAACCCTGAAGCACAAACACAACCATGAACATACACATTCTACCATGTCTGTATCTAGTCAAACATACAGTAAAACTTGTCTTACTACAAATACAAATTTGTCAACTCCTGAAAAAAAGATGTGGACTGAGCTTCATGTTGTAACTGACTAGATGTTTACTTATGCTCATCTCTAAAAAATAACCCACAATTTGCATTAGTTACATATTACTTTCAAGACAAGTGTTATTCTATACTGATGGGAATAATTGTGTTATTATACGACATTGTTTCTTTATGTGATTTGTTGACAAACCCTGTGTGGGATCCACAGTTGCAGTATTTGCACACCTTTTTATGAGCAATCTTATCAAAGAGCAGAATCTTTCTAGTTCTTGTAAATTGTTTCATGGCTGTGACAAATATATTTGTGGGTTATTGTGACTGTTTTCCAGGGAAGTGGAAACTGTCTAATCTGTGAGAAGAAGCCAGGAAGACTCTCTCCAGCGCAGCACGGAAAGCGTGGCCGACCTCTTCCTCTTTCTCCTCCCTTTTTGATGTCATCACATTGTTTATGATACAGTGTTTGATTAACCAGCCTCATCCTGCATCGGAACCACACTTCCTGTGCAGACGCATAGTACTGACGTTACTTGAAGAGCACGCACACACACACACACACGTACACATACTTCAGCAATTTATTGTTTTTGTTTTACAACACAAATGTACATCTTGTCAGTGTAAAAAAATTAACCTTTCTCAGTTTCTGGCGTATGATAAAAATATAAAAAATAAACTAGGATCAATGGCCCTGTAGGTCATGGGCATGTTCTATCAAGAATTAAGAGCAACTTGAATTTCCAATGTCAGATTCTGCATCTATATTTAGAGCCTGTGGTCTTAAATGCAGATCAATCTGCCAAGAGAAGTGGGTGGTGCTTTCACCAAATAATAACTCATTTCATCAAAGTCCATGTGTGACTTCCTATCAGTGCTCAATAGGAACTATATTGGTATCTTTAACCATTTCCATCACTAACCATTAAATTTTATATCAAAATACGTCCCATTATAATCCCATTTTTAACATTTCAGAAATTTGTCAGCAATTCTAAAAATAACATTTCTGAAAAAATGTGAATTAAATGTATAGACACATTCAAGGTTAATTGTCACAGTACCAAATGAAGGTCCATATATCACTTTCTATCGGTGTTCCATGATAATTATATTGATATCTCTAATTATTTTCGTTTTATAAGCCATCACAATATGACCCCGTATAAGTAAAGACACGTTTTAGTACATCAAAAACTCATCAAAAATGTAAAAACCCTAATTTCTCAAAACTGTGAGCAAACATTGAAGGCCTTGTCCAAAGGAAGCTACATCTAAAATCTAAAATAATTTTGTTAGAAAAAACGCTTGAACAAATTGCTGACAAAGACAACGATGGATACCACACGTTCACAGTAGCACATGACTTATCAGCCGGTGAGCCAAAAACACTTCCTGTAGCCGAACTAAGTTACAAATAGGGTTCAAAAAGCTTATCTAAGACCAATCCCTGAGTCAGTTTCTGTGACACACACAGCCAGGCACAAACAACTTTTCATTCATAATTTACTAAATGCTGGTGATAGTGTCTCCTAGCATGAGAAATATAAAATATGTACAAAAAAAAATACAGGAAGGAATTCTGCTAAAGGCACAAAAACATTTTTTCCCCAAGTACAATCACCTAAGCTGTCAGTTTTGTTCTTGCATAATCAGAATGGAAAATATTCACAGTGCCCTGAAAATACAGTCAGAAGAAGGAAATAAGACTAACTCTGGTTGGAGCCACACATCAGCACAGTAACAAACCCGGTAACAGTCATAGAGGTCCATAAGCATTCAATGTTCAATACTGTCCGTGTGTCATCTTCTGTGTTTCCCTTTTGAAGCGTCATCACTTGAAGTCCCAGGCGTTTTATTAACATTGACCTGCTGATTTCACTCCTGCAGGCTGCTGCTGTGGTGTGTGACAACCCTCTGGTAGTCCTCAGGGGGGTTTATGTGGTCTGTCACCCCCGGGTGCTCATAGCCACGGAAGTAGTGGCCACTGGTCGGCTGGGCGTAGTAGAGGAGCTGTCGGGCCATCAGCGGCTCCACCTGCAACATCAGAAGGTCAGTGAAAAACTGCAACACGATTTGTTTCTTCAGGGATGTTAGTAAAAGCAACAGGTTATTTGTTGTATACTGGAGAATTTATTACTTTTTATTGTTTTGTAGAAAATCATGGTTAATGAAGCTACCCTGACCATGTCTTGTCAAGTCTTAGGCTACATTTATACAGTGACGATGAAAACAGAAGACGCAAAAGTGGTATGTCGTCGTCAATTTTTCATCTGCATTTCGATGAGCATTTTCAGGAGGAAATCCTTGTTTATATGAAGACGGAACAGAGAGTGAAATTTGACTGGGTATGTATTCCAGGCTGCTAGGTGGTACTGTGATTGAACGCCGGCATGTCTGTGAGCATGCGCAACCTGTTGTTTTACCGGCTCGGTGCATTGAGTGTAGCATCAAGGTGTATGTGACGTGGTGAACATGTGATGCATTTCTTTGATGTTTAGACGGAGACACAACCTGGCTCATTTTCCAAACTACCCACTCTGGAAGTGGTCTTCAGATTTTTGCATTTTCAGAGCCCAACAGCGCGGTTGCCGTGTAAACAAAAGGCACTTACGATAAAATATTTTGTCATTTTCACTCGCAATCGTCGTCGTGGAAATGGCGCCTTAAATGCTAGTTTGCTCCAATGTAAATTATGACCTGATAGCAGACATATGTATGAATGATGACTCTCAATCAACCAGTCTAATATCCATTACTTTACATGAGTTTTCTTGAATCTTCAGTTATGGTAACACTATTTACCCTTTGATGCATACTGGTCACTCCAGTGGACAGTTCTTCTACAGTTGTTCTCTTGTATATTCATGGGTTTTGTTGTTTTAGTTTCATATCAGTCAGTTCATATCATTACTGTCACTGGTCTGTTCTTAATACCTGATCTGCACTAACATGTTCACGTGTAAATCAATTGCTTGTTGTTATTAAACTGTAATTAACAGTCTCTTCTTAAACAAAAACTGCAGTATTTATTGATTTATTTAATTTCATAGTGTTCTGATATTGTGTTTTAAACACACGTTTCTTTGGTTCAAGATTTAAACACGTATTTTCCAGCTGAGTGGACATTTTTGTAACTCCATAAAAATCATTAAATCATCATTAAAAAGATTTCAATCACATTGCTTTTTTCATGCCTAAAGAGGAATAAATGCCTTAGACAAAAAAAAAATCTTTATTAAGGTTTTCATAATTCATGCATCAACGGATTAAAATATCTAATGACACAAAAAAATGGTTCAGTGCTAATGCAATTTGAGCTGGAACCATTAGTGGAAAGGTAGCATATACAGGATGATTGCTGTTTTTCCAAATTAAAATTCCAGGCTTTTCCCAGACTGATATCCCACCAAGACCTTAACTTGATGTACTTTTATACTTATGCGTCTACTACCTACTTCATTGGTTGAGATCGTACCAGTCATGTTTATTAAAAATGTCACTTTTACAGTACTGAATGATGTATAATTGACTGTGTAATTCACAAAGAATTGTTGTTTGTTGTTTGTAGAGATTTTATCAGGGAGTATTTTAACAGTATAAACCAATATAAGGCATCACCTGGACTGTCAGGGTCCTTCTTTGTCTTTGTGGGTCCAAACACTCGTCTCCAAAGTTCAGCAGAACCTGGAAACGAGGCAGGGGCCGACCGTGGAGCCCATAACTCTGGATCTCTGATGAAAAAAAAGATGAGAACAATCAAACTGTTAAATGGCTTTGAAACACAAACTACACGATTCACTTCAGCTCAGAAGAATTTAATCAGAAATGGCGTGACCTTTTGGGGTGATCTAACTGGAAAGTCCTGGTCGTACTGTGTATGCAAATACAATTAGGTGTTAGAGTCACACAGCTGGGACTGTCATGACATGTGGGTGGGATCATCATGTGACTGTTACTTTATCATGAAAGACAACTTAAAATGTGAGTCTGCCACAGGTTTATGTGGTGCTGACTTTCCTGGGGGCTTTTATTTTCTCCTTGGTTTTGTTTTTATTCAATCTGACTTACAGTAAATGAGTTTGTAAGTCAGTTTAACTGCTGAAAACACCCACTGAGGATGTTAGCTGTGGTGGAATCATTAGTTTAATTATCAATTAGTCAGTTTCTGGGCTAACTGTTATATCGAGCAGCGGATATTGAAAGTTTGCATCAGAGTTGGTTCAGATTGACCGTTTACACTTTAGAAGGAAATGGTCGGTTGATTAACTGATAGACAGTGTATTCTAATTGACTTGTATACCAAACAAAGAAAAGCATCAAAATTCAAATTTAGGAACTGTAACCGCAACCCCAGAAGCAGTGAATTTCTGTTCGATTTCTGTTGATCTATTTTTATTATTAGGGCAAAACACTACACATTCATTAGACAACATTAAAATAATTTTCAACAGGGTTTTGATCCAGTATTTGTATGATACATGTTACATAATGGCTGTAATAAATTACTAAAAAGGAAAAAAGATAGAACTTGAATATGTTTCACTACATTGTGTTGTCAGCTTCAGACAATCAAACTTGTAATAAGTGTAAAGAATCTCAACTTTGTTTAAAGAAAGTTTGCATCAGAAACACACAAATTTGGAAGGGGTTGATGAGGGTAAATTTCACAAACAACAATCCTTACTTTCACTTGTGGTGATTTTTCCTTTTTGTAAAAGTTAATGGGAAATGGAAACACCTTTAACTTAAAAAACTGAATCAAATTCAGCAGACTGTTTCCATAATAATGGTCGATAGTGTGATTTTCTGGACAAAGATACCAAACTATTCCTTTAATTCATGCATGAAAAGAAATATTGCAGAAAGTTATACTGTATAAATGCACATAATTCACATTTCCTCTTTTAGTTTCAAATCACTTATCTTTTTATGGAAACACAGTGACTGATTTAACTTTCAACTCCATGTTTCTACTGAAATGCTATTATTCATCATTACTGTAGTTTCATACATATCATTCTGAGACACAGGAAAGCAAATGTGTTGGCTTTTTACATTCAATAACTGCCTTGATTAGAAATAGCATTATGCAACAGTTTTTCATGTTTGAATATTTTTTAAATATTAATTTTCATGGAATGTCTTTTGCAGTAGACAGTGTTTGTGTGCGTTTTTCTTTTTTTTTTTAATAAAGCTGTGAAACTCTTGTTGCTGTGTCTCAAGAGGATAAAATACAAATCAAATAATATGACCTATTCTTTTATTAATGTTTTGCCCTTTTCTTTGTTCTGCAGGATTTAACCATTTACAATAGAAGAGCCAGTTGTGAGCGCAGACAGACTGGTTAAGCTCCCTGTGTAAATACAGTCCAGTATTTGGTCATGGAAGGTGTTTTATGTCATCTTTGTTTGATTGCCTTCCATTTGATTTTAATGTTCTTAAAGCCAAAGTTCTGGTGTGATGGGTGAACCCTTCAATATTCAGGATTTTACACAATCAGGCACATAACTTCATATTTTCAGATCGAACAATTAATAATAAAAGCAGGCAGTTAAATTAGTAACAGAAAGATTCATCTTTAGTCCTAGTCTTGTTAATGTGTATACTAATTATACGCCAATATATCAACCAGCTGATATATCAGGGTGATATTTAAGGTTTTTTTGTTCCCCTTGTATTGGTATCAGCCTGTTGCATTGGCTGATGCGCTCTTTTTTCTCAGCCATGATTTTACTGACATGTGAAGTTCATGGCACCTCTGTGTTTTTGGAGATACTGCTGTCCACACTCCACTTTCTGGTGTAGTAATATTTATTAGGTTAACTGTCACAATTTTTATTTGTCATTGCAAGAATTGTAAGAATATTGTCAAATATCATCAGAGAAATATTGACTTTGAAATATCAGAGGCCTGTTTAGGGCCTTGTCCAACATCCTTAACAGCAGAATGGTAGTCTGGCTGCTTTTTTGGTGATGAGCAACACTTGGCTCTACTGACTTTACTATGAGTTTTGATGAATAGATTTAGATATTTGGGGCCACTACGGTTTTAAGTAGTACTGTTAAAGATGCTGGACAAGACAGGTTAAATAAATAAATTAATTTAAAAATGTATAATAATAATAATAATAATAATAATGAAGAGAGAAAAAATAAATATTGTGTGTGTGGTGTAACTTCCAGTGCTGTAGAGCATCTCACCTGTGATGTAGTCCTGTGTGTGCAGGAGTTTACATGGAACATCCCGCTCCAGTTTGTTGAACTTGTCTGCATACGGTGAGAGCCCCCCCTGCCAGTACACTCTGCTCTGACACAGTCTTTGGGCGTACAGTCCATCCGAGGCCATCCACACCAGCACCCCTGTCTCTGGGGCAGACGGAGGACTGGGCGTACACTCGTCTGACCTCCGCGGGGCTGACAGGGTCTCCACAGGTAAGAGGACCAGTTCAGGACCCCCAGGGGGAGGGTAGTGCTTCTCCTCTAGGGAGCAGGGTTTGATGTGACACCCTTCTGGGCTGGTGGTTGTCACCTCCCTGAAAAGAGTATCTCGGAAATATATGGACACATGGAGGCGGGGGTCTGGGTGAAGCAGAGGGGACACATGGGATTATAACTAAAACCCTCCAGAATCCAGTTACACTAAAATATGTAAATATTGCTGAAATGCCAATGAATTATAGCTTTCTTTGTTTTAATTTGAGTGGCTGATATCACAGTACAGTTGATACAATGAAAAAGCAAAATGTATAAAGTAATTGATTAATGTGCAGTCATAATAGAATACAAGTTAAACAAAAATAATCACCTTAAATCATAATTGATCTCAAGACTAAAGCAACATGATTATTCCTCGATTAATTTTGACTTAATTGATCTTTAGCTCTCACGATTTCCATGAAAATACCCAAATAAAAAATCAAAGAAATCTCTGCCTTCTAATGATACAGATACTGGTGGTTAAACACAGAGGTTAAACACAGACTCTTTAAGACTTATACTTTTTGATTCTTGAATGTATAATTGATGTGCGTATTTACCTCAGCATCTTACATATCTATAGTTTTATTGCACCCATTTTATGAACCATACTTTGTGATTTTTATCTATGAAAAGTGCTTTATAAATACATTTTACTTACAGAATATAAAACCAAGTTTCCTTTCACTGTACAATAGTTTTTGCAACAACAATGAAGCTTAATCTTATTCCTTTAAATTAAAGAATTAAATATCCTACAGTAGGCAGACGTTGAAATGTAATGCAGTGCATCTATGGTTTGGGAATAATTATATATTACCCATCCAAAGCTACAGTTTATGTATATAATATCAACCATCTTCTTCCTCACGACATTTGATTTCATTAGAAGCCAAATTGAGCCTATAAATCAAAGCAATAAATACCCAAATAAATCAATTTAACAATGCGATTAGATAATGGAAGTTAAAGTTTAAAATAACACTGCTCTACAAGTAAAATGCTTCTGGAAGAAAACTAATGAAATGTTCCCACATGTGTGTTAGTGATAAAGGAAGCTCAAGTCTTAAATGCTGGTTGGCTCAAGTTTCCAAGATAAGTCTGGGGTCAAAATGTGAAATTCTTAGAATTAACAAGAGAATAGGTTTTAGTCCAAAGGAATATTGGTCTCAGATCTACTTCAAAACACTGTCTGCACATTATGATCCATTCACTTTACAGGTTCTTTCTAGTGGAATATTTACAAATTCATTATATACACGTACATAAACCACCATATATGTGGAATAACACACCATCATATATATTAAAAACATGAGCTAACCAGCACTAAAGTCATTTGTTTACTGATTAATCTTATTAAATTATGTAAGATTTAACACATTTAATGTCTGAAGTAGATACGTGATTAAAAAAACTTGTAAAGCAGTGTAATTCATCAATAATCTGGCTCCTTTAAAGCTTATTTCACCCCCCTTTATCTGCTGGTATGAAGAGTGACTGGGAGTGTGTGTGTACCTGCAAGCGCCTCCGCTGACCTCATACCAGCGTCCAAAGTGAAAGGTGATGGTTGACCATCAGCTGGACTGTACGAGTAAATGGAGGCTCTGATTTGATATCCTGCACACACACACACACACACAGAGACAAACAAACCGATAAGAGCTCATATAATACAGACAGATTACTCACACTTTGACGATGCTGATGCTCAGGACTTTACCGTTCTCCATGGGCGGGGCCGACCACGATAGGCCGCGGGGGGGACAAGGACATTGGGCAAAGGGCAGCTCCGGCAGAGAGGCCTGGTCTTGGCAGTAATCTCTCCATCCACATTCAGAGGGGATGTACTGCTGCATCTAAAGACACACATGCTGTTTACATATGCTCCTACTGATGATGTCATACAATGGAGAAAAAAAAACTAATATAATGTAAGACTTTTGACATTTGTTGAACTAAGACTGAGAAATGTTACTATTCTTGACCCTGTTTTCTCTTCAACCTGCGATCTGTATTGTAGCTAACATTTAATATGAAATAGCATGTATTTTTTTTTTAGTTCTTCTAATTTCAGTGTATGATATTTAGTGGTAAAGTTAAATTGCAGCAAAATAAATATCCATCCATTACAACCAGTTTATTATTGTAAACTCAGGAAAAGTTGACTTATAACAGAGAGGCACAGAAACATAATTAAATACAACACCCTGCTGTGGATTAAATTACCCATAAAGTAATTAAAATGACCATCATGTTAACTATATAGAGCAGTAAAATGTAACTAATGCAGCAGTCCTATCCAAAAACATCACGTATTTGAATTTCTGGATTTTAACTGCATAATATTTACATATTTTGTACTTAAACAAGTTTTGAATGTACAACTTCTGGCGTGTACTATATGATACTAATAACTTTGCTGTTACTGTTAATTGTTATTTCCTGCTTCTTAAGACAGGATTTTCTGTTTTTTGATCATTTCTTTTTTGATCACTTCAGGACTAAATTCATTCAAATGCAGAGGTGGAAGTAACTAAGTAGAAGTACTTTTGCATAAATATCTGTACTTCTCAAAATAGTCTCGTAACTTCTTCAAACGACACAAATGTGACAGTATGAAAAATAACTTGTAAATTAGTAAATCAGAAATTGTGACTTATTCTATCATAATCGTATTATTTTGACATTTTATCTCATAATTCAAAAATTTCCCCTCATAATTTTGACGTTTGATCTCATAATTCAGAATTTTTTCCTCATAATTTTGACTTTTTATCTCACGTTTTAGATTTTTTTTTATCTCATAATCATGTTTTTTTGTTTTTGTTTTTGTTTTTTTTAAATCTCCTATTTATGACTTTTTAATTTTTTTCTAAATGTCCTGTCCATACCCACTAAACTGAGTACCATGGTCCAATAAAACACATCATCTTCCTGATTAAATGCATATTATTTCATCCATAGCAAAAAATGTAGCTTTACTTTTTTACTTTATTACAATTGAGAAGTTGTACTTTTTTTTTACTTTTACTTCAGTAAAGGAGTTGAACCATTACTTCTACTTTTACCAGAATATTTTTTCACACAAGTAGCTGTACTTCTACTTAAGTACAGAATGGGAGTACTTTGACCACCTCTATTCAAATGTAGCCTTCAGTTGTTATCCTGTATCTACAGTCATTCATGCATGCACAGCCAGTTTACTCATGCAGTGTTTGATTCTATCTTTCTCTCTAAAGCCAGCGTTACTCGTGTGTGTGTGTGTGTGTGTGTGTATGTAAATTACCTGAGTCTGCAGAGCGGGGTAGGAGGAGTGCACTGGGTAGCTCATAGGACTCAGAGGACTGTCCTCCGGTCTGGGTCCTGAATGCAACACAGAGACGTTCACTGAACAGACAGAGATGAACACCACTTTGTACTGCTGCACCATGAAGCATGACCCCAACTGCTTATTTTGCTCAACAGTTACTGACATTTTTCAGTCACACAACAGTGCATTTATCTTGTAAAAAAGTCATTAAATGTCATGTGCAAAACACCTACTTTGGATGAAGTCTGTGAATATGACACTGCAGTGACATTTACTCATGATATGTGTCATATATCACATGTTTGATGTGGGGAATTACTTTCATCCAGGGATATGGTAAGATTTTTTTTTTTGTGTGTGCATGTCTCTATGACACATGATGATCTGATGCACAAATGCACATGTAGCCACGTGGTTGGAAAAAGTGCTGCAGACTTAGTCAATACATTCAAAAAGTGGAAATAATACAGATGATGTGTTTGTTTCAACAATGTTTTAGTTTTTTTTTTGGTCTTTACAATATTATAATTGCATGGGTCTGTTATCTAGAAGCACTTTTGCTTCTTTGAGGTTCCTTTTCATGTTCATCTGTTGTAAACTGCTCATGCGCAACTTATTTTTTTCTCAGTGCATGAATACAAAATATCTGAACACTTAAAGAATAAGTGTCATTATTGCAGAGAAGGTGACTTTGCTACACACATAGATAGAATGATGTCAAATCTCTATATAAATAACTGAATTCTCTTTATTAAATTGCTAAGACTGTTACTACTTCACTTAAAGCCACCGGGGAAAATATACAGTCATATCACATCTTGTATTTTTGGATGCATTAAGCAGTAGAGTATATGATCTGAGCCCTCATTAGCAAATGTACTTTCTGTCTGACACTTACTTTTCTTGGCCCCCTCAGGGATGATGCGATAAACTTTATATGGGTCTGAGATGTCCAGCTGACTTCTCTCCACCAGTTCTTCAAAGTCATTGCTCTTGTTTAAGGCACAGCGGAGGCGCGTCTTCCAGGTCGGTGGGTCTGGTTTGTCAATACCTTCACGAAACTTGCCTTTAAACAACGCCCAGGCCTGTGGACAGATGAAGGACACGATTTTACCAGACACTAGTATTAAATAGCAACCTGTCATATCAGTCTATAAATAATCTTACATTGGACACAATCCTTTAAGTGATTCATTAAAACATGAGAAAGTATCCAAACTAAGTATCTAATGATTTCAGCACACCATAGATTTCTGAGATTAAAAAAAATAAATAAATAATGCAGATAGAAATGATGTGTATTTCTTTCTTAGTTTCTCACTTTAGTTCTCTAAGCATTGAAATGTAACACTATCTTTACACTACTTACGTTTGATATAACTTTATATGTCTACTCACTTTTATCTCACTGGTAAATGTTGTATTTTTCAACTTAATCATATTTATATATGTAAATGTATTTACTTAAAAGATTTTGATTATTAATGTAACATGAATATGAGCATCATAAATAGAACATTCATAATATAGTATTCTTTTTTTTCTATTCTGTGTTAGTTTGCTAATCGTGCTATATTTTGAAGTTTGTATTCTTTAACTCTGTCAGTTTTTTATTAATGCATGATGATGATCTGATCAGGTTTATACTTTTTTTTTCTATTTATTCCGTTGACAGGTTGATAAGGAGGATGAGGGTTTCTTTACCTTGAAAAGCGCGGCATCCTCATCCCGGTTGTAGTCCTGTTTCCCTGCGTGTTTCCACGGTATCCTAAAGATGGTTTTGTCGTCGTTCTCCCACACCAGACCGGGATATTTCCCACAGTCCACCTGCTCGATCAGCCACTGGCGCAGCTTTCCGTTCCCGCTGCTCACCGAGCCTGAGTATTCCACATCTGGGTTCATGTCTGCGTAAAGACTCCACAGTTATGTTCTGTAATAATCAACTTTCATGTGCTGATGTTTGACAGAGAGTTAAGCACGAAAACGATACCCACGACTCAGTCTGGGTTAAGCCCCCCCAGTCTCCCACGCAAGAGAAACGTGCGCGAGGGGAGCTCAGTCTAAGTGGTCTTACCTGTGAAACTCGAAACACGACAAGTTTTGGAATCAGTCAGTGTCAGAAAGCCCTCATCTTTACGACGGGGCCCGCTTAAATGTGGCTCAGGAGGGCGGAGACTGAGCTGAGGATGCTGAGGAGGAGGAGGGCGCGCGCACCTGCCGCTGCCGCTGCCGCTCCTCCCGCCTCCTCGCGCTCCTCAGAAGCTTATCTACGCACACAGCGGCCGATCACCAGTAACACACCGGGGAAACCCTGTCACACATACACCGTGTCACACAGCCGCACACGTGGGAAACCGACGGATGGAGACGAAAACAATTCTGTGAAATGATAAAGTCTTACAAAAAGTCAGTCCAGAGTGGTCCTGATGCAGAAATACTGAGCAGAACATCCACAGAAGTGTCTTTTCTGTGGAATTAAATACAAACACAAGTAAACTGGAACAGACATGACCTCAAACTGTGGCTCATAAAGCACAAAGACAAAGAAATAGACACAATAATTATAATTATAATTAATGGTTTCATTAATAAGAACCATTTATTATAATTGTATAAAAATTTAATACTTAAATAACAAGTGTATATAGTGGTACATTATTATAAGATATTATTATTATTATTATTATTATTATAAGATATTCTAAGATATATGTGTACATGTATGTATATATGTGTATGTATATATGTATGAATGTGTGTTTACATATGTATGGACTTGAAAGATTGTTATTGTAATTAATTTCTAGGGAAAAGGGGTGGGAGTTCATAAGCTATGCTTCTTCTCACTCCTTTTCGAATATGTTTTATGTGTAGTATTTTTGTATTTGTATTTGTTTTTTGTAAAATTTGTTTCGGCTGTATTTTTATTTCTTTATTTTGTTTACTTCTTTATTTTTTTTGACATTCATATTCGAAATAAATCTATTAAAAAAAATAATAATAATGTATATATATTTCTATAAGAACAAAAATATAGTATTAAATTAAATAGTTTTTACCTCATTTTCTTCTTTTAGTCCGTTAAGGTGTCAAGTTCATTTTAGTTCAGGGGTGGCATAGAATTGAATCTAAAGTAGACCAATAAAATAATAGCATAATAACCTGTAATAATGATCACTGCACTGTTTACTGTTTGTTTTAGTATAAAAACACAGTTAAATTATAAAAAACAACAACTATCTTTTCACAAAAAAAAATTTATTACCAGAAATTTATTAAGAAAACTCAGTGACATTGTAACAATATTATCCTTCAATTTCATTTACTTGTGTACAGTAGAATTTATGGATCATCGTGGACACAAACACTTAAGATAATCAGGAACTGACATAATATTCTTAAAATTTCAGAGACTAAACTTTGGAACTGAAATGAGTGTGACACGTTTGACTGTTACCATCTTTGATTTTTTTTTCACCTTTTTCTTTGCAAGTTCATCCAAATGGTGCTGGTGTAGAAGTTTGTATTTTTCCTGCATGTTTTATATTATGTGTTTGTGTTGCACATGTATAAACACTACACAATACGGCAAAGGGATACCATTAACATGGCTTTAATGACAGAAAGATGTATCTATTGTTTTTCTATGCATGATTATAAGTGATTAACATAATTGTAACTTACATATTTGACTCCAGTTTTAGGAAGACACAAAACCATCAGTCCATCGACCACACATTTTTATAAAGTCTGACAGATTTACAGTAATGTTGATGTATGTTCACAATCTATAGTCACAGTACAGTAAACTAATACAGTAATAAGTAAGTAAACAAATTAATCATAATTCAGGGGGAGACGATATACATTTATTTTATGGATGCTCAAAATTTATATATATATATATATATATATATATATATATATATATATATATATATATATATATAAGCTTTAATAATAACCTTTATTTAAAGCACTTTTCTAATAAAATGTCACTGGTATAAAAATATGTAAAAGCAAAATTAGCACAAACGAAACAACTGCAGTATAAAATATATATCAGGTAAAGAGCAATAAGAAAATAAGAGCAGAAGAATAAATGTTTTGACAAAGTAAAAGCTGGAAACCTGTAAGGTATAAGTTAAAGTATAACATAAAATAAAGTAAGAAAATGTGAAAATGTTAAAGACGGAGCACAAATCATATAGTTCACAGTTTTATATTGAATTAAACATTTGTTTTATCTTTTTATCTGTAATCTCTCATGTTCTGTCATAGTTGGATGAATTAAATGACTAAATTACCAACTCTCAAAATGTCATCAAAATCCATATCCATCTGTTAGTTTTGGAGTTATGCTGTACACAAACAAACCAACGCTGGCAAAAGCATAACCTCCTTGGTGAACCTCCCTATATTCAGTGGTGGTGGTAGTGTGTGTGTGTGTGTGTGTGTCTGTGTGTGTGTGTGTGGGGGGGGGGGGGGGGGTGCCTTGGCAGAGGTCTGCACTCAGAGTGCTTTTCTAGTTGTATTCTATACTTATTTTAAAACTTACATTACTGCACAGAATATTTAAGATTATTTTTATTACAGACCAATGGTCTGTCTGTCTGTCAGCAGGATTGCGCAAAAAGTTCTGAATGGATTTTGACGAAACTTTCATCTTACTTGGATTATTTCTTAACTAGGTCTTTGGTAAGTAGAGGTATGACTGTATGTGAAAAACTGATCAATGAAGTGTTTGGCCACGGCTTCAATTTTAATGTCTGATCCTTCTAAAACCTTAAAGACCTAAACAAATTTAGGCCTCTTCTAATCTAAAATGTGTAATACATTTTACATTTTCTATTAACCCTATCAATTGCTTAAAATAATGCAGTTCATCAGCTTTTTATAGGCACCAGATATGACCCATTTGGATTTTCAGGGCCTCTGTATTAAACATGGAAACACTGCCATTTTATACATCATTGATTCACCAGTAAAAACCAAAGTATTTTGATAAATGATACTGGTTGCAATGATACTGTCATTTAACTGTGTACGTTACTGAAAAAGTCACTTTTTGTTCTTTAAAAAAATTACAATAAAAAATTATATATATATATATATATATATATATATATATATATATATATATATATATATATATATATATATATATATATATATATACATATATATATATATATATATATATAAACCCACCGCCACCCCTCCTCTTCACCAGACAACTTAATTTTTAATTACAGCTTGTGTTTAAGTAATAATCTCAAACTTGCTTGTATACATAAACATAGAGGGAGGACATCATATGGACAAAAGTGTACAAGGACAGGACAAGATCAGACAGTGGGACAAACCAGCTGAGTGGTTTACTGTTGAAAACATAACATATTGTGGAAGACATGACAACATGTAAGACAAGTCGAAGACTAATACTAATTACATATCCTTCATTATATATTTGCGTGTGTCTGTGTGTTTCTTGTTTAATTTAATAACCTTTGAATTGACTCTAAGCTTCTAATGTGGTCAGTAAAAAAATACCTGATTTTCACACACAAAAAAAAGGAGTAAACTGCAGTTGACAATACTATAATAAATGATGGTAAATCACTTAGCATCTGTGAAATATGGAGGGGAAATCCACTTAGAACTCACCATAAACATATATACAAACATAAACTCTTTAAAAAACCTTCTGAAATTAGCTGGAAAATGCATGAACCCGCCTTTAAAATACATCAAGGCTGCAAAACTAAAGAAATTATTTAGACCATTCACCTTTCATGACTAAAACAAAGTGTAGAAATACTACAATAATAAATAAAAATCCTACTAACGACCAGGTAATCTAATCCTGAGCTTCCAAATTGTAAAATGTATCAAGTGATACTCATGATATAAGTATAAAACACAGCATAACATAACTGTCAGTGGTGAGAGACTGTGTGAATGTCGCTTCACAGGGCTTAGTCTAACTACATATTTTCTTGATCTTATGCTTGGCTGCCCTTGCGTGTTGTTTTGACAGTTACAAATAGGGACATGGTGTTCGAAGGGGATTCATGATATTGACATGTTGAAAATCCCCATTCACATGACCTCCTGACTTATTCAACATGCATCACTCCTGAATATTTGATGAGGTAAATGCAGGATTGATGACGCTTTTAAAACTCGTGGGTTTAATGGTCCGTGAAGAAACCCCAAACTTAGTCCTCTGCTGCCTGTGCTAGATTTGAAGAGTTCTCAGGTGGCCAGCCTTGGAGTGATGCTGGTTGCCATGGCATCGCTGCCACCGCTGCTGCTGTGAAATTTTCGAGTCAAAAGAGCCTCGACCTCGTCGTCGTCGTTGAAGGAGTTCTTCCCGTAGCGGTCCTGCCACCAGACCCGATACTGAGGTAGAGTAAAGTGAGTCAGATGGAAAAATGAGAACTCTGTACAAAGAGACAGTGACAGTTGGACTCACTGGTTCATTTGGAGACATCAGCGGTTAACAGCAGGTGTATTTTAACAGTCAGTGGATTTACAATGAGAACTGGTTGTCTGAAGTGTTAAACTGCATTTTCACACCAATACCAGGAGAGATTTTTGGCAGTATTGTGAAAAAGACATTCTACAATGACATAATATAAAACCTGACAAAAATGCGTATTGATTTTGAGACACATGCATGTTCTTTTCTTTATATTAAAAAAATTTAATTGATCAAACAAATGTAGAACTAGAAAAGCACCCTGAGATCGTTGACCTCCACCAAAGTAGACCCCCCCCCCACTGCCCCGGATCACCACCACTTTCTAATTATTTCCAGATCTCTCCATTACCAACCTACCCTGAAAATGATAAAATGACAGACAGGCAAATAAACTGGCAAAAACATAACCTCCTTGGTGGAGGTAAATATAGATATTTATTATTATTATTATTATTATTATTATTATTATTATTATTATTATTATTATTATTATTATTATTATTATTATTATTATTATTATTATTATTATTATTAATAATAATAATAATAATAATAATAATAATAATAATAATAATAATAATAATAATAATAATAATAATAATAATAATAATAATAATAATACATTTTATTTGTATGGTGCTTGTCATGGCACTCAAAGACTCTTTACATGAAATAAGAAATTGACTAATAAGAGTCCGACCACAATATTGAAGGAAAAAGTTGACTTCTCAAACTGTCACCTGTGGCAGTAGCAGTAGATTATGGGTGAAATAAATACATGGAGCTCTGTCATGTTTGACTTCATAACATATGAGAATCCTAGATCATTTTATATATACAAGTAAACCTGGACAGAATGCAATGAATCATGAAAAAGTAAATGACTCTATCATTAATAAGACTAGGGAACACAGTTTTTGTAGAGTTTTAACTAAATCTCATCCAAAACTGATCTAATTTTTCTCTATCACATCAAGTTTGTTTAATTTGACAATCAGATCCCCATTTTCTTTAAACATGAGAAATTCTGTACTTCATAGGTATGGCTTAACCCTAAACCTAGCCTTAACCCTCACCCCAGGCTAAACCCTAGCCTTAAAGGGATTATCTGGAGTAAAAATAAGTTTAGCTAATTTTTAGATGATTGGAGTACATACATATAGTGGACGTCAAAATCACACCATTTGGATATACACTGAGCTAAACTGTGTTAGCATGGAAGTCATTTGGGCATGTCATTTTTGCCGACACAAAACTATTTTTAGACCTCTTCTAAAGTTCTAAACATCATCACACTTATGTGGTAGTAAGTAGAGGGTCCCTAAAGGCAAACCAAAGTATCCTGAGGTCTTCATGTCATCAGATAATGTGTCCAGAGTTTCTTATCTCAAGCCATGTACCTCTCTGTTTTCATAAGACGTCTTAGGAGGAAGCCCGAAATAGTCGATTTCAGGCTTTCTCGAATACATAATCAGTAGACCATGACTACCCAATGTCCAAAACCAGAGGGGGGGTTTCTCCAGCAAATTGTACCCCAGTAATACCAGTATTTTCTGACGTCATCCTGTCTGCTTGCTGGATAACAAATCTCGTGAGACAGAATTTTAATGCAACGAGAAATCTCGCCAAATTACATCTAGTCACATTCCTAGTAACTATCATTGACTCTTACTTCTGTCAGCTCAATGTTTTCAAACTCCTCCAGCTGTCTCAGGAAGCCCAGGTTTGGTCCTGCACATGGCCTGGCTGCTCTCACTGCCGCCAGAGACTCCACCCAGCCTCGACCCGTCACCGTCATGATGTAGGCCACCACCAGTGTCACACTTCGAGACACTCCGGCCACGCTGAGAACGCAACACCTCATAGTATCAGCAGGTCTAATAAAGCTATCACATTTTATTATTTGTTGTTTTTATACAGAAACAGTGAAACAAATGCAGTTACAGTCAATAAGATGCTTTACTCATTAATTAACCCATAAAGACCCAGTGTGACTTTTGTGGCAGCTTCACAATGAATTTTTATTTTCTTTTTAACCTTTTTAAAGTGATTCATCAGCATTTATTATATTTAAAACATGCTCTGTATTTTGCTTTTTTAAATCCAATGAAAATCAGGCTTTTCCCCATATTTAATTTACTGGTCATGTAGATGTTTATTAAAGCCCAGATTAAAATTGATGTCAAATTAAAGAAGGAGGAAACTGAAGAAAATTATTTTTCTAGCACCTCCAAACACTATCATTTATACAACTTAATTGGTTTTACTGATGAATCAAAAGAAGAGAAAAATCTACAGAAATACCTAAGAAGGACCTTAAGTGATTTATCATCATTTATTATATTATCCTTATTATTTTTTTTGTGTACCCCCCCATTTTTGTACTTCAATGTCTGTCTGCACTTCAGTGTCTGTCTTGTCTCTGTCTACATGAGAAACAACATTTTAATTCCTTCCTTGTATAACAGTGCATGTGAAGAAATTTAAAATAAAATTGACTTTGACTTTTTCAATAAAATTTAGGTTTGGGTCCTGAAGGGTTTAAATCATCACAGTCATGACCAACGAGGTCAATTGGGTTTTAATTTAACTCCACTCACCAATGGACGAGGCAGCCTTCTCCTTTCATTCGGGATTCATGGATGAACATGATGCTGTCTCTGAAGTATTGAACTCTGTCACAGTTTAAGAAATACAATAAAATCATTCAAATTGAATATTAAATATTATCAGGACTACAACAGTATAAATATTTACTTCTGTGTACAATCTAAACTTTAACTTTTTTTTTTACACAATCACAGGAAAAAAATATGTTAGACCATGTAATTTGGCGAGTTTTCTTGTTGCATTAAAACTCTGTCTCGCGAGGTTTGTTATCCAACAAGGAGCCAGAATGAGTTGGAAAACACAGGTTTTACTTCCGCTCGGTCCACTGGGCCTAAGTTCGGAAAAATTTAACATGAGAGTGGATGAGGAGAAAATAATAACTTTACACTATGCCACTTTACATTATGCCCTGAATCACACATTTGCTATACTTCAATTAAAATCATAACCAATGATGTGCGTTTGGAGTTTCTTTGATACGTGTTTTGTGATTTATTAGCGTGTAAAAATATGTCATTATTTGGACTCTGTTTGGACTACATATCAGACGTCGCATAGCTGACGTCACGGCAGAATTTCCCCCTGCAAACTTTTCAAAACCGTATACCGCCTTTTCTATTTTTCATTTAAAAATGCCTGTGTGCTTTGTGCCCCGGTGTAATCACAATACAATTTCCACAATGTTCCCTCTACTGCTTCCCGGCTGACGAGAGCTTGTCCCGCATCCTGGCTCTCACCGGAGTAGCTGCCACTTTCCACATGCCCTGATTTAAAGTGGTTTTCTCCACGTTTGATGCTCTTGCCTTCGTCCTGAAAGAAGGAGGTGGTGAAGCTCGCCAAAGTCACAGCCATTTTCAAAGAGTTTGATGGTGAAGCTTGGTGGTGACGTAATATTTGTGAGACGAACGTTGTAGTCCATTACTTACTCTCACATAAAACCCAACGTAACGTTCCAAAGTGAGTGCTTTCTCAATGTGAAAATGTATATTTAAAGTTCACAGACAGAATTTGTGAAAACCGTAGCACATTTCAAACGGGACCAGAAAATTACTTATATCCCTCCATTGACTCGCGTTCATTTTTTAAGGCACTTCGGCCCCATTGCCCGGAAATCGACCGGAAATAGAAACGCGTCACTTAGGCTCCCTATTGACAAGTTTTTGACCCGTTGTAAACTTGGTTGGCACCTTTCGGTCACCATAATTTTAGCATGTTTCTCAACATTATTTGTGTTTCTTAGTGTATTTTGTGGGAAATTTGAATAAAAAAACCCAAACAGTTAAAACAGTCAAAAAAGGTTTTGGGGCAGTTTCCGCTCTACTTCCTCAACTCCTCCCTCCAATGCCTTTCACTTCCATTCTGGCTCCTCCGGTTTGCTATTCCACCTACGATTTGCACGGTCGCCTTCAGTTTGTTTAGTTAGCTAGTTCCGATGTTAACACGGTGACTCAGTGAGAAGAAGTATTGACAACTTCAAGAGGAAAAGTGGTTCAGGAACTTCATGTGCTGTCGTTGGTTGTAAAAACTGAAGAAAACCACAAACCCGCGACGAAGAGGCAATGTCTATGCCCTCCGTGTATCCGGGATACGCGAGTGTGTCTGGGACACACTGGCTTTACACAGCCAAAGAGGAGACGAATCACTGTGTGGGACACTCTCCAAAGAAACGTAAACTGGTGGTAAGTTCAACAACTGAGCTATGAATTGAAAGCTTTAACAATGAAACTGACAATATTGTTGTGAAGAAGTTATCATACACTAATATTACTACCGGTGTTTTGCAAAAACAGCTGATTGGGACAAATAATGTTCACCATATGCTAATGTTCATAGACAGTAGATCTAATGTTCCATCACTGATATATGTGTATGTTGGGTTGATAAATAGCCTACAGTGTTCTGTGTGTAGAGTTATCAAACGTCCGTTAGTGTTGCTTTCAGATACACAAAACATAACTCGAGGGGTGACTTTTGGTCCAAAAACACTATTCGAAATTCGCTGGAAACTATTCAATTATTATTCGAAAATTTTTATTTGAAAAAAAGGAGAAATATATTATTTTATTTATGTTATTTTTTACTTTTATAGCATTTTATTTTAGTTTAAATTTGTACAGGAACATGTTCATTAAGAAGTTCATTAAAAGCAAGAAGTTCATAACAACAGAATTATAAAATCAACTGCAACCCAGTTAAATGAAAGTCTGTTGTCCATTCATATACTTTGTAATTTAGTTTTCTTAAAATCTTGTCTCTTCTCATGAGCTGAGTGTCTCGACACACACACACACACACACACACACACACACACACACACACACACACACACACACACACACACACACACACACACACACACACACACACACACACACATATATATATATAAAATTAAAAACTATGTGATTGTGGTTGTCATCAAGACAACATGGAAAATCAATAGATAACAACTCTGAAATTAAACTGGAATTTTTTGTTTTATTTTTGTTATCATTATATTTGTCCAAACAAATGTACGTATAGTTGTAACAGGCATTAAAATAAACAAGAAAATAAAGAAAACAGGGGTGATCTAATATATTTTTTTCCCATGATTGTAAATTACAAAAATAGTCTGCAATCTTTATACCATCAGGTTTCTGAAGTTGTCTGAGTATGACTGAGTATTTAGTACTCACATGTTTTGCCTCGAGCTGTCAGCAGCAGATATACAAAGGTATGTCATCTCCTACAAGGGAAATAAATGTAATAATTTAGGCTGAAAAACAGGAAAAATATTAACGTGCAATTGTTGATGCAAACTAGAGCTGCACAATATATTGTATGAGCATCAACATCACAATGTACATGTGCGCACTCACAGGTCCTGCAATTATTTTTATTTTATTTTTTATTCTTTAATTATTAGTAGAAAATATATATTTTTAAGGTATTTATTTTAATTTGTTTATTGAATTGTATTTTGAATTTACAATGTATTTTATTCATTATTTAGTATATATTTGTTTGTATTTTTAATGTATTAATTGATTTGTTTTATTTCATTTTAAAAATTGTGTAATCCTTAATTAATTAATTAATTAATTAATTGTATTAAATTATTTATGTACGTATGTTCTGTGTTGACCACTAATCTGTTTGACCATACAGCTGGTATTTTTTTCAAATTACAAAATATATATATATATATATCGCAGGGTTAAAAAAAAATTGCAATGTCAGTTTATTTCTAACACTATGCAGCCCTAATGCAAACACTAAAAAACATTATCCTGTCCACCTGTTTGAATGCTGGCACTAACACACTTCCTGTCTCTCAGGGTGTGGGACAGCCCCTGAAACCACCAGACCACACTGACCCTGCAGCTCAGCAGCAGTCAGTGTGAGTTCATGACACAGCGATTTGGTTGCATGTGTCTTCAGAACTGTGCACCTGACAGCTGACAGTACATGCATGGCCCCAGTGGACATAAACCACCCCGTCCTGCTATGACTGAACCACTGCAAAAACCCCTGAACCCTTTGGGACAGTCAACCAACTGGATGTGCTCCAGACAGGTCAGCACGCATGCAAACCTCTGACACAGCATGCATACGGTATGATCAGCATTTTAACAAGCATACTCATGACACTGTGAACTAGACATGAGGAGGTTTCATTGCAGGGTCTCATGTGACCACAAATGTATAGTTAAGAGAGTGAAAAATAAGCAGCAACTAATAATTTCAAGCAATAATTTTCACTGAGTGCAAGTTTTCTAATGTGAGACTTTTCATTGCACATCTGCAAATAAAAAAAATAATTATATTTAGAAGTAATTAATATAATTATATTTTATCATGTTTTAAGAGTTATTTTCTTATTTTACATGTTCAAGCTTATATTTTAATTCAAAAAATCTTAGCAAGTCAAATAATCTTGCTGCATGGACAGATATTTGGAATACCTTTTGTCAAATAGATATTTTATTGAGCCTTGCAGGAAACTATAACTATTTGGTTATGTGTTTGTGTTTGTATTCCTATCTTTATGGGGACATTGATATGTTTACAGTCACACCATGGGGACCTCTGACACTATGGGGACCAAGGTCCCCACGAGAATTAAATGTAAATACATTTCGACATGTTTTTATTTACACAGTTCGGTTCCATCAATAAAACTCAGTAAAAACATACATTTTAAAAAATACATAATTTTTCTGAATATTTAAACTAAACATTCCATTCAGAACACGTCAGCGCTTGACGCATCAGAGGTTAAAGGTTTATTACAGTTTATACTTCCAATTTGTCTATATTGCATATATGTAGATGTTGAAATACTGGTAATATTTGACATTTATCAGCATGAGTCTCTGCATAATCACTCTTATAACGTATCATAACCATGGCATGATTCAATGTATTTTTGAGTCTGTCAGATAAGCATGTTTTACTGAACTGTCAGCATATAGACCTGGATGCTATTAAGACAGATGTCATCTTCTAAACTGCACATAGAAGCATTGAGATTTTGTGGTTGCAAATTACATCTTCCTCTGTCAGGAACTATCAAGTTGTCTTCCAAGAAATCAATCTGCCACAAGTTTGACTGTTATGGTATGCAAATAAACCATCCCATCTGGCCATTTGGGCACTACTGTTAAAGTAGACCTGAGTCATCATCCTGCACTGTAAACCTGAATGTTCAGAATAATTAAATATATTCAGTTGTGGATACTCAAAGTTTCAGAAACAGTACTACAAACTCAAATGTATTAAATTGCGGTATCATCTTCTTTTTTTAAGTACTAACTATTGTGGATTTAAGTGTACATAACTAAAAAACATAGATGAGGTACAAGTGAGTGGAATTAAGTCATTAAATACTGAGGATGATATTGTACTGTTATTTGTATTGTTTCAAATAAGGATGATTGGAAAAAAAAATAAACTTAACAGATGTAGTAGCACTCCAAATAACCACCAATATCTATCACACCAAAAAAATTACAATCACAAAACACAGTAATTTTATTCAGATTCAGGGGTGGCTGTGGTTCAGTTGGTAGAGCGGGTCATCCAATGACTGCAGGGTCAGTGGTTTGTGTCATGTCCAAGTGCCCTTGTGCAAGACACTGAACCCTGACTTAGTCTCCCAGTAGGACTGACAGAAGCTAAGAATAATAAGTAATGTTTTAATTTAAGTAAACTTTATTAAGCATCTAAATTTTAAGTTCTGGAAACTTGTATTTTTAAAGTTTTATCAACTTACAATAATTGAAGCAATCGATTGCCTTAAATGTTTTGAGTTCTGCTAACTTATTTGGGTTTACAGTGTGGTAGTGAGTCTAAAATTATGTGTCACGTCTGAAACATCTGATTTGACAATAAAGAGTGAAGATCAGTTGTTGAAATGCACAAGATGATGACATCCAGGGTTTACGACATCATTTCAGGTCCAAAACCTTTTAAAAGTGTTGGTGGTTGACCACTTTGGGTAGTGATACTGTTATAGAAGTTGCTATTTCTCTTCAGTGCAATGAAACATACATGCATGGACAGAGAAAGTGTACAGAAATCTCTGAACACTTTTCATGCTTGCTTTCAACCAGAAAAGATGAAAGTTGTGAAAGCGGACATTGAAGATCTGAGATGAGTTACAGATTTTTCAAAAACAAGTGGAACATGGGCGGATCAAGGCCAATTTTTTTTGATGCTGTGCGTTTGACCAAGCTACATTAAAGCGAAAATCAGAATCAGGTTTGTTTAAAAAAAAAAAAAAAAAAAAAAAAAAACCTGATGTAATAACCGTTCTCTGTCTATTGGGAAGTGTGACATTACTGTAACACTACTGCAACAAGCCACACTAATTTGAATGTTCTACAAATATGATAAAATTGTAAACCAAGTACATTCTGTCATCTGCAACTTATTAAAATCTATATTTCACCCACAATCCACAGCTCCTTTTTTTTTTTTTTTTACACTTCACACTCATTCTCTCACAGACACATCAGACACACATCACCTGTCCCACACATTCACACACAAATTTTTGTGTCTAAAATGATCAACAAAAAAGCCAGAAACTGTTTTTTTTTTTTTAAACACACACAGTTCCACTTTCAAAACATTATGAACTTCAAGCTAAATATGTGAGAGAATCTTTTTTAGCTTCCATCTGCAGTGACAGCTGCATCAGACATACCAACTGAAAACAACATACAAATTGCTAGATATTCACTGGGATCCTAAATAATCAATCAGAAAAGGTGTGTTTAGTGAATCAGGGTAAATTCCACATCTTGTGACTTGACAAAGGACTTTCCCTGCAAAATTAAAAAAGAAGAACATCTGACTTTCACACTGAATGAAGGCATCCATTAGAATTAATCTGACTTGTTTTTAACTTATCTCACATCCTATTTTGATGGAAAAATGCAAAATCAATCCATAATATACAGATAGTCATCATTAAGAAAATACCTCTAATTAAAATTACTTAATTGGAAAATGATTAATTGATAGAAAGCATTGAACACATTTGGATATCCTCTGAACGTTTTTTATTTTACTAATTAAACAAGGTGGCAACCTACATTTTTATGACTTGTGAAATGTTGGAGCTGGTAGATACACTTTTTTGGTTAAACTATTCTTGATTTAAAAGGGATTAAACTGGTTAAAGAATGCTTAAATTCTACTTAAGTCCATAACTTTCTTGCGAAATGTAAATTAAAATTTTTACCATACCATTACCACAAGTATTTATACTTATGGCCCTGATTATCTTTGCATCCATGATGAAAGTATTTAATGACAGTGTGGCAGCTCTGCACACTTTCATAATGAGTTTTAATCTGTAGGGACACTGGGGAGGAAAACAACACCAGTGGGTTCATTAGTAGAGGTGAACTGGTCACAGAGGTCAAACGGGTCAAAGGTCGACGGTCTCACCTGCAGGATGGGTGCAGCTGTATCATGGATGGACAGGACGTGGGTGATGTTGTGCGTTGCCAGCAGCTCTCTGTCTCGTGCATCTGTGTGACAAACACAAGCAGGACATCATTTATATTATTTAGTTCTAATTTAAAAAAAACCTCATTTGAGCGTTCACTATAAATAAAGAGTTTACTACCAAACAACAACCCCCCTCCCTTCATGGTTCCCAAACAAATGTAGGTTTTTGGTTTTTTTTTTGCTTAAACATTTTGCTGTTTTGAACTGAAAGAAAAACCGGAAAACCAATGTTTCTAAAACAGTCCAACAGCTTGGCCCAAAAGCAAGAAACAGTAATTGTGTTAATCAAATTTTGTTCTTTAAAAGGAAGCCAAGTGTTTTCTACATTGGACAGATGTGCTAGAAGTACTTTTTCTCATGCTTTGCAAATTGACAGGATGCCGATGAGAATACAGTGGATCCTGCTGCAGACCAGACAAAGCACCTCACATGTGATCAATATTTAACTTCTACCATCCATGAGGAAATACACTTACATCCAATTTAACCTCAGTCTATTTATGAACTATAGCATCACTGTAAAGTAATTACAAACTGATACTAGTGTCAATGTGTTGGGCAGTAAAATATGTTTATGAGGTGTCAAGTGTGCTGATATCAAGTTAAAGATGGGAACAGTCACAGACATGACCCAGCACACACCACTGACACTACACTGAACGGGACATTTAATATACATTTTAGGTTAGATTTTGTACTCTACAAACTGTTGTTGCTGCATCTACCAGTACCCAGGATCCACCTTCATTTGAAAAACTAAAATATTTGCAAAATATACAAAAAAAAACCCCACACAAAACAAACAAGCAAAAAAAAGCAAGGTACCCTCCTACAATTTTAAAATACATTTATTAATTAATGTACATCACTGATATTTAACTTGTATATATATATTTTTTCGTGTAAATGAAGTTATGTTGTTACATGTTGTTAAAGGAGCCATTCCATTGTTATTTCATTAATATTGTTGTGTTCTACATTGTTATTGAATACATTGTGTGTTGTTTCTATTTTTTTTTTTAAATGTCCAGATTGCTTTGTTTCAAGCTGTTTTTACACTGTAGAAAAATGACGAACAACACCGTTTACCAGTACTTCCTTATACATGTCCATGACACGGTGATGAGGCGTCTCTGATTGGCTCAGAATGTGTGAAGGAACACTCCCCCCTCCCTTCTCATTCTGTGTGTATTTAGCATGTCAGAGTAGCACCCAGCTAGGTTTCATGCCGTCGTGTGTTTTGAAAACGTGCAGGAAAAACACGAAGCTTTATTTCCACAGAGAGCAGATCAATGAGTTTTTTATGTTTATATATTTGCTTTTTATTACTTTTAGCAGCATTTTAGTGAAGTTTTAGCTGTGTTTCTGTGTTGAATTCTTGTAAAAAATCATACAGAATAGTGATAGGGCTGTTTTAGTGTGTTTTTTGTCAAGTTTTGCTGATTTATTTTTTTTCCACTGTTTATCTGCATTTTTCCAGTTTATACAATTAATTGATGAATGGCTTGAAATGAGTAAAAATAAGATGCATTCTGCATGGATACAGAATCATCTAGACAAACAAAAATGTTTGAGCACCTGAAAAATAGTTAAAAATTAATTTCTATAATCTCACAAAATTTCATTATCAACATTTACAGTTGTTTTTCATAGTATATATGATAAAAAATTCAAGTCTATTGTTTTATTTTGTATAATACCACACTCTTTTAAATATTAATTACATATAATAATGATAATTAATTTGCATATATTGAAAGTTAGGTTCTTCCTGAAAACAGGTTCAAAAGAATCAGCAGTTCTTAACACATTTTTTGAACAAAAAATGACAAAAAAATCTAGGTGGTCTGTTGTAATGATAGTCATTAGAGAGTTAACTGTATCAAAAATTGTATTATATATGGCAGACTTAATTTTCTTTCTGTGTCTATGATATAACTACACTATTAAATATAATATAAAGTTGACAGTAAATTAAAAAAAAGTATATAATGAATCTGAATGAAATCTAACTTATATTTTTTTTATGTTTACTATGACTGTTTCTCCACAAAATTCTGTGCTTTTGGTGCTTTCTGTCTGTTGATAATACAGTTGGTAGCTGTTGTACAGACAGAAACTGGTGTTCTGCTAAAATTGTCAGAAATAAACCAGTGATATAACATGAAACACGGCCAATTTAGATGTTTCAGCTTTAACAGAAAATTGTCATGTCTTGTTTACCAAAGAAAAAAAACATGATTTCCTCAGCAATATTCTAATTTTAGACTGTTTTTAAAAAGATCTAATGGAAATACAGTTCATCATGGGGACACCCCCACACTACGGGGCACCCCCTCCCACAACAACCCTCGTGTACTCACGTTAACCCACAAATCTTTTTTTTCCTCCAGCTGCTGACAGAGCTACACCCACTCATACACTGTCACAAATGCACAAGTGCACTGTAATATTAACTTTTCCTTGTAAATATTCTCTTTCAGTAGCTCTCCTCTCCACTGTGATGTCTCCACTCTATAGAAACCCAGCTCAGTGTAGCATCTCACCACATGTCCTTTTATAATGAGGAACTGAAACACACAAGACTATTATTCTGAAAATAAATCAATTATTTAGTGAAATGACAAGTGGTAACTTGAGCTTACCTTTGATATTTCCCAGATACAGATCAGGCAGAACCTATAAGAAGTGCAGGAGGAGTTAAAGAAGGACACAAATGGAAAACAGGTAATCCAGATTTGACTGTTTAGATGGAAGAGATCCAATCCTCTACCTTGTTTATTCCATTACCCATGTTTAGCAGATATGTTGGACCACTATTTTTTTTTTCTCCACCAATTTAAATTCTGTATCGTCCACCTCTCACAGCAGTTCTACTCCAGCCAAGGCCCATCTGCAGATGACTCACTGTTACTGATCATTCTCACTCTGACAGCGTTTTTGTTTGACCAATAAAGCTCTCGACACCTTCCCGAGGGCTTCACGATTGAGAATAGTTCAGCCTGTATGACGTAATGTGACCTTAGTGGTGGAACACCCTGTCTGGTTATTTATATTTAGAGCAGGAGTGGTCATGGGACTGTGGATGGGCACATACCGAGCAGACAAAGATGGTTGAGGGCCAGAGGGCAAGGAGAAGACATCCAAGAGTGGATCAAAGCACAGCTATTACTATCTGCTGAGGTGTTTTACCATACACGGACTTCAGAATGAGACTTAAAATACATGATGTTTAGTTTATAATCTAAACATTCATGCACATTATCTAAATATAAACAGAGTAATAAATACGGTATAGAGCAAAAGTATTCATGTGACAAAGCAGTTCCATTGAAAATGATATATTATTGTATGTTTACTGATAAATACTGGTGGCCATATTTATTTGAATGCTTGTGGAGATGAAACCACTTCCTTCTGCTTTGGTTTGAACAGTCTTCATGACAAACAATTTGAAATGTTTTCTCTGTATTGAACGATCTGTTTTTATTTTTTTATTGTTTTATTCTTACACTAATCATATATATATACACACACACACATATATACATTTCATATCATCACCTTCCTAAAATAATTGTAGATGTCTTATTTTGACAAAATTACCTTTTAGACTAAATCATCAAATCCTCCATTTCTGTTTTGTATTTCATGAAAAATCTGAACATATGGCATGGACAGTTATTCTAGGGAGGTGATATTATGCCTGAAAGAGGAATAATATCACCTGTAAGAAGGCGCATCAACGTATGTATTTTTATCTGAAATTGCAGAGTTTTAACATTGATGGTACTTTTATGAAAATGTTTTATTCTTGTTTTATAGAGTCTGTTTTAACCTTCTTTTATCTTCTGGTACAGTTTACTCTCACTTAAAAATAAAAACAAAATTACAGGGTATGGTGAGAATATGCCGCAAAATCACAGGTATTAACCTCAGCAATCTGTGATATCCATCGGCTCAGGACCCTAAATAAGGCCCACCTCCTCAGTGACCAGAGCTATCTATCCCTTGACTGGTGAGTTTGTGCTGCTTCCGTCAGGTACCTGCTGCCAAGGTGCAGGACAAACAGGCTTAAACATTCTTTTGTCCCTGCTGCTATTGTCCTGTTAAACAACTAATGTTATCATCTGTTTGTCCTATTTACTGTTTATTTTTGTTGTCTGTGCTTATGATTGTTTGTGTCGATGACTGGATCTCCAGGCTGTAGAACGATTTTCCCCACGGGGATAATGTAGATTCCTTGATCCTTGAAAGTTGTCAAAAGCATTAAGAACAATGTCCTCCATTGCTTTAATTATCACAACTCAATCTCTGAACTCAAATATACAGTTTACTGTCATATCAGACAGAGTGAAGCAGTAGATTTTCACAGATGATTGAATGATGGAGAAGTTATTTTATTTGACTTGCATCACTTAATGTTAAAGATTTGAACTCATAAAATGCCTTTCCATGAAAATCTATTGTTTTTTCTAATACTGCACAAACGTCAAATGACTTTTTGAAAGGGAATATTTGTTCTTTTTCTAAAACATGATGATTCACTGTGGACATCCACTGTAATTTACCTTTTGTCACTGCATTTCCAGTAAATTCTGCTTCACCTTCATCTCTGCGGAGATCAAGGTATTTATTTTTAGCGCAGCTTTGTGTTGTTTTGTGTTCCTGTGTGTGGTTTAATGTGTGGCACAGCTCAGACATGGTGACAGGCAGTGGAGAGTGGAGGCGTTTACAAAAACCTGCCGGTAGAGAACTAGGACTGAGCGCTCCCTGTAATGGGTCGAACTAATGATTAGTGTTAAAAAATAGGGCCTTTTTTTTGAAGATATGATGAATAATAAACTCCTCTCTCAGATCATATGCATAGATGTGTGTCTGCATGTGTGGGAGGATGTAGTAGCTTTGTTATGAGGGCTGAGAAAAGTTGGTGATTTGATGCATCAAAGAGAAATATTGCTTCCAGGGTTGCTTTGATATGGGTTTTTTTTTACTTGTGCTAAAACAACAACACTGTAAAGTCTTTCTGATACTAGATTCAATATTCATTGGCTGCAACTGTGATGATCATAATTAATATCTCAATTAAATAATGAATGAAACCTTTAGATAAACTCTAGACATATTTTTAAAAGAAAAAAAACAGAAATAGGATAGCATAAAGGGCCCAAATTCTAAATTATCAAGAAACACTTAAAAAAAAAAAAAAAAAGCAGCAAAACATCGCAATTTGAAAAGTCTATCTAATAAATAACCAGACATTGTTAGATGTTTTCTCTGACATTGAATTGCATCCTCTGTATCTTCCCTAGTATAAGTTCAACATATTAGAAAATAATTGACTCGTTATTTATCTCCTTTTCCAGAGATGACTGACAAGATCAAATTCAGCTATTTAAACTTAAAAATTAGGCTGGAAATGGAAGAAAATGACAAGACTCACTCTCAGGTCTCATGTTTTCTACATGATTTCATTGTTGTGTTTGAAGTATCAGAAAACACGCATGAAAACACTGTTTATTTTCACTTTCCTTAATCTGTTCAGTACTGATGTACTCAGTGATAAACCACGCCAACAGAAAGCTGGATTTCTTTTAAATTATTGGTTTCATAATACTGTATGTGGTCTATCTGAGTAAGCACTGAAGTGACCTCAGTGACCTACAGACAGGTGTCAAATGAAAGGGAAAAACTAAATCAAGTGTCTCAGTAAGGTACTTTTCCCACACGTGTCCCCAGAGCAGCTTCAGTGCTACTCAGTATTCATTCTACAGTTTATCTTCTACTGGAAGGATCTGCATTTACCCAGAAATGTACTGTACTGTTTTAATCAGGATATTGATAATGGTGCTGAAGACTGCTGTCTGATAGTCTTACATAAGAGTCCTTTCACATTTTTCTTTTAATTCTTTTTTCCAAATGAGTGATTCTTCATACATAGAAACCGAGACAGAAATTGATCCATTCTTTCATTCTTCGCAATCATCTGTGTGTTACTTAAATTAAGTCAAATAAATGTGAAAAGCACTCTGAGAGCACAACCCCCCCCCCCTCTGAATGAAGGGAGGTTCTGTTTTCACTGAAGTTTTTGTTTGTCTGTCTGTCTGTCAGCAACATTACTCAAAAGGTTATGGATGGATTTTGATAACATTTTCAGGATCTGTTGGGAGTGTCACAAGGAACAATTGATTACATTTTGGTGGTGATCTGGAAGAGAATCTGAGTCACTTTGAAATGTTACATTGCAGTAAATGGAGAATACATTTCAAAGTGATTAAACAAACTCCAGCGAAAATATAACCTCCTTGGCAGAGGTAATGAAAAAATAAATCAATCCTGAATGAAGTGATTATATGAGGTGTATCCACATTTTTACAGAGCCTTTGAATATCCAAATGGGTCATATCTGATGATCATGATAAGATGATGAACTGTAGTTTACGCCAATTATTTTTCGTGGTTCAGAAGCAGAGGTGGATAAATCCAGGTCCATCAAATCAAAGTCCTGCCATGTATTGGTTCAAACCTGTTCATTGAACCAGTCCATTTTGATGAGCACAATGCCTCATCCAGGTCAAAGGGATAATTAGTGGAATCATTTGTGTTCAGTAAACAGGTTTGAACCAATACACCTATGTTCAGAAGTCATTCAACATTTTACATCAGCAGATAATTTTGGTTGATCCTGGATGTTTGGGTTATTATGGGTTAAATTACTCTAACATTCAGGATTGTGGACAGGCTGATTCAATGAAACATAGTTAGCATTAACTGTGTATTAGCATTAAGTATTGATGTTAGGTAAAAAAAAAAAATAAAAAAAGGCGGCAGTGATGGAAAAGACAACAGATGTAAATGATATATGACAGAGAATTAATGAACAATGTTATTTTTATTATCTTTATCACAAAGCAGCATCAATTTTGAAAAAGAATGTTATTTAAATGTAAACTATTAATGGACATTTAATCACAGGATCGGAAATCCCTCTTTCTCAAACCTACAAACAAGCCGGACAGGCTGTTGGAAGCAAAAGAAAAATATTATATTGTGGACAAACCCAAAACTTATTTTTCCATTTTAAAAATACATGGAAAATTTAAATTAAGATCATCATCTATTTTAGCCAGAAAAACTAAAAAACTTCTTCCCCAACTAAACGCTTTGCTCAAGTCTGAGCTGTGACCTTTAACGCCTTCAACAGAAGACATTCTGTCCTTTTCTTAGCACATTTCTGTACTTTTTAAAATAGTATTCTCACTTGACTTATTTATAATATTTCCATTTTTGTACTTAAATTTTATACTTAATAATTTACAGAATATTATACAGAAAAGAAATTACACTCAGATGCATCTCAAATTAAATGCCATCAAAAACAAACCCAACTAGAAAAACAACCTGAGAGTGCAAACCTCAGCAAAGGCAGACCACCCCCCACCCCCCCCTTTGGTTATGTTTTTGCCAGAATTTGTCTGTCTGTTATTTAGTAAGATAACTCAAAAAGTTATTGACTGATCTTGATGACATTTTCAGGGTAGGTTGGTAATGGGTAAATCTGGAAATGATTATATTTTGATGGTGATTCGCGGGGGGGTTTGGTGTCAAGATAACTAAAAAAATTATGGATGGATATTGATGAAATTTTGGTGCTGATCCGAAAGAGGTCCTGGATTCTGGATCATTTTGAAATTTTACATTGCAGCAAATGGATAATACATTTCAAAGTGATAGGATCTCTTCCGGATCATCACCAAAATGTAGTCACTTATTCCTTGTAACACCCCCAACACATCCTGAAAATTTCATTAAAATCCGTCCATAAGTTTTTTTTGTTACCTGGACAGAAGTGTGTGTTCATCCTGCAGTGTCCTCCCTCTGTGACTTCTACTGACCAGTCTTCATCTCTGTCCACTCTTCTGTTCCTTTAGGTGGTGGCTGACTGTCCTTTAGACTGAGCGGTTCACTACTGTGAGAGGAAGACAGTCCATGCAGCACAATAAGTTTAACAACAGAAAAAAAACATGAGGATGCAAAGGAGGAGACAAACTGAAAACTGTCCTGTATCATGGGTCAGAAGGTCTAGATCCAGTCTGAAGTTGGCACCACAGGATGATGGAAGAACTAGACTGACCTGGTCTGAAGAGGTGGTTCCATCTGGACAAAATACATGTAGAATTTTAGCTATATTTTATCCATTTATCTATGGAAGACAGTTAGGGATACTTCTGATTAGTTAAAAAGTCAGCATTCTGACATTTAAAGTCAGAATTCAGAGTTATTTTTTAATATCAATGGTCACAGAAATTTAGCAATTTTTAAAAAAAATATATTTTTAACTCATAAAGTGCCAAACAGCAACTGACAATAACAGCACACTGATAATCTACTGATCTAAAATGTTGAATGACTTCTGAATCCCTAAAGCTATGAATATCAGATATGAGCCATTTGGATGTATAGAGACACTGTAGTTACCATGGAAACACCCTCATCTTCTACAACATAAATTCACCAGTAAAATCCATGGAGTTTGATCACTGACAGTGGATGGACACACTTGGTTTATGTTCAGTAATTGATGTCTTTGCTTAAAAACTCAGTTTTTCTTCAGTTTTACATGTTTCTTTTATATTAACCCCCAATTTTAATCTGAACCTTTATGAACATTTACATGATCAGCAAATTAAAAAAAAAAAAAGAAATACATAATTTTGACTGAAAAAAGCAATATACAGAGGGTAATATTAGAATCAATTGTGATAAATCATTTAAGACTGATGAAATCTGGACTAAAATAATTTAAGAACTGCCACAAACACTGGTTCTTCACTAGTTAAAACGTCTCTGTAGTAAATAATGACCCGTGATGCAGAATTTCAGCAGTATATTGTACAATATGTGAAACTCTGCTGACTTTGGATTTTTTTCGGCACTTTCTCTTTCAATTTTTTCCTGGCAATAAAGGTGACGTGTAAAATGCCAACATGGCCGCAGCTTCCTGGACCTTTTAAAAAGGTTTTCCGTGTTGGACTGGCTTCTGTTAATAAATAAATTACTTTGGACACCTGTGGTGTCAGTGTGTGCGCGCGCATCTCTGAAGAATGGCACTGTTGTTGGGGCGCGGGCGTCTGATTGCGCACAGAGCCATGACAGCCTTCACCCACAAATACTGGTAAATTTTGACTTTCAACATTTTAGAACTACTTTGATACGCAGAAATAATCTTTAAAAAACAGACTTTGACCGCAGAAAGCTGAAGTACAACAGCAGGAATGTCTCTTTCTCGTTACAAACCGTCCTTTACGGTCCCTCCCCCTTCTAAAGTCTTATTTTCTACTTATTTTATCCACTAGATGGCGCAGTGTGACTATAGAATAGATACAAGCTCTTTATTTAATGCTAGGAAATTTCACAAATATACTCAGATTAAGGGTCAGTCAGCTTCTATGGAAAGACATTTTAACAAAAGGAGAAATGGGTGTGAACTTTTGAATTATGTATTGTCAAAATGTTGGTTTGCTCAGAACTGTTTTTCTAAGATCTCATACCACACTTTTAATTTGTCACCTGCCTGTATGGTATGTATATATGTGTATTTTCCCAGAGGTGGTCAAAGTACTCATTCTGTACTTCAGTAGAAGTACAGCTACTGGTGTGAAAAAATACTGTGGTAGAAGTACTGATTCAACTGTTTTAGTGAAGTAAAAGTTAAAAAAAAAAAGAGTACAACTTCACAATTGTAATAAGTACAAAAGTAAAAAGTAAAATTGCATTTTTTTGTTTTTCCCATGAACGCAATAATACTTAACCAAAATCTGATACATTTAAAAAGTATCTAAAATAAAGCCTTCAAAAGTGAGTTACTGTGTAGATAATGTGTTTGATCAGGTCACTGTACTCACTTTTGTGGGTATGGGCAGGAAATTTGGGAAAAACGGGGGGAAAAAAAGTCACAATTGAGATTTGGTTTTTTATTGTTGTTTTTTTTTTAAAGGCATCATGAAGTTTTACAAAAATTACAAATGAGATTCAAAAACTGCGTAATTTTAAGAGAAAGGGTGAAAATTGTGAGATAAAAATTCTGAGAAAAAAAAGTCGAAATTGTGAGATATAACTATAATATATGAAGTCAGTTTCTCTCCTCTGATTTTTTTTCTCCCCTCTAACTTATTTTTGCATACTGCCACATCTGTTTAGTTTGGAAAAAGTAATGTCTATTCTGAGAATGTAAAGAGTATAAAGTACAGATATTTATATAAATGTAAAGAGTATAAAGTACAGATATTTATATAAATGTAAAGAGTATAAAGTACAGATATTTATATAATGTAAAGAGTATAAAGTACAGATATTTATATAAATGTAAAGAGTGTAAAGTACAGATATTTATATAAATGTAAAGAGTATAAAGTACAGATATTTATGCAAAAATGTAGGGAGTAAAAGTAAAAAATTGCCAGAAAAATAAATACTCAAGTAAAGTACAGATACCTAAAAAAATCTACTCAAGTACAGTAACAAAGTACTTTTACCTAGTTACTTTCGGCCTCTGTTTTTCCACTATTGTGTGTTTTCCAGCAGCTCCTCAGTGACTTCAGGAAAGCAGAATGTAAATGGAGTAGATTTGTACTTTGAGAAGACGGGCACAGGTAAACATGCAGTGCTCCTGCTTCCTGGTGCTTTAGGTACGTCACAGAAAAAGATCACACATGTTACAGTCTATCGTACACATGGTTTACTCCAAGATACTGAAAATGTTTTTGGTTTTACTGCAGGAAGCACTCGGACTGACTTTGGACCACAGCTGAAGTCTCTGAACAAAGAACACTTCACTGTGATTGGATGGGACCCTCGAGGATACGGACAGTCCCGTCCACCTGAGAGAGACTTCCCTCTGGACTTCTTTGAAAGAGACGCAAAGGACGCAGTGGATCTAATGACGGTGTGTGTATGTGTGTGTATATGTATGTATGTATGTGCATGTATTCCTATCTTTATGGGAACAGTGATATGTTTGATGTTGATATGTTTACACAGTCACACCATGGGGACCTCTGACACTATGGGGACCAATATTCAGGTCTCCACTCGGGTTAAATATAAAGTTCCCCACTAGTAAAATAAAAATGTAGTTCTATAAGTACATGCTTTTTTTTCCCAGAAGTCCTCATAAAGCATGGGGGAAACATATTTTTCAAAGGTTTGAAGATGTGTTTACTTTGAAAAAAAAAAATCTATTTTTTAAAATGATGCATTTTTTTAAAAATATATATATATATATATATTTATTTTGATGTATTTATTTTATCTTTTTAATAGTTATTTATTCATTCATTCATTTATATATATATTTATACATTTTCAAATTTCTATCTTTTTTGGGGGGTTTATTTTATGAAAAGAAAAGATTGTGTTTACACTCACTATCCAGTGGTTACATGATGACTAACTTGGTCCTCTTGAGACATGGAAATGAGTGTGTGTGTGTGTGTGTATATATATATATATATATATATATACTTGTACTCCTATCTTTATGGGGACATTGATCACTTTACACAGTCATGGAGACCTCTGATGTAATATGTATGGTAATGTATTTTAAAAAACAAAAACAAAAACCTTTCAAATACCTTTTTTCCAAGTACCCCTGGGGGTATGTGTAACCTACTTTGATAACCCCTGCATTAGATGATGGAAGCTAATGGACACTGACTTCATATCACAATTCAGTGATTATATTGATGATCCCATGAACCAGTCGACCCCTCGGGGACTTGATTATAACCACAGTTTTCTGCCTATCAAAAGTATACTCTTGATGCTGCATGTGAAGACTTAATGTGGAGCCACTCGGTTTGGAGTCACATTCCAACAAGTGTTTTCGGATTTCCAAACCAAACGATTTATTTCTTCAAAAGGCATAACAAAAATGAACAAAAACAATTAGACTGAAATATATATATACTTAAAACTATTTCCTTATCTTCATATTCCTCCATCAGTGTTGTCTCCTGTTCATGACACAATAAACCAAGTCTCAATGACTACTGCCACCTACAGGTGCAAAGTAGTAACACACATTTCTAACATTAATACTGTTCTACTAATACTGGCACTTCCACGTAAGGATGAGTTTTTATTGTGTTGTATTTTTTTATTTCATTTTCAGGCTTTAGGCTTTAGTAAATTCTCTATGCTTGGGTGGAGTGATGGAGGAATCACCGCTCTGATTGCAGCCGCCAGGAATCCCAGTTTAATCAACAAAATGGTGGTTTGGGGATCCAATGCATTTGTCTCCCAGGAGGATCTTGATATTTACAACAGTATGACAACTATGACTTGGTTTTTCTTTCTCATGGGTAACATTGTAATTCGTCCTACACATTCTCAAATTTGTGTTTGTTGGTTTCACTTAGCGATTCGTGATGTCAACAAGTGGAGTGCAAGGATGAGGCAGCCGATGGAGGAGGTGTATGGGGCAGAGCTTTTTGCTAAAACCTGGGAGGCCTGGGTGGATGGGATTTCACAGCTTGCAAAGAGGCCGGAAAGTGAGTTCATGTTGCTGCAGAGACCAAACAAAAGTCAGGTTTGGTGATTGATTATATTGATAATAACCTTAAATCTCTGGTTATAGTGAGTATCTGTGTTGAGCTTCTGCCTTTAATCAAGTGTCCAACGCTCATCATCCATGGAGAGAAAGACCCCATGGTGCCCAGCATACACCCACATTTCCTCTTCAAAAACATCAAAGGATCACAGTAAGACTTTATATATCACATTAATAATAGCAGCAATATCTTCATACATTTTACCACCAGAATCATGCTTTTCTGTCCCAAATCTAGATTACATCTGATGCCAGAGGGAAAACACAATCTTCATTTGAAATTTGCTGCTGAATTCAACAAACTGGTGGAAGACTTTCTTAAAGATGGTGCCAATGACCCTGTGCCCATCCGGACTTCACAGCTGTGATGTCTGCATTCAGTAGATGATTAAATCAATACCACTGTGGCTGTCTTTTTATATCAACAAATGCCAAAAACAGTGTGAATGGTGTAGGAAGCCCCCAAAGCTGTTCTGGGGTAGCATCTGACTGAACAAAAGTAGGTAACTGGGTAATGACCTATTACTGTGGTTAAAGCTGTTAAATGCTACGCAGTAGGGTGGTGGTAGAAACTAATATTGGGGCAATTACTTTCTATTGAATCAATCAGAATTTAAATCTGAGGGAGGAGAAGTGATTTTAGTGAATTGTGGACGACGGACGAACAAAGCGCGATAGCAATAGCTCATTGCTTCTTCATCCGAATAAGCAAAAAATTGACACACGAGTAAAAAAAATCACAAAATATTGCATCACTACTATTGTTACCCCAACCCGAAGGGGCAAGGGGTATTGCTATTGGTTTGGTTTGTCTGTCAGCAGCTTTACGCAGAAACTATTGGAACAATTTCCATGACATTTTCAGTAAGGGTGCAAGGTGGTCCAGAATAGATATCATTACATTTTAGTGACTGTAGGTCAAAGGTCACAGTCACCAAAAATGTGTTTTCATAATGATAAAAAGTAGGGCAACTGAGGTAAAGTGTGTGCAAGGAGGGCAGGCTTTGTTGTGCCAAACACTATTTAATATTTACTTTGACATCACGTTTTGTTCCTTCCTCTCACAGCAGAGCAAGTGAATAATTAACTTTTTTGCTCAAATGTGAAAAATATTCTTTCTTTTATAAAGCTATCATATTTTTTTAATCCACCAAATGAGGAGGAAATACTGTTGTTGTTCACATCTCACCTTCACAATCAGTTATAGTTTTTTCTGATTAAATTGCTGTTTTCAACCAACACACAACTTTCTGTTACTCTTTTTTATTATTTGATGAATTTTGTCTTGCTATTCTTTTTTGTTTTAATTTGTTGTAGATGATTATTTTCTGATAATTTCTGATAATTCTTCTGGAAATAAAACCATGTATTTAAGTTTTCTTGTCTAATTTCAAACATTAGTACTAACTTACATAACAACGGTATATACATTACCTCATCGCTTCGCGGTGGTCTGTGGGGGTCTAATCCAGCTACAATGGGTTTTTGTTCATATCACACCTTCACACTCAGTCATAGCTCATTTAGTTAAATTACTATTTTCACTTCATTCAGGCAACTTTCTGTTAATCTTTTTTAATTTTCTTACATTTCTTCCACTTGAAATATTACTGAATTAACATTGTTTCTTGTTTCCAATCAATTAAACCTAGGAAAATAAATAATTTTACTAGGGGGGAAAATTCAGTGGATGATAAAATTATAACAAACGGTGAAGTAGTCACCGTTTGAAGAAGTCACACAGGATCCTTCAGGGTTACACTGGCAGGTTAGAGGAATCTAAAAATGTTAACATATTCGAAATACATCTTAATCCAATTTAGTGTTTTAAAATGTGCCCCAGTGTTTATTTCTCTGCTCACCTACTCCTTTATTTCGTGTAAAGTAATCGAGTGTCGAAAACAACCGGATTTACGACATTAATCGATTGCTTTTGTCTGGGAGATCTACGCTTGAACCCGGAAGTAGAGGTGTTTACAGCTAACGCACGAGCTCAGATGCTAGTCATATCCAAAGTCAATAATAAGAGCAAATCGATATGAACGAAACACAAAATGGAGTTTTGTTTGACCCTATTTCTGTGCATAACTTCTCGGAGAAGATTCTGGAGCAGGTTACTCACTTTCACGTAATGAAATTCAGTGGTGGGTTTTTCCTTTGGATCGGTTCGAGTCCAGTCATGTCCAACCTGGCTGTTTCAATGAGCAGCAAATATGTAAGTAACAAAGATAAAATTTAATAAAACCACGAACACGGTGAAGGTCGTTTAAAGCAGCAGCAAACATGAAAAGTCCTGCATGAAAACTTGCTTTGGTCCCTCTGCCTGACATGATATATTACAGCATCAGCTTTAGATCATAGTAAAGCATCAGTGTTGTACATGTTCTGGAGCTAGATTAAACTGCTTTATATCCACTTTATGCACATGGACATGATACAAACCTGAGAAAAGAAGAGTAAATCTACCTCTTTCTAGCCCTCAAATGACTATTACCAATTAACAATATTACTAGTCTTTGTAACTAACTTACATAAAATATTTTGGAGACCGGGCAATGGTGCTCCTTTTTAAGATGGTAAGTTAATTAATTCACTCCATTTATGATAATGCAATATATTTGTTGGAGTTATTCTGTCCGTTTGAATAATGGAAGATCCACTGTGACACATTTGCCAAATTATACTTTGCTGAAAACTATATATGTGTCACTGTATGTCCTTATAAACTATCAGTTCTTCCACATTATAGTATTTATTTCTCATATTATGGGGGTTAGGTGTTTTCATTTAGAAAACAAAATTTTATGATTTCTGAGATATTAAAAATGGAAATAAGAAAAAATAAATCACATCTAAATTCCTAATGCACATTACCCATTCTGCCACAAGAGCCATTACTGGAAAGAGCAAGTCTGCATTAATGCATACACGAAATATTCTTGAACATTCTTGAAGATATCAAATACACAGTGTTTGCGACACATGAAAATGTAGTCTAAAATATTTTGCAAAGATCCACTATTTATCTGTATTAGAGACCTAATATTTGCATTATATGATCACATTTTCACCATACCTTTATTCTAACAAATGTTACCCTCATTATTCACTGTTTTAGATTATATAATATACAGTCCACTACAGTGGAGAGTGTTTTATGTTTCCATTTTGAAATGTAGATCTTTTGTAATTACCTGCATAGTCCATGGTGATATTGTGTTGGAAAGCATGATCTCATATTCCACATTAAATAAAAAATATTTGGGCATCTCAAAATGTATTTTTGAAACCTGATAATTGTTCTTCAATAACAAATGTTGCTTTTCTGTTTGCAGGATTCAATGCCATTATCAACATTAGTAATGGGGGATCCATCAAATACTGCTCCAAATTCATTGGCACAGAGATTAGGTAATGAAATATAAATGTATTTCTATGAATATTTATATTATTTAGAAAGTATGGAATTGTCAAATCCTCTTAGCTGCCATAATTTGGACATAACTGATTGCGTTTTTTTTTTTTTTTTGGCTCTCAAATGATCACTATTGCACTATAACTATGATGATGGTTATGGTACATTTCCAAGAGCAGATGGTGGTAAACACAACCCCAGTTTGTTGAGGCAGACATGAGACTATGGAAAGAAACTGCTGAACACATGGGCAGGAGAATATATTTTAGACACCTACCAAAATAATCATATTTTAATTGTATCCTTGGGCAAGACACTTCACCCTCCTTGTCTCCAGTGTTTCTCACATTGGTGCATGAATATGTATGAATGTCTGTGGTGGTTAGAGGGCCTTGTTGGCATGAGTTGGCAGACCCCAGGGCAGCTGGGGTTGCAAATGTAGCCTCCCACCACGAGTGTCTGAATGGGAGTATGAATAATGGCTCAAAAATATAAAGAATGTCTTAAAGTGTTATAGAAATCCAATCCATTACTACTCCTGTCTGCTTCTCTGACAGCCACCTGCTGTAGTTAACACACTGCAGATAAATATCTCAAACTCACTGTAAAATCTAAATAAATACATTACATATATATATATATGCATTGCATGAAAAATGTCACAGCCTATCATACCTATGAGATTGGAAGAATATTCCATCAGAAACATGTCTTAAATTGTTTTCTGTTTGTTGCATTTTTAGCTAAGAAGACCAAAAAGCAAGTGTTTGTGAGCTACAGTCTTCCTGTGACAGACCCCAACCTCTGTCTCCTTGTGGAAAACAGAATCAAAAAGGAGCTGGAGCTTCACCCGGAATGTTTCTAACCACATGACTGTTTGTTGTACAGAACTGATGAACCTGACAGCTCAACCTCATCATCATCATCGTTAGACATATGTCCTGGTCTCGTAATGACATTCCAACACAGTTCAGTCCCATCAAGTGTTCTTTTATTGACATAATAAATTAAGTGGTTTATTATCAAAACATGTAGGCCTATGGCTTTTTGTACAAATGCATCATATTAAAAAAATAACACTTAGAAAACGGTATTAGTGGCTGAGTTGTTTTTTTTTTCTTAGTGTTGAAACGTACAAACTAGCAAACCACATAGGGTGTTCAAAATACGTATTGTGTACTAAATATGAGTTTAATCATGGGAAATGTTGGAAATCTGTAGATGTAGGAATATGGTTTATGAGATGGGATGGTCATCTATCTGGTGTGCTTCATAGTTCTAAAAAAGTAAGGTTGATGGCCTATGTGTTATGAGAGAATGGCACATGAATACAGACCTTACACTACAGCCCTAAAGGATACTTAGATAGTAAAGTGTATAAGTGTGCACTAATCACAACTAGGCCATGTCTACACTGCTCTATTCTAATCGTCACAAACGTTTGTCAAAAACTGTAAAATATTGTGCTTTCTGGCTAGAGATAAACATCCTAGGAGCAGGATTACACCATTACCACAGTACAGAAACAAGGAGTGAGAGTCGGAGTTGGATATTTGCTAATTAAGGAGGTATTTCAAGCAACAAAATTGCCCTTGGCAGCATGACAAAATAAATACTGGTTTCTTAAATTACATTGTACTTTCTCTGTTTTGTTAAAAGAACAGAGCCATCATAAAGCCATTTTAAAAATGCTGAGGAGCATCATAAGACATAACGTAATACACTGGCCAGTCACACTCATGTCCATTCAACTCTCAGGTTTGTTGAGCACAGTCTCGATAAGCTACAGCCTGTAAAGGTCTCCGGCTGTTCTTCATATCAGACAACCATCATACACCCATGTCAGTGATTTAAAAACACCAGTGTCTACGCTGAGCTCATCTCTGAGGATAAAGTGCCACATTGGAGTTCTCATAGAGGGGCCACAAAAAAGAAAAGCATGTGCCCTTTCATGCAAAAGAGTGGTAGTGGTATAGCCAATCCCTGCTGCTCCAATGTGTTGGCTCAAAAACACAAACACTTGATTGTGTCTCTGACATTTAGTGCAAAAAATAACATGTAGAGAACTATAGGATGCAGTGAAATCCTCTTTACATTACAAACGGAAAACTCACAGAGCACACATTGTTGAAAGATACTCAGCTCTACCTTGCCTCTTTACTTGTCTGCGTCTGCTTCTTTACCTTTAAGTCCTCACAGAGCAGACAAGAAAATCACCAACACCACTGAAAACTTTCATATTATTTAAAACACACCGACTTCAGATAAGACTTAGTCCAGTACAATATTTTTGGCAACTCCTGAAAGAATCATAGTCACTACAAACTACACAAATGTACAGTTCATCTACTTCAATTGAACATATTCTTTTTTCCCTTAAAAGGTACAGATGGGTGACAATTAAAGGAAAGACCAACATAAAAATATCTTAAATTGCATGGCCTGGTGCTCATTTTCCCTCTAAAGGTTTGTTCTTTAGGAGGACTTAAGAGTCTTGTATTTTCTACAGACTGTAAAGACTTTAGAGGCCAATCTCTTGTTTGTGATACCAAGTTATATAAATACAATTTAAAATTAATTTTGGATTTAATTATGTTACTAGTTATGTTCTGTTTGGTTGTCTGGGTTATTTTTTTATGATCTGACAAATATCAGATTCTAGTGTGAACTGATCTGCATGTGCAAAAGAGAAAAAAAATCAAAGCAGAAGTAAAAACAGAGGTCATTAAAGATATCATTTACAGTTTCATACACAGACCAATGAAGATGCATCCTCTCAAGGTGTGTTTGTATGTATCGCAAACATATGTGTAGTCAATCACGTGTCTCATCAGTGACACTTGCTGGTGTAAAATTGTGACAGATCTCCATCTAGAGCAGGGGTGGCCAACTCTGATCCTCGAGAGCTACCATCCAGCATGTTTTAGAAGTTTCTGTCTTCCAACACACCTCACTGTTATTATCAGGCTTCTGCAGCGCTGGATGATAGACTGATAAATTGAATCAGGTGTGTTAGAAAAGGGCTACATCTACAACATGTTGGATTGTGGCTCTTGAAGACTGGAGCTGGCCACCTCTGATCTAGAGTGACTTAAAAGTCTCATGATTTCTCGTTTGGCAGTTCAGACAGAGGTCGCACTGCAAAAAAAACTAAACTTTGTCTGATTTAGGATCATATGTGGAAATGCCCTACTCAGGCATGACCTCATCAAATATCAAGACAGTCTGGGATTGTTCTGGACACAATTTAAGAGACCTACAACCAATCAGAGCGAGGAAACATGGGCTGTCATGTCAGCTGGTGATATTACTGACCTTGTGAGATCTTGGTTCTTTACAAAATGCCTCGTCTGACAGTTATTGCATTGAAGCCACCCTGCGTCAGACAAATGGTTATGGTTGGCCTTGCCACAGGGTTTGGTAGAGGGATAGGATGAGCTGCCAGAGAATGAAATATTACCTCTAAGGCTACATTCAACCTGCAGGTCTTAATGGGCAATTCAGATTTATTTGGTGAAATCTGATTTGTCTCGTTCATATTACATATTAAACACAGCTTCTATTAGTTTTGAGTATAAACTGAGTGTGACCCTGAAGTGACCCGCATGTGCAAAAGGGGTCCTGATGTAATAAGTGACCACACACACACACACACACACACACACACACACACACACAGTTACAGAAGTAACTGCTGCGCCTCCTGGGATTTTAATGATGTAAAGGTTGGATAAATATGACTTGGCTGCTCAGACTGAAGTAGCATTGCAAAGTATCAGATAGGTATCAGATTCAAAGTGGCCTGGGTCAGATTTGAAAAAAAAAAATCTAATTTGAACTGTTCAAACTGTCTTTAACAGGTCAGATACAGGTCATATATGGACAAAAACAATCAGATTTGGGCCACAATTACCTGCAGTGTGAACATAGCCTTAGAAAGATCCACCAGGGGTTCATGCTGGAAGATGCCAAGAAATGAAGAGAGCAGAAAAGATCAAATGCTTAAAAAAAGATCCCAAAGATCAGATTCTATATCATTTAAGCTCTTCATATTGTTATGAAAAAGCAGGTCTAAAAAAATAAATAAATTAAAAAGATTAGTGCCACTTTTGCCTGCGGGCTGAACAGCTTCAATGCTGGTGTTTTGCTGATGGTGATGCAGAACGCTCTTCAACACATCACTTCAAAATCTCCTGTATGCGTTCAGTCGGGTTGAGATCAGGTGGCTGTGACCGCCATCACATGAGACATGTCATTGTCATACTCATGAAACCAATCACTGAGTCCTCACGCTCCATGGATAGGGATACCATCACCTTCAAGACCTTCCATTGAATTTTTACTTTACTTTGTCACCTATCTGTACATTTTTCCAAAAGTTCATGATTCAGAACCATTCAGTCAGGTTATTCTATTAAAACATACACAGACAAATGCTTTGATGCTCACACCCCATTGGCTATAGCACAGTTGCCAATCACCTCACCACCAGTGGCCAGGGCGTATGTGGCGGGTACCGCTGCCAGAGCGGTGGCTACTGCCACTGTAGCACCTCCAGTGGCTGAGAGGTGTAGCGGTGTGTCATGGACTCGAGAGTAGTCCTTGTCAGTCTTGGCGAGGAGGAGGTGTTGCTCCCCAGGATGGAGCAGCGTCTGACGGGTGAACGTTTCCCCGTCGGCCAGGCTCTCCGGCAGCGGCTGGCCTCGTGGCTCCGGCAGCAGCAGGAGGCAGATGATGCACAGCAGGGTGCAACAGGCGAAGATCACATGATGCAGGAAGTAGCCCTTCTGGTTGTGGAGCTCCATGATTGGTGCAGTGAGCATACCGAAACCGGCGCTGGCCAAGACCAAGCCCAGACCTCCACCCCTGCACATGGATGAACAATGAGAGTTTCATTTTAAAGTTCCATGTACCACTGCGGCTGTCTCCAGAAGCATCATCCTCCACTTCTAATCCCAACAGATTTAATCTAAAATAACACTTATTAACCCTTTGTTGGTCACAATACAAAAATCACAATAAGAAAAGTTTTTCTTTCTCCACCTCACAGGGACTATTATAACATAAAACATAGGTTTATTTCTTTTACTGACCCTACATTTAACTAAAGTATTCAAACTCAAACAATATTCCTTCACCAATCTTACCATCATAATTTGTGACTTGGTTCAATGTAGATGTATTAACTCTTTGTGTTTGTGTCATCAGTTATTAGCATTAGCGATTAGCATTAGCATTTCATGACCCTTTACTATCATCTCTACTGTTTGGTTCAGCATGTTTTCAAAACATACATAAATACCAAAGTATTTCTGAAACATGATGAGGATTATTTATGTAAAATAGACTGTAAAAGTTAATAAAATGAAAAAAAAAGGATCGTACTTGCAATTTAGTGTCCTAAAAAAAGATCATAACAGAGGTGTTGTCACGGTTACGATCTTCTTCCTTGGTGGTATACTAGTATGACCTGAATATATCATTGATTGCCCAAGAAGTTTGGTGTCAAAGGACTTACATTTAGATTAGATATCAGGGTACAAAGTTACCTCTACCAAACATTTGAGATGACCAACAAAGGGTTAACCCTTAATGAACCACTGCTACTTTTGTGGTAGCTATACAAATATTTTGTATTTTTTAAATTTCTACCATTCTGAACTGATTTATCACCCATTCTTTTTAAAAAACATATTATCCACTATTTTGCAGGTGTTCTATATTTAATTCCCGGATCATGTCGATGTTTATGAAAAGTCAGTGTAAATTCAAAGTTAATTATATCAAGACAGAAAGATTTTGAAAATTATATTATTTTTTTCAGCTATGATATTGTCAACTGAATATAAAAACAAGTGTTTCCATCCACTGTCATTGATCCAACTCTATGGGTTTTATTGATGAATCAATGTTATAGAAGAGATGATGGTGTTTCCATGGTAACTACAGAGCATCTAAACATCCAAATGGGTCATATCTGTTGACCATAAAAAGATGAAGACCTGTATTTTACATGTATTATGTTTACATGTATTAATAAGATTAGTGGTTTAGAAGTTATTAAACAGTTTAATAAGTAGATGTTGTTGGACACTGGCAGCCGATTAAGTCTTTAAAGGTTAACAACTTCTATATTTGCATTTATTCATTATTGTATCTTTCATGATGGAACAGCACATATTAACAGTATTTGTAAATATTTTACAGTTGACCTCTGTGGATGTAACATATGTTTATGTACTTTGTAGTAACTTAATGAAGTTTGTGTCCTTAAGAAACAAATAATTTAAAACAAGTACTTTCTACTGGTACTTTACTTGAGCATTTAAATGTCATGGAACGTTAACTCTTATTCTACTAAATCTCAGAAACAAATATAGAGTTTTGTCATATAGTCAGTTATTACACACAGTTTGATAGGTTAGGGTTACCAACTAACTATATTACTTTTCTACTCAAAATTCAGTTTAGATTCAACAAAGCATCTAAAAAGGCTCTACATTAACCACGTACAATATTACATAGTTTTTTTATGTGCATTTATATGTATTGTGTTGTGGTTAAAATAGAATAATATGTGAGGATATAACAATAATTTTTGATACTGAAAATGTGACATTTTGAGGATTAACAGACTGATGGAGAATTTGTATATGACCATATTTGCAACATCCAGAGACTCTGTAAAGTAAAATATTATGCTTTTTTGTACATTAAATAAGTGGAAACAGCATGATACAACACTTTTCAGAATTTTTTTTAATGGAAGGTCATTTACAGCAAATAGACTTGCTTTTTTTAAAGTGCCGCATTGAAACTGTTGCCCTGTACAGAGGACAAAAATAAATTGCTGGATCTCAGGAGAATATCTGAGTACTTGACTAACCTCTGACATACAGTTGCAGAAAAGTGTATCACACCATCAAAGGTCATCAAAGACAATGTCTATGTAATCAAGTACTAACTCCTGTGTGTATCATGACTAAAACAGACAGAAAAGAAAATATGGCATGAATAAAAGCACTGTTTTTGTCAATATAATGTTATAGCTATCGTAAGAACTGAAATGACTTAGTTTTTATCAATAGAAAATGGACAATTGATAAATATCAGCTCTGAAATGAAACTCCTATGAGATATCTTTGTTGTTATCATTATATTTGTCCAAACAAATGTACCACGAATGAAAATGAAAAAGAAATTGAAGAAAACAAGGGTGCTCTAATGAGTTTTTTTCACAACTGCACCCCTGACAAAGCTTTGTGACAATGCATATTCCTGATAATCCAAGCTCATTTATCCCAAGAAGAAAAAGTATTTCTAAATTTAATCCATAAATTACCACTTCATCCTTGGAAAATAACTATGGATGCCATCAACTGCAAATTCATCAACATTTAAAAACATCATTTGGCAAAAGTAAAAATGATGCTTATCCAGACAACAAATAAAAGAAAACACCAGTGTAAATTTAATCAAGTCCAGAGTACAACAAATGAAAATGTGTGAAAAAGCCTCTATAGTCATCATGCTGTAATCAACACAATGTTTTATCCTAGTCTTGTGTGATTGTACCTTTACTTGTATCAGGTGTTAAAATAAAGAAGAAATTAAAGAAAATAAGGGTGGTCTAATAAATTTTTCCATGACCGTATATGAAAGTACCAGCATCTATAAATACTTGTCCTGTTAGCTCAAGGTTCACCACAAGATGGAGCCAATACCCAACGGTAGAATGAGTGCTCTATTGTCACTGCAGCACATTGGAGACTTCATCATGTGATTTGTCATAATAAACAAGTTTAGTTTTCAGTTATTATAGAAACAATTAAATGACTGAGACAATACTGATAATAAAGACAAACTCTAATACATCATCAACTGAACAGATAGTTTAGTTCCTACTTCAGTATAATACTCACTCAATACTAGTAGACTATCTCAGTATTTTAACCAAATTGTTTTATGTAAAATTACTTGACTGAGGCTTTGTACTTGGGTCATACAGAATTGGCATGGAAATCCAAAATTACTTCCATAATTCGCTGTTATTCTATAACAAATTCAAACATTTGTAGTCCATTTGGATAATGTAAACTGATGCTATGTAAAGTAATTTTTGCTTTGTAATTAAAAAAAGGAAAGCAAATAAGTGTAGGATTTATAGTGTTATATAAATGTGAAAAAATATGGAATAATGTCAGACGGCGGTAACAGCCTGCCTCATGTGCCTCCTCAGCAGCAGTATGTGGGTAATGAAAATAAAGGCTGAAAGCTCTCCAATGTGTTGTAATATCTGCTCACCTGATGACAGTTGGAGTGATTTCAGCGCAGAAAAATATGCTGAGGGTGCTGACAGCATGAGACGAGAACATGCCGATGATGGAAAAGGCCACAGAGAACTTCCTGTTTAGCGTGTCTCGCAGAACTATGAGGGAGGAAAAAAGCAAATATAATTAAGAATCACCAATACACAACATTCAACATTACCTTTAACCCATAAAGACTGTTCATCCACTAATACTATCTATACATATAAACAGTACATGGAATAAAATGCACTTTGTCATCTTTTCCCAATCATCAGATATGACCAATGTGGACAATCACGGGCTCCGTAGTTACCATGGAAACACCATCACCTTCTACAACATTGACTCACCAGTAAAACCCATGGAGTTGGATCAATGACAATGAATAGAAACATTTGGTTTAAAATTCAGTTATTGATATATATTTGCTGAAAATGTCACTTTCTCTTCAGTTTTCTCCGTTTTTGATATAACAACCCTTATGAAATATAAGAAAAGGCCTGATTTTTACTGAAGAACAAAAGAAATATAGAGAATAATAATAATAATAATAATAATAAATCACTTAAAATGGGCAAATAAGGAGAAAAATTATTTGGAAAATGCCACAAAAGTAACTGCATTTTTGGTGAAAATTAATTATTACTGCCTTTTTACTTTGTAGGTCAAAGTAGCACTGGGCCTTTATGAGTTAAAGGTCATTTTTAATTTTATATCTAATTTATCCATCTCCATACTGTACCATAAGATCATAGTAACTAAACAGAGTGCTTCTTACCTGTGTCATGACGGAGGCTGTACTTTCCAATCACTGGTGAATGACAAAAACAGAACATGACATTAGAAAGTGCACAGGGAAAGTCACTGCAGCACAAACAAGCAGCAAATCTGAAATAATGACCACACACTGTACTGCACATATAGGTCATATCTATTCCTATCAATTTGAGATTTAAAGTTCAACTTCTGAGTTTGTAATAGTGGTTTTCCCACAACTACACTATATATACATATTGATTTTTTTCTGACCTGACCCTGTTTTACTTTTTTGACTTGTATAGAAAATCTTTAAATGTCCGTTTAAATTTCAACAAACCAAATCTCTCCAGAAACAAAGCACAGCTCTGGGCTTCTACCAGTGTATATGTATATGTGTGTGTGTATGTGTGTGTGTGTGTGTGTGTGTGTGTGTGTGTGTGTGTGTGTGTGTGTGTGTGTGTGTGTGCATAATTTTAGCTACATTTATCAATTTATCAGAAATTTATTTGTTTAAGATATTTAACCCTTTAGCTCCTGATGCATTCTGAAAGGATGGTTTAGTTTCAATATTCAGAAAAAAAAATACTGTTTGTTCATGTATCTGATATATGGAAATAAACAGGGTGTCAAAACCACCTATAAAAAAATAAATAAATAAATGCACTGATTTTAGTTTTCATGTCAGGCAGGTTGACTGTAGAAAATGAGCATTTTATGAACTTCTACTGGTAACACTGGTCGACAAGTAAAATGCTTCCAGAATAAAACTAATGGCATTTTACCACATGTGTTACTGATAAACAAAACTCAAGTCTTAAATGTTGGTTGGCTCAAGTTTCCAAGATCAGTCTGGGATCAAAATGTGAAATTCTTACAATGAACAAGAGACTAGGTTTTAGTCCACAGGAATATTGGTCTCAGATCTACCAGATCTACTTCAAAACACTGTCTGCACATTATGATCCATTCACTTTACAGGTTCTTTCTAGTGGAATATTTACTAATCCATTGTATACATGTACATAAACCAGCATATATGTGGAATAACACACCATTATATATTAGAACATGAACTAACCAGCACTAAAGCATTTGTTTTCTGATTCATCTGATTAAAGTATGTAAGATTTAACACATTTAATGTCTGAAGAAGATACTTCCTAAAAAAAGTGTCGAGCAGTGTATCAGGGCATTTAATTCTGGACATATCTGTGTATTTGTACAGAAACTAAGGGGGCGGGGTTTAACCGGCTGCTCATCTTCTCATCCTTTGCCAAAGTTACTTACAGTTGAGCAAACCGAGCTGCAGGAGAGATGCCAAAGCTGTAATGATCATGAACGTAAGCAGCCCTCCACGTCGACCCATCAACCCCACGGCGGGACACAGTGCCAGACAGGTTGCCACGGCGATGCCAGCCATGGTGTAATAATCAGCATGGCACAGAGCAGTAGGCCGGGCCTCTGGGTCCATCATACTGCGGGCGAAACAGTGGTGTATCCCATAACCTGTGAGACTGTACAGAGACACAGAGGCAGACATGAGGAGGACGACGAGGAGGTGGAACCCGAGACATGCGTTTGCCACGGGGCATCTGAGGTTCATGTCTCTCTGGGGACGAGGTCATGTGAAATTCATGCTCTCTCAACACAACGGATGTTGGCTTTGATTAGCAAAGGAACAGTGCAAGCCCAGCCACAAACGCAACACACTTACGAGTTGACACACAGCACCACTATGTTTTTCCACAGGTTCCTGGTGCTCATCATCTTGACAATGCAGGTCCTCTGGGGTTTCTTGTGCAGCTCCTGCTCCAGCTCTGGTAGGAAACATGAAACGCACACCTTGAGACCTTTCCTTTCAGAAGGAAATTAGAAACCAGCCTCTGAGGAGCCTTCAGCCAAAGAAGCTAAAGTGCTTTGGGACCTTCAGATACGAACGGACATCCCTTTATATTTATCTGCTCTCTTGAGTTCTGCAAGAGGCAGCAGCAATGAATCAAACACCACCATGAGAGAGCACGACGCCAAGCACAGACCATGAGAGAGGACTGTGAAACAAATCAGAAACTGCCGAGCCAATGTACGGTGTTTAAAAGTTATCAATAGTTTTAACAACTCATTCATTCTGTAAAGACACTCGTTTGAATTATAATGTAACTGCCATATTTTCTGGATTATAAAGCACACACTTTAAACCCCCCCCCCCCCCCAAAAAAAAAACAAAAAAAACAAAAAAACAAACAGTGCACTTTATATATGGATTAATTCTGCTTGAATTTAGTGATTTCAAAGTGATTTTGTGTCGTTTTTTTTTGTCCCACCATACTGTACTTCATCATAATATTATAGTATGTGAATAAGTATAGTAACTGAATATAGTAACTGAAAAAGTGAGTGCGTTGTGTTGTATTTTACATTTTATAACAGAAACGTTTTGACAGTTATTGTGAATACGCTAATATTTGATTTAGTGGAATCAGAGTATTTTGTTACAACTCAACAAGGTTGGGTTATTGTGAATACACTCATTAACATTTGAACAAAAGTAAATTATTGTGAACATGTTTAATAACTGACTGACTTATTGTATCTGTTTTGTTTCGCTTAATGTGCTTTATAGTCCAGTGTGCATTATATATGATAAAAAAAAAAATCGAAAGTAAACCATTGATTGACAGTCCACCTAATAATCCAGTGTGCCCTATTGTGTGGAAAATATTATTTAAAAAAAAAAATTAAAATAGTTGTTGTTAGAACAGTTCATTACACAAAACAAGCCACATTGTTGTTTCTGTGGTTTTCTTGAAAAGTTTTGCGAGTTGTCTTATAAATGAAATGACAACATAATTAACACATTTATTGCTAATGATAAACTAATTTATTGCATTTAAAACAGTGGAAACAGAGCTAGAGGACAGGTCTTTATACATATCTCTATTCCCTTTAAATAATATGGACATAATATAAGGCTCTATTGAACTGGTGTATTTTAATGTGTTATTTAGATTTTATTTTATTTTATTTATTTTTTTATTTTTTACAATTCAAGTTTGGGACCATAGAACATACACTTGTTATTGTTAACATTATGACAGTAATTCTAATTTCCCCCCTCACTCCCCCCTCCACCCATTTTCCCCTTTCACCACTAATCACTCCATATTCTTTAGTTGCTCTTTACATTTAGTATCTTTCATTGTAATAATGTTGTCAATTTTGTTGTGAAGGAGTGGGACTTGATAAGTTTTTCTTCCTCCCACTCCCTTTCCACTGTGTTATATGTAGAACTGTATGACAAATCTGACTGCTAGTCATGTATTTATGTATTTGTTTGTTTATCTGTTTATTTTCTTGCTTGGCTGTTTTTCTTTACACTGTGTAGGAATGGGCGGTATGCAAGGTATCATACCTTATGAGGTTTTTTTTTTTGCCATACCGTTCTACCGTCCATCCTCTAGATGGCAGTAATGCAAAGTTTTGAACGTCCGTTGGCTGCCTCTAAGAAGCAGCTAGCACCACAGATGCTGTGTTAGCAGAAGCATTTCGTTTAAATAACCTACAAATATGACGTATATAGTTTATGTATTGTACTATTGGTTATAATGGTATGTGATGCCAACATATTTTGATTCAAGACGCTACAATTTATGTTACAGGGTATCTGAAACGCGAGCTAACAAGCTAACAGCAAACGTCATGACAGCCATAGAGTTTACGATGACAACAAAACAATTGTGCTAAACGTTAACAAATACTGGCGCTGCCCTAAATTGAACACATTGCACTAGCCTCAATAACTGTAGATTACTATATCCAGTTGAGCTACTATTAGTCATTGTATCTGGCTGGTGTTAGCAACTAAAATGACTGTTCAGAGTTACAAACAAATCGCTAACGTTAGCATGCTAAGTGCTGCTACAGTGATTGCTACCTTTGAGATGTGTTGTGCTATGAATATGAATAAAGTCTGCACTAATATTAAATACTGCACTTGGAGCTATACGACCACTAATAAACTGTTCTTCTGTCATTTATAGTTTATTATTTATGTATAGTAGCTTACAAAAGTACTATACCGTGATATATACTGTATACCGCCAGTGGTTCATATTATAGCTGGATATACATTTTTGTCCACATCGCCCAGTCCCAACTCTGTGTTTAGTTTTGAGTTTAGTGTTTATTTAAATTGTGTCAAACTTATAATGGATGATTCTGTATTGATGAAGCTTAACACTTATTTTTAGGCTGATGATAGGAAATCTATAATAGAAGGAGCTTGAATACTTAATTGGTTTTCTACTCTTGTACATTGAAATTTACTGCAATCATTTAATGAAGATCTGAATGTACCCAATAAACTACATAAACTCTCAGGTTGTAATTACTTTTCCAATGAGCTATTGCCTGCTCTTTCTATAGTAATATGTGTTTTTCCAATTGCATTTGCATTTCATCATATGAAGATGAGAAACATTGCTCCCTGTAACATGTGACACACATGAAGAGCATCTCTGTTTTTTGTGTTAGTTGCATGTCCATTTCATCACACACCAAGAAGCAGCTGCAGCATAACAGTGATGAGGATATAAAATAATTTGTGTAATGAAGTGAGTCAAGCAAAAAAAGAATAAACTTTGGAGCCATATGGATTTTCCTCATTCTGCAGTTCCACTAAAAATGGCCTCACCTGTGAGAACTCCATTTGGCTCGGTTGTCATGTCAACCTGGTTCTTTCTGGCAATGCGTAGCATCATGGCTTTAGACCGCCTGTAGTGCTGGGTGGCCAGCAACCAGCGCAGGGACTCGGGAAAAATCCTGAACAGACACAGAAAGACAGAAGACAAATGAGAGGAAAAAAGGATTAGAAAAGAACATGACAAAGACAAGGTTATTATTGTTCTGAAAAAATCAGGTGTGACAAAATGTTCAACAATTGAAATAAAAACAAGATTTGCCAAAAAAGATTAAGGAACTGCACCATTCGTATGTGTACAAAACTCACTCAAATACATACACACTATATCTTCCTGAGATGCAGGGAAGAAAAAGGTTAAGCTTTTTAAAACAATATTATTTTTACACTAACTGCAAACTGCATGTCTTGAAATGAAAAAGCATAATACAAGAGCTTTTTTAGATATATTTTTGTTATGGAGTGTTATTTTCAGTGGACCGTTTTTCTTCAAGTGTGCAGTAAAGAAACAGGCTTCCTTGTACAAAGAAAATGTTTGCCGTTTGCTGAATACCAAAAAGAGAATCATTTAACTGAGAAATTAAAATAAACAAAACAAAGTGGTATTTAAGATTGGCGCACAAAGTAAAATAAGTATAAAGACATAAACTACTATTACTAAGAGAAAAAAATATTTGCATAAATGTGCAATACAGTCCCCCTCACTATCATGTGGTTCACCTTTCACAGCTTTGCAGATTATTTTTTTACAGCAATTTTGCACACTTTTTCTCGTCTTTTTCTTTTTTTTTTTTTAACAGTGTATGACTGCACATTGGATTCAGTGTTCTGATTGACTAAGGAGCTGTAGGCCATTGTCAATTGGCCTACATCTCCATGCTGTGTGTCACAATGCATTAAGCTTTGCCAAATTTACATAAATGTTCCATCACTGTTCCACCCCTCACAAACATTTGACCTGATTTGCTCTATCTCTTATCATTGTTAAAACACATTTTTGGTGTTCTTGACCTTTGACCTACATTCACCAAAATTTAATGGGCTCTATGTGAGACCACCTCATACATTTTCTAGTTTTTGCATAAAATTGCTGACCTTCAAAAAAATAAACAACCCCAGCCCCACCCGACAAAAAACATACCCCTCTCCCCTTTCAGAGGGCAGGATAATAATTGTAAAAAAATAAATAAAGCTGACTACTTTGTGGATTTCAATAGGTCACACATGAAAACATCTAGTTGAGTGAATTAAATTAAATTAAATTAAAATAACCCTAACCCTATGCAATTCAATATGGTCATATCAACTAAATTTTTTTGTGTGTGACCATAAAAAGTCAAAATTATCAGATAAAAAGTCAAAATCATGAGATAAAAGTAAAGAATATAAGATAAAAAGCATAAATTATGAGATAAAAAGTAAAAAATTATGAGATAAAACTCAGGATTATCAGATAAAAGTCAGAATTATCAGATAAAAAGTAAAAATCATGACATAAAAGTTGAAATTATGAGATAAAAAGTCAAAATTGAAGAAGAATTTTTAAGTTGATTCAATGTTTTACTTTTTTCAGTGCTCATGTCTCTGTTAACCCTCTGTCTGATGATGGAAGGAAAGAAATAGTTCTTAGTAAAGGCGGTTGTTGAGTCCAGCAGTGAGAAGAAAAGTTGAGAGAATACTTCTCAGTGGAATATTTGCACATGTACAGGCATGTATTACTACTAAAATAACTACATTTCCTCTAAGAAAATTATTATTTTTAAAATGGAATCATTAATTCTTTTATTTTCAGTGAGTAGTGCAGCATGGTGGTTGTCATTTTCTTCATAGCAGCAGAATCTTTAAATGGTAAAACACAGATTGCACTAGGGAGGACAATGTCGACAGAAACAGTTGCCAAATGGCAGCATTATTTCAATATCACTGCCAGACTAGTGGATGGTGATAAAATATGTGGAGAGGAAAAATCTCATGAATCTACAAGTCCACGTAAAAAGCTTAGACTTAAGGGCAAACGCAGTAACTAAAGTAGAAAAGCACTCAGAGAGGCAGATCAGCCTCCACCCACACTTTCATTTCTGCGAGTCGTTTTTAAAAAAAAGAAAGAAAAGCAAACACACAAATAACCATGTGTTACAGCTGCCTTAAGTGGAAGCTTGTTGATTTGTCCTGAGCACATGTTTTAAATATATGGTTTTGTCGAGTTACTTCTTCTGCTTTTCACAAATACCCGTTACAAAAAACACAAACTAAAATTCACCATTCAAGCAACAAAGCTATTTTAAAAGCTCTGTCACAAACCAAATAAGATTTCAAAAGTGGAGAAAATGTAAAACTATTACAGCCTCGGTGAAGAAACAGGCCTGAACACAAACAGGAAGAATAAAGACAATAGGAGAAAGACAGTATTGTTTGTGAGTCAAAGCAGAGTGTGCTCAGTATTGTGTAGTGCAGTGTGTACTGTACAAGCCATCGCCTGGCTCAGCAAGTGAAGAATCCGCCCCCCACCTACCCACCCACCCACTCACTCACTGTGGATTTCCTCAGAGGGTGGGGACTCACCAGACGTAGGGTAGCATCAGAACGAAAGGGCTGATTATGACAATCTGGAGGACCTGCCAGTCATCTCGGTTCGGCCAATGGCGACAGAGCGCGGCCACCCCTGGCATCAGGAGCTGCCCGCCCACCATTAGAAAACTGGCCACCATGGTCATAGAGAAACGCCAGCCTGGCAAGCACAGCTCAATCCCTAAAATAAAGACAAGAGGAGACAGAAGAACGGTTAGATCAGGGGTCTCAAACATGTGGCCCAGGGGCCAAATGCAGCCCACCAATTGTTCCAATGTGGCCTGAGGGATGAAGAGTATAATAAGCAATTAAATGGGTCCATATTTTCTTCTCAGTTTTTTCTTTGCCTATAAATGACGTTTTACTGCAGAAAATAATATTAAAATATGAAAATATTTACATTTACAAACTATCCTGTAACAATAAAATGTGAATAACCTGGAACTAATAGGAACAATCTGAAGTGTCTAAAGAAAATGAGACAATTTTGAACCATTTTATGAAATGTCTTTGTAGAACTAATCCTTAAAAAAACACATGGACAAATGATAAGTTGAGGCAGAATATTGTTAAAACTGCTCTTATTTCCATTATGAAATGTAACCTTTTTTTGCATTTGGATAATTCATAAAAGTATTTTCATAATTTTATGTTTTTTTGGTTTGTTTTTGCACTAAAACAATGACAACAATTTGGAGTTGTCATAATTTATAGGTTATTATGTTTTCATTTTAGTAGTCTGACTCTGACCCATTGGAGATCAAATCAGGCTGAATGTGGCCTGAAAAAAATGAGTTTGAGACCCCTGGGTTAAACTCTGCACTGAGAAAGAGACAAATAATGTAGAATGTGTGTGAGCATGATGTGTTTGTGGATGTGATTATAGTACAACCACAAACTAAGCTGCAGCATTAATGGTCTGTATGTGATGTTTGTTTAACGGTGGGGCCAGTATTGGATTTCCTCTCTGAATTATTGAGGACTTGTTATTAGTGATCCTCCCCCTGAGAACGGACCGGCTTAACACCACAGAGCTCATTTAGATTATTTTTTTTAATAGCTTTAATAGTGACAGTACATGTGGGAAAAGTGTTTCGGTTTGATAAAATGCAAATGATGCAGCACATGTAGGACTTTTAGCATCACATAATCACAGAGATCAAGAGTATAACCAAGACAAACAATTAACACAAACATTTAGTAGCTATTTATTTAGTGCTATGTCGTTTGGCATTTTTAACTTATGAATGTGATTTTATGGATGTGACCAACAGACTGCAGTACAATTTCCTTCAGGACCAATAAAGTATTTATCTATCATTGGTGAGAGAGTTTATCACTCACAGCACATGTAATTTTAGATTTAATTTGACAGTTTTACAATAAATACATTATTTTAATCATGAATGCCAAGTTATGTCATATTATGCTAATAATGTAAATAACAATGTGTACTTTTACAGTTTTTTCTTACTATTTACTTTTACAATTGTTCAGACTGGTCATTACTGTAATACTGTAGTAGTACATTCACCATTTTTTTGTTTTTCGAGATTTTTGATCAAAAAAATTGTTGACCCTCTGCCTGTTTTTCTAGTATCAATTTACACGTTGATCTTTATTAAGACACGTGAAACTATAATATGTAAAAAAAAAATAAATAAATAAAAATAAATTACACATAACTTTCATAATAGAGTGGCTTTATTGGCACTGACAATAAAGACGTTAGCATAAAGACACAATATAATCACCTGTACTTCTACTTAGATATGGTATTTTACATATTTATCAAATCTAAAGTGATTAAAAATGTTGTCAAATAACTTTGACATTGCACTGATGATTTTAAAGCATTTTGTGATATTTTATGCAAAGTACAGGGGTGACTGCGGCTCAGTTGGTAGAGCGGTTCATCCAATGACTCCTGGCTCTGTCTGTCCACATGTCCTTTGGCAAAGACACTGAACCCTGACTTAGTCTCCCAGTAAGAAACCTACTGGTAAGATGTGAAGCTAATGTAAAGCACTTTGAGCACCATGAAGGTGGAAAATGTAATTAAATTAAATTAAATATAACTTCATATAGCCCAATAACTGCTCATTTCATAATTGGTAATTTGTTGTTATTTGTCAAAATCTCAAAAATAATGTAGTATTTTCTTGGACAATGCTATTCACATATTTTTAAAAAATGACCCATTTATGAAATTCTCAAAGCTCAACACATTGTACGTTTTCTGAAATCAACACCAGTGCCACTTTACTGGCTCTTTATCCATTATTTCTGAAGCTTCAAAGTAAGAAACATGGCTCCCCTGCTCTGTTAATGTTTTTTCTTTCTTTCTTTTTCCACTGTAACTGTGCCTTAATTTCCCCCCTGACTGGGTTCCCATCCCCTCCCCTACTGACTGTAACATGGTACAGTCCAGATGGCCTGGCCCATATGGCAAGGTCTTTGTGAAGGTGACTATTGTGGGTGAGAGGATGGCAGTGTGGGGGGGTGGGGGGGGCTCACAGACCCAGGCTCATGTACTGTCAATTCCCACTGTAGGAGAGAGAGAAATGGCAGAGGAGGGGGAGCAGCAAGAGAGGGGCAGAATACCAATGACTTTTGTGTGAGGAGGACAGGAAAAGTCCCTACATTTAGCTGCAGAGTCACCGGAGGGAGACAGACAGAGGAAAAGGATGGAAAATGATTCAGCTACAGCAAAAGCCAATGTCAGGAGGGGGAAATTATGCGCATTAAAGGAAATCCCACTTTATCTGTTTTGTAATGTCTCCAAAATCCTAAAACACATGAAGGAAATGACATTGTCTCATCCCAGGCAGAAGTGGAAGAAATATTCAGATGCAGAGAAATAACAGTGTCAACATGTAAAAATACTGCAAATAATATGTAGATGCTAAAGATGTGAAATGAGCCTTGGCTATAATCGTCTGTATTTTGGTACTACTGTTTATTAATATGCACTTCTTCGATTTCAAGCTTCAAACATTACATAAGAACTCATATGCTATTTAAATTAGTGATCGACTGATAATGATTTTTTGGGTAGATTATTTTTTTTATACATCGTCCTTAGCTGCTGACTGATACAGGCCACCGATATTTGGAGCAGATACTGATTTTTTTTTTTTTCTGAAATTATCACAAATGTAATAAATAACTTTTGTTTTGTGTCTTCTGTCCTGTTGCGTCTTTTTCCCTGCCATGATTTACTTACAGATACTGCTGTCTACACTGGAAAAAATACGTTTTTGGTGTAGTAATATTTATTAGTTTATCTGTCACAATTTCTATTTTCTAATTTGAAGTAAAGAAGATTTGCTGACATTTCTTACCATTACAGAAAGAGGAAATAAAAGCAGTATTGGCTCCAAATATTGGCTTAGAAATATTGACAATGGATGGAGGATGAACGACAAGACAGATTTAAAATATTAAAAGTAATAGTAATTATTTTAAAAATGGGGAAAAAATCATGCCTCAATGATGAGATGCAATAAAATATTTTATAGTGAGACAATTCTGAGAGGCAAAAAAAAAGCAACCTGTATCAGTCATTGGCTAAGACTGATGTAAAAAAGGTATCTGTATCTGCATAAGGAGCCATGGACAACAGGATCTGCAGTGATTCACTTGTGTCATGTGTTGACCTGTGACCCCAGACCTCCTCCCTCACCCTTACCTGTCTGATGGATGGACCTGTCCATCTACAACTGGACGTACATCCATGGGAGTGGATCTGTCCTTCACTGTGGTTCTCACTGTGGTTCTCCCCAAGATTTCTTTTTTTTCCCGTTGGGTTTTGGAGTTTTTTTCTTGCCGAGAAGGAGGGTCTAAGGACAGGGGATGCTTTATCTAATTCTGTGGCCCTGTGAGAGGACATTGTTCTATTCGGGGCTTTATAAATACAATTTAATTTAATTTAATTGAAAAAATAAAAATAAAAAATTGGTATCAGTGTCAGCCCCAAAAACTCCATATCAGTCAATTACTGGTCAAACAGGGTCATTTTCTACTGCATTGATTCACCAGTAAAACCCATAGAGCTGGATCAACAGCAAATGATGGAAATGCTTGTTTTAGATTCACTTAATGACAGATTTTACTAAAAAAAGTGAGTTTTTCTTCAGTTTTCTCCATTTTTGATACAATAACCTTCAACTTTAATCTGAGCTTTTATAAACATCTACATGATCAGTAAATTAAATATAGAAAAATACATGATTTATACTGATGAAAATGAAAAATACAGAACCTAATATTACAATAAATGATCGATACAGCAAAAATTCTAATCAAAATAATTTGGGAGGTAACACAAAAGTAGTGCTGGCTCTTTATGGGTTATTGTTGATAAGTAGGTCTCAAATTGTTCTGTATGGAACAATTCGAGACCTACTTTTGGGACATAACTAGTTGAGATAGCCAGTTCTGTAGCAGCTCGATGGTTCCATATGGTGTTTCAAATACCAATATTTATTAGACACGCAGCCATTAACTGATTTGGCTCATTGATCCACAGTGACAGGACGTTTTACACAGATAAGAGTAGATCTTTGTTTCTGCCTGTGGCCAGTGGCTACTATTAGACCTCTCAACTGGAACGACTGACTTTGAGAGAAAGTATTAGCTAGAAAAACACAATTATGTTGATGTTCAGTTCCAGATTTATGGATTAATTACTTGTTCAGTGATCCACAAATACTGCTAGTGTAAAATTCAACAGAGCGGGCAAATGATCAGGCTGTTTATCTGGATGAGTTCATTCTTTTTGTTTGATTGAAACCTGAAATGTCAGTAATAATGAAATGCCAGACATAATCCTTAATTTCACAAACTATGTGTGTGCGCTGCTTGGTATGAAAGTACGGAAGGACAAAGTTCAGCCATTAAGCTCAGCAAAGATGTAGATTATCTTTCATTACCAAATACTAGAGCTGCACAACATATTGTTTGAGCATCGACATTGCAATGTACTGTACGTGTGTGCAATAGTCACATGACAGGTCCTGTTAATGTAGGAGACAAATGAGCTCAACATTTTCTCATTGAATTTCAATAGAACCTGACACACACTGAACACATCACCAATATTCTGAACCAGTGTGGAGTGAGTCACTGGTAACAAGAGTGAAAAATGAGCGACCAACAAGGGAAAATCAACCAAAACCAACAGGAGAAAATCACCAAAAATCAACAAGAGAAAATCAACCAAAACCAACAAGGGACCCCCCCCAAAAAAAAAAAAAACAACAACAGAAAATCATCCAAAACCAGCTAGAGAAAATCAACTCAAAACCAACAAGAAAAAAATCACCGAAAACCAACAAGAAAAAAATCAACCAAAACCAACAGGAGAAAATCACCTAAAACCAACAAGACAAAATCAACCAAAACCAACAAGAAAAAATCACCGAAAACCAACAAGAGAAAAATCAACCAAAAACCAATGAGAGAAAATCAACCCAAAACCAAGGCTGGCTGCCAGAAAGAGAAGCAACATAAGTTATGTGGAATTATTTTTTCCTTTTAATTCCTTTTTTTTGGATTATTATAATTTTATTTACTTGTATTTTTTATTTTATTTTTAATTATTTATTTATTTTATTTTTTATTTTTATTATTAATTTTATTTAACTATCTCAGTTACAAGAAGGGTGACACTGAAACGCATGTACAGGAAGAGTATGTGAACAAAATCATATTTGTTTGTAGAAATTATGTTAGCTGATCAATATTTGAAGTAGGTGTGATAGAAAAGGGAAACAACTAAAACATGCAGGACACTGGCCCATGAGGACCGGAAGTGAGAACCACTGACCTAAGCCAATGAACCAGAATAGAGAAAAGCTACTGCTGATCAGATAATCAATTGAGGAAAAAAAGTAATTACATTTTTCATTAAAAATTAAACTAGAAGATACAGCTTTAAAGTGAATATAGGAAAATATAACTGACAAAATACAGTGAAATTAAGTGATAGTGAAATGTATAAAGCAGAAAACTGCAGTCGGAAAAATACTGGCGTGTGGTCTCCCCGTTTGGCTGTTCTGAGAAACAAACAAGTCCATATCTCTGCGGTACCTCAGTCCTCAGCAGTCAATAAGCATGGATCAGACAGAGCCAGACAAACACCCACACACAGAGAAATCAACTCTACCTTGGCAGTGGAAATATATCCTCAAGCAACCTCACGAAACAGAAAAAAAAAAGAAATACAAACTCTGTGGGGTGTTTGTCTGACCCCACTGAGTCTGCACATGAACACACAAACACACCGTCGTTCCACTATCAAACACATTCAGATGTTTTATTTATGCCAAAGTACCAGTACAACCATGAAAAAACACTCCCCACTAGAACTAATATGACAAATACTCAAGTAAAAGCAGAGGTGGTAAAAGTACTCCTATTCAGTACTCAATTAGAAGTACAACTACTTGTGTGGAAAAAAATACTCTGGTAAAAGTAGAAGTAAGGATTCGACTCATATACTGAAGTAAAAGTAAAAAAGTACAACTTCTCAATTATAATTAAGTAAAAAGTAAAGTATAGTATAAAGTCAAAATTTAGTGTCATTGTCACAAGACAACAAAATTATGTTTGGAGGATCAACAATGCTGCCTCATTTGATATATAAAAAAACAAACAAACAAAAAACACGGAAAACAAACAAAAACATTTCATTATACATCAGTGTCCATAGTGTTAGCAGCAGGGCAATGAGAATTAAAAAATGTCAGATACATGGAGATGGACTAACTTGGATTTTCTATTGAGCAATAAAACATTTGGAAAAAATTCACAAAGGTAATAAAGTCACGTCAGGTTCTCTAGTAACAAACTAAGGTTAAAAATATGAATTGCATTTTATGAAAGCTGTATAAAGGGTTCATATATATATATATATATATATATATATATATATATATATATATATATATATATATATATATATATATATAATAGCGTGAAGTTTGTGTTGAAGTCTGATATTGATATTGAAGGTATCACGGCTGCATGGGAGGGGTTGGTCAAACTGAAATGTCGTTTTGTGATCCTTGGATATGCAAAATAACAAATAAAGCTTCTTGATTCTTGAAGTCTGCGTCTCAGCCTTGATTTGTTTTCGTGTTTGCATCAGTCCAACTGCCTGTACATGTGACTTCTATAGGTTTTTTTGTTTGTTTGTTTTTTTAGTGAAATTCCTCAGTTGTCTATACAGATCTGCCGTGCTTCTCCTGTTCCTCTATCATTGTGGATCAGTGGGTTTACTCTGTCAGGATGAGGGCACAAACAGCAGCAGGATTGTCATTCTCTTCCCTGTTGTTATCTGTGTGTTACCATTGTGAATGTTCCCTTCACTACATGAAAGAACAACAACCCCCGACCTGCAGCACATACGTACAACCTGAAAATAGCAAGATTTGACAGAAACTCTCTTTCTTTTTGTGACATTTTCTCTTATAGGAATCAAATCCTTTCATTACCATAGCATACTTCCTCATGTACATATGACTTTCATCCCGTCAAAGGTACTTTCATTATATCCTGTACTCAGCTTTGCCGACTATAAGTGTGATTTTTTTTTTTTTTAAAGGTCTGGTCAAGTAAATTCCACAGAGCTTTTACTTCTACTCCACAATAACAATGATGGTGCCTGACCTCCATCAATGACACGGCCGTAACCATGTGTGCAGATGCAGTAGATCCAGCCATGTGAGGGCTGCAGTGCTGCTATTTGATTAGAAATGTCCTTCAGTGAAATACTTCAGTACTCTGGCTCATGTGGATGTTTCTGTTGCAGTGGCAGGACAGGCATTGTTCTTTCTTCCATTACTATGCAATTCTGCTTTTAGGGTTTCCCTCTAACACAGGGGTGTCAAACTCATTTTAGTTCAGGGGCCACATTCAGCCTAGTATGGTATAAAGTGGGCCGCACCAGTAAAATAATATAATTAATAGGATAAAAATGTATAAAATAATGTCAATGCCAGAAATTTCTATGTTTTTGAATGAAAAAAATAAACACAAATTGTTCGCCATGAAAATGCTCGGTGCAAAGAATTGACAGGATTTTAATGTGACAACTTTTTTGACTACACTTATGAGTACTCATTCTTAATTTTAAAGGATATATTTCATAGTTCAGAGACGTCAGAGTGAGATTAAATGAAAATGGGGTTCACATAGCCTTGTATACTATGTCTATGGGAGTTCACCTTACAGCCTGATCGATGTTTCTTTTCTCAAGAAGTAATGCCTGTGGATGTGGTGATGATGGGAAGTCATAGGTTAGCTCTAAGTCGTACTTGCAATTTTTTAAGTCGTACTTGCAATTTTTTAAGTCGCATTTGCAATTTTTTAAGTCGTACTTGTCATTTTTGACAAATACGCACAAGTATCCAATCTGTGGACACAAATCAATTGACAGCTATCTTACATCATAGTCCAAATCATGTTTTGCCTTCACTACATGCAGCCAGAAAACAATTTATTACAATGTTGTGAAACATTTAAAGCATTGGAAAAAAAAAAGATGGAGATGTAGTTTTTTGTGATAATCACCAAACTCTACTTTTATCTCTATTCTAGAACAATAGTGTAGTCGGATGAAATACACAGCACTAACAAGTCTATGTATGTGAAACAGAATACATCTCACATCCTGTACTAATGTATTTTAATGCAGTAAAGATGTTAAAGTATACTCATTTCTACTTTGTTGTGGATGAACTATACCTGTATTTAATCCATTAAAATTAACCTGGAGACATAGATCTAAAGTTTTAAGGATCGACTCAAATTTCAATACAAGCATAGCAAACCGACATAAAATGTGTTCATGTACTAAACAAAGACACACACTGCTGAGGGCCTTTTGTTCCAGCTGAGTGGGAGAATGGGTCTTCTTGTGCCGATTATCTCATTGCCCCCCCCCCCTTGTGTACTGATGCCCCCCCCCTCCCATCCCCACATGGCCACTGTTCCCTCTCGCTCATCAGGGCTGAAGTGGCTTTCTCGTCCTCTGTAAAGCCTCCATCCCCCATCTGTACCCACGTTCCTCACCCCTTCCTCCACCTCCTCCTTTTCCACTGTCTTTACATCTGAAAGTGAACTGTAGCAACTGAAAACAAAAAGTCTAATGGAAGAAAGGCAGACTAAAACAAAAAAAAAGAGAAGAAAAACAGCTGATCTAATGGCCCAGATGATCTTTGATGACAAATGGCTGACAGCACCATCACACACACTGTGCTGTCTGCTGCTCCTTTGCTAACCTTGCCTGAGGCATGAGAACCAAGCATAGAGACAATTGGCTTTCAACCAGCATGAGTTCAGAGTGAGAGCACAGACTGTATGCGTGTCTCTTTCATATGAATGGGAGGTGGCAGGAGATGGTTAAAGGTAATATACACGTTATTCTTGCATTTTATGTCAGGACGGACAGGTTGGTAGCACTAAAAAAGAACCATTCCAATGTTGGAAAATTAACCAACTTCGGTAAATAAGTAATGGGTATTTACATTAACTGACCCATGTTCTGTAAAAGGCACCAAAATACACACAAAAACTATACAGTAAGACACTGAAAAATATACAAAGTTAACACACCAGTTGTAATATGACCTCAGACAGGACTGACAAGTAACATAATATCCTATAAATAATGTCAACTCCAAACTTTTCTCTGTTTATTTTTCAGTAACAAAAACACATTTGACCTGATTTGTCCTATCTTTTATCAACGTGGAAAAACATTTTTGGTGACTGCGATTGTGACCTTTGAACTACATTCACCAAAACTGGGAAATGTAAATGGGATCTATTCTGGATTAATGTAGGACATTCCGGACTCGGATGTTTCCGACTGCACTTTTTGCAAGAGTAGGACTTTTTGGACAAATCATATTTTCATATGTAATATATAATATAGTCAAGTTAAATTATCAAAATCATACAAATTACATTGCAAATATATAACCTCACATTATTAGTTGCTGATGGCTTGACTCATTTGAGGGACACCGCACTAGATCAGGCCCTTCCAGTACTAGAGGACTTCGATACTACCTATGTCACAGGGCAGGTTCCGCAACAGAAGGCTCAACCAGGTTCACTGCAAGGCGTCGTACAAATACCATCTCAGAGGGCTGGAACAATAACTTCCCGTCCCTAGTTGGACATGCATACCCAACAGTTTGGAAACTAATTGTTTGCTGGCAGAGTGTGCATATGTCACTGGAGTCCTACTACAAGATGAACGTGGGCTCTGAAACCAGGACCAGGAACTTCAATCAAGGCTGCAGCATCTCTGTGAGGATAGAGCTTCTGTCGCTAAATCCATTCTAGAACTCCATCCAATCTACAACTTTAATGTGTTCCAGTGAATAATAAAATGATATGCAAATAAACATACATTTATGGTGTTTGTTTGTTTTGTCTGAAATGTCCTACTCTGCACAAAGTGCAGTCCAAAACCTCCAATCTGGAACGTTCTAGGCCAAATCGTCCAAGTCCGAAATGTTCGTCCACCATTCTGGACCACCTGACACATTTCCTGAAAATTTCATGGAAATTTCATGGAAATTGATCCAGTAGTTTTCTTTTAGTTTGTTTTTGTGTAAAAAGTTGCTGACAGACCAAAAAAAAACCCCACCTCTTTTTATGGGGGGGGGGGGTAATTACATAAAAATTCTGAAACCATCTACATCCACAAACTATCCTTTGAAAATTTTGAATAACTTGAAAAACCTGGGATTTCACAAGAAAACCAAAAAAATATTTAAACAATCTTGCCCCTCTGTTTATTATTTACACATGTGCTGTGCAACTTATAGATGACAGTGGATCTACATTGAGCAGTGTACTGACAAAAACAGTGTTGTTATTCATTCCATGTTTTCCTTTCTGTGTGTTTTAGCCACATGATACACACAGTTGCATAACTATTGTTTTTGATGACTTTTGATGTTCAAATCATTTTTTCCTTGCATGAATGTTGACAACTGATTTGATATTGGTGCATCCAGCTTGAGAATTAAGGAAATCCTATGTGGGAAAACACAGTTTCACCAATTATAAGAGATGTTTTGCATTGATTATTAGTTCATATGTGATCTGAATGCCTCACCTGGAGCTTTTCTGTTGGACATGTGTTTCCATTTTATTTCATGTTCACTATTTTCTTCCACTTTATAGTCTAAGCCACCAATAAATTATTGAGAAGATTTAAAGATAAAAAAAAAAACCCCAAAAAAACATGGCCCCATTTATAGTCCCATGTTGATGACTTCAGAGGAAAGCAGTGATGGGAAACAGAAATGCCTGACAAGGTCACAGCATGACAGTACTTGAGTCCAGCTGAGTCAGCAGTACTCATGCTCGCAGCTCATAACACACTGTAACATTATATCCTGCCTGTGTTTGTCATTGCATCAAGTCTCTGAGGGACAGAGAGAGAAAGGATACAATGACCTTTTTCACTGTTAATACAGAAACTTAATCTTACTGGAAAGTTTAATGAGCATATTTCTCCCAAAAAATTGCATTCTTTGTGGTTCAGAAAAGCTTTCAATGTGTTGACTCACTTTTAATGGGCAAAACTAAAAGAAGAAGAAGCTTCTCAAATCACTTCTATAGCTAAATCTGTTTTGTTTAGTTTTTTTGGTAATTGATATCTGTGTTCAATATGTCCTACATGGTAGAAGTTAAAATTATAAGTTTTCTGAACATGTTTGGACTCTGTTTCTCACCTATTTGGAGAAAGTTAGACTGATTACCAGCCCCTGTTCACTGCCTGTGCCACTCTTTATTTCTTTTTTTGATCAAGAACTGGCTAGTTACTTAAATAACTCTTACACACATCTGAACCTTTGTTTCTTAGTTTTTTTTCGTTTTTTTTGGGGGGGGGGTCTGTCTTCTATAATGGAAAACTGCCAAATAAATACAATGGTCTATGAGTAAAATGCTTCTGGAATAAAATTGAAATAGAAATGTTTCCACGTGTGTTACTGATAAAGAAAACTTAAGTCTTAAATGCTGGTTGGCTCAGGTTTCAAAGATAAATCTTGGGTCAAAATGTGAAATTCTTAGAATTAAAAAGAGAATAGGTGTTAGTCCAAAGAATATTGGTCTCAGATCTACTTCAAAACACTGTCTGCACATTATGATCCATTCACTTTACAGGTTCTTTCTAGTGGAATATTTACTAATCCATTGTATACATGTACATAAACCAGCATATATGTGGAATAACACACCATCATATATATATTAACCAGCACTAACGTCATTTGTTTTCTGATTCACCTAATTAAAGTATGTAATATTTAGCATATTTAATGCCTGAAGCAGATAATTTCTAAAAAAAAAAAATAATAATAAAAAAAAATAGAGCAGTATGAAAGGTCTAATGAAATTGATCAGTACTTTTAATAAACATAAACATTTAAGATGATCAATGATTTGTTTACTGTGCAGGACGAACACCAGACTCCTACTGTTAAGCCAAGTATTTAAGTGATCAAGACCCCGGCACTGTTTATTTCAGGCATTAGTGTGCGTGCTGGGTGATCAGATAACATGAGGACAGGTGTGAATGAGGAGGCACTGGAGCCTTATCGCCCACAGAACAGTTGGAACTGGGCCGGCCCACATATGGCCACATTCTTTTGGAAGAGGCCGAGCAAATGGTCCTGGGCCACATTGAATGAGTCTTCAGAGTAAACCACAGCATATACAGTCAGAAAAATATCCACACCCTTAAAACTATACCCTGTTTCTAATATTATCCTGAAATATTAACAGTTTATTGTTTATTTTAAAAATAACAAACCTAAATTGTTGCCAATATATCACAAATGCATGGGGTGTCCAAAAACTTTTTCTACCGCTGTATATATGTATTTACTAACAACAACAAGCATTTTACTGTTTGACTTTTTGACAAATTTGAATAAACCCACTCATTCTTTTTCAAAGTAAGTTTCAAGTTTTGTTCTATGTATCCGATTGTCAGTGTTTTTCAAACACAGGTTTCATATTTGTGAGGAAAACAGTATTTTCTAATAAACAATGACACTTGGTGATTTGTTGTCACTGGTAACTACACCATTTGTTTTGTGTATTTAAAATGCAATATCAGAATAATATGAAATAAAAAAAATTTAATGCAGTTTTTGTTTAAAAACACTGTCAATTACAGTCTAATAACAACAATCAATTGATTTCCACGTGAACATGTCAGTGCAGATCAGGTGTTAAGAACAGCCAAGTTACAGAAATGATATGAACTGACTGATATGAAACTAAAACAACAAAACCCATGAATATACAAGAGAACAACTGTAGAATAACTGTCCACTGGAGTGACCACTATGCTAGGGGTCGACACGATATGCTTTTTTCAGGGCCAATACAGATAATAATGGCATTGGGAGGCTGATGACTGATAAGGGCAACCAATAAATAGAAACATTATTCATATCAACTTAAAAATAGCACACACTGACACTGACCTTCATATCCATTAACTATGTTTAATTGTAAAAATGAAAAAAGTGCAACGAGCTGCCAGCAGCATTTGTAAAATAAAACTCAACATAACTTACAATAAAATGGGAAATAAAATATAAATAAATAATTATCAACAAAAAATAATAAATCACTCCCTCCTAATAAGGAAAAATATTCCATTTTAGCTTATTACGAAGTTATATAAAATGAACAGTAAAATAAACATAATCTAAACATCCACATACAATAAACCTTCTACAACTGTCTTTGTCTTATTCCACCTGTTTTAGCCCTAAAACACACAGTAAAACTGAACCCCTGAAGAAAAGAAACACAAACACAGACTCACAGCTGCTTTTAGGACAAGTTCATAGCAGCATATTTACCTGAAATAATGTCTCAGCAGTGAAAGGGTTAAACTAGATCAATCAATAAACGGTGATGGGAGAAGGCTCACCTCTCTGTGTTATGAGTTGTGTGCGTGGATGCATAGCGCGCCGCACAATTACAATACCTTGGTACATTTGCTAAAAAAAAATAATTACAACACATGCTAACGGATGCTAGTCCTCACGTTCGGTTCAGGTGTTGTAACAAACATGGCAGTGCTAGGCTAATGCTAATGCTAATTTGCTGTGCACACACTTTTGTCTGTCTTACACAGTGTGAAATTGTCCCAAACTTCAGACATGTTTTGTTTTTTGGTTGCATGCTGCTACTTTTGTCCATGACAGTTGAACACATAGACATGGTTGAGTAAACTGTGCTGCCGAACATCTGTGACGTGTTCAGACAGACAGTAGTTTATATCGGTTCAAACAGTCTGGGTGAAAATCATAACGGAGCTGCCACAGTGATATGATATCAACCTGATGAACTTTAACGTGAATTAAATATTTTGATGCTGTGCTTTGGTGTGTTGGTGACTTATTGCATGGGCTAAGGCTTCATTTATGCTCGTCTTGAAGGGAGCTTGTACTGTTTCAAGTACTCCCACCATGGTCGCCTTAAAACCGTTCACAGCGTGCAGCAGCCCTGCGTGTTGATTGGCTGTATTCCTTGTGCCAAACAAATCAGAGGCTGTGAGGAGCGTGGCAGTACTCGTACACTCAGAGTGGTGAGAGCAGGAGAAGTTAAGACAGCTGCGCTCCAAACAAAAATGGCCACAAAATTGGTTGTGAAAATTATATGAAATTATCGGTGGAAAAAAGGGGAAATTATGGCCGATACAGATAACCCTAAATGCAGAATATAGGCCCGATATATTGATGGGGCCCGATAATCGAACGAGGCCTATAGTATGCATCATAGTGTTAATTATTTCTGCTTGGATAATACATAAAACAAAACTGTCATCACTGGTAGATTAACAAAAGAATCCACGGCACATTAAATCAGGATGGTAACTCCTCCATGACAAACCCAGAGTTGAAATCACACAAGCTGGTTTTGTCCAAACTCAAAAAGCCTGTAGCAATACAAGACTGTATGAAACATCATGGAAGATTCCGTTCAGTGTTTGCATTTGCGCTTCTTTAAGGCATTGGTAAATCTATCTGGTATTTACAAATGCTAATGATGCACATGTTTACTTGCATTTAAGGCATACCAACAGCATAACGATAAACTGGAGACACATACTGTAACAGGTGTGAGCAGGACACTGAAATACAAGAGTACATGGATTTCATTTGCTTAGCACTCATCGACCTTATTGGATTTATAATGTGTCTCCTTCACCTATTTATACTCCTAAACACACTCACTACACAACACACACTCAACAGCAACTCGTGACCTGTAACAAAACAAAGTGTTTTGTTCATTTGTGAAATTAATTCATTTGAATTCTTTCTCAAACACCCATTAATAGAAAACCAAACCAAACAGTGGGCTCTGTTTGTCTCTGTCAATAAAAACTGACAGCTGTCATTCTCAGTGACAGATAATCTTTTAAGTATGCAGACAGTCAAAGTGTCTCATCCTCAAAAGCTGCATTCTTATCATGATCAGCTTTTCTCTAATGCAACATTAGTGATGGTAATATTTGTAGAAATTAGAACAAAAACAAGGAAAAAGCAGGAGAAAAAAGGAGCAATTGCCTAACACTCCCCAGAATATGTCCCTGAGGCACTATAGGCACCTTATTACAAACTAATAAACCCATGCAGAACTGGTGCAAAAAGCAAATATGCACACCTCAGACACACAAACACATTTACATGAGCAGTACAAACTAAAGCGTGAGCTGGCTGCTCCAGTGCGGAGTTTATTATGCGCTGCGTGCTGCAGCGAGATAACTGAACGATGAGAGATTTTAAATGAGCCTGGAGAAAAATGAGCAAGTGAGGGTGTAAGCGCTGGTAATAAAATGGCAGAAGGAGAAATGGAGAGACGGACAGAATGTATGAATGAGCAAGAGGAGAGGTGAGGGAAGCACAGAGAGGGAAGGGAAAGGGATGGAGAGCTGCTGCATTTAGAAACAGAAAATTGAGCACTGTGTTTAGTATCAAAGGGTGAAAGGCAGGAAAGAAAAACCAGGCAAAAAAAATGGCGTTTATGTGACGCATACAGAGCAACAGACAGATATGAGGACAAACACATGCATGACTGCTGCAGAATCATTTATTATACAGTACTGTATGCATGAGCTATGTTTATTTGTGTGGTTCTCCTTTTGATCTGCTTTTCTGCTGCAGCCTATTAGGCAGGTTAGTGCGATGGCGTTTATTCTAGCCTGTAGAAAACACATTGGGTTTTAATTGAAACACTGTCACTGTGAGGTTTATGCCTTTTATTTTAAGGAGGTCATATTAAATACTGTCAACACTGCAAAATATATACTAGAAAAAAGACACATGCTCTTAAATATAACTCACCGTCTTACTGTATTTTCTTTTTTATTTAACTGTTTGATGCATGAATTATGAGAACCTTAGTCAAGATTTGTTCCTAAGTGTCTTTATTCTGAAAAAAAAAAACAATGTGGTAGAAAGTTACAAAAATGTCCATCAGCTGGACAACATGTGTTTAAACTTTGAAGCAAAGAAACATGTATTTAAAACGCAATATCACAACACTATGAAATAAAACATTTTAATGCTGTTTTTTTTTTTTAAAGAAGACTTAATTAAAGTCTAACAACAACAAGCAATTGATTTACAAGTTACAGTAATGATATGAACTGACTGATATATGAAACTAAAACAACAAAACTAATGAATATACAAGAGAACAGCTGTAGAATAACTGTCCAATGGAGTGACCAGTATGAATCAAAGGGTTTATAATAAATCTTTCAATGGGGTGACCATATTTGCTTGGCTACATTTCAAACAATTAGACCTAAAATATGATAATTGGCTTCAGAACATGAATAAAACACTTCAAATATTCAATGTACAATAGTAAACTGTTTATATTTATAAACTCTACAACCAGAGAAAAACAGCACACCAGGTCTCATTCTTAAAATGAGGAAATAACTGAAAGCAAAGTTACATTCTGTACATTTTAAACTGACTTTAATGTTCTTTTCATGCCATTTATTTTTTTTTTAGCATGAATGATGATTCAATTTAAGATGCAATTTCAGACAGATTGCGTTTGTCATTTGTTATCTAACATACTTCCTCGAAAAACACTTGCAAATAAACCATGACCAGATTATTTCCTGTAAAATCATATTATTTGGAAGTAAAGACACAAACGAGAAACTACATTTCATCAATATTAATTGATTGCTTGGTTTATTTCGAGCTTGTGCACTCAGTGTTGTTTCAATTTCACGATATATTCATATATTATATACATCTGATTATGTGAACACAAACATACCTAAATTTATACTAATATAATAATAATTCATTATTAATATACACCCCTAGTAGCTTGAAAGGGAGATAAAAGACATAAAATGTATTTACTCGCATGTACAGTTTCACTTTTACATTTTATGGCTGTAGTTAAATCAGACAAATGAGTTGTAAACATACATTAGTGAATATTATCAATGACTAATCTAAAAAAAAAAAGATAAAACCAAAACATACATGCAAAAGAAGAAGAAAAAACAAAACAAAACACTAAATGACCATCAAAGTCATTCTATATTGTTTTAAGAACCTTTTACTTATATTATTTTGATTGAAACTGCTGCATATTATTGGACCATTACTTTAGTTAGAATATTCCTGAACTACTCAAGAAAACATTAAGTCTCTGAGGTGTTAAAGTGGGTTTAAAACCTGTCAGATTTCGTGCCTGTGTGGGTTTTCACAAGTCAAATGTGTTTTGACAAATGTTGGTGCATCCCGAGGGCTCAAGATTTCCCAGAGTGAGTCCAAGTGCTGACAGAAAAGATGGCATTGCTTTTAAAACAAAAAAAACCACAAAAAATAGACTTTACATTTTGTCTAAGTTTTTTCATTATGAGATCTTTTGTAATGCTTTTGTATCTTAAAAAAGTAGGGTCACTGGGGGCCTAATCCAGCTACAATGGGTACCCTGTATGAGTGTCCAGTTCATCTCAGGGCTGAACATATATAAACAAACGATCACTCTTACATTCACACCTATGGACAATTTAGATTAACCAGTTAACCTATCAGTGCATGTGTTTGGATGGTGGGAGGAAACCCACGTGGATACGAGGAGAACATGCAAACTCCACACAGAAAGGTCTGGTGTGGGAATAGAACCAGTGTCCTTCTTGCTGTGAGGCACGAGTGTTAACCACTGCACCACTATGCCACCTATATAGCATATTAAAAAAGCACCAGTTCTTAATTCATCTGATCGGATGCCATTCATTCATTCACCATAACTCACCATTGTTGACTTTCTAATCTACCACGCAGGACAAAAATTATACTAGGTACATTTCTCTGCACTTCAGTACAATTTTGACTATTTGTGCTATTGGTATTTGAGTATCTCCTCCATGTCATATCAGATTTATATAGATTTTTTTTCTTCAATACATTTGTCTGAAAATGTTTATTTCCAGATTATTTTTCCAGATTTTTCCAGTATTTTTATGGCCAGTTTTTTTCTGTAAAATCAACAGAAGTTTGTTTTACAGTGTATAATAAACTGCCTCATACAGTATTCCCTGTCCTCTCTGCATCTATGTGGTGTGGACGTAGAGGAACAGAAAACAAAAAAAACAAAACTGGGCCTTGGTCTTCAGTGTGAGTTCAACCTTCATAACCCAATGCGCTGCTACCCTGCATATTTCTTCCAGTTAATGGGATGATAGTGTCTATTACCTGCCGTCATGTGCGACTTCACTTCAAAGAATGCCTCCTCGGTGCATCGACACGTCACACAAACTGATTTTTAGTTGCATTTTTAAAACATATCATGCATACAGACCGTTCCTTCACACTACACTGAACACACACAACACACACACACTTAGGTCTCATTATATCAAACTGTCAACACTGAACACATAACCTGGTGAAATATGAGAAATTGCTGCAGCTGTTAGAGGTTTTGTTTGACAAATAGATGCTAACAGCAGCAGGGGAAGAGAAAATGAGCTGGATGAGAATAAGCCTGGGTGCACACACAAACAGCGAGGAGGGAATATCCACAGTTTTAATGTGTTACAGTGAAAAACATAAAAGTGTTATATTTACATCCACATTAGGTCTGTGAATAGGGATATTTGTAAGACAAAGAGTTACACGCCATATGCACTTATGATAATGGCACACCTGACAAATGAAAATGCAAATACTAACTTAGAAACATGTAGTATCCAACAGAAAATGTCTGTTCAGTAACAAAATAGATGTTTAAGAATATAATGCAAATGAAAAATGTATTTGACATGAAATGAAAATGTCACCTGTGATACAGAACACTGGCTTAATGAATTAGACTAATTAAACAAAAAGGATATAAGCACTTTATTTTTTTACATAGATAGATAGATAGATAGATAGATAGATAGATAGATAGATAGATAGATAGATAGATAGATAGATAGATAGATAGATAGATAGATAGATAGATAGATAGATAGATAGATAGATAGATAGATAGATAGATAGATAGATAGATAGATAGATAGATAGATAGATATTACTTGGTGTGACTGTGTAAATATATCAGTGTCCCCATAAAGATAGAAATACAAGCACACACACACACACACACACACACACACACAGCACCAGGCTGAATCTAATTCCACTTGGTTTTAAAGGACAAACACTTGTACTCATTTCTGTACTGTACATCACAGATCACAGCAGAGGCGTCCATTTTGCTTGTTTGTTTTTAGAAGCGGAGATTTATTGGAAACCCTGCTGAGAGGGACAAAGCCTGCCCCCTCCGTCTGAGCTCAAAGTCTACCCTCGCTTCACGCTTAATGTATGACTAATCTGTCCCTGGCCTGGAAGAGAGGAGAGGCCTGAAGAGGGTGAGAAGAAGCAGAGGGGGGACGGTGAGGAGGGTGGGAGGTGAAGGCATTCTCCAGGGAAATAAAGACGCCATCAGCCTGTTAGATGTCACTGTAAACAACATGTCTAAGAGCTGCTACAGAACAACCTGAGGGGGCTGTAAAAAAGACCCTATAGCTACACTGAAAACATTTTAAATATCACCACGTGTATTTTTCTCATTTTGATTCAAAATAGCTCATCTCACTTAAAAACAAACATAATAATCTATAGAGTAACTTATCAGTGAGATATAAACAACTTCTTTTTAGAGAATAGATCTTCGGACTAGAAATGAGGAAAAAATGCACTTGGTAAGCTTTTGATTTTTTCTCCCAGTGTATTACTGCAAAAGAAGCAATGACATGTCACCTAAACTGACTAGAAAATAATTATACCCACCGTACACTGTACAGTTACAAACAATAAGGATATTTACAATCACATTGTCATCACACTTCAATTATTAAAGTCAACTGTACATTTCATTGAAATACCATGAAATGAAATGCTATATTAGCACAGTAGCTGTTTAATCCAAAAAAGAAACAAGTGGCGCCAGGCACAACAAACCCCGCCCCTCGCATGTATTGTAGCTTATTTTGGCATCGATCCAGCTGATGTCATCATGTCTATACATGTGCTGATGTCAGCATGGACATAGACAGCACAGCACTGCCATTATAAGTAAGTGGGAAAAGTAAAGATTCATTGAAAAGCTGAACTTTGACCTTCTTTTCCCAAAGTGTAATCACATTTACTCTGGATCACTGGCAATCTATAAACCCAATTCGGTAGGAATTCAACCAAAAGTTTTTCTGCTGAAGTGTTAACTATCAAACAAAGAAACAAACCAAAGCAACAACAATACCCCTTGCCTTCCCTTCAGGGGGTGGGGTAAAAATACAAAGAAAAAAAGAAATGTGCGCAAACACTAGAATGACTGTGACTACTTTAACGTCAGCTGCAACAATAGGATAAGAAGCACCAATGACACATTTTAGTGGCTCTGCATGATAAAGTGCATTTCCATTATTATTGCAACATCATAAAGATGCTTCATACATACATCCTCCTTCTAATCTATCATATGATTTTAACTGTTGTACTAACCAGATGTACGGAAATATTTAGGTACCATCACAGTCATTGCTTTCTATTCTATTCTATTCTATTCTATTCTATTCTATTCTATTCTATTCTATACATTGAATATATGGACCATGCATTCCCACCATCAGATAACTCAGATTAACCCTCTGCAGATTACTTGATGTTATTTTTGTATTTCCTGTGAAGTTGGTGAGGACTGAAGAAAGAAAGAGGAGTGAAACGAACAACATAATTCACTGCAACGAGGTGAAAGTGAACAACAGCTCAGCTCCGTGGCATTATTTTGGATTCAAGAGAGATGGCACAGCTACTGTGTGAAAGACAAAATGTAAAGGCAATGCATCTTTGATTATTGTTATTTTGAATTATGTGTTATTTAAAAATCTGTTGTGTTTAACAAGTTGAGTACTTATGCCCAATTTGTTAAATTAAAGCGGTTTTCTTTATTTAGTGACCTTTGGTTGTTGTATATTTGGGTTAGCAGTGTACATGGTTTAGTGTCGTCAAGTTGTGTTTTTGTTGTTGTGTATTATTTTCTGTCTATTTCCTGTTTTATTTTGTTAAGCTTTCCTCCTTCCTTGTGTTCCCCTTCTCTTGCCTTTTTTATGTGTCTTTGTACCTTTCACCTACTTTCCCTTGTCAGCTATGTCTCCTCCTGTGTCTCATTACCTGTCAGTATATTCGGTGTTCTCTCTCCTCCCATCGTCAGTTCGTCCCCGTCTGTCCTGTCATACGTCCCAGCATTTATTCTTCCTGTTGCCTCCCTGTGTTTGACATTTGCCTGTGTTTTTTGGACTCTGCCCTTTGCCTAAATCTGTCAGATGTGTTGGCATCACTGGCTGACCACCTGTGTACTGAACCCTGCTTTCCATTAAAGAGACTCAGTTTCACATGGCATGTTCTCGACTCATGCATTTGGGTTCAACCACCTGTCCATCCGCCATCACAATGGTGAAGCAGAGAGGGACCCATGCAGCTCATACATGGAAAACATGTGTAAAATAGCTAACAAAACAAAACCTAGGTCAGTCAAGAGAACTTAAAAAAAAAAAAAAAACAACACAGTTTTGACCATCCCAAAATCATGTCTAGAATTATATGTTCCAAAAGGATAGATTGTTTAATATTAAAGGAGACATATCATTCAAAATGCACTTTTTAATGTTTTTCTCAACACAAATATATGTTGTCTGTGTGTGAGGAGACCCTTAAAGTATGAACAAAAAACATCCACTCTCCTTTTCTCCTGATCCATTTCTTGTTGGAGGAGGATGAAAACATTCCATTTTGGATTTTCAATGCTTCATACGTCACATGCATAGATTCATTTGAATACCCCACCAGCTCAGCTAACCCCACCTACTGGTCACAGACCCCTCTGCTCAGACTCACAGATCCTCCATTATTCTCTATCGTATCAAAGTGTGCATATGGTGCGTTGGGGTCTGAGCCCTGGTCGCTGTGCATGCGTTCAGGTCCACGGTTGATCTGACAGGCTGGACCATCATCTGGCCGGCCCAGATCCAGATGAACCGGGCCCGAACATTAACGGACCAGGACCTGAAGGCACCAGGGCTGTAAAACTCAGTACTCGGTCCACTTTGTTTCTCTTCAGCTGATTTTTTATTTCATCAGTGTCTTTGTCTCTTTTTCTCTGCTTAAGTTTTTTCAGGTTCCATTTCTTTCTCTTCTTCCTCTCAGTAGAATGCAGAAGAGAGGGGCGGAGTCAGCTGTGGCTCATTTGCATGAAAGTGTGAGGCACTAAAACCAAGTGTTTTAAAAAGGACTCTTTCTCCAGGTTGAAGAGGCTCTGCATCAATGTGGTATTTTGACCAAAGCATGTGACAGACAGGTCAGTGAGACACCAGGGAACTGTGTTCACTGGTGGAAAATAGGCATGATATGTCCCCTTTAATAGGTATCACCACTAAAGAAGAACACAACCACTATCACTATGATGATGAAGTGTGCATTGACAGACTGAGTTTTAATAAGAGCTGAAATTCCTTTATGTATCATGACAAACTACTTCCTGCTCACAATTTTAAGGTCATTAATGCTGCAGCTGATCTGTAGTTGCTTAATAAACATTTTTTGTGTGAGAGAAGCTGACGAAAGTAACCTTACAGTGTAACCTGTACAGTCACTGTATCAGCATATTTCCTGGATGTCCTTGTACTCTACAGGTCTTACTATTTACATAAAATATGAAGAATGGTAGGAGTGAAAATGTGAAAACCCAGAGCAGGAAAGCACAGGCAGTAGGATGTACTTACTGAGCACGTAGAGGGAGAGAGCGAGGCCCGCCAAGCAGAAACCCTCAAAGAAGCGCAAGGTGCTGAACATGGTGACGTTTACAGAGAAGGCAACACTCAGACCAAACACCAGCATGAAAAGCACCGAGAGAATCAACACTGGGTGTCGACCAAACCTTAGAGACACAGAGAAAGAACACAAAGAGAGGAAGAGAAAGAAGCAGCAGAGTGTCACAAACTGAGCTGATGCTTTTGGTGCGAGTGGTCAGGTGAAAGAGACATCAGCCTCATTGTTTAGTGAAGACCCCACAGTTTATGGGGGGTCAGTAGGTCAGTGGGTCGGGTCAGAGCTGAGGCCTTACTGGGCAGCACATTTCTTTACATTGTTTCCATAGTTACTGATCCTAAATACAATGCAGTGACTGTTTTCCCACAAGGCAGCTCAGGTGGCGATCAGGATGTGGACCACAATGAATGCAGACAACAATGTGATTGAAAGGGTTGGTGCAAACAATTACATTTTTTCACCAACATGCGATGGTGTAAAAACATCCAGATAGGTTTGGGTTCTTGTGTTTTAGAAACTAAAGGTGTGTGATCAGGATATGACCAATAAATTCAATAAATCAAATATGACAAAATTATACAGAATAGATTTTTTGTCACAATTTTAATGATTCACTAAACAGGGATTTTTTTCTCCTTTTCATTATTTAGTCCTCTCCTTTTATTTAGAACCTTCTTTATGTATTTTTTTCTACCATCATATACTGTAGCCCAGCATTATTTGGATCTATTTTATTATCTGACTTTGACAGAAAACACTACTGCAGAATAATATGAATGTTAAAATCTTATTTTAATTGTAATGGATACTTTGGTGATGCTATCAGTTATGAGGTATCTAACTACTGGAATACTTAATAAGGTCTGGGAACAACCACGCTGACCAGAATGGTCAGTTGGTCCTACAAGTTGGTCCTACCAAAATTATGTGAAATAAAAAGCCAAAATTATGTGATAAAAAGTCAAAATTGTGAGATAAAAAGCCAAAATTATGCAATAAAAAGTCAAAATTGTGAGATAAAAAGCCAAAATTATGCAATAAAAGGTCAAAATTGTGAGATAAAAAGTCAAAATTCCAAGTCACTAAGCACAACCCCAATTAACCCATATATAAGGAGCACTGTGAGAAAATTTAAGTCTTGAAGTGCACCTTATAGGCCAGAAAATACAGTAGCTTAATATTCTAATTCTGTGGGACTTGGTGCCCCCAAGACATCTGGTGCCCTAGGCACTATCCTTGTAACTATCCTTGTCCTAAACATCATAGTTGCTCTGACCATCAATAAATGCAGATGACAGATTACATTAAGCCTTATGAGTATTGAACCAGTAATTAGTTACAAGCTCCAGTGTCTTATATTTGCTTACATTCTACTTGATCATCTAAAATCACATTTGTGCAATTCACACAGACATGGAATATGTGATGTTCCAGTTCCCAGATGTGATTTTGGTTGAAAATATATTTAGAACCCCGGCAGATGGTTCCCAGATGCAACCAAAATGAATATGTTTTTCCTTGACCCAAAGGTTGAGGCATAATGAGATGTGTGGGTATGTCATATTCACTGATAACACACTGGCCTTCAATCACAGTGGGTATGTGCAAACACTGTTATGAACATGGGTATATGTTGATTCCAAATTCAAGAAAAAAAAAAGGTAATTTAGTATAAATAAGAATTTGTGCAAAAATGCAGCATATTATCATAATGACCAAAAAGATGAGTGGGACTCTTCATTCTTTTGAAGGTCCCTCTTTTGGCTTCATAGTGACAGAGAAGGACCCACTAACCTTATAAAAAAAAAGAAGAAGCTGCAGCAAATGAGCTACTTTAGCAAAGTTATAGTACAGCGCAGATGTAAATAGCACAATAAAACCTAAAACTTGGTTATTTTGGGATGATAGAGCAGGTCGTCCATTGTATGAATGTGTATAAATGTTCGGTGGTGGTCAGAGGGGCTGCTAGGGCAACGGAGGCTATATGTAGTTTACCACCACCAGAGGGGACATGTGAGGGTCAATGAATAATGGATCACTAATGTAAAGTCCTTTGGGTGCTTTAAAAAGCACTATAGAAATTGAATCCATTATTATTATTTTATTAATTGAACTGAGGTCAAGGGAGTAAACAAGCCAGCAGATATTTAGGTGTATGAGAGTTGTAGCCCTGGTTATAACACTCTTTACAATTCAGCACTAAAAAGAATGAATGAACGTTGTGATGGTAATTCCTTATGGGTACGATTTGAGACAACCTAGGAAATAAATTGACAGGAATATCCAAAATGGAACACAGTGTTTGTTTTAGTGACCAAACCATCTCAGCAGGTTTCTTTGGAGCCTCATAATGAAAAAAAAAAACATGGCCAAAATTACAAAACAGGATTTTAGTTAAAATACACCAGACTAATCCTTTAAAACAGAGTAAAACCTGCTACACAGAGACATAAAATAGAAACAGAGGTGGCAACGTACCAGTCAGCCATGACACCCATCACTAGGTAGCCAAATATGGAGCCCACCAGCAAAGAGAACTTGGCAATGTGCACCTTCCAGGCCGAGTCGCACACCAGGTTCCACTGAAACAGAGACCAAGGCAGAGAGGGGGAGTGTTAGTGAGCTTCTTGGTGAGAAAAAAACAACAACAGCAAGATAAAATGGAATTATGCATCAGCAAAAAATATATTTTTAATAGGAGAACTACAAAGACAGTAAGAAATGTGGGCATCATTGATCAGAACTGTGGTTCTTTTCACAGAGGCTAATTAATACATGTGCAAATGTGACATGAATGTTGTGAAATATTCACATGTTCATCTACACTTACAATACCCAAAATGCATCTGTGTGTGTATGTTCTTGTATTCATATCTTTCTTGGGACATTGATATGTTTACACAGTCACACCATGGGGGCCTCTGACATCATGGGGACCAAAATTCAGGTCCCCATGAGGGTCGACCCCTTAATGTCTACCATCACAAATATGGATCTATCTATTGTATGTGCTAAAGTCAAATTAATTACCTCCACTTAATTTAGTATTTCCTATGAATTTTATCAATTTATATTTACATTCAGATGTTAAGGAGTTAAATATAAATGTAGTTCCCCACTAGTAAAATATAAATCTGTGTGAAGTACACACATTTATGCACATGATGTGGCCCGATAAAGAAGTCCCCATAAAGCATGAGGGAAACAGGTGCAAAGTGAGACATGTCTACTTCCAAAGTTTGAAGATCTATTTATTCATTTTTAAATGCATTTATTAAAAAAGAACGTTTGTTTATGTTAACTCTCCATTGGACACTTTACTTCACATTACAAACATGGTCCTCATGAGTCATGGAAACCTCTCAGTGTGTGTGTGTGTGTGTGTGTGTGTGTGTGTGTGTGTGTATGTGTGTGTGTGTGTGTGTGTGTGTGAGTGAGTGTGTGTGTGTGTATTTCTATCTTCATGGGGACATTGGTATGTTTATACAGTCTCTGACACTATGGGAACCAAAATTCAGGTCCCCACAAGGGTTAAATATAAATAAAGGTCCCCACTAGTAAAATAGAAATGATGTGGCCGTAAAAATACATTAATTAATTTCTTTTTAGGAAGTCCCCAAGAAGCATGAGGGAAACAGATGCAAAGTGAGACATGCATTTGTCAAAGGTTTGAAGATATGCTTACTTTAAAAACAAAAAATCTATAAATTTTTTTCATTTAATTAATTTATTTTTAAATGATAGTTTTTTTTATTAATTAATTCTTTTTTTCATTTAATTAAAATTACATTTTTTAGAATTAGTATTTGATCATTTTTTGTTTATTTATTATTTTATTTTTTAAATTATTATTTTTGAATACATTCACTCATTGAATTTAATTATTTTTCATTTTTATAAAAAAAAACCAAACAACTCACAACCCAATCACTACTTGATTACAAATTTGGTCCTCATGAGACACATGTAAATGAGATGTGTGTGTGTGTGTGTTTGTGTGTGTGTGTGGACACAAGTCTATAATATAACAAATCAATAGTTTTCCACTCTTTCCTCTGAGGCCATGGGTCAGTGCACATGCCGCTGCAGCTCTCAGTATCTGAAACTAAGCCAAGGACACATGTGGAAGCACCATGTGTACCGTTTTGTGCACAAGCCTGAAAATATATGTCCAGCAGACCGATGTAGCCTTGTGTGGAAACAACGTTGGTGTTTAACAATGATTTAAACAACACCCTGTGGAGTCTGGACTGATGCTGATGTCTGAAGGAGATGATTACAGGATGTAAGTGATGATAGTGAGGGTAAAATGACTGGTGTTGATGAAAGGATGATGAGGGGACACAGTCAGTATGGGTTCTTATAACCACTATTAACTGAGAAAACAGATATCACACTTACAGACATGTTCCCTTTAACACCCGCTGCTGTGCATTGTTTCTCTGCCCTAACTGGCTTCAGATCCTCTTTTCTGTTTAATTACAGATATTTTTAGAGCCAAAAAGAGAAATAATTAAGGTTTTACATTCCACAGTGATCATCTATAAACCAGAGTCTTCAGATGAGGGGTCAAGCACTTTGTTTTTTTCAGGACCAGTACTGATTATGAGTAACTAAGGAGACTGATAAATGATATTAGAGATGAATAAATGAAAAATTAAGAGACATTTTTGACACAAAGTTGAACATTCAGCACTATCAAAACATGCTGTCGCCTATAACAGTTGGAATAACTTTGGTTTCAGACACATTCCTCTTTTTACACATCAGCCATCACCTTTGAGCAGGTGTAATAATCACACATGGAGTTAAATTTACACTGTATCCATGAAAAATAAATTAGATCTTCACAATCATTTTGTGGAAAGAGGTGAAAACATTTTACTCCAGCTTTATGAGCAACACTGTAGTGAAGATAGATCCATATGTCATGATATTTATGTTCGTTGTTGTTGTTGTTATATCTGTATTGGCCTGTTGCATTGGTTGATATGTTGTTGTTTTTCTTGCCGTGATTTTCTGACAGGTGAAGTTCACCGTACCGCCATGTTTTTGCAGATACTGTTACCTGTTCTACCTCACCTTGATATTTATTTTACAGAGAATTGTCTTCACCATTTAAACCCTGATGCATCAGTGATGACACATTCTGAAATGATGGTTTAGTTTCAATATTCAGAAAAAAAGACAGTTTTTTAGTGAGATTTTACTGAGTTTTGTTCATGGATCTGATATATTGAAATAAACAGGTGTAAAAAAAAAAACAAAAAAAAAACCAACTGATTTACAAAAAAGAAAAAGCCCAAACTACTGGAAACAAATTACATTATTTATTTATACTTCATTTTAGTTTATTTTAACTAACTTCAGTTATTATTTTCCAAATATTTATTTTATATATAATATATAATTGTTTATTTTGTTCCTTATTTTGTTTTAGATTTCTACATTTAATATTGGATTTTATTAATTTTCTTTACTTTTCTGCCATTTGTGTCTTATTTTGTTCATGTTACTTATTATTTTGTTTGTTTATGATACATTTTTGGCTGTTATTGTCCATTTTGTTACTTATTTTATTAATTTTTGATTGGAACTGTTAAAGTATCAGGAGTTAAAGGGTTAAAGATTTAAGTGACTCAACACTGTGTTTTCATCTGAATGTAAGTTTTATTGTGTGAAATGTTAAAGTTACCAAATGTACCTTGTCTTTCTACTTTTTTTAAACCGGTAGTTTAATATTACTTTTAGTCCAATAAATATTTCCTTTTAAAAAGAAGGTCATTTTCTGACATTTGACAGGGGAAAAAACGTCAGTATCAGCTACAAATATTGTCTCAGAAATATTGGTCATCTGCTCAGGGTGATGTAAAAATAAATAAATAAAAAATAATTAGTGTCAGTATTGGTCCCAAAAACATCCACATCAGCCGATCACTATATACTGTAGCTTTACATGACAAAAATAAATATCTTAAAGAGACTCAAACATTGGAGAGTAAATCTTCTTTGTCTGTGAAATTAAATTAATTAAAGAAAAAAAAAACGTGAAAAAGATGTAAAGAATTTAAGTTACCAGGGGTTGTCAAGTAGTCACTCCTATTGTGGTATAGTTAACCAGTGAATGACATTAATGTGACATTAATGAAACAAAATTCAAGTAGTTCATAAACAGCAGTATCTTAAATTAAAATGTGGAGCAACAGCATTGCTTAACAGTATAAATGTTAGCTCACAATCCACCAGCACTAGATCATAGTATGTGTTGACTACAGATAGAAAGAGATAGATGCATCTGATTTAAAGTAGTGTACTTTCATTGTAATATATTTCATTGGATAATAGATGGATAATAGATGATAATAAGAACACAGAGGACCTCATCCTATACTGGACTGGGCTGATGATCAGTCGACCCCTTCTCTGAGTTAGTCAACAAAGCACCTGAAGTATCAAGTATCCTGACAGTTCAATAGAATTAGCACAAAAAGATCATCTATAATAACCCTGTTTTGCCTCAGGATAGTAGAGTACTTCTCTGAGCAAACACACAGATGTGTAATGTTTACTATGTCCTCTTTCAGTCTGAATATTCCCTACAGCTCTGGAAAAAAAAAAAAACACTGGGAAAAAATAAAAATCATTCAGAATGCTCAGAGCAGAACCCTTCTGAAAACCTCTGGGATGATGATCAAGAGAGGATGGATGGATGTAGTCATCAAACAAAGCTTTTATTTTTGCTCCAATAATCATATAAAGCACCCATGAGAGTCTCAAAGTCACATGTGGTAATTAGGGTTATTCTAGTAAATATTGAACGCAAACCCTCCCTAAGTTCAAACATTTTAATTCACTCTAACTTAATATACAATTTAAATATTTAAATCATAAGCAATGTCTGAAAACTACGAGGGCTTTTTTTTGTTATTCTATGCACATATATGCTATAAATGGTTAGACATTTTTGGAATTTGTATGACAACTCAACCTTATAAAAAGAAAAAAAAAATTTCCAGAGCTGTAGATATATTTAGATTAGTCTTCAATAGTGTATTATATATTGTATATGTGTGTTTATAGAGCTTTATTCTTGTGTTCTATAGATTCCTAACATCCTAAAGGCACACTCAGGCTTCAGCATCACTCTACTCCTCAGATGTTTCCTCCTGAGCTTCAAACACACTTACCCTCTGCATATTTAGGTCAGTGGGTAACCTGTCAATCATCTATGTTTGCACTGAACTGAACTGAATTGAAAAGGACATAATGGTGAAGATGACAATGATGATGACAATGATGAACAGAGAGCCTTCGTTTCTGTCAAGACATCCAATGTGGTTCTATCTCGTTACCTTGGTAACCACATTCTGACTAAGTCCCGTCTGCAGCTCCAGCCTCCACTCCTTGCAGGCGCACAGCATACCGCCGCTATCTCCGTACCCATCCCCGGTGCCGTTGATGCCTTTGAGTAGGACCGCGGCACCGGTAACGGTCACCGACGGGGAAGCCACGGTCCAGTTACTCTCGTTAGCGAGGGGTTGCACGCACGTGCCATTAGGTTGCGCCAGGAGGAAATAATCCGAAAACTGGCTAAAGCCGATAAACAATGCCGGTATCCAGGTCAGGACCACTAGCTGCTTCTGATGTTTCCCGAACCCCCCAAGAGCCGGTAGAACCGACCCATCAATGTGCGGCAGCAGCCGGGGCGCTTGGTGCTCCAGCGGGGTGAAGCCGTTCTCAGGCGGGTGGTCCTGCGCCTCAGTCCGGCCGGCTGCCATCACGGCCCGGCCACAAAGAGAAGTGCTGGGCGCAACAGCGGGTGAAGCAAAGCCCCCGCTCTGCTGCCGTCCGTGCACTCTGCGTTAAGCCCTTTGACACAAAGGAAGCCCACCGCGCACTAAACCCCGTGCGTATCCAACAAAAGCACAGCCAAAAACAGGTCTCCGGTACGTGCAGACGTCCAAATGAACGCACCCAATCACCGCCAATAAGTCACCCTCATGGCGAAGGGGATCCAAGCGACCAGGGGAGATCTGTCAGGACGAGAGGGCAGTGGGAAAGCTCCTGGACAGGAGTGGACGTGGACAGGCAGGCATGCTCACCAGCGTGGGCTTTGTATTCCATGAGTCCAGGGGCTTCCACGGTGGCGCACATCCATGTGGAGCTGCACTGGAGCAGGCCTGCAGGGTTCAATGGGAAGTGGAATATGCATCTACATCAAGACGATCACAGAAACATCTGCTGGTCCTTCATCCATGAGCGCCACAGGTCTCATACCTGTCCATTAAGACCTAGTGCAGGTGCGCATGCCTCAGTCCCTCAAGTCCACAATGTCCAAACTCCCATTCATGTCCGGTCCACTTGGAGGTTGAATAAGTGTGGAGTTCAGAGCCGCAGTAAATACGCTGCTGGTTTGTCGCCGTCTAGTCAATGGGACACAGTGCCAGAGAGGGGCTCGGTGGAGAGTAGGGTGGGGGTGGGTGTGTGTGTGTGTGGGGGGGTAAACCCCGCCCTCCCTCGGTCGCGTTATGCTCTGCGATTGGAGAATGTTCAAAGGGTGATTGCACCACTGACGGGCATCTGCAGGCAACAATGATCCCCTTTGTGCAGCTTGTGCCTCCAACTGTTCTTACAGAGCTGGTTAGACTCACTCAATTATTCACACTTTCTATCGATTCAAGGTGATTTTGTCCTAAAGGGGACGCGTGGCTCCAGTTTTTGGGTACGTCTTGTACTGATGCGTCCCACAGAGGCTGTTTTGCGTCACATGTTTTTTTTTTCATGGCCACATGCAGCATCAGTGAGTGTTTGAGGAGACAATAGGAGGATGTCAGGGTTTGGGGTGATGTGTCAACAGTGAACCGCGAGAGGGCGTCAAATGACTGTCAAAACACACCCTTGTCCTTTAATTAGATTTTAGCAGCAGCATAACCCATGCACAAAGATACATGTCAGAGTAAATATGTAGATTTGCTTTAAGGTCTTTAAAGTGTTTGGTATAACATTAAGAGATGCTGTGGATGTGACTGCATGGATGGTGATGTTTCTGTGAATGACCTTGAGACTCATGTGAGTGGTAGATTAAGCCTCGGTATTTGAAACGAGCAGAGATGATGTGTGAGTGTGTGTGTGTGTGTGTGTGTTTAATGGCAAACAGTCGATGCCCTTGGCGGTCAGCCGTTTTCAGAATGACATGGAGCTGGGGTTCATGCAGGGCGCGGCTGACAGTGTAGCACAGAGGTGGTAACTTATGCTCATCTCTCACTCATTTCTCACCTCCTCCTCCTCCTCCTACCTCTTTTAAACCTCAATAATACTTGGTGGAGGACGCTGTGTGTGTCATCTGTTAAAGTCTGCCAACACACGACACCCATTTCATAGCACATACCAAAGCTTAACAGAATGTGCAGCTCCTCCACACAAACATTTAAAGAAAAACTAAACTAAAACAACCAAAAAACCAACAACCTATGTTTATTTGAATTTGAATTTAAATCATTGGTACAAAATGTCATTTTCCTTATGCCATATTAAAGACACTATTGATTTTTAATGAATAGGTTATTTGACAGCGGTCCTTTTTCAACCCCAACCATCAAAATAAAGTGATAATTGTTGTACGTTTCTGTAGATTATGAGCAGTGTTTCATGTAGGTCTGACAAGAGTAGACGCCCTGGTAGTATTACAACTGTTTTATTTCATCAGAATAACTCATCTTATTGGATCTCATTTCTGGATAAAATCATCATCTGTAGCCATAATATTACATTTTAGTTATCAACATTTGTGACTTTAATATGAATGTAAAGCACAACATGGTGATCTGAGGTGATAAACTCTGATGTATATAATGGAAAATTATATTTTACACATAAGTTTTGTCTGAAATGAATATGTACCATTAACTGCCATTAACATCTATGTTCTCTGTCTCTCAGTGGTGGAACACACTCCCAGAAGCGACAAGACTAGCATCATCTCTCAACCTTCAAGAAGCATGTGAAGACTCTGCTCTTTCCTACTGCACTGATGCCTGTGCTGACCCAGACCTGGGGTAGACTGTAGGCATGCTGCATTGTGTCTGTGTGTCCGTCTCTGTCTCTGTTTATGTCTACTCCACTTGACCCTGTATCAAAGTACTTGAGAAAAAAAAAAACCTTTACTGACCCCAGAGAGCATTTGCACCTATTGTTCTGTATATTTCCAGTCTACCTTTTAACTGCAAGTGCTATTGTCTATAATTATGCCCTCTATTATAAGTCACTTTGGATAAGAGTGTCTGCCAAATGCAATATAATGTAGATACATATTTTTAGTTGCAATGACATTTATTTTATACTTTTGTTACTTAATACTGTTACATATGAACTGACACTGACTATGCATATCAATAAACACCTGCTGTTTTTCCCATTTCCTCAATAGGCAGAGGTTGGGATGAATGCTGCAGATTCAGTACTGGATGTTACATCCTCACTCCTTTTGTTTCAAGCAATTAAAACCCCAAAAAATGTTGGTTAAAGTCTGGAATAAACATGGGGAAAAAATACATTGTGAGACATTTTTTCTTGTCTTTGTACTCATTTTTGGAATTAAACCACTTCATGTTCTAATCTCAACTGCCACCAGTTCTTACAGTAAATCTAACAATAAGAGACAGGCAGATAGATCGATAGATAGATAGATAGATAGATAGATAGATAGATAGATAGATAGATAGATAGATAGATAGATAGATAGATAGATAGATAGATAGATAGATAGATAGATAGATAGATAGATAGATAGATAGATAGATAGATAGATAGATAGATAGATAGATAGATAGATAGATAGATAGATAGATAGATAGATAGATAGATAGATAGATAGATAGATAGATAGATAGATAGATAGATAGATAGTTGGTTAACATGAGGGATGAAGGAGGATGAGGGAGTGAGTCCAGAGTACAGAGACTGACAGTGCAGCTTAACTGAGTGTGAAGAAGATGCCAGCAGTGGTTAGAGGAGTGGCGAGGTGTGGCCCTTCAGTTAACTAATTAACTTCATAACATTTCTGAAAGGCAATAATTATCAGAACCTGATTAAACTCCAACAACAACAAAACACTACTATTATAGCCTCTTTAAAATGACATGTACATTTCTATTGAACATATTTATATTTTCTATAAAACTGTCCTCAGGAATTACTCTGTGGGAAGAGAGGAAAACATCTAAAATGTGCAGGACCAAAGTGAAGAACCACTGATGCATCAGGTATTGCAGTTTTATGATTGTTTCAAAGTTGGTCATTGTAGTATTTATATAGTCATATAGTCTATAATCATATTAATTGTTAATCATCATTCAATAACTTATAATATATTACATTATGGGGGGTAATGGGGTGCAAACACTTGTGACACAGCACAAAGGTCCCTGGTTCAATTCTGACAACAAACCTTTCTGGGTGGATTTTGCATATGGTGTGTGTGGGTTTTCTCCAGGTTCTCCAGTTTCCTCCCACCATCCAAAGACACTGTTGGGTTAATTGGTTAATCTACATTACCCATAGGTGTGAATATGGGAGTGATTGTTTGTTGGTATATGTTCAAACCTGCGATGAACTGGTGACTTATCCAGAGTGAACCCTCCCTTCACCTGTTGTAAGTGGGTCAGGCCCCACATGACCCAAGTGAGGATAAAGTGGGTTCAGAAGAAGAGATAATAGAATGGTTTCATTGTTTTTATACAAAGACTATGTGGGGAAAAACAGTAAAAGAGAAAACTTTCTTGTGGGGTGTGGTGTAAAATATTTGAAAAGAAAAAACAAATTATAAATGTAATTTATATTGAGGAGTTTTTCCCCCCATTCATAAGTATATGTTTATCATGATGAAGTATTTATGGTGTCATCCTCTTCGGGTCATCAGGTGTTCATTACCCACAGTGCAGTGCGCCGTGATCGTATAGTGGTTAGTACTCTGCGTTGTGGCCGCAGCAACCTCGGTTCGAATCCGGGTCACGGCAAATTTCCGGCTTGTGGTTATTTTGAAATTTGTCATAATAATAGTGCTTTGTTATTGAATATATAATACGAAATCTTAATTGTCATTATACATATGTATAGAAAAACTAAGAGATATTTTTGTGCTGCTTTATGTAAAAACACTGCAAAGAAAAGAAAACAAAAAAAAAACTAGAGAACAAGTAGAAAAAATAACAAATTATTTGTCAATTTTATGTTTTTTTTCTCCCATTCAAATAAACCATGAAGTATTTATGGTGTCATCCTCTTCAGGTCATCATGTGTTTATTACCCACAGTGCAGTGCGCCGTGATCGTATAGTGGTTAGTACTCTGCGTTGTGGCCACAGCAACCTCGGTTCGAATCCGGGTCACGGCAGGTTTCTGGCTGGTCATTGTTTCAATGTTTGTCGTAACTGAAGTGTTTTCTGATTGAATATATATTATAATACCTTAATTGTTATGATACACATGTACATGAAAACTAAGAGATATTTTTATTTATTGTGGTTTGTATAAAACAGCTGAAAAGAAAAAAGAAACTACAGAACAAGTAGAAAAATTTACAAATTACTTGTAAATTTTATGTTGTGTTTATTATTCATTCAGTATTCATGGTGTCATCCTCTTCAGGTCATCATGTGTTCATTACCCACAGTGCAGTGCGCCGTGATCGTATAGTGGTTAGTACTCTGCGTTGTGGCCGCAGCAACCCACGTTCGAATCCGGGTCACGGCAAATTTCCGGCTTGTGATTATTTCGAAATTTGTCATAATAATAGTGCTTTCTTATACGAAATCTTAATTGTCATTATACATATGTATAGAAAAACTAAGAGATATTTTTGTGCTGCTTTATGGAGAGTCCTGCACGGTTCTGATTTTGACAAACCGCAACCGCCCGTACCCGTCATGTTCAAACCCGTATCCGACCCGTTTTCCGACGAAAAAAAAAATTACAAATCCGCACCCGAACGACCCGCTATAAATGAACCCATATCCGACCCGAACCCGGAAGAAAATGTCAAATACATTCAAATTTGTTAAATACAAAATGTATTGCCACGAATATACTGAACAGTGACATAGCCAAGGCAGAGCCAAATAAAAATGTTGTTAAACAGGAGCAGACAAATAATAAATTCAAAAACTATTTGTATCCGTGAGCTCGCGAGCACACACACACACACACACACACACACACACACACGCTTGAAAAACGCATCAAGAAGGAAGCCGACAGGAGGCAGCTATACAAGTCCAAACTAAAGAACAGTTTTTAGCCTATGAACCGCAAATTAGACCCGCCATCACCCACGTCCGACCCGAACCAAACCCGTATCCGACACAGCCCAACATTTTTCACCCGTTTCGTGAAAATCTGCGGTTCACCCACGGGTCAGCCGCGGGTACCCGAACCCGTGCAGGACTCTGGCTTTATGTAAAAACACTGCAAAGAAAAGAAAAGCAAAAAGAAACTACAGAACAAGTAGAAAAAAATAACAAATTATTTGTCAATTTTATGTTTTTTCTTTCCATTCAAATAAAGCATGAAGTATTCATGGTGTCATCCACTTCAGGTCATCATGTGTTTATTACCCACAGTGCAGTGCGCCGTGATCGTATAGTGGTTAGTACTCTGCGTTGTGGCCGCAGCAACCTCGGTTCGAATCCGGGTCACGGCAAATTTCCGGCTTGTGGTTATTTTGAAATTTGTCATAATAATAGTGCTTTCTTATTGAATATATAATACGAAATCTTAATTGTCGTTATACATATGTATAGAAAAACTAAGAGATATTTTTGTGCTGCTTTATGTAAAAACACTGCAAAGAAAAGAAAACAAAAAAGAAACTAGAGAACGAGTAGAAAAAAATAACAAATTATTTGTCAATTTTATGTTTTTTTTTCTCCCATTCAAATAAACCATGAAGTATTCATGGTGTCATCCACTTCAGGTCATCATGTGTTTATTACCCACAGTGCAGTGCGCCGTGATCGTATAGTGGTTAGTACTCTGCGTTGTGGCCGCAGCAACCTCGGTTCGAATCCGGGTCACGGCAGGTTTCTGGCTGATCATTGTTTAAATGTTTGTCGTAACTGTAGTGTTTTCTAATTGAATATATATTATAATATCTTAATTGTTATGATACACATGTACATAAAAACTAAGAGATATTTTTATTTATTGTGGTTTGTATAAAACAGCTGAAAAGAAAAAAGAAACTACAGAACAAGTAGAAAAATTTACAAATTACTTGTAAATTTTTTGTTGTTTATTTTTTTTTCATTCAGTATTTATGGTGCCATCCTCTTCAGGTCATCATGTGTTCGTTACCCACAGTGCAGTGCGCCGTGATCGTATAGTGGTTAGTACTCTGCGTTGTGGCCGCAGCAACCCCGGTTCGAATCCGGGTCACGGCAAATTACCAGCTGGTGATTATTTCAAAGTTTGTTGTAATGATAGTGTTTTCTTATTCAAATATACAATACAATATCTTAATTGTCATTATACACATGTACATAAAGACTAAGAGATCATTTTTTGTGGTGCTTTATGTAAAAAAACTGCAAAGAAAAGAAGGAAGAAACTACAGAACAAGTAGAAAAATTAATAAATTATTTGTCAATTTTATGTTTTTTTTCTCCCATTCAAATAAAGCATGAAGTATTTATGGTGTCATCCACTTCAGGTCATCATGTGTTTATTACCCACAGTGCAGTGCGCCGTGATCGTATAGTGGTTAGTACTCTGCGTTGTGGCCACAGCAACCCCGGTTCGAATCCGGGTCACGGCAGGATTCTGGCTGGTCATTGTTTAAATGTTTGTCGTAACTGTAGTGTTTTCTGATTGAATATATATTATAATATCTTAATTGTTATGATACACATGTACATAAAAACTAAGAGATATTTTTATTTATTGTGGTTTGTATAAAACAGCTGAAAAGAAAAAAGAAACTACAGAACAAGTAGAAAAATTTACAAATTACTTGTAAATTTTTTGTTGTTTTTTTTTTTTTCATTCAGTATTTATGGTGCCATCCTCGTCAGGTCATCATGTGTTCGTTACCCACAGTGCAGTGCGCCGTGATCGTATAGTGGTTAGTACTCTGCGTTGTGGCCGCAGCAACCTCGGTTCGAATCCGGGTCACGGCGAATTTCCGGCTTGTGGTTATTTCGAAATTTGTCATAATAATAGTGCTTTCTTATTGAATATATAATACGAAATCTTAATTGTCATTATACATGTGTATAGAAAAACTAAGAGATATTTTTGTGCTGCTTTATGTAAAAACACTGCAAAGAAAAGAAAACAAAAAAAAAAACTAGAGAACAAGTAGAAAAAATAACAAATTATTTGTCAATTTTATGTTTTTTTTCTCCCATTCAAATAAAGCATGAAGTATTCATGGTGTCATCCACTTCAGGTCATCATGTGTTTATTACCCAGAGTGCACTGCGCCGTGATCGTATAGTGGTTAGTACTCTGTGTTGTGGCCGCAGCAACCCCGGTTCGAATCCGGGTCACGGCAGGATTCTGGCTGGTCATTGTTTCAATGTTTGTCATAACTGTAGTGTTTTCTGATTGAATATATATTATAATACCTTAATTGTTATGATACACATGTACATGAAAACTAAGAGATATTTTTATTTATTGTGGTTTGTATAAAACAGCTGAAAAGAAAGAAAAAAGAAACTACAGAACAAGTAGAAAAATTTACAAATTACTTGTAAATTTTTTGTTGTTTTTTTTTTTTTTCATTCAGTATTTATGGTGCCATCCTCGTCAGGTCATCATGTGTTCGTTACCCACAGTGCAGTGCGCCGTGATCGTATAGTGGTTAGTACTCTGCGTTGTGGCCGCAGCAACCTCGGTTCGAATCCGGGTCACGGCAAATTTCCGGCTTGTGGTTATTTCGAAATTTGTCATAATAATAGTGCTTTCTTATTGAATATATAATACGAAATCTTAATTGTCATTATACATATGTATAGAAAAACTAAGAGATATTTTTGTGCTGCTTTATGTAAAAACACTGCAAAGAAAAGAAAACAAAAAAAAAAACTAGAGAACAAGTAGAAAAAATAACAAATTATTTGTCAATTTTATGTTTTTTTTCTCCCATTCAAATAAAGCATGAAGTATTCATGGTGTCATCCACTTCAGGTCATCATGTGTTTATTACCCACGGTGCAGTGCGCCGTGATCGTATAGTGGTTAGTACTCTGCGTTGTGGCTGCAGCAACCTCGGTTCGAATCCGGGTCACGGCAGGTTTCTGGCTGGTCATTGTTTAAATGTTTGTCGTAACTGTAGTGTTTTCTGATTGAATATATATTATAATATCTTAATTGTTATGATACACATGTACATAAAAACTAAGAGATATTTTTATTTATTGTGGTTTGTATAAAACAGCTGAAAAGAAAAAAGAAACTACAGAACAAGTAGAAAAATTTACAAATTACTTGTAAATTTTTTGTTGTTTTTTTTTTTTTTCATTCAGTATTTATGGTGCCATCCTCGTCAGGTCATCATGTCTTTATTACCCACAGTGCAGTGCGCCGTGATCGTATAGTGGTTAGTACTCTGCGTTGTGGCCGCAGCAACCCCGGTTCGAATCCGGGTCACGGCAAATTACCAGCTGGTGATTATTTCGAAGTTTGTTGTAATGATAGTGTTTTCTTATTCAAATATAAAATACAATATCTTAATTGTCATTATACACATGTACATAAAGACTAAGAGATCATTTTTTGTGGTGCTTTATGTAAAAAAACTGCAAAGAAAAGAAGGAAGAAACTACAGAACAAGTAGAAAAATTAATAAATTATTTGTCAATTTTATGTTTTTTTTCTCCCATTCAAATAAAGCATGAAGTATTTATGGTGTCATCCACTTCAGGTCATCATGTGTTTATTACCCACAGTGCAGTGCGCCGTGATCGTATAGTGGTTAGTACTCTGCGTTGTGGCCGCAGCAACCTCGGTTCGAATCTGGGTCACGGCGAATTTCCGGCTTGTGGTTATTTCGAAATTTGTCATAATAATAGTGCTTTCTTATTGAATATATAATACGAAATCTTAATTGTCATTATACATATGTATAGAAAAACTAAGAGATATTTTTGTGCTGCTTTATGTAAAAACACTGCAAAGAAAAGAAAAGAAAAAAGAAACTACAGAACAAGTAGAAAAAATAACAAATCATTTGTCAATTTTATGTTTTTCTCCCATTCAAATAAAGCATGAAGTATTCATGGTGTCATCCACTTCAGGTCATCATGTGTTCATTACCCACAGTGCAGTGCGCCGTGATCGTATAGTGGTTAGTACTCTGCGTTGTGGCCGCAGCAACCCCGGTTCGAATCCGGGTCACGGCAAATTACCAGCTGGTGATTATTTCAAAGTTTGTTGTAATGATAGTGTTTTCTTATTCAAATATAAAATACAATATCTTAATTGTCATTATACACATGGACATAAAGACTAAGAGATAATTTTTTGTGGTGCTTTATGTAAAAAAAACTGCAAAGAAAAGAAGGAAGAAACTACAGAACAAGTAGAAAAATTAACCAATTATTTGTCAATTTTATGTTGTTTTTTCCCATTCAAATAAAGCATGAAGTATTTATGGTGTCATCCACTTCAGGTCATCATGTGTTTATTACCCACAGTGCAGTGCGCCGTGATTGTATAGTGGTTAGTACTCTGCGTTGTGGCCGCAGCAACCTCGGTTCGAATCCGGGTCACGGCAGGGTTCTGGCTGATCATGGTTTAAATGTTTGTCATAACTGTAGTGTTTTCTGATTGAATATATATTGTAATACCTTAATTGTTATGATACACATGTACAAAAAACTAAGAAATATTTTTATTTATTGTGGTTTGTATAAAACAGCTGAAAAGAAAAAAGAAACTACAGAACAAGTAGAAAAATGTACAAATTACTTGTAAATTTTTTGTTGTTTTTTTTTTTTCATTCAGTATTCATGGTGTCATCCTCTTCAGGTCATCATGTGTTCATTACCCACAGTGCAGTGCGCCGTGATCGTATAGTGGTTAGTACTCTGCGTTGTGGCCGCAGCAACCCCGGTTCGAATCCGGGTCACGGCAAATTACCAGCTTGTGATTATTTCGAAATTTGTCATAATAATAGTGCTTTCTTATTGAATATATAATACGAAATCTTAATTGTCGTTATACATATGTATAGAAAAACTAAGAGATATTTTTTGTGCTGCTTTATGTAAAAACACTGCAAAGAAAAGAAGGAAGAAACTACAGAACAAGTAGAAAAAATAACAAATTATTTGTCAATTTTATGTTTTTTTTCTCCCATTCAAATAAAGCATGAAGTATTCATGGTGTCATCCACTTCAGGTCATCATATGTTTATTACCCACAGTGCAGTGCGCCGTGATCGTATAGTGGTTAGTACTCTGCGTTGTGGCCGCAGCAACCCCGGTTCGAATCCGGGTCACGGCAAATTACCAGCTGGTGATTGTTTCAACGTTTGTCACAATAACACTGTTTTCTTATTCAAATATAAAATACAATATCTTAATTGTCATTATACACATGTACATAAAAACTAAGAGATATTTTTTTGTGGTGCTTTATGTAAAAAAAACTGCAAAGAAAAGAAAAAAGAAACTACAGAACAAGTAGAAAAATGAACAAATGATTTGTCAATTATATGTTTGTTTGTTTTTTCATTCAGATTAATTCAGATTAATAACTCATCAAGTGTATATTACCCACAGTGCAGTGTGCTGTGATCGTGTAGTGGTACTCTGCGTTGTAGCTGCAACAACCCTTGTTCAAATCCGGGTCAGGGCATAATTCACCTTTAATCATCTAACAACTAAAGCAGGCGTGTTAACCCAGGCTGCCCCTTTGGTTTTGAGCCTGAGTATACAGACAAGGAGGATAAAAAGGAGGATGTGGTGACAGCAAATGCAATATCTTCAGACAGACTCCAAATGACCCCAAACTGAAATGGCTGAGTAAATGATGTAATTTCTACTTCTACTTTAAGGCCTACAATGGTTAAAAATGAAAATGAAACTGACTGAATGACTCAAACTATGTCTACTGTCATATCACCTATTGTCACATAAGCGTTGCACTTTTAAATTTAATCTGCAGAATGTAGTAGTAATTAGTAATAGTTCATATATTTAACAGAATATGATAAATAAAATACATACATACAGTTTAGCTCTCCACACCAACATGGGTGAAAAGGCATAAGCTGTAAGACCAGTTTATTTACACCTACCCTGTTTACAAAAACAAAAGTTGCATAAATAAAACACAATAAGAAGATTGCACACTTTTAAATAATAGTATATTAAATAATAAATATAATCAAAGCAAAATTTTAGATTTCACTAATAATTGGCATACTTCCTCCTAATATTTGATATTTATCAAATAACTTAGGGGTGGTACAGTAGTGCAGTGGTTAGCATTTGTGCCTCACAGCAAGGACCCCCCCCCCCCTAACAAACATTTTTTAAAACCTGTTCAGCTCACTCTAAATATCAGTTAAACACTGAATTAAAGTCTTACAAACTGAAGTTCCTTTTCAGAAGCAACATTTATTTTCAGTATGGAAACTAAAAAATTCCAAACTGCAGTAAACTGCAATTTATACATTAATGCTGATGCATCACCATATAATTCACAAAAGAGGCTATATTTCACATTTAGAAGCTCACATAAAACCCTGTCCAAGTTTAATTAACTGTGATACATTAATGGGATTTATGGAGTGAAATTCATCCCACAGTTCAATATATCCATCTATAAACATTTACCTCAGTTGACAGCCTCACTGTTACACTGAACCTGGTGAAAAGAGCAGATTTTCTACTAATTACTTGCACTCTAGGTGGTGAAATACTCCTTCTGTCACTTCTGTTTTTTGGTGGTGGCATCATGACAAAATGGTTCGATATGTGTAAACATGCAGTGAACAATGTAAATTAAATTACTGGTTACTGGATGTCACTCCATCCAGCAGATTTATAATGTGTTTTACTATCTGAAATTTATATTTGACTCTATATGATGTTTTAATCATGTTTAATGTTATATGTGTGTGTGTGTGTGTGTGTGTACTATATATAATTTTATTTCTGCTACTTTATATATTACTGGTGGTTTAATCTGTAAAAATGTATTATATTCTGTAATATCATCATTAGTCTCTTATGATAACTCTACAATATCACTTCTCCACTAGCTAAAAAAACAGGACGATGATGATGATGATGATGATGATGATGATGATGATGATGATGATGATGATGATGATGATGATGATGATGATGATGATGATGATGACGACGACTTAAATTTATATACCACTTTTCAGGACATTTAAAGATTAGTCACAAAGACATCTTAATGATAAAGTTTAGTGGTAAAGTTGTTTACATAAAGTTCCCTAGTTTTTAGTTAAGGTACAGAACTTGTGTAAATGCATTCAGTTGTATTGCACTACTGCTCACAGCAATGAAAGAAGATGAGACGTTTCATTGTAAATAAAATATTCCAGTGAATTGCTCAGATCAGAGTCTGTTTCCATTGACAGCTGCAGTGAAAGAGTTCCTCTGTATACGAGGAGTTGGAGCGACATCCTTTGTCTCCATGTGAACAGTGACCCAGATTGGTTCAGGTGTCATGTGACACTTCTTTGCAGGCCCCTCCTTCCACCCTGTCATTGGTTCTGTTTAGAAACCCCCATGAGGCATATCCATGTCAGAGTGCTGCACAGGTACACCACTGTCATAGGATCAGCCGGCTGAAACTGCCTGCAGTCCACCTCTAACCACAGAGCAAGATTTACAGCAGACAGAAGACATGGAATTCACAGATTGCGGTGTTTAGATACGCTGTTACTCAAACGTTCAGCAAAGAATCACATGTTGGTCATGACATGGTATGGGAGGTTTGAGTCTGTTTGAACAGTTCTCATGTTTCCCTGCACAGTCACAGCACATGTAAACTTTCTCAGGCCAAGAATGAGTCTTTTCTTTGTCCTATGGCCTGAAGCTTAGTCATCATCACTGTCACAGATCTGTACAGGTGCAAAAACAACACCTGGAGAGAGAGAAAAAAAATAAAAGAACATTTCACTTTGTGTCAGTACGCTTATGAAACAACAATATATGGCAATATATTGACAAATATAATGCATTATATTCAAAAATATATTCCCATATATGGAAAAATAATGCATATATTATCCAGTATACTGCAATATGTTATTTGATCATATGACATATTGACAATTATAAAACATATATTACACTGAAGACAAAAGCTGCCCCATATTTCTTTCTACATATTTTGTGGAGTGCATTTCTAAATATATAATTACATATAATTAGTAATACACTTCACAAAATAAAGTGTAAGTGTATTACTAAATATATGTTAACATATATGAGTATATATATTGTCATATATGTCTCAATATATGTAATTCCATATGTATTATTAACTATATTGTAATATATTGACACAATATATTTTGATGTATATTATATACATATATTTTTATGTTTATTTTCAGGCAGTAATATATTGATAGTCAGTATATGGAGACATATATTTTAGTTTCATAAGGGTATTCTGTGTGATTTCAACCACTGTAAAGTTTATAGAGCATTAAAGCTGTTAAAACCACACAGCATCCCTTTCTATCTGTGTGGTTTCTTATTGCCTCATACCCAACTCCACCTTAACCTCAGCTGCATAGTTGGTACATTTGGAGTTCATGCAAATTATCTCAGCGTTTAGAAAACAAAGTTGAATCCAAATTTATCACGTACATCACTGAAAAGAAAACAAATAAATGAGTCATATCTGTGCAGTTGCTTAACAGTGTTTTGAGTTTTCAGGCAACCGCACATGTATTTGGCTGCAAGGACAATTAAAAAAATTTAATTTCCTCGACATACTATTCATGTCACAAGTTTAGCATGTGTGTCTCAGTTTTAAAACAAAAGGATGTTCTCATGAAAAACATCTACAGTTCTTTCCAATTCCCTAGACTTCATTTTGTACTTTGGTTTTATTGAATGCTGTGTCAAAATCTTTTTTTTTTTGGTCATTGTTTTCTATAAAAGTAGAAACAAGAAACATCACGGATGTAGTTCCTGTTAAATGTTTATATGGTCTTTTTTCAGTAAGCTTACACACAAATTAATCTAAGTTTTCTGTATGAACATTATCTGTGACTTTTTTAAGACTAGAAGTATGTTATGGTTCTGCACCTCTACCCATTCATGTTTAAATATAACAGTGTTTTTGGAACGACTTCGCATTGTTTTTTTTTACTTAGGATGATTATACAGAGAGAGAGAGAGAGAGAGAGAGAGAGAGAGAGAGAGAGAGAGAGAGAGAGAGAGAGAGAGAGAGAGAGAGAGAGAGAGAGAGAGAGAGAGAGAGAGTCTCAGGTCAAAGGTTGCAAAATATTTTTGTTTCAACTTCTGATTTAAGGTTTGATTTTTTTTCCTAAAATTATTAGTGTTTTTTTAACCACAATATGAAAAAAGGAATGATCAATCAATAATAAAATAAAATAGCAAATTAAATAATAATAGTAATGATAATAATAATAATGATGATGAAATAATAATAAATATATAAACGCAGCAGAATAAAAAAAATGTTAAAAGAACCTCATTAAAAGCTAAACTAAAAAGGTTCAGTTTACCTTTAAAAATATCAACGATGGTGACATTTTCGATTCAAAAGGTCAAAGGTCAGCATCATTGTGAAATTCTACTGCTATGGAAAAACACTTTTCTGTCCCTCATCCAACACTGTAAAAAATAAATAATGTTATTGACCTTTACTCTTCTGCTCAGCAGCATCTTTTATTAAATACCTTCACAGACTTCTCCACATATACAAAATTATTACAACACCTGACAGATATGAAAACATTAACTTTTTTCTTTGCCTCCAAAGCATGATATTTCACTTCATAATGTTCATGAAACTTGCACATGGTTGTTCTGAAATACCAGGTGATTGTTTTTATCCACTTTAACTTTAATATTTACATAATAAGCAGGATATGTCTTGTACATTCAACAGAATCATAGCGCTGGGGCCTAAAACTCTACATCATCATTCATTTAACTACAATTACATCTGACAAAAATACAAAAGGAATGTGGTTTCTTCTTCTTCTTTGAACATGACAGGGTGACATTGACAGAGAAATAAGACAAACCTGTTTTTGTAAAGAAAACTCCTTATTATAGTTGTATTCTATAGTATTCAGAGCATATAGAGCTTATTTTTGTTCATGACTTGGGTTTAAGTATTATGCAATGAACACAGGTTATTTTAATGTCAAATGTATTAATATGTATTTTATGTTTGTGCTTTGTCAGAATTTAGTCAGAAATATCAAGGTTTTTTTTTATTTACTTACAGGATCTGACATAAAAATTTAAAGTAAACGTAGATATGGAGTAAGGGCATGGGAGTATAAGTATAAGTCAACCTTCATCCTGTTCCCTTTTTAATATTTTCTTTTTATATAAAGCTTTTTGTTGTTTGGTTATATTATTATATTTGAAATAAACAAACAGGCAAAGAATACTGATGACTTTGTAGATATTTAATTTATTTTCAGAGTATATTAATGGATAATGAAAGAAACAACAAGAACAACTGATAATTTTAGTAGTTTTTCATTAATCACCTTATTAGCGCTCTTGCCTCACAGTAAGTGGTTCTCAAAATCCAGTCCTCATGGCCCAGTGTCCTCCATGTTTTAGATATCTCCATCTTTTTTTTTTTTAAATAAAATAAAATAAATAAATGTAAAGTAAATTTAAGAAGATTTTTTTTAAGTTTAAAAAATAAAAATAAAACAATTTGTAAAAAAAATTCTAATCATAATATGAAAAATAATACAATTATAAAATATATAAACAAATAAAAAAATATCTCCCTTTAATTTACCTGAATCAAAATTAAATGTGTCATGTAGGGCAAGTGTTGTAATAATTTACATCACCACTGTATGTGAGTCTAAACAGAATGATGGAAACAGACATGTGACAATTATCTGCGAGGTGGTAAGGTGTAATCATAATAATCCATAAATACTCACAACTCCAATTTTTTTGAATATTTTCACATGTGTGCACTAAAACAAAGTATAATTTTGTCAAAAATTTTAATAATCTGAACAAATATGAAGAAGCTGAAATGTTTTAAGAGAAGTCAGTGCAATTTTAACAACTTTCTGAATGATATTAAATGTTTTGTATATTTGTAGATCCACTGTGATCTGTAAATTATAATAAACATGTAGAAATTATTTTTTTTAAAAGCATAATATTCTTATTCTTTTACATTGTTCATGTTATTCACATTGTTTGGAAGGATCGTTTTTGTCGATATAAACATTTTCATTATTTAATTTCCTTTTGTCACTAAAATATATAGAATATTTTGGAGTTGACATTATTTATGTATTATTATGTTATTATGTTTCAGTGGTTTGGCTTCACATCAAATTTAGCTAAATGTGGTCTCTGAATCAACATGAGTTTGACGCCTCTGCTCTATTCATTTTTAAAAACCACAGTTATCGGTGCACGATCAAGGCGATATCATACTGCTCTGCTGCAACTTTATACCCACATGTCATATTTATGTCCTTTGATTTCACCCACATATTTACCAGTACTCATGTATGTACTGTATATTACTATATATCATTACTGCATAAAGCAGTTTTTAAGAAGAGGAAATCAGCTGCTGATTTATGTTTCTCATTTAGATCTAATTACTTTGCTTTTTTCAGAGCCTCCACATACAGGTGCAGGCATGGAACTTAACCTGAGGGGTTTTGTAGAGAAGACAGTGCAGAGCCACACCCTTCTGCAGGGGCATAACTGGCTCTGCTTTGTTCATTATGTGAACTTAGTAGTGTTGTAAAAACATTGACAGATAATTGACATTAATTCTAGCGTGTGAACTACAACTGTTAATCTACCATTAATCTTTGTCCTTTGAACACTTGTAGAAGTCATTGGATGTCCCTCTGGTCATTTGGAGGTGAAAATGTGTCTTTATAGCAGAATGTGATTGAAAAGTGGAGGTTATTGAGATGCTTATATTACATTTTATTCATTTTATTCTTGTTTTTACAGCTTCAGCATAACTGTTCCTTTCTGTTTCTCCATATTCATCCTTTTGATCTTTTCCCCAGGTGGCATGTCCATGTGGGCCTAAGAAGGGTTACATTTGGGCTGCACATAAAACTCCCAAGTGGGTTTGTCTGCAGTTTCCATGGTGACCCCACATGTGTTTGCCTATACAGAAACAGACATCTGAATATCTCATATCATTAATTTATTTATTCCACAGCTTTTATATTTCATATCATTTGCATGACTTGAGTTATGTTTTACAAATATCTTAGTTTACAATTATTTTTATTTATTTGTTTGCAATGTGATTATTATTTTTTCATATGCCTCTCAGAATTGTCACACTATAAAAGGTTTTATTGCATGTCATTATTTAGGCAAAATTATATATATAAATAACTGTACCTTTGACTGATATTTTTTTTGCTATGGATGTCAAATGATAAAGATTTTTAAAGTAGATTAATAACAGGATTGCTTTTGATTAATCATGATTATGTATTCATTTTTATTCTATATTAATTGTGTTTCATTTTGTATGAGCAAACAGAGTCAATAAAGAAGGGAATATTATCTGCCCTTAATGTGTTTGTCATAAGTAAGGTGACGTCTTATGTAGGTTAACTGTTCTGTCGTAGGGGTGTTGTAATCAAATTTCTCTTAGAATACATTAAGAAGCACAAAAATGCAGGACAATCATTCACGCACACAAAAAACTAACACAAAAAAGCAATGAAAACTCCCAAACAAATTGAAAATGTCTTCTAAAATACAGAAAAAAGCACTAAAACAATGTGATAAAATATCCAAAATCTATGAAAAATATAAATATATATGCAATTAACATGTTTATGCAATACCTTTCACAGTTCAAACAAAAAACTAACCAACTTTCATTTAAATTTTAATCAGATTATTCATAATGATAGATTAAATCAATGTGTACATTTTGACAGCCCTTTTTTTAATGATATTTGTTGACTTTATGTAAATTCTTGAACTGAACCTGAGACCTTTACCTCAATTTTGTTGTGTTTTGGTACAATGGCAATAAAGAGATTTTGATTCTGATTCTGATATGGACAAACACATGTGGGGGTCACCATGAAAACTACAAACAAACCCACATGGGACCCTTATCTGCAATCCACATTTAACCCTTCTGGGGCCCACATGGACATGCTGGATTTTAGCTTTGAATCCTAAGAACAATGTCAGCCACACCCTGAACACCACTATTTATTATCATTTATTACTCATCTCAGCTTTTAATCCTTCTGTCTAATAACTGAAAACTTTCCCTTGACTCACACACATTGTTAAAGACCTGCAGGCAAAACATGAAAAGGGCCTAACAAGATGAGACTGCCCCTCAGACGGTGAAAAAAACCCAAAACAAAACTGTTAAAGTGCCAAAGTGAACAGAGATGATGTGTCTGTACATGCAGTGGAACAAGTTGGTTTCATGTGAGCATGTTGGAATAGTGGGTTTCATCTGACAGTACGTTTAATGAGGAGCATTCTTTGCTCCATTCCAGCCAATCATGGGTGTGTTCAAGGGTGTGGATCTTCACCTGTGGGACAGAGCCAAGATGATTTGGCAGCAAGTGTAGCCCAGAGAGGCTGAGTAGAAGTCTAGTTTATTCTGTTACATTTTGTTCTTTACAAGTGTCCTTTACTTGTTTTGGATGAACATAACTTATCCATGTCTTTGGCCCAAGATGAAGGAAGTCAGTTCAGATACATCAAAAGAATGATGTTTTCAGATACCCTTCAAATTACTATTATTATGAAATATTTGCAGAAAAATCTTTTTTGGCATTTCAGGAACATGTGACTGCATCAGACAGAAACGAACAAATGCTTCCCTTCCGCATCACCATTACAGTGTAATCATTTGTTCAAACAATTCCTGTAAATGTCATCAGAATACTTCCAAAAAAATTTTTGACTTACATTGCAAACTGGTGAACAAACAAACCCAGATGAAACTAAAAAAGCACACAGAGCGCAGACTCTGCCAAGGCAGCTCAGCCCTCACCCTTTGTCACTTCTGCAAGCAGCACTCTGCCCTGACCAACTGAATGAAAATGATCACCACCAAAATGTAATCATTTGTTTGTTGTGCCAGACAGTATCAACATGTCATGAAAATTTCAGAAAAATCCATCTATACCCTTTTGAGTTATCTTGCTAACAAACAATCAGACAAACAAACGGCACACACTGGCAAAAGCATAACTCTGCTGTCCCTTGGTGGAGATGCTAATGCTAATGCTACTTCAGATTTGCTGCAACAGGGGACAGGTTTAACCCCACGTGAGTGACACTAAAGTCTGATGTCAGATGGACCGCCTTTTTCTGGGTCCCTCGTTCCTCGGTATGCAGCCAGTGGAGGTGACAAACCACTTTCAACGGCAGCATGTGTCGGTAAGTTGGAGTGACTCATCAGATTCCAAAAGGAGTGTGGAAAAGTGGTTTTCAGCAGAATGACACCTTTAATACTGCTGGGACAGTAGATTCAAAGGCCTGATCACATCTGCAGCAGCAGCCACGTTGGGTGTTTGTAAAACTCCCTTTGTGCTGCCGTTTTGTCAGTTACTGCAATATCGAACTTTTGCTCAGGTGTAAATCTGTTTCAGTGGGAATCGGGCCAAATGCATTTGCCAAAGTAAATGAAACTTGACTCCTGGTTCACAGACAGGGTGTATTTCTGCTTCCTGTGCACTAATAGAGGATCAGGAAAAAGACACCACACAACACCGCTCATCAAAACGACTGTTAAGACTTGGGAGCTGTAGAAGAGGTGAAATGAGGAGACAAATTCAACTTTCAGCTGCCTTCTGTTTGGCACATTTTTCTTCACACGGATAAAAAGGCAACTCTGCAAATTTCCAAGCTCTTTCACTTTGGTTTCTTGGAACATTTTATCTGTTTGTTAAACTTCTTACTGTCTGCAATGAAGAAAAAAATATGAAAGGGTCAAACAGTAAATCCCTTTCACCATCATCTTGTTTGTGTCAGGACAAAATCAACCTTTCTGCTGTATGTGCACAAATGTAGTCCCACAAGCACACGGTTGTGATTAACACAACCTTGGCCTTTGTGGTGCTCAGCATTCTTTTTTTTCTTTTTTTTTTATCAAGTTTACTTTTTAAAATATTTGAATTGGGGAACGTTAGCTGATGATATCTCCCCTTTTTGAGTTTGCCTGCACTGTAAAATAAATAAATAAATAATAGTTTTATCTTATAAAACAATAGAAAAACATAATTTCCACATACAAATGTAGTGTTGTTATGGGGCAGCCATGGCTCAGTTGGTAGAGGGGGTTGTCCAATAACCAAAGGGTTGGTGGTTTGAATCCTGCTCTGTCCTAGTCAGTCTGTTGTGTCCTTGGGCAAGACACTTCACCCTCCTTGCCTTCAGTGCTCACACTGGTGTATGAATGTTTGGTGGTGGTCAGAGGGGCCACAGGCACAAAATGTCAGTCTGCCCCAGAACAACTGTGGGTACATATGTAGTTTACCACCACCAGGGGGAGCATGTGAGAGTGAATGAACAATTGGGTCACTAATGTAAAGTGCTTTGAGTGGCCAAAAATTGCCAAATAAATCCAATCTATTATTATTCACGTCTCCTCATGTCCTCTTTTGATTGGCCTAAGTCATTATTAACCTTAACTACAAACTGAATCTGTTATTTTCTAGCTGTTGTAAACTACATGCATCATCTGCCACTGTTTTTGACCCAAACAGCTTCTGCTACACTTTGATTCTGCACAGATTATTGGTATTAAAAAGAATTAAATGGAGAGGACATGTATGCATGGGTGAACATGCAGTGTTATTTATATAGATACAGAAGAACTTTATTGATTGTCAAAGGAACATACAATGCTATTATAAGGTACGTGAGACTAAATCTTGCTGCAGCATTAAAGGTGGCACAAAGACACCTGGCTGATACTGGAAACCATCCGCATCTTGATTTAACTTGTTCCTTGAAATGATGAGCTAAATGAAACACTTAATGCTTTTATTCTCATATTCCATTTGTGCGCCTTTGAAAAGAGTATACAAACATGATATGTCAAGCAGCCTTGAAACCCATTAAAAGGGTACAAGCCTGATCCTGTCTGGAATAATCAGGAATGAAAGCAGAAGGGAGAGGGTGGGAATAGCAGGATGGACGGACTACGCCTCAGTTCCACACCCTTAAATTATTCATGCTCAGGTCAACAAAAGGAGAAAAAGAAAAGCTGACAAGGAGGTGTCAATTCAGCGGTCAGATTTACCTTTAAATTAGCCCAAATATGCAGAACACAGGTGAAGTCAGAGTTCAGCACTCCATCATTATAATGACAGCAGGCAAACTAGGACACAAACTGTAGCTTTTAAGAGACGACCAGTGCTGGAATGCTCTCTTGGCAAATGCTGCATATCTGCGACTCAGGCAAAGGCGACTTTGTACAGGCAAAGGCGTGTTCTTGAATGTCATTTGCCACAGGGAATAACCTGATGTGAAGGTGAAACTTTTCTCCATGAGAAAGATCATTTTAGGATAGTTTATTACCTTTATGAATCACAGAATGGCAGATGTATGTAAGGCTAAAACAACGCCAGTCAAACTTAGAGCATCATAAAGTAAAAAAAAAATTCTTCTGTACACTGTCATCTGCACCAACCCTGCAATTATCCTTAAGAAAATGGAAAACAACTGCTTGCAATAATTCACAAACAGCAAATAAGCACTAGAGCCATTCCTCATGCACACTCATGCACACAACTCCACGTCCTGCTCAGTTACAAACACATGCTACATTCCACAATTGCTGCAGAGTTTATTGGGTGAGAGGGTGTTATATAACTGTCATGAACTGTTGAGTCTAGATTTAACCTTCTCGCATAAACGCACTTTAATTTTGGGTTCTGTGAGGTGGCATTTTGGAAAACCTTAGCCCAGAGGTGAGCTGGTTTTCTACAAAGTTTTGCTTGTAACATGTAAGACATGGGATGAACGGTGCTGCAGTGGTTAGCACTTGTGCCTCACAATAAAAAGGACACTGGTTGGATTCCAACACCAGACCTTTCTGTGTGGAGTTTGCATGTTCTCCACCGGTCTGTGTGGGTTTTCTGCAGGTACTCCAGTTTCTTCTCACCATCCAAACATATGCACTGATAGGTTAATTGGTTAATCTGAATTGTCCATAGGTGAGAATGTGAGAGTGATTGTTTGTCTATATATGTTCAGCCCTGAGATGAACTGGAGACTCATACAGGGTGTACCCCGCCTTCATCCATTGTAGCTGGATTAGGCCCCCTGTGACCCCGTGACCTTAGTGAGGATAATGCGGGTTCAGACGATGACGAACATTTAAGACATGATCAGTCCCGCAAAAACATGGAATGTGCACATCATTTTTATTGTGGTATTTATGAGAGCTACTGTATTTTTAATGTAATTTATCCCCCATTAGCTCTTGATTTTATTTTATTTTTTTTACAGTTATTATGTTAGAACATCCGATTGAAATGTAGGCCAAATAATATAAGTTGAAACATGTCTGGGATCAATCCAACAGAAGTAGTTTATGCTGCACTGCTTGATAGTTTTATCAGCGTCACTAGATAAGAAACAAATAGAATTAATTTAATCTTTATCCTCTTTGTACATGGACAAAACTTTCACAGTTTTATTGAAGAAAAACATTTTGTCCACTGCAAAGTACATTACATGAAACAAATTTAAAAAAATGCATCTGAAAATACTTGCATTGTACTGAAAAAAGGCAATTATTTCACGTAAAAAAGTCAAAAGTTGTGCTATCGTCTGACTGAAGAGGATAAGTAATTTGACTGACCTGTAAGATTTCAGCATCTCCCTGTGTTTTTACAAATTGAAAAGTCTGTTCTTTTTGCCTAATAGCATCTAATTACATCTTTTTTTTAGACAAGCAGGAGGTTAAATATGATTGACAGCTGTAATTTCTAATGGCTGATCTGATTCTGCCAGATGTGACACGATCCAACTGATCTTCTCCATGTCTCAACACAGAGACATGGAAAAGCGCTTTCAGTATTGTGTTCACATCAACAGATCATCTGTCTTTATATTTAGTTTTTGTGACTTATAAGATTAGAGAGCTGCAGAAATAAAGACCAAAAAATATATAAATTCTGGCTTTTTTAAAAAAAAACAACTGTAATTTCAGATGTGGTAGATTTAAAGTATCAGGGTCACACTTAACATTTAAATATCTGTAATGATCATCTAGAATAATAGTCACAAGGATTTTTATAAGTTCTCTAAACTTCAACCTACTCCTTTTGAGTGGTGACTCCTTATTTTGTCCTTTATTCTTTTGTTCTGTATTTTATTTATTTATTTATTTTAAGATGAACTGCTCAAATAAAAATAACTAAACTGAACTGAACCTCCTGAATTTTTTTATTTTTAGGAAGATTTATTGTGACTTTTGCAGCCGGGCTGTGATATAGTTGCTGTATATTTATTTAATGTTGAGGTTTGAGTTGAGCCTGAAGCCCAAACACTGGATTCAATAATGCATCCAAGTCCTTATCCTCACCTGAACTGTGAGTAATGATCAAAAGGACAAGACTACCAGTCAATCCTTCAGTTTCAGAATACATTTTTGGTGCTCTGATCTCAGAACTGGGCAGCAGTATCTTTTATATTTGTCTAAAATCTTCAATAGTTCATATAACATCTGGTGAGTGTGAGGATCATGATAAGCTGTTGCCCATAAAGTTGGAATAAAATATCATGACCTCTTCTCATGAAATTATTTGGACTAGATTTTTTTCTTGGTAAATAAAGTATTATTGGGGCTCTGTATGTAATCACAGTACCAGTCAAAGGTGATTACTGATGCATACAAGTAAAATAAAAAGAGGAATTTGTATGAAAAATAATTGTTTCAACTTTTTTGTGCAATAGTGTAGATTCAGGGACGGAGACGCATTGTCTAAGTTTTTTGTATTTAGTTACAGTGCAACATACTTAGCAAAGTAAAACATCATGTATACTGTAATATGTTCAGAATAATTAAATATATTCAGTTGTGAATACTCAAATTTTCAGAAATAGTACTACTAACTCAAATGTATTAAGTTGCTGTAATATGTTCTTCTTTTTAAGTACTTCCAACTAATATTTTTTTATTAAGAGGAACTATTGTGGATATAAGTGAACATAACTTAACAACATATGAGGTTCAACTTAGTGGAATTAAGTCATTAAATGCTGAGAATGATATTGTACTTTTATTTCTATTGTTTCAAATAAGAATGATTTAAAAAATAAACTTAACTAATGTAGTAGATGCTGAAATACAATTTCAGATCACTCCAAATAACTACCAATATCTATCACACCAAAAAAAATTTCAATCACAAAACATAGTAATTTTATTCAGGGGTGGCTGTGGTTCAGTTGGTAGAGCGGGTCGTTCAATGACTGAAGGGTCAAAAGGTTCATTTCCTGGCTCTGTCTGTCCACATGTCCAAGTGTCCTTGTGCAAAGACACTGAACCTTGTCTTAGTCTCCCAGTAGAAGTGACAGAACTTTAGAATATTAAGTTAATAAGTAATGTTTTAATTCAATATACTTGAATAAGCATCTATTTTAAGTTCTGGAAACTTGTATTTTTAAACTTAAAATAATTGAGGCAATCGATTACCATACTTTTTTTTTTTTAGTTCTGCTAACTTTTTCCAGTTTACAGTGTAATTCAGTAACAAAACTCTTCTTAAATTTCTACTGCTGTCACTTTGCACAAACTGACCTTTTGCCTGAACCAAACATGTCAGAAAATCTAAATAAACCCTGCTTAAATCATCACATAGCTTGTTTTTTTTTTTCTCTATATGTGAGCACACATCATCCTTCAAAGTGTCTGTATGTGATCTTCACAGAGGAAAATAAATTTCAACCACTTACTGTCATTTCAGCTGTCAAACCCGTTTTTCCTGCGTGTCCCGCCCACTGGCTGCAGGCGAGTGTTTAAGTAGTGTGTACATGTGATAGTGTGTGTGCCTGTGTCAGTGTCTTCTTAGACGCAAAAAAGCAGATGGGAAGGGTGTGTGAAACATGGGTAACGATTGGAACTATCTGTGCAGTGTGAATGAAACACTATTGGCTGGATGTATCAACTGAACATTCAGGTGTTTACCTTCAAACTTTAAAAGTGTTCCAAACTGCAAGACGATCTGGAAGTAAGAGTTCAATTCAATACCAGTTCATCTACTGGTCATTATTGTAATTATATGACTAATTCGAAGATTCAAAAGCCCTGGCCTTTGCACTGTAAAATCAAATAAGTTGACTTTACTTAGAAAAACTCAGGAAACTGATTGTCTTAAAATGTCTAAGTAAATTAACTTACAACTTTTAAGTGTATACCAGTTTTAAGTTTACACTTTACACTTAAAGCTTTAAAGATAGTTTACTTTAATTGCAGTGTTAAAACAGACAGGGTTATTACATCCTCTGAAGCTTTATTTATATAATATAACACTGCAATAAGGTACTTGCAGACCATTAAAGACCCAAACACAACAGATAATTTTATTTATATTTATATTTTTAATATAATAACCCTTAACTTTAATCTGATTTTTTTTCTTATGAACAACTGCATGATCAGTAGATTAAAATACATGAAAAATCCTGATTTATCCTGATAAAATGCTGCATATAGAGGATAATATTACAATAAATTGCAATAAATCAATTATGAAAAGATTGAAAAGATTGAAAAGAGAGAAAAAAAATTTGAGAATTAACACAAAATCAGCACTGGGCCTTTATACAGTATCTGTTAATCACTCTCTCAATCAACCTCACACACTTTGCAAAAATTGCATTATATTTGCACCATTATAAACATGTGCATGACTGCAAAAGCTGCCATTGCAAAATTACCCACAAACTGATTTTTGCATGCTCCTTTCCTTTCCTTTCCTTTCCTTTCCTTTCCTTTCCTTTCCTTTCCTTTCCTTTCCTTTCCTTTCCTTTCCTTTCCTTTTTCCCCACAACTTACTGCCTAAACCAGAGGTGTTAAACATGCGGTCTGGGGACCACATCTGGCCCTCTAAAGGGTCCAGTCTGGCCCCTGGGATGACTTTGTGAAATACAAAAATAAAACTGAAGATATAAACCATTTTTAGTTCAGGTTCCACATTCAGACCAATTTAATCTAAAGTGGGTCCGATCACTAAAACACTCTCATAATAATGTAGAAATACTCAGAACTCCAAATGTTTCTCTTTGTTAATATAAAAATGTTCATGTAATTTTATTGTCTTTACACTAAAATGATCAGTTCACAAAAATACAAGTAACCTGAACGAATTTGAACATTTTTAAATGTCTGAAGAGAAGGTTTACCAATATTCTGCATGTTATATTTTGTTGTTCTGTTGAGATCTGAAAATAGTAATTGACATGTGTAAATGATAAACTGAGGCACACTATTGTTAAAACTGCAGATAGTTTTCTTTACAAATTTCAGTTTGTTCATGTTTTGTTCGCTCTAAAACATGGAAGAAAGTTTGGAGTTTACTTTTTCAAAAATATTATAATGTTATTAAATGTTATTATTTAACTGGTCCAGCCCTCTACAGATCAAATTTGATTTAATGTGGCCCCTAAACTGAAAAGAGCTTGACACCTGTGGCCTAAACTGTCCTGAAACTGTCTTTACTCTTCTTTACTTTATGGTTTGACTGCACACACACATTCCCTCCAAGTGCCTCCAGCTGAGTTTGGAAGGGGAGTGGCACTGAGAGAGAGAGAGAGAGAGAGAGAGACGAGAGAGAGGAGAGAGAGAGAGAGAGAGAGAGAGAGAGAGAGAGAGAGAGAGAGAGAGAGAGAGAGAGAGAGAGAGAGAGAGAAAAGAAAACTTTTTGCTCAGCAGTTCGGGCAGAGACAGAGAGGTGTGGTCACCATCCTCCAAAAGCGATCCTCTCCTCCTGTGTGTTTGCAGTCTGCACCAGCGGGACCCAGGGCCCGGGGCGGACAGGTGTGGAGACAGCCACAGCTTCAGGTTGGGCTGCCTGCTGCACCTCTCCTCCACCCGGTGCACGCGCAAACTGAAGTTCGACAGAGAGTGAGTTTGTTTTCCGGTCAAGATGAGTATGTACGGGTCTCAGAAGGGCCTGAACATGAGCCGCAGGGCTAATTCCAAAGGCGATCTGACCAGAGAGGGAACCTATTACGCGCGGAGCGAAGTCATGCACGGAGGCGGTAATGGATACGACCCCTACATGGATGGATACAACACCTACACCTTTTCAAAGGCCTCTGCAAGAATGCCACAAGAAATGGGAAGCGGCATGGGGGGTGGAATGGCAACAGGAATGAGGTATAATGCACAGTTTTGTTCTGTTTTTTCTCCCCCCAACTCACAGGTGTTAAACATAAGGCCCGGGGGCCAAATCCGACCGGTCAAAAGGGTCCAATCTGGCCATTAGGATGAAAAACAATGAAGATATTAATAGTGTAAAAATGTAATTCAGGTTCTACATACAGAATAATTTGATCTCTATTTGGTCAAACCAGTTAAACATACTCATTATGTTCCAAACATAATGCAAACAGTGTCCAAACATAATGCAATTTAAAACAAAATATAAATAATATGTTTTCACGGGATAGAGGGGTGAAATGGAGAATAACAGACTGAAGGTGTAAGGATGTATTTATTTTAAATTAAATGTTCTTTTTTATTTATGTGCATCAATTGGTCCTTTCTGACCAGTATGTTTAGTTTCATGATTCAAATGTACATATGTATTATTATTAATAATATTATTAAAGTGTCTGTAGTAGCAGTATTAGTAGCATGAATGTATAAAAAACTAGCACAGGAGAAGGGGTGGAATTAGATAAGTTTTGACTTCTTCTCAAAATATGAACCACCTGAAATATCTGAACTGTAATTGTAAATACAGTAACTGAAGGATACAGTAATGTTTTGGCTAGGTTTAAAAAATGTCCCCCAAGCTACTGCAGTTGCATCTGGGCACTTAAAAAATGTAAAAAATGTTGTGTTATTTTTTAAAATAAGTTTAATTGTACAAATATTCTGTCTGTTACTAAATGTTTAGTGTATTTGTAATTCAAATCTAAACTGTTCTGCACATGCGCAAATGACAAACTGCTAGACTGAGGCAGGAAATGGTTAAAATTACACTTGTTTTTCTTAAGACATGTGAAGTTGTTGATGTTATTCACATTTTGAAGGAAATATCATACACTGTAGATTTTGCAGTGTTAATTTGGAGACAATGGGACCAAATATACTCTAGAAGAAGTTAAATAAACTCTCTAAGTGTTGATTTAACACTGCAAAATTTACTGTGTAGATGTAAACATTATCATAAGATATTTTTATTCTTTTCACTGTTATTTGACTGGTTTGGCCCTTTTGAGATTATCATATCATATTGGGCTGAATGTGGAACTGAACTAAAACAAGTTTGCCCCCCCCCCCCCCCCCCCCCCCACCCCACACACACAACGTCTAAATGTTATAACTTATGGATTTGCGCTCTCCTTCTACTGCCACCTGTTGTTGCACACAGACAACCTAGAGGCATTTAGTTTCCCTCAGTGTGGACAGAGATAAAGCCTGTTGCTATTAAAAATAATCACCCCCCTTTGAGTAGTATTCATTTTCATTCCTGCCCTGTTAAAACCTGTGCCATTTGCAGCCCAACAGTCTTTATAAATGTCATCAAGCAGGAAACTGACTTTATCTGTTTGGCAGTTTGATCGCTATTATATTCTGACCTTTCATAAAAGTCTGGGACGGGGTTTTTTTTTTGTTTTTTTTTTTACCTGTGATTGCATAAATATTGAAATAAAGATGCATGTTTCTGAAAAAGGTGCTGGAAAATAATTATATATTCACAAAGATATGTGTAAAGTGAGCTGTTGTTGATGTTGTTTGTTTAAGGTGTTGTCTCCATTGGTTGACTTTTTTCCTCATCAGTAATATACAGTGTTGATAAAACAAAGCTGTAGTGTATTGAATGTGTGAATGTGGTCTTACAGGAGCCTGATCACTGTGAGAAATGCTCGGGTTGATTTATTGCTCACATTGAACTGCCAAGTTCTTTCTGCTCCAACAACTGAACACTCACTCTTTAGTCCAGAAATGTTACTAGCAGAGGAAATATGTCCTTTTTTTAAAGAAAAGATAGACAAAGCATCTGGTTCACATCAACCACAAATTGTTAGACGGTGATGTTTTTGTTGCCTAGTGATGTGATATCTTTAAGTTCAAAAGTTCTGATAAAACAAGTGTGTAACTGAGGAGTGTAATAACTATCCCATGTCAGTTTTCCTCAAGCTTGATTTGATCTTTTTTGTTTGCTTTGTTATCAAAGTGATGATCGCATGTTTTCTGGGTCAGGTCTCCTTCAAAATAGAGATTTTATTATAAAGGAATCTCGATTTTAAATATGGGTTAAAAGCTGCAGTTAAACAGGTGTTGTATCATTCATATTAGTGACTTGGGATGAAAATAGTAGATAGGTATTTTATATTTAAAAACTTGGAATTGCCATAACACATCTATTTTTATATTGATGTAAGGTTGAACTATTTATTGATTACCAAGTTATGTCTGTGCATATCAATACAGTGTGTATGGACTGTATGTACTGGATGTGTGTGGATTGATTTACTTTTTTGGGTGATGCACAATTTCTGTAGGATAAAATAGAATAGAATAGAATAGAATAGAATAGAGCTTTATTGTCATTACACCAGTTGTGCAATGAAATTGCAGGTGGTTGCTACTAGTGATGTGAATGTGAAATGTGTAATGATAATGGCAATGTTCAGTTCAAATTATGCAATGTTAATTACACAGGCACAGATATTACATCACCATATAGTCTATTATGTTAATGGTAATGAAGACATACTGGTTTGTCCATTAGAGGACATTCACAACCTCTATTTATATAATAAAATAAACATAAACCACATGATGACAGGATACAGAAATATAGCATCTGTCCAACTGTAAAAGAAAATAGAAGATCTTTGTGAAACCCGCAAGAAGCTGAAGTCAAATTAGAATCTAATACATGAACACTTATCTTATGTTTGCAATTAGTCAATATTTTCATGTCTTAGAGGCTCAAATACTTCTTTTGATCTATTACCAATTTTCAGACTAATCTCTCAATTTCTGTTTTTAAGTCTCAATTGCCAGGTACTTTCATTATCAGATAATCTGCCAAGTGTCTCTGACTCATTATTTAGCCAAAAATATGCTTTCATCATAGTGAAAAATGCAATTCATATTAGACCCCGAGAGATACTGGATTTTTGGAATCAATTCTGATACTTAGTTTCAACAAGAAAAGTTGAACAACCAGTGTTTTTTTTTAGAGTTAGATAATAAACTAGATGATCCAGGTCCACTGAACAGCAGACATCACTTACAAAATATAAACAAGTCAAATTCAGCAAAAGTAAGGAAATTAGGAGCCAATTATTTCTAACTTTGCAATCCAGTAAATATGTATATTGCCCTAACGTTTAGGAAAATATATGTATTTACTGACTTTATGTATTAGTCAGGGTTTAATATAGTTATTCATCCATTTAATTTTCTGTAACTGTTAAATACTGGGTGGTCTGATGCTGTAGTCAATCCCAGCAGACATTGCACAAAGTACACAGTTTTTTTTGCAAGGCTACTGTTACTCACAGTTCTTGTTTTGATTAAAGTAAAGATGAATAAATAAATCTTCACATTTGAAAAGCTGGTATCTGTGAAAAATTACAAACTTATCATTTCACTGATAGATTTGATTATTTATTTATTTATTCTTTTATGCATAATTTAAAAAATCTTTCATTTCATCTGCCATAAGCATCCTGAACACCCTGAAATACATTGCACTCCTTAACATGCACGTATTTTCAACATGCACTGGTCACATGTTTAAAATTTTTTTTTTTTTAATTGTTTGCTTTCATCATGTTCTTAAAACATGTAAATGTATGTGTGAGCCCTGTCAAAGACGAATATCTGTCACCATTTGGGACGGACAGTAAAGCATTCTCTTCTTCTGAGCCATTTTAGAAAACAACTGCCTTATAAAGTAGTGTTCTCTTAGGATGCACATGGCTGCATTATGTAGACAGATCCTGACTGTTATTACCCCCCCCACCCCCCAATCCAGTTACATCTTGGTGAATGTAGGTCAAAGTTCAATGTCACAGTCACCAACAATGTGTTTAGGGCAAATCAGGCAAAATGTTTACAGGGGGAGGAGTTTGTTGTGTCTGGAAACACTAGTTAGGTTATATTTAGTTTTATTTATGCACAGTGAAAAACAAGAGCAGGATGCAGTAAAAAAAACAAAAAAAACAATATCGTGCTTAGCATAAAAAGCTAAATGACAAGCTAAGAGTAGCTAAACAACAACAACAATAGTGACATTAACCCTTTAACCCCTGATATGTCACTGCTGACACTTTCTGAATGGATGGTTTAGTTTAAATATTCTGATTTATTAAATATTTTTTATTACTGTATTATTACTGAGTTTTGTTCATAGAACTGATGTCAGGTGATAAACAGGTGTTGACAAAGATCAAAAATGGAAAAGGCCTATTTATCTTTAAGCTAAATAAAATCTCACTCTTTTACTCATCTATTGTACAGATAACTGTGGTCATCTCTGACAAAAGAACACAGACGAACAGCCTTTCGAAGCAGTACATGTGTTTAATTAATAAATCAACACACAGAGTCAGACAGTCGACGTCAGACGTTGACTCCCAAACACTCATCACAGCCTCTCTTTATACTCTGTGCCCAGTGGCCCCTGTAACGTCTGCATTATCAGTGGGTCAAGCAACTTCTGCAAATGCTTTGCAGCATCTGCAACCTATGGACTTCACCTGCCATCATTGCCTATTCTTATAGCCATGCACAGTAAATTCTTGGTCATTTGTACTCAGGGGGCTCTGGGTAGGCAAATAAATTTCTCAAACTCTGGCCTAGCTATCACCTTTCGTTGAGGGCTTATGTCTTTTATCACGGATGTATCCCTTGTTAGCATCAAAACCTCATAAATCTGGTGCCAGGAGCCAACATCCCGTCCATCGGTGTGAGATGGAACCATGGAAAAAACAGTCACCCATAGGTAATAAATCTGTCAAACTAGGCGCCAGAAATTCCGTCACTTCTGTGTGCATTGATGTGAGATGTTGAGGCTGGCAGTACACCACTCTTCTCCCCTGCATCAGCTCTTATCTGTGGAATGCACATACCCCTCTCACACACACCCACCTAAGCTTTTGTCTTTTTGTTCATGAGTGTCTTCCTACCCACCTTACTGTATAATCATATGCTGTTTTTTGAATGAGGGATTAATAAAATATATGTCAATCAATCAATTAATCCTCAGTGTTAAAGCAACTAAGTTAGATAAAAAAAAAAAAGAAGTCAAAACTAAAACTACTGTAACCAAATTACAATACTACTTATTTATTTACTTGGTTGGTTTTAAACTTAATTTTAGTTAATTTTTTGCTGAAGTTTTCATATTATTTGTTAATTTGTAAATATTAATAAGATTTTGTTCCTTCTGTTGCTTATTTTGTTTATTTTTCGACATTTAATTTTTATTTTTTTCTATTTTTTTTCCCCATTTGGGTCTTTGAGGGTGGCACAGTGCTGCAGTGGTTAACACTTGTGCCTCACAATAAGAAGGACACTGGTTCGATTCCAACACCAGACCTTTCTGTGTGGAGTTTGCATGTTCTCCTCGTGTCTGTGTGGGTTTTCTCCAGGTACTCCAGTTTCCTCCCACCATCCAAACACATGCACTGATAGGATAATTTGTTAATCTAAATTACCCATAGTTTTGTATGTGAGAGTGATTGTTTGTCTATATATGTTCAGCCCTGAGATGAACTGGAGACTCATACAGGGTGTACCCCGCCTTCACCCATTATAGCTGGATTAGACCCCCAGTGACCTTCGTGAGGATAAAGCGGGTTCAGATAAAGAGACAAGGCTGTTACTTTGTTCATATTATCTTGATATGATTTGAGCCACTGGCAGTATACAGTATATATCACAGTATAATACTTTTGTAGGCTACTATACATAAATAATAAATAAACTATAAATGACAGCAGAACAGTTTTAGTGGTCATATAGCTCCAAGTGCAGTCTTTCACATTTGTCATATTCATAGCACAACACATCTTGATTGTAGCAATCACTGTAGCAGCACTTAGCATGCTAATGTTAGCAAAATAGCTAACGAAATTTTAGTCATTTCAGTTGCCAACAACAGCCAGATACCATGACTAATAGTAACTCAACTGGATATAGTAACGTACAGTCATTAAGGCTGGTGCAGTGTGTTAAATTTAAGGCAGTGTTCACATTTAGCACAATTGTTTTGTTGTCATCATAAACTCTATGGTTGTCATGACTTTGGCTGTTAGCTTGTAAGCTCGCTTTTCAAACAAAATGTAAATTAGATTGTAGAGTCCTGAATAGAAATACGTTGGCATCACATACCATTATAACCAATAGCTTATTTAAACTGAATGCTTCTGCTAACATAGCATCAAGGAAGACTGTGGTGCTAGCTGCTTCTTAGAGGCAGGTCGTCCAAAACTTTACATTACTGCCATCTACAGGATGGATGGTAGAATGGTATGGCAAAAATCTGGACAAAAAAAAAATACCCCGGAACAAATGATACCTTGCATGCCACCTATTCTTAGTATGTGTCATATTTGTTAACATTTCCACTCTGCTGCCCCCTGCAGTGGCCCAGGACTCAACGCCATCCACCAGAAGGCCATGATTCTGCAGGGCCAATGCCAGGAATACCTGAAGAAAGCTGAATATGCCCTTCAGACTGTGAGTCATAACTTTCATTGTCATACTATTTTTGTCTCTATGATCACCTAAGCAGAAAGTAAAAGAGCTTACTCAGTTTTAGTCATGATAGTGAAAAGGTTTTGTTGTTGTAAACACTATTGACACAAAGCTGAGCGTGTGCATCAGAACATGTAATAGAAACCAGGCTGATGGTGAAAGTATTTTGTTTATCTGCTGGATTCAGTGGGGAAACCAAACCCCTAACCCCTGTCAGTCTAACTTTCTGCACACACGCCTCCTTGGTTTGATGTTGCATAACGTTTGGAGATTTATTAGAGTGTTGTCAGTGAGAGTTCACCAGAAGTATGAGACTGATCAATATCTTCTTAAAATATAATTTATTGGTCTGACGTGTATCAACAGCTTTGCCTCCTTGTGCTGGTCTTTCATAAAATATGTGTGTTAATGTAAAAACAGTTGTGGTTTTTGTCTGGGACATTTTTGACTTGTAAATATTTTGCCATCTCTGTTAGCGCTGAAAAACTGACATTGCAAATTTTCTTTAATCCTGCATAGTACCAATGCAAAACAGTCAGATTAGTGGTCGACACAGAATATATGTTTCAGTATCATCCTTCTTGTCACCAAAATAATTAAATAAAATTAATAATTTTAATTTTTTTAAAAAACAAATATGAATAAATGGTCAAAAAAACATTAAAAATGTCATAATTAAATTTTAATTAAATATTTAAATTTGAATAAAAAAATAATTCCACATAACTTTTCTTTGGTCTTGGGTGATTTTCTCTTGTTCATTGCTCATTTCGCATTTCTTTATCGCCTGGGGGCAATAATTTAATCATGCATTTCACTACTTTGCAAACCCTTAACTATACCTAGTTGCATACTAGTTCAGATTACTCCAAAGAGGTAATAATATTTTAACCCACCCACAAAGATGCAGTGATACTTTTATGGAACTCCCCAAGTTAAATTATCTGGATTTAATCTTTTTTTAAATAATTTATCATTATACTATTCACTGTATTTTGCATTTTTTTTGGTGAAAGTATGGTATTTTCTGATTATTTAATTTACTGATCATATACGTCAATCATGCTGAGATTATATTTGAAGGTTATTATACTTAGAAAGGTTTTTTTTTTTAAAGTAAAATAAACCATTAACTTAGTGGAAACCAACCTCCATCCACTGTCATTTATCAAACAAATCTATCGAACTTACTGATGAATCAATGTTGTTGAAGATGACAGTGTTTCCATGGCAACTACGGAGCCTTTGAACATCAACATTGATCAAATCTGATGACCATGAAAAGATGAAAAACAAAATTTTACTCCAATTATTTTAATGTATTGACAGGATTAGTGGACTTTAGCTAAACCACAGCAAACAACTGGAACAGATTATTTAAAAAAAAAAAAAAAAAAAAAAAGGATCAGGAGTCTGGATCGGATTTTTTCTGTGCCTGCCTGTCATGAGGGGCTGAGGTGAAGGGAAGACTCATATGCTCAGTGCTGAAGGGAGAACAGATTAAATGATGAAACCAACATAATGACAAGACAGACTAAACACAAACACCTGGGGATAGATCGGCCAGAGTCCGTGGTGATGATGAAATGTCCAGGTTATGGTGATATGGGTGATAGGAAAAGTGTCCAGGTTATGGATGTGACAATCCTGAATGGTCCCACACCAGCAACTGCAAGCCTCACTGCTTATATAGTTGCAGATCAGCAACAGTTTGCAGCTGTGCGGTGTGGGCCAGGTGATGTGGAATGGATCTGGGGCAAAGGTTGAGCCTGGAGAGGAGAGGACCTGGGGTAAAAGGTATTGGCAGGTTGTGACACTGCCGATCCAATGCTGATACTTATTTTTGGGTATTGGCGGCCAATCTGATCCTAATATGGGATCGGACATCTCTAATATGATGTATATAAATAACAATAAAATAGGAATATTTCTCAAAACAATATAAGACTATCAAAATCTGCAGCTTTTAAATTAAAACAGTGACTGTTCCTGTTTTAAATGACATTTCAGTTCTGATATTTTAGTTCTAAAATGTCACAGACCGTGTATATTCAGTCTTTTTTGTCTGCATATTTAGCACAGGTCATAATTATGTCACATTTTGCCTATAAACATCTTTCTATCATATATTACATTACCATGGTAACCATCACCTACTGCAAACATCAACACATCTGTCAAAATAAAAGTAAGATGTCAGATACAAGCAGTAAAACAGTTTAAAAGCTTTTCTTTCACCAATAGTTCAGACAGTTAAATGTATATGAACACTCTGTGAAGATGGAAGCTTTTAGAAACAGAAGTACTCTGATGCTTTGACTACAAACACATGATTTATTTTTCTTATATTTTCCACCTCACTGAGTTACAATAAAAAACAGTGAAAGTGGAGAATATAACTGCATTGGTTCATCATAGACTAAATGTTTTTGCTTCATAGTGGGAAAAATGGGTTCAATTTATGATAAACCAGATACGTAATTTTATGTTATGTAAATTAACATTCATCATTACATAGTCACTCCCAAAGATTAATTGTTCCAGATGTTATGGTTTTTTATCTCTTTGGTTTTGTTGTCTTTTTTAAAATACAGCTTAATTTTAATGCATTGTCATTTTTTAAATGTCTTTTTCTTCACCCTCCACCCTTCTTACTTTTAGGATTTCAATATGTGAGTGAACTCAAATAAATATTATTTATATGAAAAACTTTAATAACTGAAGAAATGCATGAAATTGGAAAATGTGAAAAGCAATAAATAAATAATTATTTAAAAAATGTGAAACAAAAATCAGTCAACAAAGATAAGAATAAAACTATATACATTTCCTGTTCTATAGTTAACCATTGTGATTTTGTTGCTGAGCAACCACCAAAAAAGGCAATTTCCACCAGAACATCAATAAAAGTAATTTAAAGTAGAGGGAGACTTCTTATTTATCAATTGATTTTTTTTAGTATTGGTCATCAGATTATTTTTTAAGTCAATGTTTGAACAGTTGTGAAAATGATATATATTTGATCAGGCACCTGTGTGGACAGCACAGAAAGTTCAACAAATATTAAAAGATTACTCTGTTTACATGTATTAATGATTTAATTAATGTTACTACATAAAATTCTTCATTATCTGAGTCTTCCATTTATGTTTTACAGTAAATATGCTTTAAAAAACTGCCTTAAATATCAACCTCAATAATCACCTGTAGATATTGGCCATCAGCTGACCAAATTTGTACAAATTGGGGGGAAAAAAACATATCAGTGAATTTCTAATACAGAGTGCATGATAGAATTTGCAGGAGTTCTGCATCATGTTAATCTGATTTATTTTAGGCAGTGTTTTGCATTGCATGTATTACCTATATTAATATGATATTACAATTGTTTTCAAAATGTGATTTATCATTCAGTACTAATGTAATATCTCTTAGTTGTAACTCCACTGATGGCCACTGGGGTTGGCTTCAAAAAACCCTGGATCCCAGTAAGTTAGATTTAAATTAGCTCCAAAAATGTGATTTTTTTTCCTTAGGTTTTATTCATTTATTTTACCTACACTCTCTGTTAATAATATGTCAAGCTGAATATAGCTCTGGTGTCTGTTGTGTGGGGGTTTGATTGACAGCTCTCTATGGCAGACAGTTAGCTCGCCTGCTGAGTTGAGTTTTAGTTTTTTAAATGGAATTTACAGTGAAAACTTCAACTGTAGTTATAATTCATAAGTAACATTTTGTTAAATTGACTTCGTAAGCACTGATCTATTGAGCTGCTGTTATTCTGCTCTTTTTGTCCAAATACGGTCATTTCTGGTTCAAAACATCCAACGTAGCAGCAGCAAAACCACAGACTAGTGGATATAAATGTCAAATCAGAAACCAATGACTTCACAGTTCTTCTGTCAATTAAATCCATACATTGTCTGATCGGCACCAGCCGGGCCCGGATCTAGGCATAGGCAAGGGGGGGCAATGCCCCCCTAAATTTTGCGCCTGCCCCCCCAAACGCGATGCCGCGCTTGCCCCTATCAAACCTACCAAACGCGATGACAAGGGAAAAAAATCCCACATGCTTTAAATACAGCAGCCAAAGATATTCAGGCTGTTCTCTCCTGAATCTCTTCTGATTGGTAGATACAAAGGGAGGGCGTGGCCTCTCTCAGACTCGCTTGGCTTCAGTTCTGTCACTTTCTCACATCAGTTTGACCTGACCGTCATAGAGACACTCACACTGTACTCATTCACCGCAGCGATTTGGCTTTATTTCTTCCACTTATCTCTCCTCTACCGATCACGATGCGCAGATTTCTGGTTGCTAAAGCTAAAGCTAACACTAGTACTTGTGACAATGCTACGGTATTAGCAACAGAAGATCCGACTCAGAGTTTAATCGGCCGTGAGAGTCCTTCCGTTCCCGCCGCTCATCAACCCGCTCCTCCTGCAGCAGTAGTGCTTCCCCACCCGCTACAGGTTGTCACCCCTGTGCCCCACAGCCCCAGTCTAGTACCATAGTCTACCATAGCACCCGCTGTCTCCAGCCCAGAAACCTCTCCACCATTTGCCAATATCTACAAGGGCACAATGAAGGCTTTCCTCAGCTCCATCGCATGTATGTGGCATCCATTGTGATTGGGATATCCTCTGCTTCATGTGAGAGCTCTTTCTCTACTTTGTCTCGTGTCCTTACCCCCTTTCGCCGCACTATGCTTCACAAGATAAAAAGAGATTTAGTTATTCTGGCTCACGAGAAGGCTATAACAAAAGGCCTAAACATGGATACATTTGTTAGGGTGTTTGCACAGAAAAACAGACGGCTGATCCTAAAGTGATAGAAATAAGCTATGAACAAGAACACAAACAGACTGTAACTAAAGAAAATGACAAAGAAATACATGAAAGGATAAAAAGTAAAAACAATTAGACAAAAATAACAATAAGAAAAATCCTAAAAGTTGCTATAGGGTATATGAAAGTGACATAAAAGACAAAAAAATACACAGACATTTAAAAGATATGTTCTTTTAAATAAATAAATGATAAAGCAATGCATAAAAGGATACAAAGAACAAAAAATGAAAAGAAAAAATACAAAAACTAAAAAATACAACAAAAAAATCCTAAAAAGTTGCTATAAGCTGTGAAAACAACAAAAAAGACAAAAAAAATATACAGAAAATGTTAAAATAGAATATGTTATGTCAATAAATGAATGACAAAGGAATACACAAAATAGGATAAAAAGAAAAAAATACAAAAACACACACACAAAAAACCAAACCAAACAAAAAACAAAACAAAATTAAAAAAAAGAGTAATGCAGCCACAAATGGGACACAAGCCAGTGTCCTATTTGTACCAGTCCCAAGCCCGGGTAAATACAGAGGGTAGTGCCAGACATGGCATCCAAATCCAATATAAAACCTATAATACAAATCAAATTGAAATAGATATGGATTGATTAACTGATGACGGCATAGTTAGCATTGTTTTCTGTGCTTTTAAGGGTTTGAGTTGGATTTGACACCCCCAGTTCATGCCCCTCCTGCCAAACCACATGCCCCTCCAAGTGGGCAGAGCTAGATCCGGCCCTGGCACCAGCTATAATATAAAGCATTGAGGTGCACATGTAACTGGATTGCCTGTTGTAACTCCATCCTCATGTGTCATGTGTAGACCTGACTGTGTGCAGGCTTTTGTGTTGAGTATTTGTTCTGAACAATGTGTTGTGTTTTCATTATCATCACAACATCAGCGTGTGCGATAAACATATTGCTGGAAATAATCTAAATATTTCAGTTCAGTTCAATTCAGTTTACTTTGAATATGCTACAAATAAAACAATCACACTCAGTCACTGCAAATTTTTGGGAATTATGTAGGATTTGTATAAAGAAATGTGATTGAAATAGATATTTAATGTATTTATTATTATATTATTCATAATTTGAAGTCCACATTGAACATGTAGGGTCAGTATACACACTTCAGGCTTTTTTGTTTGTTTGTTTATTGCAAGTCATATTTTTTTTTATCATAATATTAAACTATAAAATCATTGGCAGAGTGCAGACTCCGCCAAGGCAGATCAACCCTCTCCTGAAAGACACATGTGTGCCCCCCCCACTGATCACCACCAAACTTTTATCACTTGTTCCATGTCCCAGTATCAATATTTCCTGATATTTTCAGCCAAATCTGTCCATAACATTTTGACTTATGTTGCACTTGAGTTAAGTAGAAGGGCGTGACTTAGCCTCCCCATTATGACAGTGCTACTAGTGATGGTTATGGTAGTAATGGATTACATTAAGTTATCTACCATACCTTGAACAAATAAAGTCCTAATCATCCACCAGTGACCAAAACCATTCAGTGATCTAAACTGTCTAATAACTTGTGATCCAATGCAGTGAAATGCAGTTGTCGTCTTTTCATGTTGATTTTCGCATATTAACTAAATCAGATATGATAAATTTTTATGTCCAGAAGCTGCCTAGTTACCATGGAAACACTATCAGCTTCTATAACATTGATTCACCAGTAAAAACCATGGAGTTTGATCAATGAAAGTGGATGAACACACTGAATTCATGCTCAGTTATTGATAGATTTGTTAACAAGTGTTTTCTTCAGTTTTTCCTGTTTAATATAATAACCCTTAACTTTAATGTGAGCTTTTACGAATATCTACATTCAATGAAATATAAGAAAATACTTGATTTTGACTAAAATAAATCACAAAATACAGAGTATAATATTCCAATAAATTTGAATTAGTTAAGAAAGGTTAAAGAGAGAATACATTTCACTGGGTCTTTATGGGTTAAATAAAAAACGATTATAATGATTGAGAGTTGAACTAATGAAAACATGATTCACCACATTCTGCATCTTCTTTCTTTTCTGGACAAATGTTTTCAGTTGTTTTCAGTTGTTGTCTGAGTGTTGGTTTCATTCATTACAGGGCAGTGGAGATGCAGAGCGCTACATGTCGATGGCCAAAGAGACGATCGAGCAGCTGAAGGCATGTGGGATGGACCTGAGACAGATGGGACAACCCAGCGAAAATGTCTTCAGGACGTAAGGACAACTTCTATTTGCAGTTCTCACCTGTCACTGAAAAATATCACTGATGTACAATTGTACAACAGTGAGATTAAATGTGTTAAATCTTCAGATGTATCAGAAAACAAATGACTTTAGTGCTGGTTAGTTTGTGTTTTTAATATATATGATGGAGTGTTATTCCACATATATGCTGGTTTATGTACATGTATACAATGGATTAGTAAATATTACACTAGAAAGAACCTGTAAAGTGAATGGATCATAATGTGCAGACAGTGTTTTGAAGTAGATCTGACACCAATATTCTTTTTAATAAAGTGTATTTACCAGGTTATTTTAATTTTTATCTCAAACTATCATTAAAATTATTTTTCGATGTTCCACAACTGAACTTGGTCTGGTAGATCTGACACCAATATTCATTTAGAATAAAACCTATTCTCTTGTTCATTCTAAGAGTTTCACATTTTGACCCCAGACTTATCTGGGAAACTTGAGCCAATAAAATATATTTGTTTGAATAATATTTTAATATTTCAAGATCACAAT